>JAEQBH010001318.1:0-630439 GCA_016808115.1 Tetrastigma voinierianum
TTGAAGATCCACGGGGATTTGACGGTTGTCAGACTTCGAAGGTATTTGGGATTCGGGTGGAAGTGAGTACATATTGCTTGCTTGGTTTGTTGGTTGATAGGTTTGATGAAGTTGAGATATATACATCGGCCCAAACGGAGAATCGGTTTGTTTGATCGTTCGCCACTTTGGCCTGTGGTGAGATTCTGTGGGGTATTTATCTAGGCCATTGTTGAAATTTATGTATAATGCACGACTACTGTTTGAGTTGAATATTGAGGATTGAGATGGTATCCTGGTACCATGATGTTGTCGGTTTAAATAAATACGATGCTTACCCCTAGTCGGCCTCGACCATGAATAAGAGCATTGAGACATTTGGCAGCCGGATTTGTTGTTTGTGGGGATGCATAGGGGGGGAGATCGCTTTGCGATCGCATGTTGTTGTTATGTCTAGATCTTGCCTCTGCAGATCGAGTGATGAGAGAGGGTTCATCTCACGAGTGTGGCCCTTTGTGGAATTCGTATGTTAGCGCGTAAAGTCTTGGGGACTGGCTGCTTTTTGGTTTGCCATGGAGGCAGTTGTTGCCGGTTTGTATGGGAGATGTCGGAGTGCTCAGATGCACGGAGACTTGAAACACGTGCCACCTTTTGAGTTACATGTACTCACATCTTCTTGGCCATTTTCAGTATGGGGTATTGTTGATATTGTGGGAAGATCTGCCCCAGTGCTGATAGGCATGAGACTATTTTAATGGTCACCATTTACTATTTCACCAAGTGGAGTGGAAGGTGCTGTGCTGAACCGGTCGGTGGCGAAATTCATGGATCAGCGTTGTATGCGCGTATAGGGTCCCTCGCGAGCTGATTTTTATAAAGGGTGCATTTACGGGGCGAGGTGGATACGTTGATTGAGTATGGCGTTCGGCATCATAGATGTCTGCTGATACGAGCCCAGACTAATGGGGCGGGTTGAGGCTGCGAATAGAATATCAAGAGGATTTTGAGAAAGATGGATTTGAGACTTCGGGATTGGTCGGAAGCTCCCTTTACGTGGGCTTATACGTACATCTTTTGGTACCTCTGCTGGGTGCCATGTATTCTGTAGTGTATGGTATGGAGCGGTGCTGCAGTTGAGATTGAGATGAGATCTTTGAGAGTGTACTAGGCAAGGCAAATGAGTAGGTGGACCCGGTCTTGTTATGATCGGCTTGGCCTTTGGATGAGAGGAGATTGAGGCGACGGATCATGTTCGGGCTTTATCGGAAAAATGATTTCGTGCATTGGAGAAAAGAGGTCCCGAGCCCGGGAAGTTTAAAGCGGCCTAGTCTTGGAAAGTCGCCAGGGGATTGATTGGGTGACCCTGGAGTAAGTTTAGGCCGGCAGGTGGGTCGGTATGTTTATTAGATTTGACCCGAGAGGGGCGACTTGGCTGAAAGACACAGACGGAATCAGTTCACGAGAGCGATTGCGTGGATCGGTTGGAAGAAGTTTTATACGTGAGATCCTTAATTCGGATGGTGACATCGCCCCGAGTAGCCGTATTCCTATTGCACCCGTACATTGATGTATCTGCTATGCGGCTTTGCAGGCCTCACGTAGTTTTATTATGGCCTTTTTATTTAGCCTTGCATACCTTTTACGACTACAGGTTTAGGAACGCCTGCTTGCTTAATCGCTTTGTATTTTTAATTGGATCTGTGAGCATATTGTCATTCTTCGTTTGTTCTTTTTTGCATGTTCATGTTTCTTTTCTTCTCCATTTTTGCGTTTTCCCTTTGCTTGCCTTTGAGTTTTGTTTCTCATCTTGTTTCTTTCACTTTATTTTCCCTTGTGGCATGTGATGTGCGCTCGTATCCTGTGGGCTATAGGTTGGGTTTGAACCATGCCGTTCCGCTTTGGGGTTTGAGGTCGAGTCTTAGTTTTGTGAGGCCATTTGGGTTTGGTATTTGAGGTTCATTGGTTAGATTGTGCTAGTATGGCATTCATCTTACTCTTTTGTTGGTTGTTCGACCTTAAAAAAAAAAAAAAAAGGTTATGCTCATTGATATTCCTACTTCATTAGTATTTGGGATTAACATGGTTTTGGCATCGGCGTATCATGAAGCGATCATGAGGTCATTTTGGATTGAGGACTTATTTTTCTTGAGGCGGGTGAGAGCTGTGCTGATCATTCTCCCATGGATCGGAGACACATTGGGAGTGAGTTGGGTTTCCTTTACTAGGTCCTGGGTCTTTATCCGTATCATCATTCCCGTCTTATGAGTGACTGCCTCGATTTGGCATTATCTAGGGATGAGTGGTTAAGTCATCATCGCACATTATTTACGCTTCACATCCTGCCTTGTTTTCCTACTTTCTTCTCGTCCCTTTTCATTTCTTTTATCCTCGACAGTTGTCGTCTCGCTTCATGAGCGGCGTGTCACTGTGTACATCACACATTTGTAGCATTGTTCATATGTATTGGTTAAGTCACTTTGCTCACATGATTCCGAACCATTGTATTGCACACCTGGGTTTAGCATTATCTGTGCGGGTATTTGAGCCTTTGTTTCCGTCGTTTTATTCACCTTTCACCCTTGGCCTACATTACGATTAGTGGTAAGACCACCCCAGAGGCCATGAGATCTCGTGTTTGCTTGACGCATTTTTATAGACGGGTTTCGTGCGATTGGTACGGAATGTAAATGATCTCTCTATTCTTGGGGGAATATCACGGGGGTCGCATGTTTATACCTTTCCCATTCGATTTAACACACCAAAGTCATGATCAAATGCTAGATGATCTGAGAGAGTTGGGATCGTGGATGGCATATGGGCTGTGCTTTGTGCGTTCTGCTGAGGCGTCCCAATCCTTTCATCTTGGCTTTGGCTCTTGCATCTTACGAACCCAATTCATTTTGCACAAAGCGTTTTAGGCATTAGAAGTTTAAATGTGGCGGAGTATTTAAGCTTGGTTTCTTCATCTGATGAGTGCTTTGAGTAACTGAGGATCGAATTCACGATGTTCATATCGGCGGTGTGCGTCTTGGGGCGTTCTCCCGTTCATTGTCTGTTACCAGTAGATGATTGGGATTTCGATTTATGTATTTCAAGGTTTTCATAGAATGTTGGGCATTGGGTGTGCATCGAGGACCTTACCCACTATCGGTTGTTGGTGATATTGGATGTTGTGGATTAGTGAGGAGGGCTTTCGCCAAGGCGAATGTTTGTAATATCTTCCAAGTTATGTAACTTTGACTTTATATTGCAATGGTGCGGTTTCGACATGGTATTGATGCCTTGGGCGAGGCGTAGCCACTTTCTTTATGCCTTTGGACACGTTCGATCCTTGCATTTGTTTGGGTTCTCGGCCTTCCTTTTAGGATTGATTCATTCATTTTTGTTTTGGAGTTCCTCGGCTTGCTGTCTTCAGTTGATCGCCGTTTTGTTTGGATAGTAATTTGTTTTGGAGTTCTCTGGCACTTTCGCGCTGCCGTTAAGCCCAGCCGTTTGTTTAGGATCTTAGTATCCGCACAGATTGAATCGCCGTTTTTGGGTTCTTACGATTGTCAGCTCGGATTCGATCTTTTTTTTTTTTTTAATTTCGGGTTCTTCGACATCGTGCTCGGACTTTCATTATCTTTTCCAGCATCGTGATCGGATTTTCGTCATCTTCCTCGGCATTGTGTAGAGCATAAGCTATCTTTTGTCGCTGGCCCGAATTTTCCCTCATCTTCCTTGGCATCGATCAGAGCATCGGCTTATCTTTTTCGGCTTGTCAGCGTCCACGGTTTCTCTACATCTTCAACGGCGTGATATGGGATCACTCATCTTCGGGCATCATGCTTGGGTCATATATAGTCCTTGATCGTAGGCTGGGTTAGTTAACATTTAATTATTGGGTAAGGAGACCAAGGGTGTTTATCATCTGGGTTCTTCATTAGAGTTCATTTCACTCTTGCATCGTTTGTACTTCGCATCCACGATTCACTCTACTGAAGAAGGGCATATTTGTAGACCCTCAATTTTGTCCTTCAACACTTGCATTTATCCTAGCTCAATTGCTCTGCTCTACATCGTCTCCTGTAACACCATTATGGACATTTTGAGCTTGATGGTCTAGAGCCTCGGATGGGCTTGTATGTAGTCCATTGAGTGCGTATGTGGTCCTTGAGTGTCATCATTGGCTTCTTTTTAGTTATTAGCATCTATGTTTCATAGGAATCGAAATGCCAGGTTTTAACTCGATCGGGTTTATTGAAGGTATGTGAAAATTCGAACACTTAGGTTTTGTTTCTGTCATATCTCACATCTGACTTCGAAATCTATAGTTTCTTTATTGGATTTGCTCATTGAACTAATTCTTTGAAAAAATTGAAAATTTTTATCAAATAGATTGTGAGTTGGGAACCCGGCTCGGCTTAGATGATGGATTTAATTGAAGCGAGTTTGAATTAGCTTTTTAGAAGCTTTTTTTGGTCATATCTCCCTCATTCGGACTCGAAATTGTGCCGACTTTTGGACTCCTTGTTGTGAGATGTTTAAAATTCTATATTTTTATCAATCGGATCGACCTGCTTTGAATTTGTCTGGCTGGTTCATCGGGCCCGGCATAATATCTTTCTTAATTTTGTTGATTTTGGAGCCCTAAATCCACTACTTAGTTAGGCCACTTAAGCTCGAATCAGTCTGGCATGGTTTGGGCCTAGTTGTAGGTTGCGCAGCCCACCTTGAGTCCCATTTGGAATTCTTAGTGGTTAGCGAGGATAAATATGTGGCCGACTTTTTGACCTGTGAATAGAGGAGAATTGTTTTGGAGATGGGAGTCAGAGTGGTGAGGAGTTCTCAGGACCGAGAAGGTGTGCAAAATGGAGTAAAGCTAAGATGTTTGTGAAGGAAAGAGAGAAAGAAAAAAAAAAAAAATGTGAAAAGAAAGAGGGGAAAGGAGAGGAAGAAAGGAAAGGGAGGAGGGAGAAAAAAAGGAAAAGAAAGGAGGGCTGATTCTCCGAATCGGGTAGAGTGCTTTCTCATTTTGAAGAGTTTCTATTTTGAGAGAGGTGGATACTACTGGGTTTTGGAAGCCCGAAAGAAGAAAGACAAAGGGAATGCCTTAGTGAATCTATAGAATATGAACGTTGTGTGTACTCAGTTTCTTTGCACTTGTCTTTGCCTTTCTTTGTTTGCGAAGCTTAGTTTTAAAACCACTCTGCCATTGTTTGGTTGATTCTCGGTCATTCGAGGGTTAAGGTGTACTCATTGTTTTGGATTCTGACTCTTTGCTGGAAAATTTACAGAAAAAATTAAGAACTGTCGACTGGTGAGCTGGTTGGAAGCCGGATCATCAGGTTCATTTGTTAAAGTTTTGTTTTTCGGAGCGGTGTTTAGGGCCGCTAGGCATTGTTTGAGTTAGTTCTTAGTCATTCGAGTTCAGTGTGCTCCATTTTTTGTTTTTTTTGTTCTTGACTCTTTGGGGAGAATTTTTAAAATTTGAAACTCTCTCATTCAGGATGAACCAGTCGAAGCCGGATCGTGGGATTCATTATGTTATTTTCAAAATAATGTTTAGGGCACTAGTCATTGTTTGGATCGGTTCTCAATCATTCAAAGTCAAAATTGTACTCTGTTTCTTTTGTTGAATTTTTGACTCTATGATGAGAATTCTAACAATTTGCGTTTTCTCCTGACCGAGATGGGCGGTTGTAGGAAAGCCGAGATCAGCCGGTTCATTAGATTTGTTTACGACAGTGATGAGGCACTCTGACATTGTTTGTGTCGGTTTCTCCTCGTTAATCGACTGTACACCCTTTGTTTTTTTGGATTCTTGACTCTATGAGGAAGATTTTGAAAAAATTTGGTGCTCTCAGCCAGGCATCTTAGGTTGGGAAAGTCGGATCATAGGTTCATTAAGTTATGTTTTCAGAAACAACAGTTAGGGTACTTTGCATTGTTTGGGTTATTTCTCACTCATTCGGTGTCATAATTTTACACCGTTTATTTTTTTGGTTTCCTTACTTTGTGAAGAATGTTTTGACAAATTTTAGAATTGTTTTCAACCAGCTCATTGTGATTTAGAGTGGATCACATCAATTTGCCGGGTTTTGTGGGGGTGTCGATTTTGGTTTTAATTGGAGCCCCAGGGCCTTTGTGAGTCAAGCCCCGTTTCACTCCCGGATGATGTAGGGCTATGTTTAGGGTCTGGTAGGATTTAGTCCGGATAATAATGTGGTTCATTTGGATTACGTGGGTAGGGTCTGTCTTGGTCATATGGGTAGTTAGTTAAACCTTGTGTCTGCGTGGGCCGGCGTGTTTAATATGGAAACTACTTATGATATTGTAACATCCAATGAGTGTGGTGAGATGCAATGTATGGTTTCTCTACGGCTTCCTTTGCTTTTGATATTTAATTTTGAGAGATTGTTGTATGCTAAATGTACGACTAGCAGCTACAACGCGGCTGGGTTGCGAGTATGTACTTTAATGCACGGTAATGAATTTCACGTGGATGTAGTGCAGTGTCATGTGCTTGCTATGTTTGTTGGCTAACCTTTGATGTAGCGTGTGGCTGGAATGGCAATTACTGCAGCCATTGCTCTTCTGGTTAGTGTTCTTAAGCATCTTTGAATATGATTAGGTGGGTGTGATCCAAGTTGTATGTTTTGGCCTTGGAAGTTATGATCTTTGACGCTATGCTCCCATACCCGATTCACTTTATTAGGAGGCCAGAGATTCAGGAGCCTAGAAGGGTGCTTCCTCATATGAGGTACCCAGCTATAGATGGGTAACTTTGATCAGAACCACAAGTCTAGTTTTGGTGGACGGCTTTTTCTTGGCTTGGAGTGATGAGGGTTTTTTCTTACTTGGATTTTCCCAAGTAATAAATAAAATAAAAAGTAAGTGTTTAGCTCAGAAACCACATTGGATTTCATACGTGAGACGGATTTTCAAAGCTTCAAATCAACTCCTTTTACATTAATAACGTGGTCGGGCGTGGATTAGGTGGATCCACTAATAAACTTGTTTAATAGAGGATTATCAATGATTTGAGGCTTAGGAGTTCTTTACTCTATACACCTTTAATGGCAGGGTTGTAGAGCGAGGAAGAAACTGGCGTGATAAAGGGAGGTTAAATGACCTTGAAAGGCTTTAATTACATTAGATAAGGCGGCCTTGGAAAATATTATATTAACGAATGGAATGGAATCGTAGCATTACATGTAGGTTGTCGACTAACACTGACACCACGGCCTTTTGCATCTTTGAGCACTTTTACATCTGAAATGAACAATTCCCTTAGTAATAGTTTAATTCACTTTTAGTTCAGCTTAGCCATCACGATTGCTAGTTTGAATATTAAAAAAGTATTGTAATTTTGGTACTTAGCATACTATGATTAAGGTTTTCCTTGTGGATCGATATTAGAGCGCTTGGTGCACTTTATTTACTTGACAAATATTATATACTTAACGCATAATAGCGCTAACTTACTTATTTGTATTCCAGGAAAAACACGATCCTGTGATAGCTGTCAGACGGCTCCGCTCTGATGGTTTGGTATGCTCTGTGATCAGTATTAGCATGGGTGAGCCTTGTCCTTCATTGCTGACGCGAGGCTGGCGATGCGGACTGGTCGCGAGGCCACTCAGCTTCTACTGAGGAAAGAGCCTCGATTCTGACCTTATCGTGGGGAGGCTCTCTAGGTTGGAGCCAAATCCTCCGAGGCCTTACAGCCTCCACTGCACACCCAGGCGCACTGCCCTCTTAAGCAGGTAGGCTGCGGGAGCTCAGATTACGGAGTCCCTTTGGAAACCCTTTGTCAGTGGGCTGAACCTTACTCCTCAATAGGGCCAGACTGTTTATAACGTTTGTTATCTGGACTCTCGGAGCAGGGGGTAGCCTCCCCCTGAGCGTTGGTGGCTCATTTGCGCATCAGGTGCGGGTCCCGCGATGAGCTGAACTATCTACGACCTCCTAACATTGATCGACTAAGCAGCGTGTATCTCTCGGATCCTGAGCCCTCGATCCATGTGACAATATTATCATATTCGGTATTTTCTCCTTTTTTTTCTTCTTTTTTTCCACTTGGGGGGTAGGTTGTGAATCTCCTGGCCCAGGTAGCCCCAGGCGGGGTTAGGATCTTGCCTTAGGATAGGGTAACGACGGTCCGAGTCAAAGCAAGAAAGTTGGAGTAGATTCCACTAGAAACTCCGTCTCAGTATGCGGTCAAGTAATGACAAATACTCTGCCTTACATAAACTATTGCAGGCGGTAGACCGGGGAAAGAACGGAGCCTTTATGTATAGGAAAGAGTAGATTGCGGCTCTTGCAAAATTCCTCTACATACGAAGGGCTGCGTGGATTCGCTCCTCTCTAGATCTGTGGCCGGTGTCTGATCAGTCTTGCCTTCTCCGCTTTAGTTGACGGTTGACTATAAGCTTGCGTCTACTACGAATCATCGAGAAAATAGAAGCATGTCGATGAGAAGACCTGTGACGGCGATATGGGCTACGCCAGCGAGCCTAAGCGAGGCACGGGATGAAGGTTGATTCATATCAAATTAAGCCTTGGAGGCCGGGGTCGTGCTGCAGACCCAAACCAATATAACCCCTTTAGCCTCGGGTTTTAGGGAAGTCGAGGCAAGGTTACAAATTCTGTTTGGTGTGGGCGACATAAGCAATGACCCCCCCGGATCCTAGCTTCAAAGTGTAAATGAAACATATCTCCACCGGCGAAATGTACATACAGTAGATGGAGAGTTGAGCCTGCTGTGGCCAGGTTAGAATCGAAAAACATTCGAATATGAGTGCGGAGGTGCTTGAGTATAGTCAGCTTCAGCCTTGCGACGAGATGGGAGGCGAAGCCCTATTGAAGCTGCTCTGGTGAAGTAGGTGACTATCTGCCCCCACCCTGCAATTTGGTCGTCGGGGCGGAATTAACATCTCTAGGTATTCTCGAGAAACACAGTTTATCTGACCTCGGAGTTCCTTCTGAGACATAGCGTGGCTAGGCGCTATAGTAGGCATCTTATAGAGTCACCCTGGCGCCCGGCTTAAATGAAACAATATAGTGCTCTCTTGCCATTCTACGAACAAATAAAAGTGGTAGAAAAAATGGAATAAGGAGTCGGCTTGAGAGGTGGAGCAGAGCCTCGAAAGATGAAGGGAATCACTTACCTCTAGGTTTACACCCATACCGGTGACAAAACTGGGCGTGGATCGAAGGCGTGCCTAATAGGATGCTGACCCTGGCATCTCGGAACAAACCAGCGATAAAGGGTTTTTTGAAATATAGAGCACTCTTGAAAATCGATGGCTGTCGAAAAGTCGAGTGTGGTGGCTCCTTTGAGGAAAAGTTTGCGAGAGCGAGGAAAGGCGAAATCTCTGTGACTTAGGCGCGTAGTAAAGAATTGCTGTCATGACCCGTATACATTTTAGGAGTAAGAGCGTCGATAGGCACATTAATCGTCATCGAGCATGTCTGCCATATATGATGCGGGTTTGAACCCCTACTAGAGCATCAGCCTCCTTACATTGACATTTAATGCTGGTATTACGACTAGAAGCGCCAAGTCAGCCGGTCAGGCCACATTTGCACCGATAGACTGAAAAGCCCGGCCGCCCAGGTCCATGCGAGCCTTAATTGCGATGTGAAAGCGACTGACCCGCGCTTCCATGTGCGTGTCGCCCAAGCTACCTAGATGGGAATACGAGGCCCGTCTGAAAGTCGGGGTGTCCTCCTTTTAGCTTGACCTCGGGCGAGCGTACCCAGAAGTTCAGACCCAATTTGGCGTCTCACGTCAGCGAGTTCGTGGACGGATGGATTGAGACGATAAATAGCGAGGTGTTTATCAGCCCAGATTTCCTGGATTTCCAAATCCTTAGCTCGGAGGTTCAATCCTTGATGGGAAGAGTGGTCTTTATTGAGGAAAAGAGATTTTGTTCCTAAAAAAAAAAAATGAGATTCTTCTAAAAGAAAAGAGGGAGGGATTAGTGACAAACTTATAAATCGAGGATTCTATGATGTGAAAAAAATATCTGTCATACATTGTCACGAACTTCAGCATTGTTTCTCGTGTTTGCTGGCTTAATCATTGGAGGCGTAGGTCCATACGTCGCCTGGGATGCCTTTTTGTAGGTTTACCTTGTTTGCTAATACCCAGGAAAGTTAGGCGATCGAGTGCATGACAGGATATCTGATACTAAATTGAATGTATTACAATCAAATCAAGTGTGATTCTAATCTAATTTTGAATATAGAAGGACTCATAAAAGGATGTGAAGATAACAATACTTGGTCATTGATTCGTTTCAAATTAGTGGAAGTGTTGAGATGACAAAATTTGCAACCTCAAGTGGATTCCTCTTTGTGTGGCAAGCGATGATATAATTAGCTCAGAAAAATTCGAACACGGGGATGGGTTTTTCTTTGTGAGAGGGGTTGTGTATTGAAAATGGTGTTTTCTCCTTGGATTGAGAAGGGTATGTGGGAAAAGCGGTGTGAATGATTGCAAGAATTTAAAATAAGCGGTAAAAATTCAAGAAATCCTTGAAGTCTACGGGCCGGCAGGCTTAGTGTTCTAAGTTAACGACATATACTTGAGTGTATATCCTCGCATTTGGGAGCATGACATATAACGTCATTTCCAAACCGGATCTCCCATTTAGCTTTAAACCTAAACTACTAGAGCTTTCCTTTGAGAGATATGCATTCATTAGGTAAAAATGTGTGTCCGCTAACATTCTGATATACAAAAACCCTACCCCGGTAACTACTTAGAGAGACAACTAGCTGGGCCTCGATGGATCTAATGATGAAAGATCCATTGAACCCGAAGCTTGCGAATACATATTAAAGGGGCGTGCTGAAGTTTTGGCTTATAGGTGAAGCAGGGCGCAGTACTAAAACACAGCGTAGACCAACACGAGAACCTCCATTAAACTAGACAACGCATTGGCCTTCACGGCCTGAGATCGGGAAGTGCGAACATCCATGATTTGTCATCATCGGTGTTTGGCATTCAAAGAAATGAAAGTAAAGGGGAAGAAAGAAAATCACCAGCGCGGGGAAGCTGCACGGCGATTGATTGAATGATTTGATATCTTTCTCTTCTGACATAGTTGTGAGCTTATATAGGCTCGATACTGAAATTACAAATTGTGCAAAAGAATCAAAAATTACATAAAATGAGCTTGTATTAAGCAAGATGCTTGATCTTGAGGTGAGTCACGGGCGAGAAGTGTTGTAGTGCGAGAATTAGCGAGTGCGAATTATGGCTCGCGAGGAGTCTGTCGCGGCTTCGAAATTTATGACTGCTAAATTTCTACAGATTGATCCTTCAATCTTGATAAATTTGCTCCAAAATTCCTCTGAGTTAATCATGAGTCTTGAATTATTTCAGGCTCGATGTATTCGAGTCAAATTGAGAATTATGAGACATTTAACCTGAAAACTACCCAAGCGACTCATAATGTAATGGTAGCAAAGCAGGGATCTGTGCAGCAATTGGAGTTGTGAAGTTGATTAGTACACAAAGTATATAAACCTATGATAAGCGAAGGCTCGATATTGCCTTTATTTGGGGTCTTGTCAATCATGAAGTTTATAATATGTTTCTGTCATTTCTTTGTGATTTATTTATTCTTTGTAAGATAAAAATTCAGAGTAAATAAAAAAGAATAAAATGTATCCATATGAAGATATGATGTATATCTCATGACAAATCTAAGAACTTGCACTAATAGAAAATTAGATGTTATAAAGTACATTTAAATTTGAAGTAAAGATATCTTTGCAAATCAACTAAGACCTTGCAACTACTAAGGTCGAAAATTTTCACCTTTGTATTATAGATTCAAGAATTTGGTTGTCAAACTTCCCTAAAGATGTTATATATATTAGTTTTGTAGATTACTGTAGATCTTTATCTAATCATCTTTGTAAACTTAGAGCTCTGTAGTTTCCATTCATAAATAAATAAACAAATAAAAATAAAGATGTCACCTTGGAAAGAATAAATAAAGTATTTGATAATAGATCTTACACTTCTTTGATATACATGTATTTTGCTTGAAACATCGTGGAGTTTTCTTTTGTAATAACCTTAAATAAATAATATCGCTGATATTCGTCAATGTGGATCCTTCTTATTTGGACGTTGTTCTTGATAGGTTGATTAATTGCCCCGAATAGTGCAATATTGAGCCTTGTTTACTGCAAGTTTTATGCTTTGCGCTGTCGACTTCAATAACTCGAATTATTTACATTGGGATCGGCTTTTATGCGTCACATTTTAACTTTAAGCTATTTTAGTAGTTTCAGGTCAAATGCCTCTCATAATTCTTCAGTTAAGTTCAATATTGATCGTAGAGATTAGAAGATGTGAGTCTGACCAGAAATTTGGGCATATACTAAAGAAGGAGCTGCGGAAATTTTGTAGGGGTTGCAAAGTTTGCAACCTGCTAATTCAGCGGGTTCTGAAAATTTTGCAACCTACGAAATTTAAGCGAGGTTACTTGATTACCCTTAACCTGAACCTTGCTAACCAATTGGCACGATCCACTTGTTGGTGGTTTTATGCAAGTTTGCCCTTATGTAATTTTGGTTCTTTAGCACACTTTGTAATTTATTTGGGCACTATCTCGCTCTGATCTTGCTTGTAATCGTCGACTCTTTGTCACTCAATCAATCAGTCAGGCATGAAGCTTCCTCATCTCTGTGACTGGTGATTTTCTCTTCCTTTCTCCCTTCGCTCTTGCACTTTTTGGTAGCGAAACACCCTTGATGATAATCAAAGGATGGCAGCTAATCTACTGATCCTTGAAGGGGCCGCAGGTGTTGTTTTGAAGCATTTGCGTATTTCTCACATGCTTTTCATGTTTTGTGTTTAAGGGTATTTGTGCCCATCTTCCTCATGGTTAAATCTCTTATAACATGCTCTCTTTAATGTGTATTTGTGGCTTTTGGGTTCGGTGGATGCTTCACTAGATCCTTTGAGGCCCGAGTTGAATTGTCTCTGATAGTTATCGTAGAGTAGTGTTTTTTGAGATGTGTTTCCTCACCCAGGGACATTTATGCCTAATAAAATGTCATCTTCCCGAGGAAAACTCTTAGGGTTTAGGTTTAAAGTTAGAAACTGAAAGATCCAGTTTAGGAAATGACTATATGTCATGCTTTAAGCCTTGAGGATAAGACAGTACATATTTAGTTAACACAGAACCCTAAGCTGATGCTTGAGACTTGAGGATTTTTCTCTCGACTTTTCACCGGTTATTTGGTTTTGACCATTTCCTGCTGACTCCCCTGAGCCACTGCTGAATCAGTAGAGAAGAAAACTACCATTTTCAATGCAACGTAACTCTTTCTCACGAAGAAAACCCGTCCTGTGTTGACCACAGAGCCAGCATCTTGGCTTTGGCGTAATACGATAGCGTGAATCCTAGGCTATAAATTTTGTTGATTAGAACACTGCTTGGCAGAAACGAATCAATAGCCTTCCTAATCCAATGATATCTCACATCATGCAACCCCGTCCTTGCATATTCACATAGTGTTCTTGTAAGTCTATGCTTTGTGCTCCTTGATATCTTATAGTCTCTCTAACATAAATCGGTCTTAAAAGTAGCTTCTTCTATGTGTACAACACTAGGCTTCACTAAATTTACTATATCACTGCCTTGATAATAGATAGTGAAACACACTTTTGTAGCTTTGACTACCATGGCTCCCCCTGTAAATGTAAATAAGTACCCAGAAGTAGATTTTCTACAAGCTAGATCTCGGCCGTAATATGCAATTTATTTATAACTGAAGATGGTTTTGATCACAAAACTTAAACATGCCTTTAAGTACCTCACGAGATATCTAAAGATCCATTTCATTGCCTCTGATGTGCTTTACTGGATTTGCTGGAGCTGTCTTTGGCTCGATTGGATGAGATATATCTGGGCGATGTACCACCGCGCGCATGCATCGAGCTTCGATTATGGAGGAGTATGGAATGGCCACGACTGTTTACGTCTTTTTCTTTCTTGTAGATGGAGCGAGTCTCTTAGCAACAGCGAAATAGCGGCAAGTGGTGTGGCTGGCTTTGAATTTTTCATATTGAACCTTCTGGCATTTATTCCGATATGTCTTTCTGTAATGACGACCCTGTTTACTGCCTTCTATCTAAGTAGAATCTGGATTCCCAGATACATTTTGCGGCCCCTTTCGAATCCTTCATATCCAACGTCTTTGTGATTCCATTTAAACACGGATCATATCGACATTAGGCCTGATCGACATATCTATCAAACATATAATAGGAGAATAATGAATTTATCATTAGGGAATCTCCGAACATAAACACAAGGATCTACAAATGTCTTTTTATACTCTAACTCATCATAAAAGAGTCAAATTTCTTATACCATTAATAAACTGGCTCCTATTTGAGTCATATAGACTTTTCTTTACTTTTATAAATCATATTCTCTTTCACTTTCCTTTGAAGCCTTCCCTAGTTGCTCATAAAGTCTCTTACGTCAAAAGATCACTTATGGGAATGTAGTCTTAACATTGAGTTGCTCGATTCGAATTCATCTTGCGTGCCCGATCTAGTATAACTTGAATTGAACGCATTTTCATAATAGGTGAAAGATTTCATCGAAGTCAATGCCTTGCTTTTGTTGACAACTCGCGGCTGAAATGACCTTGTATTCCTGACCTTCTTGTCGTCATTATTTAGCAACACCATTTATTCTTGAGTGATTTCTCGCTTTGGCGGTGTCGATATTGGAGTATCATTTTTTCATAAGGAAATTCATCTTTTCGCATGACTTTTATCAACTGGCCTTTGTCTTTGTGAGACTGTATTTCTTGGAAGCTTTCAGGTTCCCCCTCACCAGCAATTAGAATATACTCTGAACTTGGATACCTTATAGATGGTTGACGTTCTCTGGTTGTGGTCTCCATGAGAGATCTTCTTGTGGAGGGATTTGCCACGATCGACACCTCTATTATCATATCATCATAACTATCTTCCTCTATGATAGTACAATTCTTCTAGTTACATCCTTTAGTTCTTCGGTTGTCTACGCTTCGTGAGTGCTTTCTGTGAAGTTTGTTGGAGTGTCAGATCTACAACGCCCATTCATATATGAGTTGCACCACTCACATTTTCTCCATATCTTGATGGTTTTGTGTTCATGAGCACGACATCTACACTGACTACCTTTGCTTCTGGATCCTATAGCATGTAGTGAACTCCTCATCTTCATATCTAATATTGAAGAGTGCAGAGTTCTTTATCATCGACTTCGTTTTTGCTCCCTTTGATACAGCATGAATGCTTTTACATCGAACACCTTGGTGAGAGTATGGGCACTTTTCTGGTCTCAAACTCTTGGAGAATATCAAAATCGAAGGAATTGATGGCGAAATTTTTGATTCGTCGATATAGTGAACAATAGCTTTACCAAAATGACTTAGGATGTTTAGCCAATTTAACATGCCACTTAGGACTTTTCCCGCAGTAAGTGCGATTCATCATCTGCTGACATCGTTGTCTTTGGTGTGCAGGAACCCATCTTCTCGTACATGATTCATGCAGACGATATTCTTTGAACTCCTTGGAGATGTATTCTCCGCCATTGTCGATTAGTTAGCGAAGGATTTCCCTCTCTCTCCACCACATGGCATGAAATTTACGAAAATATTGGAATGCACGACTTTGTATGCAATAGGTATACCATGTCTTTAAATGAAGCATAATAGTAAAGCCTTAAAGTATTTATTTACCACAATAAATCTACCTTTCAGCAATTTATAAACCTTGAATATACTAATTCCCAATTTCTCCATTTTTTAATTGAGGTTCTTTTGAATGATATATAATGTTATGAAATAAGCAATAGTCTGAGGTTTTTTGATGATTTGTGTTTGGCCATAGGAATGAGGAAGATGTTTGGCCCGAAGATTGTAACCTTTCTGCGACCATGTTACTCTGGCGCAGCGTACGAATCTAGAGAGGTATCATTATCAAGCGCATTACAGTTGATAGCCCCGCCTATGACTTTGTATGCCTGTGAACTGATAATCTACCTCGTGCCACCTTTATTGATCCCATGATGAGCTTCGATTCACTGTTGATGAAGTGGTAGTATCCATCTTTGTCGGCATATGCATCGTCGGGTTTAGATTAAATCCGCGATCCCGAAACACTTTTATTTATCTTCCTTGTGCAGTCTCTTGCTGTATATTTGAGAAAATATTCCCTTTTAGAAACATGATAGTATGATGTTGCAGGAGTCCTTTGCCCACTCGGCTTTGTCTTGTTACTGCTACATAATGACAATCTTCTTGATTTCAAAGTAAGGGTCTGCAGTTGTCCTTTGATTTGCAAGTTATGAAGCTGATATTTTTGTCATCTTCTAACACAAGCTCTTGTCTCCTCCTTTATTTAGGATCTTAGTTCTGTATCATGTGACTGTTGCCCTGTGTCTTATTTTATGACTTGAATTGCCTCTTGACTTATTTATGCCCAGGTGTCGACGAGGCATGTGTGTCATTGCCCCATAAGTCTTCCTTAATTTCTGTAATGAAGCTCTTTACGACCATAACTGGCACTGACTTTCATTTGGATCAATTTCCCAAAGACACCACCAAAGTTTTCCAATTGTATGCGGTAATGAAGTAGGAGTAACTTAAGCATCTTTCGAGTCTCATCATCAAGTGAGAGACACTATGCAATAATACTCGTGCATTTCAGCGAAATCTGACCCGGATGCTCAACAATTGATTTTGCCTTCCCTATAACTTCCAAATTCTAATTAAGCTTCCACATGAAACCTTTGGCAATAGTTAACTTGTCGTATATTTTCAAATTCTTCAAAGAGTGTAGGGGATCTATCTCTGCGTAGTTGTAGAAACTCATGTCCCACCCTTTGGCGAATGACATCGATGTTTTCTTCTTGACTTCTTCCGATCGGCATCTGACATGTCGCGGCTTGGCATTATATCATAATAAGATCATATAAATCCTTACAATTGAGAGATCTATCACATCATGGACTTCCATAATGAATGAACTGTTGTCAATTTAATCATGGGACCAGAATAACTTTTGGCCGTGATTCCATGAGCTTCGACAGCGCTCTGTCACAGGTTGTTGGGATTGTGAGTAACCTGTAGAATATTACAAGTAATAATTGGGTGGCTTTGTCAATCCATTGTAAATGTGATTGGAGCGAGGCATTGACTTATGATAACGAAGCCGTGAGTGGCAATGTCGAACCTTGAAAAATTAAACAACGGTTGGGTGGCTATGCGATGCACGAATGTAAATAAGCAATTTGGAAATATTTGAGCGATGTGCATACTAAAGCAACGAGATGCGGTGCGAATTGTCTGCGGCCTTTTGAAATGAAGTGAATGAATGGCTGAAAGCCAATCTTCGAGAGAATAAGAAGGAGAAGATAATAATAACTTGGGTATAGCGTGTTTCAGTAAAACCATAGAATAGAGAAACCTCCACGGGGAAAATCAGAAAGTAATCCACTATGAGTGTTTACACAGATGTACCACACTAAGATATGCTTTCATAAATCTACTCTCCCGAGTTTTATCTCTCAAATACTCTCTTTACGAGAAGTCTTGTGTTTTGCCACTCTCCCAGGTGTGATTACCACAGATTGTTTCACTCTCCTTTCAACTCTCTATGATTGAAAAGAATGATCTCTGGCTTTTTCTGTCTCACAGAATTCCATTTGATGCATGTTTCTCAGAAACATTTATATGACAAGGTTTAATATCATAGATGCGTTCATTAATTGGAAATGAAAATCAATTTCATTAGCTGAAATAACGACCAATTCTCGTCCACTAAACATGGCATCCTGTACGTAGCGTCGAGATGGAGATTCTTATACCTCAACGAATTATGTTTGCGGACCCCCATATGGTTGAAGCATATATTTTCCCAGTATGACGGCTGATTGCACTTGATACAAACTAAAAAGCTTTTCCACTGTTTTATCAGGTTGATCAAAGAGCTTTTTCGCAATAACTTTCAAAGTGACCTATCATTCCACAGTAATAGCAGAAGATGACCCTATCAAAATCAATCTCATTGAAGAAGTGGAATAAAAGGAGGTTTGAGCTTAGATCCTTAATGTTGACTCCTTTAATGGGGTGCCGCAGGGATGAAAGCGTATTTTTCATGACTTGACTATTTATGGTCTGGTATGTGAGAAACCTCCTTGCATGGCACCATTTGAAGATGGTCTATTCGTGACCCTCATCGTTTTGCTCGATAACTAGTCCAGCTTCCTCCTCCTCCAACGATATTATAGTATAGAGAGTTAGTACCTCCTCCATGTTGTACTAAGAATTGAGAGAGCTTTGTTTCATTTTGCAAGAAATAAGGATAACTTGTTATAAACACGAGATTGCGAACACTCATCACAGCTACGAGACCCTACATACCTCCACGTATATGATCAATCAAAAGTGTTTATTTATTAATTATAATATCTTCAAATCTTCAAAAGATATTCTAATTTTAAAATGTGTTTTCAAACTTCAGCTATGAAAGTTGCAAAATGACTTTATTTAATGAAAATTCCTGGAATTTGTGTCTATGTTAATTGAAAGGACAGATTAAAATACGGAGGGTGACAAAGTTTTATAATTTAAATATATGTGACGCATTTTGTAGGGTTCAGGTAGATGTCTATAATTCTTGTTTACTGATCTAAGTTGTAATAAATGAACTATTTTTAGTTAACTTGTATCATGCTTGTTGAAAAATCAAATTTGTTGATTCAAGTTAACAATATAATTTATAAAAACATAAAATAAAAAATGTTAAAAACTTTAGAGGATGACGTATCATCTAGGTTAATAGTAAAAATGATCGACTCAAGATCTACACATTGATAATCCAAAAATATCTAAAAATGCATGCGGCCCAGGCAGGATTTGATCTGATGATGTTGGATCGAACTTTACCACGTGGTGTCGATGCGAAGGCCACGAATAAGTAACCGTCGTCATAACTACCCCTCTGACAAATCAGCATGAAACAAATCCTAATAGGTGCGACTAATAAAAATACGAAAAAGAACAGAGATGAAACAAGTACAGAGCCCGAATGCGTGTAGGAGAGCCAACATTGGAAAAAGAACTCAAATCTAGGGAAGAAAACGATGGGATTAATGATTTCATATCAAAAATGGTAAAAAAAAAACATCCATCATCGATAATGAACAAGGCCTAAAAGCGAGAATAAAGGGAGGGACGACTAGATTTTCCAAATAACCCAAATGCTTAGGACGACTATCTTTTAAAATGCAAAAATAAAAAAATTGCTTTATCCTTACAAATTTAGTTGACTTGATTTCACCTATTAGACCATACACTAGTTAATTTAAAATTTTAATCATATAACTTGACTTGATTATTAATCGATTTACATGATACACCTATTTAAAAAAATCATATTATTCTACATATTTTTATATAATTTAAAAGATTTAAAAATAAGTTCCTTATCTCATTCTGTCTTTCATTATAATTTATAATTTAGATTTACAATATCTGTTTTCTATGTTTTTAATCGCTTTCACAATAGTATACAAATCATTTGAAGCAAGTCAGGTACTTAATGAGGCTGCAACTTAGTGGTTAAAAACTTAAAAGCAAGGCATAAGGAAGAACCAGGTTCGAGTCTTTGTAAAAAGAACATCAAATTTTGTGATACACATAATTTTTTTAAGGATAGAAAAAATATAATTATTTTAAATTAAAATAAGGGTATAAGGGTAATTCTCCTAAGGAATCCTAAGTATAATTAGAAAAACGAATATATTATTAATAAAGGATTTTGCATTGTTTTATATAGTCTTCTTCTCAATGGTAGGGCAGCCCATAAACCTAAATCATCTGTGAAGAATGAAATCCTTCCATAACTGTTTTTATTTCTCTATACAATGAATGCTCATTAATCTCACAAAGAATATCCTTTAGGATATATATATATATATATATATATATATATATATATATATATATATATATATATATATGCTATATATACAATTATGAGGTGGATATTTATGAGCGGTTTACAATTCCTGAAAGTTGTGTGGACAAGAGCTTGTCCTCTACTTCGTCTGAGGATGTTCCTTCTCGTGTGGACGCGAATGGAGTCATCACACGCATTTTGGAGGAAATTTTCTTTTCCCCCCAATGTTCGGGTTTCTTTTCCCTCATCGAGGCCTTATTTTATAGGCGGAGTAAAATGAGGATCGTACTTGTGTGAACGATACACTGTTTGGAAGTCCCACGTTAGTGAAGATTGAGTCCCCCTGCATGACCGCAATTCATCGATTTTACACTTCAGCAAGCTCCCATCTGTCCCACATATATCTGTCAAATGTGCATTGAAGCGTGTGTGTACTCATCAAGAAGTATGAGGTGTGTTTAGGGTTGGAAGAGGTTATGTACTCATACTCCCTTAAACGTCATAATCTGGGGAGGTATTGCCTCGTTCTTGAAGCGATAAAGTGCTCTATTTAGTAGCAGACAGCTAGCGCGATCAAATGGCCGCGAGGTGCGTGTTTATCTTTGGCGCTTGGAGATGCCTGATCGTAATTGAGGAATTTCGGTAACATTGATCCTACGATCTGGAAATTACAGTACTAAGATCGAGTCTTCTTTTTATGTCTTAGCTTTGGTTTGACTTAATAGTTAAACTTAGATCGAAGGTTTAACGACCTTAAGGTTCACTTGTTGTGGTAGTGGGAACTTTTAATTAGGAAAGCTGCGTATCGACGATCCCGATTTGGCTCTGATTTGGCAGCTTTAGTGAAGGTGTTGAGTTTGCAAAACCCCTTTGAGGAAAGTTTGTATTTTCCTATGATGCGCTGTAGCTCAGGTCGATCTTCGAAGGAGTTCATTATCCTAAAATTTTCTTCACTTAAACTTGAAGGTTGAGGTTCAGAGCATAGGGCTTGGTTACGGTAGCCTTCTCAGTCGAATCGGAAGCTTAGGGAAGTGTTGGGAGAGTGGCGGCGGCGTGCTTCAGCTTCCCCACTCACTCCTTCCCAGCGTCCTACTGAGCTCGACTCAGGTCGAGGGGAGTTGGAGGCGATGGCGTGGCGGAGGCTACGACATCGGCTCTCAGGCTGTATGGGTGGTGGAGGAACTGTTCTGACCGGGGTTGTGCAGCTTGGCTGGGAATGCCCAGGCCTGCCTCCACCTCCTTGGAGCCTCGAGAGGACGGTAACCTTCCCCTTTCTGAGAAGGGATAAAATAGTTGAGGATCGGGAATCGCCCTCACTGAGTGTTCCCATGACGGGGAAGAGGGAAGGTGGTAGCTGGAACCACAATCACTTGTGGAGAAGTCGACATCCTCGATTCACAGGCACTTTGTCGAACTAGGGTTGTTGAAACCCCTCTGCAACTGACTAAGACGGAGGTTATCTCCTGCGTTAGGATACGTATTATGGGAATGAGGAGCAGAAGAGGTGTTGGACCTCTTTAGGGACTCGGCCTCTTTCGAATGGCTGGCGGTCTCGGACGGCAGCTACATATCTTTGTTTTATCATACACCTTTGTGGCAGACTAGAACTACTACGATTGAGTATTTTGGCTGTGTGTGAAGTATTTACGTGCATGTGACACCCGACTAGATCTACGGCTCACATTTGAGAAGGGGCCACTGAAATATACAATGAGTGCGAAATTTGAGCTCTCGAGTTCCTCAACTGGAAAAGACTTGGAGGAAGCTTGGCTAAAGTGAGTTGATTTAGCAAAGAAACGTCGCTTTGTGGCGAGGTGAAGCAGTGCGAAGGCTGAAGTGGAGTGGATGAGCAAAACGAGACTATGTGAGTACGCATCGTCAGCGGTCGAGGTGGAGGGATTCGATGTTGTTCATGAAGCCGAAGTCGAAAGACTACGATCCTCTCATCAATGCGAGTCGAAGGCGTAATGGCGTACTTCATTAAAAATAGACGGAAAAATGCCCTTTGTGATCTTTGAGAAGGTGCGTCTTTGTCACGAGCTTGCATGTGTCATATATTAGTCGTGCCGGCCTTTATGATGAGTCGTACGAGCTAGGCTATTGGGCTAGCTATGCGGAGCTTAACTTGAATCACTCGTAGCGACCACACAGTATCCTCAGTGATGCTTAGAGCCTCGATATTATGGAACCTCTTGGGGCAGTAGGGGAAGAAACTAGGTCTGCCAATGCCAACGGGGAGAGGACTTACGAGAAGAGCTCGGGTCTTGCCGGTTCCAATTGGTGGGAACTTTTGAAGGCACAGCCAGCGGCGTGATAGGTACTAGCTAAGTCTTTTATTATTTTACAAGGGTTTCCGAGTGTTGTAACTGGATCTTCAAGACCCTCGCTTCCTTAGGATGTACCTTAATCATCCGAGGTGGTTTGTTCCCGGTGATTATCTTTGTTTTGCTCTTCTTTCTTTTTTTAATGAATACACCTTTTGTCATTAAACTAGAGCACCACATTCATTGTACTTCCTATTTTTCTTCTAGGATGTATAATGCCTGAAGCCCATGCCATCGAGGGCTGAAAGCATTCATCCCATAAAAAACCGTCTCATAGAAATGGAGAAAGAACATCTGTATGGACTTAAGGCGCGAGTCATGGGACGTATTTATCACCGAGGCTTAAGATAGCTATCTCACTTAAATGGAGAAACAAACATCGTTAAAGCTGAAGAAGAATCATCTCATTAAACTGGAGAAGGAATCATCTCATTAAACTAGAGAATGAATCATCTCATCGAACTAGAGAAAGAATCATCTCATTAAAGCCCAGAAACAAGCGTCATGATATTGGAGAAACAACATCTGCGTTCATGATTGGTCTCATTAAATTGAAGAAAGATGTGGTTTTCACTAGTTCGCTACATCTCATGACAATGGAGACTTAATGAAAGTACTTCTTAAATAAGCCGAGTTCTAAGGGCGAGTCTCCATCTGCCTGCTTTGAGATTGTATTTGGTATGCCCCCTTAGACCCCTCATCGGCAATTATGAAGGGACCTTCCCAATTTGGTTTAAGTTTTCCATCCTTGAAAGTTCGTCGGAGAACAACATCTCCTTTTTTGAAAGCTCTCGGCTTGATGAGTTTCTCCCTTTGACGAAAGGCTCTATAGTGGTACTTGGCCATTCTTATGGTACGCTCGATCTTGTTCTCTTGACTCGTCAGCTTAGAGGAGAGCTCGAGAATCAAGCAGACATAAGGTGAAAGCCCAGAACTCAACAGGAATCAATGCTTCGGCTCCAAACACAAGGGCATATTGGGTATCTTCGATAGGCTGTTTTGGAGTGGTACGATAAGCCCATAGCGTAATAGGTAATTTGTCTACCCATTTTCACTTTACCTCTGTCAACCGTTTTTTCATATAGCCGAGTAATGAATTGTTTGTGACTTCTGCTTGGTTGTTAGACTAGGGATATTGAGGTGTAGAGTAGGCCTTTTTTATCCCATACTCAGTGTAGAATTTCTGAAAGGGCTTGCCAATGAATTGTGGACCATTGTCCGAAACAATGGAATGGGGTACCCCGAATCGACATACGATGTTCTTCTGCACAAACTATATGAGTTGGGTCGCCTTAATCTATGCATAAGCCTCCGCTTTTGCCCACTTGGTGAAATAATTTGTGGCTACCAAAATAAATTTTCGTTATCCCGTAGCCAGGGGTAACAGACCCATAATATCAATGCCCCACTTGTAAAAAAGCCATGGACTTGACATAAAATGTAGTGTTGTGGCTGGGACATGAATAATATTATCAAAATTTTGGCAGACGTTGTAATTTCTCACGAACAACTCGGACTCTTACTTCATTATAGGCCAATAAAACCCTTGTGTCATAATTATGTGACATAATGATCGGTTGCTAATATGGGTTTCGTAAATGCCGCCATGGATTTGTTCGATGATTCGTTTTTCCTCCTCAGGCGAGACACGTCTTTGGTATGGACTGAAAAATGATCGCCTGTACAAAATTTCATTTATCAATGAGTACTTGGCTGCTCAAGCTTTTACTTTCACAGACTCGCTTCTTTCCTCAGGCAAGGCCTCGCTTCTCAAGTAATTTGAGATAAGGGATATCTAGGAGTTTTTGGCTCGATTCTCGGTTGTGCGTATTTCTGCATTATGAATAGAAGGATGGGTCATTGTAATTGACTCATGTGAGATGTCTGAGCAACGGAGGATAAAGTGGTGAGGGCGTTGACCATACTGTTTTTCAATTTAGGTAATACATCGACTCGCTTGAATCCAGCCATTAAAGACTAAGCCAACCCAAGTATTTCCCCTTTCTATCATTTTTAGCATCGTATTCCCTTCGTAACTGGCATGCTACTAGCTGGGAGTCACATCGAAGCTCCAAGTTTGTGACAAATAGTTCCTTGGCCAATTGCAGCTCGAGCAGCACAACTTTGTATTTAGCTTCATTGTTAGAGGCTGAATGCGGTGAATGCTTAGACAACGAGATAAACCTTCTAGGGTATAGAGCCATACGACTCCCCCATCCTCTTTATCAGGTTGACGTGGTTTCGAAGACCATAACATGTCGCGCAGGCTTGGGATTGCACATCTAATAACTATTAAAATCAATTAGGACCTGACTTGGCACATAGTCAAGCGGGTTGATGTCAAACTCACTCCAACTCCACAACCATTTAGGGTGCCTGAGCATCGGTTTGTGGAGAGCATTCGATTGGATAACTTGAGAGTACGATAATAATGTGAGCTTGAAAGTATGGGCGTAGCTTCTTAGATGCCATTCTAAGGGCCAACGTGATTCGATCAAAGTCGATGTACCTAGTTACTGCATCTATTAACATCTTACTCACAAAGTATACCGACCTACGCTATGAATCTTTGTCGATCGTACTAAAATTTCTGGCGACGAAACGTGCTTAGTGGCCGAGATATAAGTAGAGATCCTCACCATGAATCGGTTGAGACAAGGATAGAGGCGATGTACTCCTTGATTGAGTGAAAAGCTCGATAACATTCTGGACCCCATCCCTTGGCGGAGGCACCTTTTAGCACTGTGAAGAAAGGCCGAAGATGATCTGAATACTTGGAGATGAATCTGTTGAGTGTCATTAACTTTTCGATGAAAGCTTGTATCTACTTCTTGGTGACAAGGGGCTGCATCTACTCGATGGCTTTGACTTGCCTGGGGGCCATTTCGATCCCCATTTGGCTAACTAGGAATTCAAGGAAATTCCCTAATCCAGCCCCAAATGCGCACTTCTATGGATTCAAGTGTAGGTGGTGCCGCATTCGCAAAGCATCTATAAGTGAGGGAAATGGTCCTCCCGAGACTTTGATTTTAGTAGCATGTCATCTATATAAGCTTCCATTGTTCGTACCAACAAAGGTTCGAAAATGCGGGACATCGTCTTGGTAGGTAGCCGGAGCATTCCTTCGGGCCAAAAGGCCTCGTGTAATAATACATACCGCGTCAAGGTGTGATGTTAGATGATGTGTTTCGAATCGGGGACTCATCGAGATGCAGTTGTGGCAAAGTACGGCTTTGAGAATGATAAGAGTTGATAGCTAGCTATTGCATCCACTATCTAGGTCAATGCAAGGGAGGGGAAAAAGTTTCCTTCAGGCGAGCATCATTGAGGGTTAAATAATTGGCCAGCATACACTTTATACTTGAAATCTTCTTCCAAGGGGCGACCCGACGATGGACAACCACTTAAAGTCTTGAATCTCTTTGATGACGATGAGTGAGAGGTTGTCCGCTACGTTTTATGACTTCACGGGTGCTGGGTGAAATCGTCTTAGTTTTTGACGTATAGGCTTACACTCCTTCCAAAGGGTCAGGTAATGATGAGCCATAGTAAGAGAAATGTCGGGTATGTCGGTGTGGGACCATACAAAAATATCTGCAAACTCTTGTAGAAGTGAGAAAAAGGAGTTAACCTCTCCCTACATGAGAGTGGTGCCCAAGCTAACTTGCTCGGGCATGTTTGGACCAAATAAAGGATGCAATTGCAAAGGCTCTGCGACTTTGAGGGCCTCACGCTTAGTAAGGCGAGCCTCGAGCTATCATTTCTATTTGGTCGAAGCGTCCTTTTTTTGCTGTTTGACCTCGTAGCATGTCTTGGTGACCTGCTAGCCTCCCCTTACGTCAATCTGGCCTTGAGGAGTCAAGAAACTTAGCATTTTGTGGTACAAAAACAACAATGCCTTCATCGCGTGGATCTAAGTGCACCCAAAAATGGCGTTGAAGGACGACGGTTCATCAATCACCGTGAGCGATACCAGGGCGGTTACAAGTCCAACTGAAATTGGCAAGACTATTTATCCTAGTGAGTTGGTTTACGATCCATTAAAGTCGACCAACACCCTTCCAAGATTCCGGAGGTTGTCAGGCTTATAGCCTAGACGGAGCAAAGCGGGCAGGTAAAGCAGGTCGGCGACACTGCTAGGGTCGACCAAAATCCGCTTCATCAGGTGCCTCCCAATTTCCAAAGTCAGAACAAGTGCATTAAAGTGAGGTATAGACAATTGTCTGAGCGGAGATTCGATGAAGGTAATAACCCCATCAATGGGTCGGATTCTACTTGGGGCAAAACTATAATTAACCCCGGCTACAAAAAACACCTGAGCTTGCCTAACCTCGGGTCTTGGGCATCGTCGGGCCGGTAAGGATTGTGTCTATCATAGGGAGAGAGCTTGTTAGTGGTAAGGCTTGCGAACCATTCAAGACCGCCTCGGAGATGTCCCCTCTTGATCAAGTAGTTTAGCAATCTTTAAGGCCGATAACATTTATTGGTCTGATGCCTAACGTCCCTATGGTACTCATAAAATCAAGACTTGTCTCTCCCCTCTAGGTCGCCCCCCTAAGGCCTATATTTTCAAATCCTTGAAGGGACTAAATGATCGGAAGGAGTTAAGATGAAGGGACAATGAACCTTATCTGTTCGGTGTTGTTCTCCCTTATCTGATTCTCGGTAGCTCGGCCACTCGAACGGTCGGTCTCATTGTGATGACCAGTGCAGCTCGAATTACTGGAGTAGTGCTTACCCCTTTTGTCCTTATCGTCAGACCCCTTTCCACTATTCCCTCGTGGATAGAATCAGATATCTTGGTGGCCAGTTGGTTTGGTTATGGCGGCTACATCGTCCTCGAGCATAGTGTACTGGTTACCCTTTTGGAATAGCTCATCAACAATTGTTGGAGGATGCAGCAATAGCAAATCGAAAAACTAGGTGTTCGGGCGAATAACTTGCTCAAATTCTTTGTGGGAGTGTGTACAAAGACTCACGGCGATGGTGGAACTATGGAAATGTGGCCAAGATCTTAATGGACTCAAAATCTCCCAATCCAGGGCGTGGAAAGGGCTAGTATGGCTTTGGCACCTCTCTTGACCCAGAGCATATACTAAGTGACAAACTTCTCATACAAGCATCAAAAAGAGGTTACTGTGCTGGGAGCTGGGCGGTAGAACCATGACAAGGCGGGGCCAGCCAAGCTGATCGGGAAGACCTTACACAACAAAGCATTATTCCCTATCTACAGCATCATTATTTGGCGAAAGTGCATAAGTTGATCGAAAGGGTCTTGAAGACCATTATACATCTAAAATTTTGGTAAGGCGAAGTGTAGTGGGGCGTCTTGGTTTAGGATGGCGAGGGACAAACAAGGACGATGAAATGTTGTCCAATGCGCGCGATGTGGGATCCATATTTCTCGGGGAGGAGATGGTTACTGGGATTTATTGGCTTGGGGATGATCCAATGGAGAAGCGAATGAGTTGTCTAGTTCAAGCGGGTTGCAAGGCTACGTGGCAAAGTTGGGTTAGCAAGGTGAGGGGTGGTCACATTCCGCAAAGTGGCATTCTCTTCACGTAAGGCAGTGTTAGCCACTAAAAAAGAGGCCAAGTGTTGCTGGTGTGACTTATGCTGATCTTTCAGCATTCGTTCCAACGACAATAGCCACTGTTTAAGTATAGACTCAGAACTGGAGGAGGGAATATCTCCCATTGAATTCTTTTAGAAAAAGGTTTACGGTTGTCCCTATAGCAGCTTAGAGAAGTGTGGGATTTAGTTTTCCCACAAACGGCGCCAATGAAAAGGAATGAGAAATCCTTCCATAACAATTTATATTTCTCCTCTAATTAATATCGCTAATCTCCCACAGAAAAAAGAAAAATCACTTTCGAATACAAGCCCACATGTATATATATATATATATATATATATATATATATATATATATATATATATATATATATATATATATATATATATATATATATATACTATATATATATATATATATATATATATATATATATGGAATCTATGAGGTGGCGGTTATCAAGTGACAATTATGAGGTGGATATTTATGAGGCGGTTTACATTCACGGTGTAACGCTTCACGTTGCGCATTGATGGTGTGGCGCCACATTTCCCAGGGTAAGTTCAGCCATTCATCGGCCTCTGAAAAAGCGTGTGTCTCATATCATGGGAACCAGTACATGATTAAAAATGGTCACATTGGCACACACAACATACTCACTAAAAACCTGTAACTATATTGTAGTTTCAAGAGTTGTTACATCACTCTTATCTGAATGTTTCAATTGTAACATTTCATACATGTTTTACAAAAACGTAATCAAAGCCACATGTCGGCTTTCTTCTCAAAAGCGACCTCTAATGAGCGTCGTCTTCCCAAACACTTCCTGTACCATAAATAATTTTCCCTCGATAGGGTGAGCAATGCCTAGTAGTTGAATTCCCCTACATGGGTTACTCTCTACCTAAGTGCACATGTAATGGCAACCAAACACATTAATGAATCGTGATCTGCGGAATATATCTATGCCCGATCCCATGTCTCGAGTCCTCAGACTCCCTCGCATGCTTATGCCATGTATGAAAATCGTCTTTGATGGGGTTTGAAATAATAGTGCGGCGTAGGCCCGAGGCCTTGAGAAGCAGCGAGGGATAAACGGACTGGTACTAGCGATAGATCATGATGGCTTGTCCAAAAATATATAGTAGCAGACTGACTCATGCCCTAAAGGTTGGTAGCCCGAAAGAATCGGTATTATAGGAAAACACCCAATCTCCACGTCGGAAAGTAAGATATTCACCAGTATCACCCCTCGATTATCGCCCATTAATTGGTTTCACGATAAGGAAGAAAATCTCCTACTTAGTAAATATTGTATCATCTCAGTAGAAACATCTGTCGGTGTCATCATCAAACTAGGAAACATACTATTCAGTATCATAATCCGATTAGGAAGAGTTGTCATGATCATCCATTATAAATATGGGCCACCCCATAAGTGAAGGTAAGGCGAGACATAATACCACAAACTTCATTCCTAAGCATTTGATATTCTCTTTCCATAAGAAAGAAGCGGCTTAGGCATCGGGAGCGGCAGCAGAGGTAGAGCCCCACCGATCCTTTGTTTCTTGTTTTGCGAGAGGTCCAACGCCAGGCAACGGATTTACTAACGAATTGACACTCTCGACCAGGTTAGGTTGAAAAAACATCATAAGTTTTGCGCCTTCTATGGGAACGATAGTTCCTTTACAAATAAAGCTGACCTCTTAGCGGCTGATGGTATCAACCGGCGGGCTCCTGAAAGCGAGGAGCAGCGCCCGATCCCTCCCGGGGATCGCAGGAGCCGGCCCGGGCGGGCGGACAGCGACTCCGGGCGCGTTAAAGCAGTGCGAGCTGACACGGACGAGGTAGGCGCTCGTCGCGACCCGACACTGGCGAAAGAGTTAGAGACAACTCACTGCAAACCAAATCTGACCTTTAGAGAACACGAAAGGCCACTAAAAAGACGAAACCTTGTTATCGAAGAAGCGACACCTCGGCCCTCGTCGAAGCGGATGAGAAGGGAAACTAGCGCGGGGGCATGATCCTTACCTGACCCCTCGGAGATCGCAGCCGAGAGAGGTCGGTGGGACGAGGTTTAAGGACATCCAGCAAGAAATCATCCACATGAAGGTAGCGGTAGAAGGCCGAGCTCCAGTCTCCCGCGTGGACCGCCACAGTGTAGCCAGGATCTCCGTTCACGGCCCAGGTCTTTGCCTTGCCCGCCGCGCAAAGTTCAAAATGCCCGCAGAATCAGGGCGTTGTGGGACCAAGACCCGTGGACCACCTCGTCACGTGCAAAGAATTAGATGGAACTACCGCGGATGTCGAAGCCGGGCTTCGGTTCACGGGTAACAGCTCAAAGGCGGTGTAGCCACGAAGCCATGTAGCTCGGGAGCGATAGCTCGGTTTGTAAGAGGCGTAGCGGCTTAAAAGGCAATGTACGGGACCATGTGCTTCGAGAGCCCGGAAGCTCGGTTGCAAGCGTAACGTGAAAGGCAGTAGCCGCAGGCCATGGCTGAGCCCGATTAGCTCGGTTTCAGGTGTAGCGGCTCAGGCGAAGCCGCGGGCCATGTAGCTCGGGGGCCCGGAAGCTCGGTTTGCAGGCGTAACAACTCAAACGGCCATGTAGCCACGGGACGAAGTAGCTCGGGACCCGGTCGGGAGGCCCCGGTGGCTCGGTTCGCGCAAGCAGCGGCTCAAACGGCCATGTGGCCACGAGCAGTAGGCGGGAGCCTGGTAAGCTCGGTTCGCAAGGGTGCAGCGGCTGAAGCAGCCATGTAACCATGAAGCCAGGTGGCCAGGGGCCCGGTAGCTTAGTTTGGGGCGTAACGGCTGAAGCAGGCCATGTAGCCCGCGAGCCAAGTAGCTCGGGAGCCCGGTAGCTCGGTCGTAGGCGCTTGACTCAAGCGGGTCATGTAGCCCTGCGAAGCCAGAAGTAGCTCGGGAAACTGGTAGCTCGAGTTCATAGAGCGCAACTGGCTCAGCAGACCATGTAGCCATGGACCCAGTAGCTCCGAGGCATAGTAGCTCGATTCGCGAGAGCCTTGGCTTGACTGGCTGGCCCATGTAGCCACGAGACCAAGTGGCTTAGGGCCTAGTAGCTCGGTTCGCGGGCGCAGGCTCAAACGGGCTATGTAGCCACGAGCCCAGTAGTTGAGAGCACAGTGCTTCCGGTTCGCGAGCTATGCCAGCTCAAATAGGCCATGTAGCCACGGAGCCAAGTAGTTCGGGAGCCTAGTAGCTACGTTGCAAGCGTAGCACGACTCAGAAACGGGCCATGTAGCCATGAGGCCAAGTAGCTCGGGAGCCGGTAGCTCGGTCGCATGTATGGCGGCTTCCAACGAGGCCCGTATAGCCATGGGCGAGTAGCTGAGGCCCGGTAGCTCATTTCGCGAGCGTCTTGACTCAAGCAGGCCATGTAGCCATGGAGCCGTAGTTCGGGAGCCGTGGCTCGGTTCGGTAAGCCCTTGGCAGTTCCAAGCAGGCCATGTAGCCACGGAGCGAAGTAGCTCGGGGAGCGATGAGTCGGTTCGCGGGCGTAATAGCTGAAGCTTGAGCCATGTAGCCACGGAGCCAAGTAGCTCAGTTTCGGGAGAGCCTTGCAACTCAGTTTCAAGGAGCCATGTATTTTGTGATGTGTACATAAAATTATGCAAAAAAAAAGAAATATAAAGGGCGCTATTCAGCGCAGAGTATACGCTGTCGAGTAATAAAGTGTGCTGGGAATGCGGATGTCAGATCCACGAGGAAAATGGGGATGCTAAGTACCAAAGTATAATGCTTCTACAATATCCCGAGCTAACAATTGTGATAATGGCAAATTTAAACTAAACTAATGAAATTTCTAAATCTAACTAATGAAGATGTAACTAAGGGATACCGAGGAATGATAAATTCCTAGGGTACTTGGTGCAATCGAATGATCTCTTGAATAAGTCGAAATTCTACTCTATTGTTTCATGAAAATGCTTTACGAGGCAACTCTTGTCTAATTTAATTATAGAAAGCCTCTCTCAGAGTTGAATAACCTACCAACTAACACTAGGTCTTTTACTTCTAAACTCAACTAAGCATTAAGAATTCTTTAAGATCGAGTCTCACACGCCTCCTAATTATTTGGAAGTAATTTTATACACTACTAGGCTAATTAGGTTGATTCATCTATGTCTAGTTCTTTACTCCCTTCTCATATCTTGCAAAGAACCACTCACCACATTGAGATTAGCTAGAAATCAATATGTAAATAGAACCAAGTATGAATCAATAGAGGTGCATTCACAAGATCTACGAATAGATATAAAACCCATGTTCAATATACAAATAGATATAAAACCCATGTTCAATATACAACCAAAACCCTAGATCTACGAATTTAAAGCATGATAGAGGTTTGATACATCATAAACTTAGGATAAAACATGAGAAAAGGAAAAACTATAATGATCCAAATGATGTGGTGGTCTCAGTTTTTCCACAAATCATGATCTTCTCCCAAATCTTCAAAAACAGCTCCCAACCTCCTCCTTGGTCCCAAAGTGTGGACAAAGTCCCCTTCTCCGAGCCCTAGCCGCCTCCTCCTCGTCTCTTTCGGGTTTGAGCTTTAAAACCCACAATTATGGGCTCAAAATGGGCTAAAAATCACCCAAAAGCAACCCCTAACGTCGTGACGTCGGAATCTTGCATTACAGCTCTCGCAGCGTCACGGCGTTGGACTATCGCGACGTTCTTGTCCAGCGACGTTGCTGAAACTTTCTGTTTTTGCTCAACCCATTAAGACCATAACTTTGTCATCAAAATCGATTTGGGTGTTCTTGGTACCGTTGGAAAGATCTTGAAATTGTAGAATCCATCCATATAGCAATGGTAAAATATGAGCTCATATTATCTATGAAAACGTCAAAAATACAGTAGCCTCTCCTGCTGAAGGTGCTGCAATGTTTGCTGACTTTCTTCGGTTTGGAACTTGAATAACTTCTTTGTTCGAGCTCGATTTGGTGTTCTTGGTATCCACTGGAAAGCTCTTGGAAATTTAGAATTCATAAATATAAAGCTTGCTTCAGTGGAGCTCATATGATATCTGAAAACGTCAAAATACGATGATTTATACGTAGCGGTTTTTCCTGAAATTTGCGATTCCACCAAATGTGGATGGCTTGATCATAAGTACTGAACTTTAGAGCATTAGGGCACTTATTTAACATAAAAACACTAGAAAAAGCTAAATAAATCATAGGGATAAAATGAGTATTAGAATGCTCATCAGTTAATTTATACCAATAAGGGTGGTCTCCGATCTTGTGAAAAACGTAATGATGTGTCACTCCTATCAAGTAGCCCAGCGGACCCGATGTCGGTAGTATTTCGCAGATTGATTTTTAATAACGATCGGCGACCAGCGAGGGCCCAGTCTTGTGTTATAAAACAAAATGTTTTTATCCGACTGCGGCCAATGGAACCATCTTGGGGTGAGTCCCGTTCATCCTATGCAGAAAGCATAGGTTCAAGAACCATTTAAGGTTAAGTCGTTTAAGGGCGAGTGGAAATGATAGAAAGAATTGTGAAATGTATAGTTCATGTTTTTGAATGATTTATTGCATATGAAAGTGCATATTTGGAATGATCAATAAACTATAAATGAATGTATATGAAATGAATATATGTATTGTATTACATTGATCATTAAAAAAAAAAAAGGTTAAAAAGCATTGTTTAGAAAAATTGCATGATTTGTATTAAACTGAAATGGAAGAGAGAACTATATAGAATCACAAAGCATGAAAATGCTTAGAGCATTGTTTTATCATCACGTAGGTATAGAGAGAACATGTACAAAGACAAGGGCCGCTGAGATCCAGAGTCATCATCAAAGCCATACGGAGGATAAGTAAAGCTCCGTCATATGCATACATGAATTTGATTTGACTATTTTTGTATTGAAACTATAATTCAAAAAGTGAACTCCCCAATTTTGTTTCCATTAAATGTTTTTATATTGGAAACCGCTAATAATGTCGTATTGTATCAAGGTGGGAAATGGACCAAATGGGCATATAATGCCATATCGAATGAAAAAAAAAAATGCATTTGTGAACAAATGATGGGCCCCTTTTAAGTTAAAATGATGTTTACGTATATATGTTCATAAGGTTAATTATCCTTTACAAAATGAGCATTTGAAATGTGTCTTAAATGATAAATTGCAATGCGGTTGAATGGTATCAAAGCCTGAAGTAGCATAGAACTACAGTATAAGCGATATTTGTATTTATGGTGTTTGAATATATCTTAAAAGTAAAAGTATTGGTAATAGTAGTCGTTTACATTTATTTTATGTCGAGAGGATAGGTCTAGGCGGTTCTACAAAATGATTTTGAATTTTTTTTTATTTTTTTTTGTAAATGATTTTGAAATTGTTTATGACATGCATTGCATTTGCAAATAAAGAATGACGTGACTCTAATGCGGATCTTGTCGGTCTTAATAGGTAAGCATGGATGGTTCAGGACCCCATAGGGTCAGAGGTTACTTAGGAAGTCACCCAAATAGCCTTGCTAGTGTGGAAGGTAGGCAAAGTGTCCCTTGCTCCATCAATTCGTGAGCAAGGTCAAGCAGCAAGAGGTGTTATTTATATCCTCTAGTAGATGGCCTCAGGGCACTACAAGAAGCGACACAACCGAAGCTCTGGTTGATTTCACCGATGCGATTGACCATAGGAAAGAATGACAAAAATATAGGCCCGTAAGATTTTCTTGGGAGAGAAAGATAATGAGCCTTCCATGGCGAGAAAATTTGGCTCAGAAAAAGAACTAAAAGAATGCGTAGTAGCATTTGCACACAGGAGGGAGGAATTAGAGTGTGCAACCTCTTTACTACGAGGATGAGGCTTTTAATAGTGGGTTTCGAGTGACTGGGGTGCTTCCCCGTGAGTATTCTTGTGAGACCTTGGATAAAGTAAGCCAGATGAACCTGAGGTTGCAAACCTAGAAATTTTCTAGATCTCGGATGATGACGCGGATTACGCAGTTAAATTCATCTGGCGAAATCTAGGTACACAGTTGAATTTTTTTTAATTTCGAGACAGTCGGATTTTCACGTATTTCAAGGCGGAACGGGCCATTAGCGGGGCGACATGGCGTGAGAAAGGAAGTGTGAGCCACGTGGCACGGACTTGGGGACACTGGCACTTGAGGTGGCCCAGTGTAAGGCTACTAGAATGCATGATGTTAGTGGTAGGTTGCATGGCTTGGCATGGGTGACATATGCCATGACTTGAGCCATGTGTCAGCTTGATCTGAAACATGTCTAGCAGTGGAGAAACATGGAATGGATCAAGCTAAGGGGAATGAGTTCTTCCTATTGCTGAATCATTTCTAGAGAAAGAAGAGAGAAACGGAAAAGAGAGAGAAAAAAAAAAGGAGAAATAAAACCATAAGGAAGGAGAAAGGGAGGAGGAAGATTTTCCTCCATTGTTTTCAGATTTGGGTGGATTAAGAATTAGTCCTACACACTTCAAGATGTGAGGGATTTTTCCTTCTACAACCGGTTATTTCCTTGTTGAGGCCATTGTAATGGCATTTGGTTGAGATTGGTTTGTTATTACTTGAATGAATACCATGTATTGCACCATAGGCGATCTTGTTCTTGCATGTTATTATATATCTTTGTTTTTCTAGGTTTTAGACTAAAATTCCAGGTTGGTGTGTTATTACTCGGGAATGGATGCCGTACGAAATTTTATGGAACTAATAAGTTCTTGCATGTTATTTGTGTATATGTTGTTTTTTTGTTTAAGACTGAAAATCGGGTTGGTTTGTTATTGCGAATGAATACCATGCGAGAATTTTTCTAGAATGAATCTTGTTCTGCGCATGTTATTATATATCTTTATTTTCTTGGTTTTAAGGCTGAAATTCTAAGTTGGTGTGTTATTACTCAAATGGATGCCATGCAGAATTTTCTGGAACTAATCTAGTTACTGCATGTTATTGTATATGTTGGTTTTTTTGGGTTTTAAGACTGAAAATATAGGTTGGTTTGTTATTACTTGAATAAACACCATGCAGAATTTTTCTAGAAGTGATCTTGTTATTGCATGTTATTATATATCTTTGTTTTTTAAGTTTTAGACTAAAATTCGGGTTGGTGTGTTATTACTCGAATGGATGCCATGTAGAATTTTACGGAACTAATGCCCAGTTCTTGCATGTTATTATATATGTTGTTTTTTTTTGGGTTTTTAAATTGCAAAATTCGGGTTGGTTTGTTATTACTTGAATGAATCTAGTGCGAATTTTAAGGTTTAGCCACAGTTGTTTAGGCCATAACGCTCTCATCCGAACTTCGATTCGGGTGTTTTTGGACTCTATGGAGAGCTCATGGAGTCAAGAATCTAGCCATAAGTCATTTAGTGGCAGTAAGTGCTCACATCGGTGCTGAAAAACTTATTGTTGCACCAAGTGTATGAATTGCTATCAATATGGGTGTTTCAAACACATTGGGTTGTAATGTGTTATGCTTGAACATGGTCATTTCTTGGCATGCGAATTGTATGGCGACATACTATGTCTTAGCCTAGGAATATGAATTATGGCATTACTTGCCTAAGTAATGGTTGGAATTATGTTAATACATGCTTGAATGATGTGTTGACAAGAATGAACCAAATGCTAGAAATTAAAAAAAATTAAAAAAAATGTACTGTATGCTTATGTGATGTACTGGTTTGAATGTGTGGAATATTAACATGACTCACATGTAAATTGATATTGAACTGAATATATGAACTACTATGTGCATTAGACATGAGGGTTCATGGTACACACCTAGTGTACAAGGTAAAATGTCCATGTAGAGGTCTTCACACATCGGGCATGAGTTTGAGTGAGTTTGAGTGCACTAGCACAATTGCATTGCATTGGTGTACGACAAATCACCACATTACATGGGTGTGTGTACATGGTACTGATTTGGTATTGCGTTTGGTCTTGGTGGGCTCGGAGGAAATGGGGCGAAGTCGATTGGGAATCACACGGTGTTAAGAAAATGGAAAGCGCGAATAGTGTCGGGCGCAGCAAGTAGGGGATAGACACCCCCCTCAAGTGAAAAGCCTGAAAACCTGGTTAGACAGTGTATCCATCGGTGAAAGCCCAAAAAATGTCGGAGGTGTAAAGAAGAGAGACCAGCGGTGGGGCTTGAAAGTTACGTTGCCCAAAAGAATACTTGAAATAGATTAAATAAATATCACATAGACTACAGGTTGTGTGATGGGAGTCGAGACTCACTTGGTTTTGATTTCCCATTGGTACTTGCATTGGGTGGTGGGTCGAAGGTTGACCAGGTACATGGGGCATGTAAAGTGTCGTCTCATACATGCATGTAGTTTTTTTTTTTCATGATGGAATGACATATGCGCATGGGTTGTGTTGTTTGTGTGGTATTGAAATGATCGTTTGCATGTGCACCTGGGTGGGAATGGCCTGGTAGGTTTGTTTCTAGTGGCGTAGCTCACCTATCGTGGGACCCCGCTCGGGTACGGTCACGTGCGGGGGCGACGGCGCTCCTAGGCCCAGGCTGGTGAAAGGGTCGGATTGTGACCTTGATGTATTTTTTTGAATATGTATGAGAACTTTTACTTGTAATACATATCCCGTTTTGTATATTGGAACAACATTTGGTTCTAATGCACGTATTTGTACCATATGTGTGAGTGAGGTGCTATAACTCTCACGTTTTGTATACGGACTGTATGAAGTTATTTTGTGTATCTATAAATTAAATATACAAGGATGAGTCTTGGTATACGAGACATGTGAGTGCAATATCGGGATACCCGATTTCCATAGACTTCTGTAGGTTGACAGGTTGTCGATGAGACACTCGGGTTTTGGGGTGTCACAGTTACATGGGAGTTTTTCTTGGCAGAATTTAGGAACCAATATGTGGGTCGTATCTATTTGAGCAATATGAGACGAGAGTTTCATAATTTGAAACAAAAACAGATGAGTGTGACTGAGTATCAGAGAGAATTCACCCAATTAAGCAAGTATGCTCCCGAGATGCTAGTGACTGGGGAAGAGAAATGCTGCAAGTTTGAAGATGGCCTCAATGACCATATTCGGGCCCATGTCACAGGATTTTACCATGATGACTTTTCTAAAATTATGACATGTGCTATAAATGTTGAAAGAGTAAAGAAAAAAGCGTATGAAAAAAAATATATAGGGTAAGAAAAACCTTAAACAATCAAGTTCTTATCAGCACTAGAGTAAGAAATTCAAAGGACCACAGGGTACTAATCAGCCTACAGCTCAGGGTTAGGCTCAAACTCACAGAATGTAAGACTATTCTACGGCACCATCGGTTGCTGTTCTGCTTTAGGAGGTTCTTGAGAGGACCCCGACTCTCCTTATTGCACACATTGTGGGAGGAAACATAAAGAAGAGTGTTGGAGATTAAGCAGATCCTTGTTTGGTATGTGGATCAGTGAGCACAAAGTGAAGGTGCCTTTAGGCTTGTTCTTTCACTGGCACGGATTAGGGAGTACGGTTTCAGCATTTAAAGGCAGCGAAGACAAGAGCATTGCATCCGCGGAGTGCCTTAGAGGACAAGCGACACAGACTATGGGTAGGCAGGATGCTCATGCTCCAGTTCAGACATATGTGGCGAGTGGAAAGAGAAAGATTCAGGATGTGATAGTTGGTAATTTCTATATATCTTTGAGACTATTGTACATGCATTGATAGATCCGGTTCAGCGCTCTTATTTTTGTACTACCATTACGAGTTGATGTAGATTCAGAAGAGTAAATAAGTATAACATTTGGTGACAAATCCGTGGGCATGATGTCATTGTCAATAGAGTTTACGAGAGATTGCCCACATCGAGGAATCACGAGTATGAGTTTCAGGAACTTGATCGAGGTTGTCATTTAGAGAGTTTGATGTGATATTGGGGATGGATTGGTTGTCTTGACACCAAGTGGTAGTTGATTGTAGAATGAAGAGTGACTTAAAGGACAGGTGGCAGAGTGACTTTTATCGACTGAGAGGTCGAGCGCACTGTGATATCTGTAGCTCTTGCTAAACGATGGTTCAAGGGTGTGAAGCTACTTGGCGTATGTGATAGATACAAAAGGCGGGCTGGTTATCGAACATCCCTACGGTTAGTGATTATCCGGACGTGTTTCGGAGGAGTTGTCGGGATTGCCTCCACGGAGAGATTGAGTTAAATGTCGACATTGTTCGAGATTACTCGGCATCCATTACACCGTATCGAATGGCTCCGGTGGAGTTAAAAGAATTGAAGCTTAAGTTGTAAGAATTGTTAGAGAAAGGATTTATTCATCTGAGTGTGTCACCATGGGGAGATCCAGTGCTCTTTGTTAAAAAGAAAGATTGTACGCTTCTATTGTGTGTTGATTATAGGCAACTGAACAACATGATAGTGAGGAACAAATATCCGTTACCCGGGATTAATGACTTGTTCGACCAATTGAAAGGTGCAAGTGTCTTTTCGAAGATTGACTTGCGATATGGGTATCATCAGTTAAGGATTAAGGATGCGAGACGTGCATAAGACGAGGTTTAGAACGCGGTATGGACATTATGAGTTCCTTGTAATGCCTTTTGGGTTGACAAATGCACCGGTGGCTTTCATGGACTTAATGGATCGTGTTTTCCGAAGGTATGTAGATCAGTTTGTCGTGGTGTTTATCGATGACATCCTTGTGTATTCAAAGAATCAGGAAGATTATGATACGCACCTTCAGGTAGTGGTAGAAACCTTGAGAAAGGAACAGTTATATGCAAAACTGAGCAAATGTGATTTTTGGTTGGGAGAAGTGTCTTTTCTTGGACACATTATATCGGAAGAAGGAATTCGAGTGGATCCAAAGAAGATAGAGGTGATTATTGAATGGAAACCCCCGAAAAATGTCACGGAAGTGTGTAGTTTCTTTGGATTGGCAGGATACTACAGAAGGTTCGTTAAGGGGTTTTCGGACTGGGGCCCCTATGACGAGATTGCTTCAAAAGAATGTGAGATTTGAGTAGAGTGAAAAGTGTCAAGCTAGCTTTGAAAAGTTGAAAGCATTCTTAATCGAGAGCCTGGGTTCTTACTCGGTAGGCCTGCGGTAAGAATAAGTGATTTTTAGTGATGCTTCATTAAATGGACTTGGATGTCCTTATGCAGAAGGGTAAAGTGTAGCTTATGCTTCAAAGGCAGGTTTAATCCGCATGAAAGACACCCTACGCATGATTTGGAATTGCCGCCATTGTGTTAAACGTGAAATATGGAGACACTATCTTTATGGAGAAAAGTGTTTCATCTAGATCACAAAAGTCTTAAGTATTTGCCCTCGTAAAGATAAGCAACTTGAGACAACATAGACGGATGAAATTGATCAAAGTTATGATTGTGTGATCGATTATCATCCGGAAAGGCTAATGTAATGCTTGAATCTCTAAGTAGAGAGTCGATACAAACGCGACGTTGAATGCTCATTTGTCATTATCGACGACAAATTGAAATAGTAGTGGAATTGATAGCAAATTCAGATTTGTTGAATCGAGTGCTAGAGGCACAAAAGAACGATGAGAAAATTTCCACAGTGTGGGATCGTGTCATGTGATGAGGGAGAAAGAGGCCGGGAGTTTACGTAGAAAGAGGATCACTTCTGAGAAAAAGGGTCTTTGTTGTGAATGTATTTCTTTACTTGTGTAAATATAAGTCATTGTAAGCTATTAAAATCGAAAACAATAACATATATGAGCATTTTGAAAGTTACCTTAACAAATGTTCAATTTAGGGACAACAATATTGACATATGATAAGCATACCTTGATATATATTTTTAAGTCAAGGTTTAAATTTACAAGTTATAATGCATTTTATCAAGATAACTTAACATTTAATTTATAAGTCAAGGTAAAAAATTTATTAAGCGTCAACATTCTCTAAAGTATATAAAGAGACATTTAGTTTCTTGTATTTAATTGACTCAAAATCCTAATTTTTATTGAATTTCTTTTTTTAAAACATGGTTCAAAGTCATGGTATCGGTCATTGACTTGGAGTATCTGAGGCATATCATTCTCGATATTTCAATCTTAGTAACTTGGGTTCGTATTGGATGACACGCAAAATATATTAAACAAAGATTTTTAATTTTTAATTTTTTTTCGAAATTTTCAAAAATTAAGCTTTTAAAATTATCACAAAAATCAACATGATCACATGAATTAACATTAAAATTTTAATAAATATAAAAAAATTATATATAAAAATGAATAAATATTACTTTTATATTAATTAAATTATATTGGAATAGTTTAAATTTTCATTTATCATCTCATTCTAAATATTAAATAAAAAATAAAATAAAATATATTTTCATAATATATTACTTAAATTTAATATTTATATAAATAATCATAAAACATACTTAACAATATAAATATAATTGCTAAAAAAACAATATAAATTTAATTTTTTTATAAAATATATTCTAAATAGAACCATTGAAATTTTTTATTAATTTCACTTTCATTTGAATAAATCAAAATAAAAATAGTTTTAATATTTTTTAAACACCCTCGTTTCATCCCACTTCCTTTGCGCCGAAAAACCCTTAACCCACCACTTTCTCTTTGTCTCTCTGATCCTTCTCTCCCACAAAACCCGTCATTTTCCTCCCTCACCCTTTCTTCCCCCACGTCTTTTATCTCTTTATCTCTCTATTGCTCTCACTTTCTCTCTCGACTCTTTCTCTTTCTTTATCCGACAGCCCTCTCTCTCTCTGACAGAAACTGGAAAACTACTGTTGATGAATACAACTCTCTTCAAAACCCTAGCACTGGTAAGTTCAACAATCCAGAGCCCAATCGTATTTATTTTTGTTTCATTTGTTATTCAAACGTGCAATAAAGGAAAGCCCTAAAAGTAAGATCCAAACTTGTTAGGGAAATTTTAAGCGTGACACATGATGAATTTGAGTAAGTGAGCTATTGATTTGGGGGATTTTAACTTGGTTGAGTCGTTTTGGAATTTAGGTGTACCTCATTTTTCTCTAAGTACTCCCATGTCACTATGTTGTAGATGTGTGGGTAACCTATGCTTCAAATCTTATATTCCTATCAGTAAGTTTGAATCGTGACCGTAGAAAGGGCATGAAGGCGATTTCTGTTAGTATGGATTCCTAGTAAGTGTCTGCTCATTTTTATTGCATAGTTCTTTTATGCGCAAATCACTGGTGAAACTTTATAAGTTTCTCTAATGGTTAATTTATAACCGAGCAAGGGTCATTTTCTCTAATTCCAACGAAACCGACGTTGTTTTCTTCTCTTTTAATTCAACCTTTAATAGATTGATGGTGATGCATTTCTAGGGGCTCAAACCAATTCTCGGTGGATGATTCTAGGGGATCGGTCCATTTTGGTTTCATTTGGCGATTTTGTTCTTTTTGTCTTCCATTGAATATGGACCAAAGTATTAGTGCATTCCTGTGAAGTGATATTGAGTGCATATAGTTTGATAGAATTTAGTGTGTATCATAGTGTTGTTTTGGTTGTGGAATTGACCAAAATGTTGAGAAAAGTTGCATCTTATGCATTTTTTGGATTTATTTTGTTTCATTTTTAAATTTTTCATTTGAGAGAATATGTGGAGTTGTTAAACTAGCTTTGGATCTTAAATGATGCCATAAAAAATAATGGAGTTTGATGTGTATTATATAATTAATAAATCTTCACATAAATGTTTTTTTCTGCATGCCATTTGGGTTGTTTGGCAAGATATGATCTTCAAATCTCATAGGTGAGTTACAAGATTGTTTTCATTCTTCCGGTTTTGTGCATTTATGGTGCTATGTATTACTTTATCAACGTTTCGAATCTATTAGATTCTCTTTCTTAATCGTCCTGACTTAAATGATTTTGACAATTCCATCATGTTAATTATAATCTTGGGGATCACTTTCTCATTTTTTAGCATTTTGAATATCTATGTGTTTGATGGTTTTAATAGTTAAAGTGATAGATGAATTTAGGCAAGAAAACATTTCGATTGAGAGGGGGGTTGACAACTTCTAGGAAGTATAAAGTGTCATAGCCCAATAGCCCAACCATCATATTTTTTAGGAGTGCAAACATAAGGTCATGGGTTTGGTCCTCTTCATAGGAAATGGAGGTTTACCTTTTCATATTTTCCGGGGAACAGGCGCCCACATGGCACTAGTTGGGTCCACCAGTGCTGTAATACCCCAAATTATTCTCTGACAGTTTTATAACATGATAAAGGTATAATAAAAGTAAATGTATATTTTTTCGGAATTTAAATGCTAAGTGAGAAAAATTAAATAAGAAAAACCCGAGATTAATCCATGATGCAAGGGTAAATTAGTAATTTACCAATTTAGGACATAAGGGTCATAACATAATAAGATTATAGGCTAAAATGGAAATATGAATAACTTGATTTGAAAATAGAGGGGAGTTAAAGGACTGTGTAAAAAACCGAGAAGTAATACAAAGTTGTATAAGGCCAAACATGGCCTTATTGAAAGCAAATATCTCATTTTGTCTAAAATGATAGTGCCAAATACGTGAGGGGAGGAGAAGAGAGAAAGAGAGAAGAGAAGAAGAGAGGAAGAAGAAGAGGAGAAGAAGAAGAAGAGAAGAGAAGAAGGAAGAAGGAAGGAGAAAAGAAAAGCAAAGGTATGGAACTTGTTAGGAACTTTTGTATGGATTTTTGTAAGGATTTTGGTATGAATTTTTGTATGGATACTTGTTTGGGGGTTTGGAATACCTCTTTTTGTGTAGACTCTTTGTTTGGAATGGTTGTTTGGTTTGGTTGTGGTCCTCAATGGAGGAAAATTTTGTATAGAAGAAAATGTTGGGTTTTTAGGGGAGATCTTTATGCATTTTTTTCAAACCCATGTTTTTATCTTGGCCATCACTCATCCAAATTGAGTAATTAAAAATTCTGGGTAAACTAGACATCTAGAAAAACAAATCTCCCTGAAATAGGTGTATGCAAATTTGGACCCCAGGGTACCCATAAAATTCTTTAACGTGAAGCTATGTTTCGAGTCAATTCTGATATAGTTTTGGATTTCGGAGCAGTTTTGGTATTTAAGCCATAAGTTGAGTTTCACTCATCCAAATTGAGTGATTCAAATTTCTAGGTAAACTAGACTTCTAGGAGAACAAATATTTCTAAAATAAGTATATCCAAATTTGGACCCGATTGGACCTAGAAAATTCATCAAAGTAAGGGAACAATTCGGTCCCTGAAATTTGTCTCAAAACAATCCCTTGAACTGAAGTAATTCCAGTTGTTTAAATCATAACTTGAGTTATATTGGTCTAAATGAGGTGATTCAAATTTATGTACAAACTAGACATCTGGAAGAATAACTTTCATGAAGAAAGTATGATCAAATTATGTCTTAATATTCCCAGAAAATTTTCAAATATAAGACACAATTCCAGATTATGTTACTGGAAATTGTCCAGAAGCAGTTCGGAATGTTTAGACCATATCTCCCAAATTAAGAGTCTAAATGACATGATGTTTGAACCATAAGAAACTTAAGACATAGGGGTATATTGAGTTAAAAGATCACTTTCTCTAACAATCCCATTTACAAGGTCAACAATTGTAGTCGAAAATTGACTTTTGAGCTGCCTAGAACTTTTCAAGCAGAATTGGTTATGAAAACTGAAATTGTATAAAGGTTATATAATTGTATTGTTATATGAAATAATGCATCATAATATTATGATCATGATAACATGTGTTATGAAAGTTAAAGAGAATACGTATAATTTTGTTTATATGAAAAAAAATTACGGTTAAATGCTTATAAAGAGATTATTTGATAATGAATATCTCATAGTATACATGATATTATGAGTTGCTCGTTTTCTAATACACGAAAAGATTGTTAAGAAAACATAATAAAGTGATTACTGACTTATGGCCGTTGGATTGATTGATAAGAGGCATACATAGGGATCTGATTGTTGCGGCCTCCTGGAGTTTATAGATATCGAGGCCCCAGTTTGGGTCCAATGACATAGATCTGTTTGGATCATTATAACGGCCTCGTTGGGTCATCACAGAGATAGAATCAGCGTCTCGTATAGCGTGATATGCAACCGGGTACATCACAGGTTCTTTCCCGTATCCACTTCTAAGGTTTATGCAGGCATGAAACATAAAAGAAAATGAAAAGTATACGCAAATGAGATGTATATAATATATGACATGATATGAGAAGCATATCACTGCTATGTGATGCTAGTATACGGTTACAAGAACAAGAAGCAAAGTGTAAGATGCACGAAAAGTATATGAAATATGATAAGAAATCAAACATGTTATGAAAAAGTAGATATGAGAAATGGATAAGTATATGTAAATGTTATATTTTTCATAAATATATGCATGTGTCTAAAGTGAGATGATCTTTATTAGGGGTTGTCCACGAGTATTATTCCCACTAAGCTATAAGCACGGGTGTTTAAATCCGTGTATGCGTACGAAGAAGCAGGAGACTAGGGACTGGTCGCATCAGCCCGATCAAAGTCAACACATCGCTGGGGTACCCAACTGAAAGACCCATTTGGTCTAATGTATATATGTATTTTCAGTGGTGTTTCTTTTGTGACAATGTAAATGTGTAAATGTTGAACACTTCCATATATGAACTGTATATATTTTTGCCAATCGCTACTACAGAATATATTACAAGTTAAATGTTTAACATTATATGAATGAACAAGCTTAAAGTTTATAGGTTTATAGTAAACGAGAAAAAAAAATGACACCCTCGCTTGACTGCGGAGTGAAATGGCAGAATTGGGCGTCTAAGTGCTTATACCAAAATGCTGTATCGAGGAGCAACATGAATGATTGCCAGTCTCTTTATCTATGTATGGCCTTTTACTTGTCAAGGATCTTAAATATGTTACATCCATGCATGGAGCCTCATAAAGCTTTACTTATTCTGGAATGAATTTCATCTATTCTGATGGAGTGTTATTCTGCTTAGACATATGTTATAACACACGAAATTTTTTTTTTATTCATTGAGAAATAAATGTTATTCCTTAAAATTGAAAACAGTAAACAACCTATGAGAGAGTTTTTTTACTACTAACTTAAGTAAAAAAAAAAAAAACTGATGGAGAGGGTAGGAAGAAAAAAAGGAAAATGAGAAGAATAGAGTTTGTACGCTTGAAATAAGTCGACCAATTTTACAAATGTTCATCATGCTCTGGTTGATCCTAGAGTGAAATCGTTTTCATAATCATCATCACAATCAACTTTTCATTAATTATTTCACTAGAACTACTTTCGCCCATTGATTTTATTATTTGAATCTCTTATTTGAGATCCCGTGTTTAGTTCTTAAATATGTTGGTTGTTAGACGTACCCATTTTTATTGAAATAGTGCTTGGTAAAATTTCTCTTGTTTGGATGAGTTTCTTACAAAAATATTGGAAAGTTGTGATCCAAATTTATTTATTTTTATTAAGGTTCAAATTGAAAATCCACATATTAACATCTTTCTTCCTTATTTCCTTCAATTTTAAAATCTCTATTATTTTAAAGGAGATAAGTATTCAAATTTTTCTTTTCTTTTATAATCTCTATTTTTAGGATCTGGTTTCATAGGTTCTTTAAAGTCGATGACTAGCTAATTGTTGTGATATGCCTTGCAAAATGTCTATGTTTTTTTTTCTTTTTTTAATGTTCATCTTGTTTCTGAACACATGCTAACATGCCCAATGTTTTCCATATTGTGAGTCTTGCTACCTATAATGCTCATGGATTTTTTGCATGCCAAATGTTCAACAAGAAAGGCGAGGTAAATAATTCTTATCTCTATCTTTGTTCTTGAAAGTTTTTAAGAGGAAAACATGGAAAGGAAAAATTTTATTAAATAGGAACTCAAGTGTATAATACAAATTTTAATAAGTTGTCTAAATTGTTTTAACATGCTTTACGAATATAAAAAGGTTATTTTTCTTTATATTTTTTTGTTTCCTTAATAATTTCTTGAGATCAATGTTCAGTTATTGTCACATCAAATCTTTCAACCCACGATCATGTCTTGTCACGACACTTATTTCTGCTACATTCTTCCTTCACTAAATTTACCTGTTGATTGGCAATTTCTTGTGTCATTGACTCAAGAAGGCCAAATTAAGGAGGCTAAAAAGTCAAATGTAGCAATTCCATCATAGTTTTAATGGGATGTTGTAGAATCCTAATTAACCTTTTTGAGGTAACATTTTTAGAAAGTTTTCTAGAGTGTTTATTACAAGCTTTGAATGGGGCTAAACATTTTATTAATTTTCTACTATAAGTAACATTCTACACCAATACAAAAAATTAACAATCATTTGTTGTAATTGTCCATGAGAAATAATCTTATTTAAGATAAAGACTTATTACTTCTTATTAAATCTCCTTTGCTAGAGAAGGAAATTTGTAACATTTTTTGCTACCTATGATGCACTCTATGTGAAAAAGGTATAACACCTTTATATAATCTTGATGAAATTAATGATATATCTATATTTATTTAGAAATTATTTATTGTTAATATATTATTCTTACTAATCTTGCTATTGCTACTACTCTGAAATGGTTTACCTTTTACTGTTTGGATTGAGTTTGATGAAAGTACTCACATTTTTTCTTTTAAAGGTATTATGTAAATGGTGATAAGAAATAGAAATTTTCTATATTAGTTCATATACTTTTATTGAAAAAATTTTGATTTTCATTTAAATTTCAGATGCCTCATTAAGTACTTTCTTAATCCTTTGATAAATATTGTTGTAGACTATGTTAATGTTGAATAAGCCTTGCTTCCAAACTCCAAGTGTCTTTTATTTTTTGAAAGAACAAATATCAAAATTTGAATATAAAAAAAATGGCATAATGAAAATTATGAGTGAAAGTAAAGTTACGGAAACTTAAATTAAGACTTAACTCTTCTAGATCAGTTTTCTATGTTTAGCTACTACTTATGAATTGTTATCTCATTCTTATGTAGCTAAATTGTATTGACATGTGATATTTAATATTTACCTTTATGATATTAAAGGTCAATATGTGTATTCTCTCGTGGAAATGTTTTAATTTTTTATATACTTTTGCTTACTTTTTGTTGATGTTGTATTTATATTTTTTTTGCTAGGAATCTAAGAAACTTAGAAAGAAGAAGAAACAAAGACCACCTCTTATAAAAATAGAATTGACTTTTCAATTTAAGTTTGTATGTAATCTTGATTGAATGTTCTTAATTAGGTTTTGTTTATATATAGAAAATGGAAAATTCCTTGATAAAGATTTATGGGATTTTGTGTGACGCCCCAAATCCCGGGGGTCCCGTTGACCATTGTCAACTTACTGAAAACCTGTATGTCTCATATCATGAGACCCATACGTGAATAAAAATGGCACGTGGCTGCATCGCTATAAAAATATCCAACAAACTATATTCTGATGGTTCGAAGTTATTTAAAGCTCTTATCTAAACATATATTAATTAAAAGTGTCATTGCTCACAAAGTATGCAAAAAGCCACATGTCATTTTTCTTCTCAAAAGCGACTCACAGTGACCCATGATAAATAGAGCATTCACTGTGCACGAAATAATGATCCTCGGCCAATTGAGCAATGCCGGTAGTGGTAATCTCACACATGGAGTTACTCCGCTAAGTATACATGTAATGGTAACGAAACACATTCAAGCAATGCATGATCCACTTGAATGTCTACATTACTAAATCTACGTGTCTCGAGTCCTCCTAACTCCCTCACATACTAAGCCATGTATGAAAATCATTTTTTCAAACAAAATATTTGTTTAATTGAGAGACCCGACCCTCCGATATAATATGTTGGACAATCCTCGAGTGAACTTGTTGGGTAACCCTCAGAAATAATTCATGGGCCTCGAGAAGCGTGAATTGTTGGATAATTTCCCAACACGATTATTGAACAACTTTCGATAAAATTATTATTTTAACTGGTACATAAAAGGAACCATCGTTTGAACGGCCTCGATTTTAATTGTCATGCACTCACACCTACCATTCTAGGGTGCCCCGATGCATATGGAATGCATTATGCCATTTCCAACAATTCATGTTAATATATATATATAACATGCATATACTAACAAGAATTAACTCACAACATCATGTTTATTGATTCATGCTTAATACTTATGAAATTATTCGCGTAAAATTTAAAAATAAGCATTTCAAGCAATTCATTTTGAATCACTAGCTTAACCTGAGCCACACACAAATCACACACACAAATCCTTGTGAACAGCGAGAAGCACTAGGTCTCGACCTTTGTTCACGGCCCGCACTTAGGGATTTCTTAACCGGTCCAAATGTTTGAGGCTAGAAACACGGCCATCCGGGGCCTTAACAAATCCCGTCCATTAGTGGCCCATGGCAAAGAATAAATCCAAGTGAAGAAGACCCACACCTCTTGGGTTGTCGAAACTCCACAAAATCGGTGTCACGCGTGGCCCTTGTGGGTCCGCTTTGTTTCTTGGCAGGTGATGAGAATACGGTCAGCGGAAATCCCAAGAAAGTTGGACTTTCTCTCGCTAAAACCAATTTTTGCCCCTCATTGCACGTTTCCAGCAAACATTGGAGAAGAAGATGTTTCTTTATTATTTTCTTTTCAATTAATTCCATCGTTGTCCCTTTAATTTGACTTTTAAGGGCTCTTTGACACTTGAAGCTAATTGGTCGTTTATCTACATCACTACCATTAATCGTCACAGCATGTGTCGCATGGGTATATATAGTAGGTGACTTTTTCACATCACATGCCTTTCCTGGTGTCATGCGACTTATTTTAGTGCCTCGAAAAGACGTGAAATTATGGCTTTGTCCCAGGAATTGTGAAATTCAACGTGGTAGCTTTAGATTTTGCGAGACGATTCCAAGTGAAGTCCATTTCGCCATCGAAATGCAGGAAAAGTCTAGATTTTATTGATTACCATTTTACCTTTTAAAAATTAGAAATTATATAGGTTTTACATTTTGTTTTAAACATTCATATATACAAATATATATATATATATATATATATATATATATATATATATATATATATATAACATATATATATATATATATATATATATATATATATATATATAATACATAGAATCTTTTACATTGAGTAGTAGTTTCTTGACATTATTTCATAACTTGATTATTAGTATTAAGCTGAATGGACATCAAATTTAACTAAAAATTGGTTTCATGTGGTAACAAATTTATTTCTCGTTAAAAATTAAAAGATAATAAAATAATTTCGGATCTAACATTGACATAAAATCAAGCAACCTTGATATATGTTGTGGTTGACTTTAAAAAAAGTGGAAAGGACCTTGACATATGTTTTATCAATAAGATTCCATCATTAGTAATAATACAAAAACCTTACATATGTATATGTAAAGATAATTTTAAACTTTTCTTGACACTGACATAGATAACATATATGAAGATTGATCTATCTTAACATATATTTCTTTCTCCCTTAGCCAGTGGCAAGCGTCAATGGCTTATTGTTTCTTTGTAGTGGATGGATTCTTGTACCTCAGTCGGGTTTGTGTGCCAAATGATGGTGAAATTACATTCTTGAAGGAGCTTCCTGATGGATCTTTTATTTATGCACCACAGTAGCCTGAATGTATCGAGATTTAAAGACTTCATGCGGTGGTTGAAATGAAAGGATGTATCGGAATTTGTGACCAAGTATATGGTGTGACAAAAAGTGAAGGCAAAATATCAGAGTTCCTTGAGATTATTACGCTGTTAAAATACAGGAGGTGGAAATGGGCCAGAATCACAATGGATTTGTGGTCGGATTATAATGAGAAGAAGAAACTGACTTTCGGTTTGGGTGGTATTTAGACGATTGACTAAGTCAGCGCCTTCCTACCGGTGAGAACCCGACTATTCATGACAAGCGGCGGGAGGCTTTACGTAGGGATATGGTTCGGTCACATGGAATTCGATATCGATAATTTCGGCTAGAATCCGGGTTTACCTCGAGATTTTAGGAGAGAAGTTGCAAGAGGCTTTAGACGTGACTGAGACCCGACACGGCCGATCCACCCCCCCCCGGACGGATGGACAATCGGAAAGAGTGGTGAGTGTTGAAAGATATCTTTGGATATTGTGATATTTATGAGGGGTAGTTAGGATAGACACATTCATCTAGTTGAATTTGTGTACAAAATAACTTCTAGTCGAAGTATTGGAATGGCGCTTATGAGGCTCTCACGAAGGAAATCTGAGAACACCATTGTGTTGGATCGGAGATTAAGCGAGAAAGAAGATAATTATTAGATTTGATTGAATGAAAAAGTGAAATTGATAGAAAGATTGAAATTGTACGGATAGACAAAAGAAATCTGTGACATGAGAAGAAAGGATATTCGATATGAGATCGGGGTGAAAAAGCGTTTTGAAAGGATGTATGAATCAGGTAAATGAGATTTGGGAAAAATGTAGTTGGGCCTTAGGTTCGTGGGCCATATGAGGTGATAAGAAGGTGGGAATCAGATAGCATCTGAGATTAAACACCTCGGAGTTGGAAAAGATTTATAATGTTTTCCATGTGTCAATGATAAGGAGGTACAAGTTGGACCCATCGCATGTAGTCTCTTCGAAGACGATTGAGCTTAGACCGGATTTGATGTATGAAGAGGAGCCAGTAGAGATCTTGGCTCGAGAAGTGAAGAGTAGAGCGAAGAAAAGCGAGTCTGTTGGTAAAGTCTTTGTGGAAAAACCACAAGACGGAGGAAGCCACGTGGGAAGCGAAGGGTTATAGCAGCGTGGCCACTCAATGTTGATGAAATTATTTCAAGGATTAAATTCTTTTAAGGAAAGGAGAGTTGTAATGCCCTGAAAATACCTTAACAGTTTTATAACATGTTCAGAGTGTAAAATAAATTAAATTATATTTTTTCGACATTTAAATGGATGAAAACAAAAAATGATACAAACATGAAAAATTCCTGAGGCAGGCAAAATTTGGTAAAAATGTCAAATGAAGACTGGGATTAAATAAATAGGTATAAATGTAAATGAGATTGAATGAAGTGAAAATAGAGAGTGAAATGGAAGCTTTAAAGTGAGAAAAATGGAAAAATGGGGAGTAGTGTGGCCAAAAGCAAGGCTTATTGAAGGATTTGGATTAAAAGATAAATATTGGTCTTTGAGAGACATTTCCCTCATTCCTCTCATTCTCTCATCTCAACTCTCTCTCACGCACGAACTCCTCTCTCAAACCCTCATCTCCCACACATTCCATTTTGAGAACCGAAAATCAGTGGAAATTGTCTCATTCTTCCAACCGTTCTAAATACCTTGTTTAGCCACTGCAGTTGGCACCTAAACCCTCTGAAACGTAAGTAGATCTGTAATTGAAGCGTTTCAGCTGAGTCAAGCAAAAACTAGGGTTTTCATCCATGAAAGATAAGTGTAACTCAGTCTAGATGCATGGAAAAGCTAGAGTGTTGGGGTAGAAATCAATCCTAGCAGGAAAATCTAGAATGGGTAGATTAGTGTTTCATAATTTTAATTGTGTTTGTCTTTGGAATAAGTGGGAGAAGATAAAACTGGAGTTGAGTCAAGATTAAGAAGGAAAAGACTAAGGAATAAACTCTTTTTGGTTTGGTTTATTCTTGCGTCTCTCTCATTTCAGTTTATCATTCGAAAACAATCTTCTCATTATTACATGCGAACATGAATGTATTCTTTCTGTTTGGAATAAAGTAGAATCATTTTAGTGGTGTAAAATGATTTCAATGCATAAGTAATAAAGTGCAGATGTGTTCTTAAGAGCTCAATTGACTAATTTGAGTGTTTATTTGCTATTTTCAAGTGGATTAAACATATGAAAAAGGAAGAAAACAGAAAACAATCCACAGTGTATGACCTTGTGAAAAAATTGTGAGCCTGTATCTGAAATTGTTACTTAGCTTCAGTAAATATTATAACACTTTTCGATGAACTCAGTTATGCGTTCTTGGACTCTACGAAAATATCTTTGAGTCTGAAGATTTATATATGTCATTGAATGGCATTGATTCCATAAAATATTTGCTAAAAATTTGATTATTAAGTGTACTAATTGCTTGGTTGTGTTGGTGTTTAGGATTGAGTTTCCATTCCGAATCCCCTAAGTGTGATGAACTATATTGGGTGTCCACCTTACGAAATGGGTTAAAAATGAGGCATAACATTACCTAAAATGAAATGTTAGATTTTTCTGCAAGAAAGGAAGGAATGTATGAAAGAGAATGATTGAAATGAGCTTGAGATAGACTTCTAGAATACCTAACTATCAGTATGAGTTATTAATTGTTTTGGAATGGGTGACGAGGAGGAAAGCCCGAGATTGATCGAATTCAGGGTTGAGACTCCAAGTCTGCAAGCTTTTGGTTTATTCTTCGACCTCTACTCTTTTGTTCCATTTGGGTTTTGATTTCTCAGCTACTCTTTCTTTAATTTAGAAGTTTTGAATGATTACAAAATGATTTGAATTCTTGAAATGATTTATAAAAAAAAAGCATATTGATTTGTTTTAATTGATTTAAGGCGATTGAATTTGTAGTAAATTTGCATATGAAAAAGTACATAATTATTAAAATATATTATTGTATAAATGTACATACTATCTTGTATTTTTCTATGAATGATTTGAATACCCTTAATAGAATGTTAACATTAAGTGTTGAGTTGAGATAGGTGGTATCATCAAGGATCAAATTATGATACTGAACAAACGTAATGATGTGTTACTCGATCAAAGTAGCCCAGCGGGGCAAGTATGATGATCGCGTTAGTTTTTAATAACTTGAGTCAATAGCTTAGCAGGGACCGTCTTGTGTTATAAACAAAATCATTTTTACACCGACCTTGGCCCAACAAGGCGTGCGGTGAGTTCGGTCATCTTGTACTGCAGAAAGCATAGGTTAGAAATTCGTTTAGGGCAAATTGAAATGATAAAAAATTATAGAAATGCATGGTTCGTGTTTTGAATGATTTATTGCATATGAAAGTGCATATTTGGAATGATCAATAAACTATAAATGAATGTATATGAAATGAATATATGTATTGTATTACATTGATCATTAAAAAAAAAGGTTAAAAAGCATTGTTTACCGAAAAAATTATGATTTGTATTAAAGCTAAAAGTGGAAGAGAAATATATAGAACCACTAAGCTGAAAATCTTTAGCACATTGTTTATCATCGCGTGATGCCAAGAGAACAAGTACAAAGGCAGGGCTACTTGAGATTCGAGTCATCGTCAAGCCACACGGATAAGTAAAGATCGGAGTCATATGCATCACATAGATTGATTTGACTATTTTGTATTGAAACTATAATTCGAAAGTGAACTACGATTTTGTTTCGTAAATGTTTGATATTGGAAACCACTAATAATGTCGTATTGTATCAAGGTGAAATGGACCAAATGGGCTTATAATGCCATCTTGAATGAAGAAAAAAAATGCATTTGTGAATAAATGATGAGCCCCCTTTTAAAAGTTAAAATGATGTTTATGTATATATATGTTCATAAGGTTAATTATCTTTTACAAGACGGAGCATTTGAAATGTGTCTTTAATAGAGAAATTGAATTGGATTTGAATGGTATCAAAGCACAAGTAGCATGATTAAAGGTATAAGCATCATTTGTATTTGTATTGGTGTTTGAATATATCTTAAAAGTAAAAGTATCGATAGCGCAATAGTCGTTACACGATTATTGGCATAAGACCCTTGAATTTGGGTCCAAAGTTCAGTCCCTAGTTTGATCCGGCCAGTCAAACCAATCTTGATTTTTGTGTCATATCTTGAATTTTGGTGATCTAAAATGAGTGATTCTAATTTTTGGGTAAACTAGACTTCTTGTAGAACAACTTCCATGAAGGAAGTGTATTCAGATTTGGACCCCATTGTCCCCAGAAATTCATCAAAGTGGAGCTCTGTTTTTAGTCAGTTAAGGTTCGTCCAGATCAGCCTTGAGTGTTTAAGTCATATCTTGGGATAAGTTGATCCAAATGCAGTGATTCTAATTTCTGGGTAAACTAGACTTCTAGGAGAACAACTTCCATGAAGGAAGTCTAATCATATTTGGACCCCATTGTACCTAGAAAATTCACAAAAGGGGAGCTCTATTTTTAGTCAATTAAGGTCCGGCGTGATGAACCCCTATTTGTGAGAAGACTCCTTTGTCTTCTCCTGTGTGACCCTAAGACACTTACATGTCTCTTAAATGATTATAGAAGACCAATAAAAAGAGATATGTGCCTAGTTATGAGTATGTAATATTGAAAATTGTATAAAATTTATATGAATTAATGTTACATGATATAGGATAAATATATTGAGATGATTAAGATATGAAAGGATATGAACTCTGATCGTGTGAAGAAGAGTAAATGTATTTTTGTTATATGAAAAAGCATATAATACAATCAAATGATCATAAGAAATATGTGAAACTATCTCACATGTTAAAGAGAATAATTGACAATGAATATCTCATATGTATACAAGATATCAACAATTATTCATGTATATGGGATAGGTGTTTTGATATTTGAAAGATTGTTAAGAAAACATAATAAAACTAATTGTCTGCTTATGACCACGTAGTTGGATAGATAGACATGCCTATAGGGATAACAATGTTACAGCATACAGTTTACAGACAGATTGGCCCCATTTGGGTCGATGACATGGATCCCATTTGAATCATTACAATGGCCCCCTTTGGGTCATACAATACAGTACAATTTATAAATCATTGTCTTGTACAAGGATAGTACCTTTAGGTACATATAGTTCCGTCTCATAATCCACTTCTTTGGAATATGCAGGCATAACATAAGATAAGATAAAAATTTTGTAATGTTTATAAAAGGCATAAAACATGAAAATTACATGAAATGAAAAATGTACTAAAATTATAAATGACAGGATATAAGACATGAAGCATAACTCATAAGGCGAGGAGATCATGAATGTGAATATCTCTGAAATAAATCAATTAGTAAATTGTTTTGATTTATTACCTTATGTTAAAATGTTAGTGATAAGTGGTTGAAGTATTGTGTCATTATGGTTAAATGCAAATGTATATGTATAGTTAGATGCATTTGTACATGTGCTTGTGACAATCGTTATAGTGGTCATCCATATTTATGGATTCCCACTAAGCTATAAAGCGTAGCACGGGTGTTTATCTGTGTAGGCATCGAGGGGACAGTGATAGAAAAAGACGTCCCACATGATGAGGCGACACAACAATAGGTGCCCATCAACGTGTTTTGGTTTATTTTCGCTATGATATACATATATTTTTGAAAACAATGAAAAGTTTTGAATATAATGTAATTGAATATGTTGATGACTCCAATGGTGGGGTATGATAATTTATAAATTTGCACTTATACTTTTTTTGTAAGTTTATATTTTCAAGATAATTGTTTAGAATGATGTAAGTTAACAAGTTTATAGTTCTCAGATTTATGACACCCTTTCCTAACACGGGGTGCTGGGTTGGGGCGTCACATCTACTCTCTGCCTCTCTAGTTCTCTATTCTTTCTCTTCCAATCTCTACTCTCTGGTTCTCTCTCTCAACTCTCAAGGTCAAGGCTTCGACTTCCTCCGCCTCCAACTCCGGCAGCAGATCCTCCTCCAACTCTGACGGTAGCAGTAACAGCATTTCCGACAGGTCTAGGTACAACTCTAAAGTCTAACCCTAAACCCCTAACAATCCCCCTTGATTTTCATAAATCTCAAATCCCCCATGGCTATGTTGATTTTTCCCAATGATATTTGCAAATTTTGGTACATATATCTTGTAACATTTCAAATTATACCCTATTAGTTTGTTACAGTTTAGGGTATAATATAAGTCAAATTTGAATTTTCCGAAAATTAACATTGCTAAGTGTGAAAAAGGATATAATCAGAATTGTTAAAGAAGTAAAAAGGATAATGGTCAAATGTCACAGTAAGGTCCCAAAATTCATAAAACAAGAAGATGATATACTATTGTAGATTTTGGATAAGTTGATGTGTAAATAGAATGAAATTAAAGGACTAAAATGCAAAGGAAAAATTTAAACCAAATGTGGATAAAGCCAAACATGGTCTTATAGACGGGGAAATATCTCGTTTTGTCTCAAGGGGCAGGTTACGATTTTTGTGAGAAGAAGCCCGATTTTGGTTTGATTCTCTCCTTTGTCTTGGGTGTCTCTTTGTTCAAGTGGGTTTTGAAGTGAAGAAAGGAAACTGGATTGGAAGTGTTGAGAAGATCAGTATGGAAACTATATCGGTTGTGTGAGCCCCAAGCAGGGGTCCCGGATTGACTACCGTCAGCCTCGCGCGGAAAAATCTATCGTCTCGTATGCAAGGCGCTACGGAAATAAAAATGGCCACTTGGTATAAACCAATACTCAAAATAAATATCTGACTATATTCGATAGTCGAAAGTTATACATTTCTCTTAATACACATACATATTAAAATTCACAATTCTAATACATATTATCCAAAAACATCAAAGCCACAACTTGGCTTTTCTTCAAAATCGGTCTCTAAGAAGCGAATCTTCTCGAGCTACCCACATTGCACGAAAAATGTTCCTCGACGGGGTGAGCTATCATGATAGTGGAATCACCACTAAATGGGTTACTCTCCACCTAAGTGCATATCTGTTCTCAATTTAAACACACACTCCAAGTAAATACGTGATCTACTTGAATAATACAAATGGCCAGTTCCCATGTCTCGAGTCTCGAGCTCCTCACACTTACCTAAGCCATGTTTGAGAAAATATCATTTTCAAACAAAACTTGTTGTTCTTGAAAATACACTCTGCAATCGATGTCGTAAAGTATGGGACTACCCTCAGGCGAATGTGTTGAAGAACTTCGAGAAAGCAGTCATGGTCCTCATCAGAAATGATACGTTGGACCAGTCTCCCAACCCCCATTCTCAGGAAAATCATCTATTGAAATTCGCCGCAATCATGTTCGTTTTTCGAAAATTCGTGTCATGCACTAACACACCTAATCTACAGGTTACCCGGTGCATATGAAAATGCACATTATGTCATTTCCAAAACCATTTATACAATATATATATATCACAAATATATTAATTATGCAACATTCTCAAATTTGCAATTCACACCACATAATTCAACAATATGGATAAACAACACCCAGAATTAGCTCATGAGCAATTCACGATATCATCTCTGTGGCACATCTCTGATTATATTCCATATAATTGAGTAAATCACAATTTTATCTCCAATAGCCTATACACACAATTTATTTCATAAATTATTAAACAAACACCCCAAACAGCCCCTACACAGTCACGGACTATCCAAATTGGCTCCAAAAATTCTCCAAAAATTTCCACACTTCGGTTCAGATTTGGGACTTGATCAAGCAACCTGTGGCCTCAGGCCAACACAAGCATTTACAAAACACTTAAACAAGGGGTAAAACAAGTAGGATAAAACCCCTACCTCATGAGAGTTTGTCGAAACTCCAACTTTTTGGTGTCCACGCGTAGCTCTCATCGCGTAGATCAATTTTGCCTTCAGCCCCGACGAAATCCGACGGTCCGATTTTCGTAGATCTGAAAAAGAAACTAAGAAGAAAAATAATTAAAATCTCTCTCTCTCCTCCCTCATTCTCCCCTCGTCCTCACGCCCGTTTCCCCTTTTTATTGATTTTTTTTTCTTCTTATTATTATTATAATATTATATTATTATTATTATTATTATTATTATTATTATTATCATTTGGATAAACGATTTCTATTGTCCCATTTGGGTCCATTTCTGTCCCGAAAAATTTTATTTCTTTTCAGTTCAATTATTTTAAATGAACTTTAACTCACGCCATTTAAGACTTAGAAATTTTCGCTAAAAATGTCTCGTCCTTGAAGTGTGACGATTATCGCGAGTCGTAAAAATATTAACTACTTTGTCTCGAGAATTCGTGAAACTTTACGGGTCGCTGGGTCTCACGAGGCAGATTTAATGGCGCAATCTGTTTTGTCATCTGAGATCTAGAGAATTTGGGTTTTCAAGCGAGTGCGGATTTTACCACTTTTTCGAGAAAAAATTGAATTTTTCTCGGGTTTTACAAGTTGACTATGGGGGAATGATTTTTTTTTTTTTCGAAATGGATACTGAACTAAATCTATGGTATGCCAATTGATTTCTTGTTCAATTCGTCTTTGGTTTGCAGAAAAGTGCTACAGTTCTTGCAAATCTCTTGCTTCCTCGAATATTTGGGAAATGGAAATGTAAAGAGGACTGATTTTTATAAACTTTGTTGTCATGTGATAATTATTACTTGTAATGTCTTCTATGTTCAATCAAGTTAGTTCCCTTTCAGTCCAAAGCAATTGAAAAAAAGAGAATAAGTTTTGGGGAGAATACAAAAACAATATTCAAGATTATCTGGGTGAATTGCAAAGTTGAAAAGTGAGTATTCAATTGCTCTGCTCTTCCCATATATGTGAAAAAAGAAAAGTGTTCTTTTTAATTAAGTGTTTTGTGAGTTCTCTTGCTTTTAAGAACAAAAATTAAAAACTATAAACCAGCTTCTTTGTGTTTTCCTTGTTCTGCTTGTTTTTCAAAACAAAAACTAAAAAAAGTGATTTCATTAGTTATTTCTAGACCCTTCTCTTTTGTGAATGACCCATCAAGAATCTCTTCTAAAATTGCCACATGTTTCCAGTTTATGTACAGGTCCAACACAAACTTTCTTATGGAAATGGAAAATCATTAGACCCTATTTGTTAATAGTTTTATATCTACAACCATCATCTTGCTAGACTACTAAAAAATAAAATAAAATCCCCTGTTCCAGACAAGCTAATGAGCTATTTTTTGTGTATGTTTTTTAAACAAATCAAAACGAATCCCTACACATTCAGGAAATTTCTTGTTAGGATAGTACGGTGTTATGCTCATCAAAATGAATCTCTGAATTTTCATATGCTTGCTTCTAAACTGAAATATAAGGTAGGCATTTCTCGGATATGTGATGATTACTAGTTCAATCACAGAAGATAAATCCTACAAGTCCTAAGTTTACAAAGGAAAATTTTGAAATTCTCATAAACATACCACAAATGTGCAGTTATATGAATATCTTAACGATCAAACTAGATATCAACCCAAAGGGAGCTAGCAGTAAGCCACAAACTTGGAGCAACCTTTCGCAAAAGGTCTCCAGAAGTTAAATTTTAATCTTCTTGTTAACTTAACCTTCAAATAAAACTTGAAGCAAGAGGCTTCTAAATGCAAAGCATGCACGGGGTTCTACCCCTCTTTTGTTAGGCACATTTCATCCAAAATCTTTATTTGCCCATGTAAAAAAAATGACAAAAAGAAGTAGCTTAGAGAGCAACTTCTGCACTTACGTCACAATTCTAAAGGTTCTACCAATATTTACTAGTTACCTAAAAATTAGTGAGCAACACCTAAATGTTTTGATAGTCTTAGGATAGCTTAAGCTTAGGCATATGGTTAATTCATATTTGTAGACGAGATATGCCATTTCATGCTTTATTTTTAGTTTCTTACTTAAATGAATTTTTTATGTTGTTGAAATGCAATTTGTCACATTAATGATATTGTTTGCATTTACGATTGATAGGAAAATGGAATCCAAACTTGACCCTGACCTCGGTCCAGATTAACATCAAATTCAAATTCTATTAGAAGTAAGACCAACCCAACATGGGAACATGTTTTTGAAGAAATTTGTTCAAATGGAAGGAAAGCTCTCATATGCATGTATTGCAAAAAAGTTACTAAAGGTGGGGGAATTCATTGAATGAAACAACACCTTGCTGGAGTAAAAGGGGATATTAGACCATGTAGATCGATTCCTCCTGATGTTAAATATCGAATGGAGAATTCTGATGAGTCTTAAAGCTTTCATATTTTTAAATCCATTTTTCGACATGTTTTCATAGTTTTTTGACTCTATTTGTATGCGGAGTATGGAACACATTCACCAACTTTGAGTTTTGCAGGTGTTAATTGAAAAATGAGAAAAAACAAGCAGAAAAGAAGCAAAAAAATGGAAATTGCAGCAGTCTTTATCGCAACATAGTTTTTGTATGTCGCGACACAATTTCAAGTAGGCCAAAAGAACTATGTCGCAGCCTGCAACTAAATGTTGCAACAAAGCTCAGCAGAGACTCAAAGATTTGAAATAACGGTTTTGTTGCAACAAGGGTTTTTCCCTATCATGACATTGAAGAAGATTGTGAAAGCATCGCGATAGTCCTTAAATCTGTCGCAACAATGATCAAGGTAGAGAGCAAAAGAGGTGTGTCGCAACAATAAATCCTATATCGCAACATAAAAAGCTGAAGACTGACAAATGAACTCTATCGCGACAAAAGACAATTCTGTCGTGACAGAAAATGCTAAGAATGTAACACAAGTCAACTAAGACAAGTGTTTTTATTTTGCGACAGTTTGTAGAACTAAGCCAGCTCAAAGAGGAATTTCTGTTGCAACAAAGAAAATTATGTCGCGACATAACATTCAGAATTCATAATTAAGAGTAACAAAATCTCTGTCGCGACAAAGATTATTTCTGTCACTACAAACAAAACATGAAGGAGGTGAATTCTCTATTGTGACAAAAAGTTGAAGAGCAAAACAAGAGGAGTGGCAACAAAGAAATTCATGTTACGACATAATGAAGAATTGAAGGCAGAATGTCTGTCGCGACAAAAAAAATTATGTCACGACAATAAAAGCTACGGAATAAGAGAATTCTGTCGCGAAAGAAATTGAAGAAGAACTTAGATTGGCCAAGGAAACATGTTGCAACAAAGATTTCTATGTCGCAACACACTGCTCAGCAAGTGACATGAATTAGAAAAGAAAATTATGTCGCGACCAAGGAGTTTCTGTCACCTTGAAGTACTAGGACTAAAGAGATACAATCGCGGTAGAGTTAACGTTTGAAAAGGAAAATGTTTGTATGACAGGAAAGTATGTCGTAACGAGAATCTAGAAAGCGAGAAGGACGTGAAGAAGAGCTGGTTCTTAAGCAGATTTGGTGTCGCGACACAATACATTCTTGTTGCTACAAAAACAAGACTGCTACACCAAAATTTTGTAGCAACATTATCAAAGTCTGTCGTGAAAAAATTCAAGAATGAGCTTTGAGAACATGTCATGAGTGCATGCTACGGCGGAGACGACAAAGATGAAAACTCTATGTCAGCTGACAAGAGTGACCAATTTGGGCCAAAATTTTGGGATCCACAACTCAATTAATGATCTCGGCCCAGCATTAGGAAGTCACATAAATAGAGCGCGTCCTAGGGCACTATCGAGTTTTCCGCAACTCCAGGACATCTGGGTAGTTGAAGACTCATGCATATTTTATTTTTATTTTATTTTATTTTATTTTGTTTTCTTGGTATAGTTAGTTTTCGGTAGAGTTTGAGATGTAGATTTTGGTGGTATTCTTTTATATTTACGGATTTGGGTATTAAGGCGGGAAGTGCGAAGCTTCGAGTTGGAATTTATTTATAAAATCTTTCATTCTTGTGCGAGTTCAAATGAAGGATAGAAGGTTTCTGGAGTTCATTTATTTCAATTCGTTCATGATTTCAGTGAATTTTCCTAATCAGTTAGTCACTGATATGAGTGAACCAGTTTTGAAAAGTTGAGCTCTTTGGAAATGGGTCAATGGTGATATTCATTGTATGCATAAAGTGGAAAAACGCCTTAATTAGAATTCTTGATTTTATTTGATTGGTATTGTTCTTGAATTTATTTGTTCGATCTTGGTGCAAGTATCTTAAGAAAGGTCCTATATCTTACTACGTTCTAGAGGCCCTCCCGAGTGACCTGAGATGGAGAATCCTGAGAGTATAGAGCTATTCTTTGTGGGTATGGTAGACTAATACTAAGGAACTAATAAACTCTGATGGGTTACTTAAATAGATCACCAACTTACTCGTAATTTGAGGATAGTTGAATAAAGTATCAGTTTAATCAATCAGAGGTTTCTTCTCTTTCTGCTAAATTGATTCTGATCTCGTGTTAGAAAAGATCTAATCAAGGAGATGGAAATTTTCATCATAAATGAAGGATGAGGTGTCAGTCAAATTGGAGAAGGCAAAAAGCACACGATATCTGTCTATGGGGTAGAATTCTCAGTCTAAGATATGGGTATGAAATGCGAAAAGGAAAAATACTTTAGATCTTATAAAGAGGGTTACAAGTACAAGTAACTTATTACAACCATGTCTCATAAATGAATATGAACCTTTAATTAGTGAAAAGTATGGTTAAAGGAAAAATCCAAACTATACTACCATGAATTTTGATAAACTCAATTTTCCAATTTAAGGCTGAGTTATGAATCGATAAGATGCAGAAATTGATTATCACTCATTGATCTATATTCAGTTTTGTTTCCTTTCGGTAAATTCCCAAACTCATTTTTATTAAATTATTTTCATGTATATTAAGGAATTGAATCTAGGACTAAAATTCTTTTAGTCGTCTAAATACGTCATAAGTAGATTTCAAATAGTAATGATCTTGAGTAGTTATGATAGTTAGTCTTTTGATTTATCATCATTCCTCGTGGGAGCGATATCACGGACTTTAAATATCCACTTTTACATTACTTGTGCGGACACATTGCACTTCTTAATCAAGACCCGACTCGATTTTTAATGAATACATTTTACAAAAGGAGTTAATCACTCTTTTCATTTACACAAGCATTTATGTAACAAATTTTTGGCGTCGTTACCGGGGACTAAATATTTCTTAAGTGGCAGTACTAGAAATTTGGCATATACAGCTAGCATCATACAGTTTGAGTGCATAACAAAGTTTTTGTTGTGGATTGCAGTTAGCTAATAGTCCTTTGGTAATAGTGTTATTAATTTGTGTTTATATATAAAAAGGTCTTAACAAATTTTTGGCGTTGTTGCCGTGGACTGAATAGTTCTTAAGTGGCAGTACCAGAAATTTGGCATATAAAGCTAGCATCATACAGTTTGGTCTGTAACAAGTTTTTAGCATCGTTTCCGGGGATTAGCTAATAGTCTTTTGGTAATAGTGTTATTAATTTGTGTTTATATATAAAAAGGTCTTAACAAATTTTTGGCGTCGTTGGCCGGGGATAGATTAATGAATTTAAATATCAATATTCTAACCAAAAAGAGATTTACTAATTTGGACATTTTTCTTTATTATTATAAATTTCGAGAAAATCACAAAAGCAGTTTAATGCAATAGTTAGGAAGAAGAACATTGAAATTTTCTATGGCCAAATAGAAATAAGCGTATCCACATAATTCATTTGATCTTGGTGTATTTCTATTTCGGAAAATTTTAAATGCATAGAAATTGAAGCGGTGTTCTTGCCTCCCCAGACAACGAAATAAGAGAACATTGAAGAATGCGAGCGGATCACAAGTCACAAAAATCCGGAAATGTGTGAATCAAAGAAAGAAGCTGAGTTATTCAAAAGAAGAAAGAAACTGAGAAAAGACATCGAGCCTAATACTATGGAGGAGGATTTTGGGGCCTATTATCCGAATGAGTATTAATGTAGATAACTGCTGATTTAAGCCATGATTTTAAGATGAAGCCGACGTGATTACTATGGTGCAGCGGCACCGAGTTCTTGGTCATCTCGAAAGATCTGATGAGCATATGGGAAAATTCATGAGGATGGCCAACACAGTCAAGTTGAATGGGGTGGGACCAGAAGTAATCAAGTTGTAGCTCTTCCCCTTTTCACTAAGAGATGTGGCAGCAACTTGGTTTGACTCATTACCAGTAGGATTAGTGAAAAGTTGGGAAGAGTTAGTGGAAGGCCTGCTGAGTGATTTTCCTCGGCTCCTGGCTTTAGAGAATAGGAAAAATAATTGTCTTCAAGCAGGGGGAAGATGAGAGTCTCTACAATGCATGGGAGAGGTACAAGAGATTGTTAAAAAGATGCTCTATTCATGGAAAAGATCTAACCACTCAGATGGATATATTTTATCATGCTATAAATTATGTCTCAAATGGTATAATTATTAAATCTTGTGGCTTTAAGAGAAGAAGGGTAAAGGAGGTAAAAGGCATTTATTGAAGACCTTGCCAAATGCAATTACAAGGTCTAACTGAAGCCTGTAGCGTTAGCTATAATTAAAGGGAAGTGGTTTGATTAAGTTGAACCGAATGACTGTCATAGAAGCAAAACTGGATGCAATGATGAACAAATTAAGAAGAAATGAGAGAAGAATGCATACTGCACATGAAGTGGGAGTAGTAGATGAAGAAGAAAGAAGAAAAGTGTGTCAAGGACCAAACTACGTGGTTTTTACCGTGTCGAGGAGGCACGCGACTAAATGGAGCTACACTTTCAAGCCAAAACCCCAACCTACCCACCATTACACACCAAAGACTCGTGGAAACGGCGAGAATTTCATACGGAGGAGCACAACAAGGTCAAAGACCTAGACAGAATATGCAACAATATCATGCCTCATCTGGGTTCTAACAACAACAGTAGAATCAAGCAGGACAGAAAGTAGATAATCAGGGGCAAAGGAGATCTAATTCCTTTGAAGACCAGATGCTTGCTTTCATGGGGGGAAAAAGGCTGCTAAACATATAAGTGAACAGGTTTGGTCGAGCTAAGAAAGATTCGTAAACATCACAATCAGAGCCAAGCCAACACCAATACTTTTTGAAGAATCTGAGATTCGTAGGGCAAATAGCTCTAACTATGTGACCGGCCCAAGGATTCATTTCCAAGTGACACAAGGAAGGATCCAAGGGACTGTATGGCAGTAACTCTAAGAAGTGGCAGAGAACTGGAAGAGAGAAGAGTTGAAAAGAAGGACACTGAGGAAGAGAATTATGCAAATGGAGAACAACTACAAAGACAAATAAACTATGAGTAAGAGAAAACAACAAAGATTCAGCCAGAGCAACAAGTAAGAAAAGAGATTCTAGAGAAAGGCAGAGGTTAAGGCTATGAACTCGTTTCATTCTCAAAGGTCAGAGAAGGCAAAGCTAGAAGAGCAATTCTCTAAATTCTTAAACATTTTTAAGAAAATAGATATCAACATTCCTTTCTCAGAAGCATTGACTTAAATGCCTCTTTATGCAAAATTTATGAAGGAGATATTGAGCAGAAAAAGAAAAATTGTTGAATAAGGAATAGTGAACTCCGACAAAGAATCGTTAGCAAAGAATTCAAAATTCTTTACTGTGAGCTGATGATCCAAGCAACTTCACTATACCTTGCAAAATTAGGCATGATGATACGGGAAAAGACTATGTGATTCCGAGCCAAGATTAACTTTGGCGCCTCGCCTATCGCTAAAGACTGCTCGGGGAACTTATTCCCACAGCCATGACCTTGCAAATGGCAGACAAAACACTAGCCCATCCTAAGGGCATTTTAGAAGATGTGCTGATCAAAGTGGGAAAATTCATTTTCCCTATGGACTTTATAGTCATTGTCATAGAGGAAGACAAACAAGTCCCATCACAAGCAAGCAAGAATGTGAGCAAATTTTCTGATCGATGTGAAGGAAATGAGAATCAATTCTCGTGGTTGGAGATGAGGCAAGGCACTTCAATCCTCAATCACGCTTGAAACAACTTCTGAACTAAGTAATGATGATCAGGAGATTGTAGAAAACAAAACTCCCATCGCCCGAACCGATTAATAATTGTATTTTTCAGAGTTCAATGAATGAGAATGAGATGAATTTCCAGTATCTTGAGCATCTTGAAGTTGAATTTCTGGACTCCAATGTTAAATTGAAAAAGGTAGTACTCAATGTTGAAGAAAATAATACAGAAAAATCCAACAGTTATAAAGAGGAAGATGCTGAAGTAAACAAAAGTTCAGAGGGTTTAATTCTAAAAGAATTACCTAAACATTTGAGGTATGCTTTCTTGCAACCAAAAAAGGGAAAAGTAGTCATCATTGCAGCTAGATTGATTGAGCTTGAAGAATAAAAACTATTGGAGATTCTCAAAAAATATAAGGAAGCAATGGTCCATAGAAGATCTGAAAGGAATTAGCCCTTCTATCTATATGCATAAGATCCCGTTTGAGGAGAACATAAAACCTCATAGAACATCAAAGAAGGCTGAATCTAGTAATGAAAGAAGTGGCTAGAAAGAAGTTCTAAATGGCTAAATGCAGTTTTACATATGCAATTTCAACAAATTTCTGCGAGCCTGGGCCTCATGTGGTTCCTAAAAGGAAGGATCACTGATCGTGGAATGAGAAGAATGAATTGATTCCTACAAGAATGTGACAGGATGGAGAGTGTGTATAGACTACAGAAAATTAAATATTGCTACCATGAAGGACCATTATCCTCCACCTTTCATTAACCAAATGCTGGATAGGTTAGCAAGGCACTTCCATTACTGTTTTCTTGATGGATATTATGGTTATAACCAGATTGCAATAGCCCCAGAGGATCATGAGAAAACTACATTTACATGTCCTTATGACACCTTTGCTTTTAGAAGGATGTCTTTTGGATTATGTAATGCTTCTGCCGCCTTTCAAATATGTATTATGTCTATGTTTTTTGATTTGGTGGAAGATGCTATGGAAATCTTTATGATTACTCTCAAGATATGGATCCTGCTTTGAGAATTGTTTGAAAATTTTACAACAAGATTTCAGGTGTCACACAAAATGTAGCTTTAAATTGGGAAAATGTCATTTTATGGAAATAAGGTATTGTCTTAGGACACAAGATTGTCGGATTGGAAGTAGACTGCCAAAAAGTCGCTATTATAAAACTCTCATGCCACCTACAATACACTAAGGATAAGAAGCTTCATTGGACATGTTGGTTTTTATAGAAGATTCATAAGGGACTTCTTAAAAATCTCCAGACTATTATGCAGACTGCTAAAAAAAGAGACAAAATTTGATTTTGATGGCTCCATGTGTGATCCGCATTTGGTTAAATCAAACTAGATAGTGATAACTCCCATCATGTTGACACTTGACTGGAATAATGATTTTGAAATTGTGTGATGCCGTGATTATGCAATGAGCCGATGGGACAAAGAACTAAAAGATATTCAAGGCCATATACTATGCTAGCAAAACCTTTAATGAGGTAATGTTCACTAACCATTAAATGAGCTGTCGCAATGGTGTTTGCTTGTGAAAAATTCAAGCCTTACATATTGGGGTCCCATGTTATAACACACACTGATCATGTTGCAATTAAATATATGATGGCAAAGAAGGAGGCCAAACCAAGACTGATCAGATGGGTATTATTTACATAAGAGCTTGATCTTAAGATCAAGGATAAGGCGTAGAGCGACAATGCAGCGTATAACTTGACTTAGCAGAAAATTTTCCTAATGAGCAGCTATTTTTGTTATCAATTCAAACACCTTGGTATGCTGATATTGTCAATTACTTAGCTTATGGAGTTATGCCACCTAAATTCAGCTACCAGTAGAGATGAAAATTGAGAACTGATTGCATATTTTATATTTAGGATGAACCACTGCTTTATACAAGAGAAGCAGATATGATCATAAGGAGATGTGTTCTAGAAACAGAACAAGGTGGTATTATGTAGAAATGTCATGCATCACCATATGGAGGACACTTTGCAGGAGACAGAATAGCCCAAAAAATTCTTCAATTAGGTTTTTATTGGCCTACTCTATTCAAAGACTGTTTTAAATGGGTGAAACATTGCGATATGTTTGTCGATAATGTGGTACACTGCCATAAGAAATGAAATGCCTCTGAAAGAAATTTTGGTGGTGCAGATTTTTTATGTCTGGGGAATAGATTTCATGGGACCTTTCCCATCCTCATTTGGTAATATACTCATTCTTCTAGCTGTGGATTATGTATCCAAATGGGTGGAAGCATCAGCTTGTCCTAGAAATGATGCCATCACAGTGATTAGGTTTATACAAAAAAATATTTTAAGCTATCTGAGCACCTGCACAATCATTAGTGATTTAGGGGAAGCCATTTTGCAATAAAATTTTTATAAAACTCATAAGTATATGAATCATACATGTGATAGTTTAGCTTATCACCTCAATAAATGGGCAAGGTGAATTAACAAGGAAATAAAGAAAATTCTAGAGAAAACAATTAATACAAGCAAAAAGGATTGGTCTGCAAAGCTAGATGATGCATTGCTGGCTTATAGAATCACATAAAACTCCCATTGAATGTCCCCATACTGCATTAGTTTGGAAACCTTGTCATCTCCCTTAGAACTGAATATTAAAAGCCATGCTGGCCATCAAGAAATTGAATTATGACTTTCAAGCGGCCAAGGAAAAGAGACTACTCCAAATGAATGAACTAGAAGAGTTGATAAATTAAGCTTATGACAATGCTAGAATTTACAAAGAAAAGACAAAGAGGTGGCATGATCAAAAGATTCTGATGAAGGAATTCAAGGCAGAGAAGTCCTTATACAACTCCAGCTCAAACTATTTCCAGTGAAATTTAAGTCAAGATGGGAGGGCCTTACATAAAGGGTTAAAAGTACACCTTTGGAGCAAGAATAATTAAAAGATGAATCGAAATGAACTTAAAGTAAAAGAGATCAAGCATTATTTCGAGAAAGTATAACTGGTAGATCCGTACTTTGAAAAGCGAAGAAAGTAACTAATGAATATACCCCCAAGAAGAAGTGTCTGCTAAGGACATTAAATCAAGCGCTGGGAGGCAACCTGCTGCACTTTCATTTTAATAGTTTGATTAATGCTGATTACTTTATGAGTTTGAAGTTTTAGTTTTAATTTTTGTTAGAAATTTCATTATGAAGTTTGATAAATTGCTAATTTTTTTAATAGGGAAGATCAACTGGAAAGAGATATTATTGGAAAACACTCTTTCACAACTAAAATGTGTAGAAAAGAACTACAAGGGGGAGTATTTCTATTTCCCTCAATTTTTTTTTTTATTAATAATGCATAGTTGAAGTTTGAAGGAATATAAAGATTTTTAGAGTATAAATTGTTAGACAACTTTCTTTAGCCAACTACTTGAATGCCTTGTTGAATATCTTGATGATTGATATTGAATAAAGAAAGAGACTCATGTTTGGTACTTGAATGGAGATTGTTTGAAAAAATATGTGTTTTCACAAGTATGAACTAAGTGGAAGACTTTATTGCATTATATCATTTGGTTTGAATGGTTGAAAGCAAGAAAATATGCAAAGAATTTGAGGTAAAACAGAATCCTGTTGCGACAGAGATTGTTATGTCACGACACTGGTTGAACTTTTGGTGCTTAAAAAGAATAGGCTTTTGTCGCGAACAGGCTTTCTTTTTATCACGACAAAGTTCGTGCTAAAATAGACAAGCAAGAAAAAGTTTGTCACGACATATTTTTTCTATGTCACAACAAACATCTAACTTAGGCCTCAGAAAACATGTCGCGACAAGATTTCTATATGTCTCGACATAATTCAATTGGAGCATAGATAAAATTGTGTCATGACAGTTTTTGCTCGGTCGCGACAAAGAATTGCCCTAATTCAAAATTCAGTGAAAATTTGTGTCGCGACAATTATTTCTCTAATGTCGCGACATATTATTAAACAAGGAGCACAATTTCGGTCAGAAATTTGTCATGACAAGACTTAAGATTCACCTGCCTCATAATATTCAAACCACTCAGTCTCCCTCACCGAATCTTTCTCACTCATTCTAAACCCTAGATCCTTAAACCGCTTTCTCACAATGTTTGAGCCCCAAAACCTGGTTCCAAACCTCAACGAAATCATGGAAGAATATGATGAGTTAGAGAATTAAACAATTCAAGCCACTCAGCAATAACAGGGCAAGGTGAAGAAAGAGTTGAGGTAAACGATGAACTTGAGCAGACGGTGGAAGACCTAGAAAGGAAAGTTATGAAATGAAGCCGGAGCAACCGAACAAAAAGTCAGGATCGGTTCTACATGGCTTATATCATTGGAGAGATATGCTATGACACAAAGACTTCATAGGGGAGAGAGGCTTCAACAAGAGGGTTTTTCCATTCTAAGAACTCGGTCGAAGCAAGGACGCAGACTGCTCTACGTTACAAGCCCTCTCTCTCTCTCGTGTGCTGATTCGTAGATGTGGTAAAAGTGTTCTACGCCAACACAGGATGAAAGATAAGGTTGTCTACGTCAGAAATGGATACCCTTCGATAGAGAACAGATTGACCAGAAGTACAATCTTCAGGAAAGGAAAAATGAGTCAAAATTCAAAAGACTGGTGGAAACACCTGACTACCAAAAGATTGTAGACCTACTAACTTATGGCAAGGGGAAGTGGAATGCCACTAGGAAGAATCCACACGAGTCCATCACCGGAGGAGCATTGACTAAACCAACAAAGGTGTGGTTTTATTTTTTATGTTCAGTCATGCTGCCTTCCAAACACTTATGCATAGTCAGGGAGAAAGAGGCAATCTTATTATATGCCATCCTTAAAGGCTATAAATTTAGTGTGGGCAAGATAATAGAAAACTCAATTATGAGTTATTACAGAGGAGGATACAATTGGTTGGTTCCTCACCTCGCACTGATTTCAAGACTCTGCATCTTGGGGGGTGTCCAAGGAGAATGGGAAGAAGAGGTGAATTGCCCCAAGACATCGCCCCTGACATTAATCGGAATCACCAAAGGGCCTAAAAAAATAAATAGGGGAAGACGGGTGGAGGCTATAATGGAAGAAGAAGAACTAGTAGAAAACATATCACCCAATGCACTCGAAGGTGAAGACCGTGAGCTACCACGTAGGCAAATGGTCGAGTCTAATACTAACCTTCTCCCCGAGGCGAGACAAGTCCACCCAGAGCATGTCAAGGCCCGTAACCTTTAAGTAACAACTCTGTAGTCCTAGAGATGCTCAAAGCCATGAGGCAAGAAATGGAAGAGAGGGACAACTAATTGAAGCTCCAACTACAACTCAGGAATGAGTACATGGAGGCTAAGTTGAAAATGAGGGACCAAAACTCGTGGTGCTGGGCTCCCAAAGCAGAGACGAGGAATGGAAGAGTAGATAGAAATAAAGATGAACAAGAGCCTATGAAGAATCGAGAGCAAGAGAAGATGCTTTTCTCTCATATCAGCTTAGGAAAGATAGTGAGCTGCTCAAGATCATGAAGGAAATGGAGGATGCTATAGAGAAGAACTTGTTGGAGAAGGCAAATGCCTTTGGGTATCTTTATAAGGAGCATCAAAAGGAAATAAGAGCTCTGATTGAAAAAAGGGACAAAGAAATGGAAGGCACCCTGAACTACAAGGAGAAGTGCTCGACTGAAAGCTGGGACATGATCAACAAAAACCTAATCAAGATGTACTCTGCCTAAGGTGAGTTTCGAGGAACCCCGAACTCTATCAAGCCGAGACAAAACGAAATGACTGCCATTAGTCATAAAACATGGAGCGGTCTATACTGCAATAGAAAATGAAGAAGGCAGAGGTCAAGGCGTACCATAACCATATCCCGAGTTCTCAAGCACCTTCGCGCCTAGGTACAAGATCCGGGGCTAACCTACCATCCTCCCATAGGCATGAAAGAAAAAGAAAATAGCTCACCCTGCTCTTCCATATCTTCTCCCTCTATGTACCTAATTTCCACCCTTGAAAGTCAATAAAATATAAAGTGTGCATTTATGTGCCGAAATTGGTATTCACCCTATTTGTAAAATATTCTATGTGTTTGTGTATATGTTCTTTCTTTCTTTCTTTATGTTTACTTTTGAATGAATGGGAACTGATGAAGTTTCAAGGAATAATTAATTGAATAAATGAGAAACCAGTTATCTGGATCTAATTTTCAAATTGCTACAACATGTATGGTTGACTGGAATTGATTAAAAGAATGACATTGTGGTTGTGTTGGATTGTTTGAGCTGAATACATTATTAAAATGAACCTCTTTACTTGTTAAACAACACAACAACAAATCTCAAAATAAACAAAACAAAAATATGATAGATGTATTGGGGTAGGATAAAAATGAATGGAATTGGAAGGTCATAAGGTTACAAATAAATGTGTTGAACTTCAAGAAGAAGGAAGACTTTAATAAATTGATGAAACAGATAAGACCTATAATTATGTTTATGTAAACAGTTTGGTTATAAAAATCCTGATAACCTCTACACATGGTCAAAATTGACTCTGAAACAAATTGTGCTATGATTATGAACATCTTCTAGGATCCATCACAATAATCTCTCCAATGTCCTAGAACTTGTTGAATTATTAGTCAAGGAGAAATCCTTGGCAATACCACTAACAGGAAATGATGTAGGCCATCCTTGGAAGTTTGAGCCTTTCAAACCTACCCTATGATATGCATAAGCATATACACTAGTTCCCTATTTGAGCCTATAGCCAATCTCATCACCAACCAACAAATGAGAAGCCCAATTCCTTCCTTAAACATAATTCTACAATAAAGAACCCTTATTTGCCTAGATGATCAGACAAAATACATCAATGATAGAAAAGGACAAGCTCAAATATTATTTCGTTGTTAAGAAGGATAAAAAAGGGTTGTGAAGGAAAATGAAGAGATAAGAAGAGATGAAGAGTAATTATGAAAGAAGATGTGAAAGAAAAGATCATGAGAAATGAGGTTGGTCCTGTAGTCTTCCTCCTTGAACAATTAAGTCCTTAGGGGGTGTCTGGTTAATCTGGGGCACCCTAATGTCAACTAGTATGGGAGTTATCGACCCAAAGTTCAAGTAAGGGAGGTAGAAAGCTTAAAAGACAAAACATTGCACCATTCCATCAATTCTAAGTAGAAATGAAAGTTTCTCAAATAAGGGAAGAGGTTATCTCTGTGTGTGGACAATGAAGAGAAAAGATACCACAACGAAGCATTACGCAAAAGACGTGATAAAACCTGATGGGAAGTTTAGAAACTTACAATCAAGAAAAATCAAGGATGCATCAAGAAGGCAGGAGTGTAAGTTGTCAGTGAAGTCTAGGTAAAAGTAACCCTATAGTGTATAATTATCTACTAATTACCCAAGCCACACATTACAAGCCAAAAAGACCTATTTAATCCTGAAAATGGTATTATGTCTACATTAGTGGAGAGTAATATGATGAACAAGCATATGGGATTTTAAAAATGAAAGAGAGTATGCTAACCGTATTATCCTTAAGAGTAACTGATCTGCCAAGGAAAAGAGGAAAGACCAACACACACACAAAAATCAGGATTTAATGATTAAATTGTTTACACCATATGAATTATTTGTTGGTTCAGTGAACTTAATTGAAAATCTTCCTGAATCTATGATTGGAAACATATTTAAAAGTAATTTTACAACTGACTTATGTTTCGCCTAATTAAGCTTTAAATGTAAAATGTCCTTAAAATCAAAGCTAAATTGTTTGAGGACAAACAAAATTTTCTTTCTTTGCTTAGGGACAAGCAAAACTTCCTTTAAGTTTAGGGGAATTTGATGAGTCTAAACCATCTATTTTAATCCATTTTTCCGCATGTTTTTACCAAGCCAACTCTATTTGTACGCTAAAATTATGGAACATTCACCAACTTTGTGTTTCATATGTTAATCGAATAATGAGAGAAAACAAGCGTAAAAGAAGAGAAAATGAAATTGCAGATCTTGTCACATAGTTTTTGTATGTCGTACGCAATTTCAAGCAAAAATAAATGAACTATGTCAGAAAGCTCATAACTAAATGTCGCAGAACAAAGCTCAAACAGAACTCACAAGGTCGAAGAGTAGTTTTGTCGTGACAAAGAGTTTTTATGTCGCGACATTATTGAAGAAGATTAGAAGAAAATCGGCCGTGGATACCTTAACTTTGTCGCGAATAATGATAAAGGAGAGCAGCAGCCGTGTCGCGATTAATAAATCCTCCTGGTCGCAACATAAAAGTCAAGACTACGTATGAACTCTCAGGGCGTATTAAAAGACAATTTCGGCTGTGACGTAGCAATACTAAGAATGTAGCACAAGTCAACTGAGACAAGTGTTTTTATTTTGCGACAAAGTTTGCATAACCAAGCCAGCTCAAGGAGGAATTTTTGTTGCAACAAAGAAAATTATGTCTCGACATAACATTCAGAATTCACAATTAAGAGTAACAAAATCTCTATCATGACAAAGATTATTTCTGTCACGACAAACAAAACATGAAGAAGGTGAATTCTCTGTTGTGACAAGGAGCTGAAGAGCAAAACAAGAGGAATGGCGACAAAGAAATGTATGTTGCGACATAGTGAAGAATTGAAGGCAGAATCTCTGTCGCGACAAAGAAATTTTTTGTCGTGACAATGTGTTACGGAATAGCAGGATTGGCCGCTACGTAATAAAAAATTAGGCCATAAACTGAAGAAGAACTTAGATTGGCCAAGGAAATATGTGTCGCAACAAAGATTTCTATGTCGCAACACACAGCTCAGCAAGCGATGGGAATTAGAAAAGAAAAGTCTGTCGCGACCAAAGGAGTTACTTGTCGCGACAGAAATTGCTAAGGACTCAAAGAAATTCTGTCGCGATAAGAGCTAACAAAGGTAAGGAAATGTCGGTCGCGACAAGGAAACTTATGTCACTTTACGTAATTTCAAGGTATGGACATGAGAATGGTCAGAACAAAGATTTGGTGTCAGACACAATACATTCTCAAGGCGACAAGAACAAGATCAAGTACACCAAAATTTTGTCGCGACATAATCAAAGTCTGTAGCGACATAATTCAAGAATGAGCTCTAAGAATAGGTCGCGACAAAAGATCAGATACGATGAGGCCGATTAAAGATCGGAAAACTCGCCGCGATAATCCTATGTCGCGACAGAGTGACTGAATTAAATGCACTCGGGGGATCCACATTGTAATTAATGAAGTACGGCCCAACATTGGGAAGTCTATAAATAGACGCATCTATGGCACTATGTGAAGTTTTTCTACAACCTGTGATCGCCTGGCAGTCACACTCTTGTATATTTTATTTTCTTTTTATTTTTCTTTATTTTATTTTCTTTTTCTTTTCTTTTTTAGTAAAGTTAGTTTCAAGAGAGTTTGAATGTAGATTTTAATCGTATTCTTTTAGATTTTAGATTCGGGTATCGAATCGGGCTTTAGTCGGTTTTAGACTTATTTGCAACTGTCTTTCTCGCATCGACTCGAATCCCAAATGAAGATAGTATTTCGATTCATTATCATCGCCATCATTTTCGATCGGGCCAGTCATTGATATGACTAAACCAAAAGTCGAGCTCTAAATGGGTCAATGGTGATATTCATTTTATGCATAAGGTGGAAGAACTTAATTAGAATTTTGAATTTATTTGATCGCATTGTTCTTGAATTTATTTGTTCCCAGTACTAGTACTGTATACCCAAGAAAGGTCATGTATCTTACTCTGATTTCCAGGAGGCCCTCTAAGTGACACAGAGATGGAGAATCCTGAGAGTATAAAGTTGTTCTTTATGGGTATGGTAGACTAATACTAAGGAACTAATGAACTCTAATAGGTTACTCAAATATATCACCAACTTACTCGTAATTTGAGGATAGTTGAATGAAGTATCGTCTTTAATCAATCGCAGGTTTCTTCTTTTCGTCGAATTGATTCGATCCCATGTTAGCAAGGATCTAATCATGAGATGGAAATTCTCATCGAAATGGCGATGAGGTGTCAATCAAATTGAGAAGACTGCAATATCTCATTTCCATGGGGGGTAAGAATTCTCCAATCCTAAGATATGGGTATGAAGTACTGAAAAGGAAAAATACTTAGATCTTATAAAGAGGGTTACAAATTACAAATAACTGATTAGAATCATGTCTCATAAATGAATATGAATCTTTGGTTAAGGGAGAAATCAAAACTATACTACCATGCATCTTGACAAACTCAGTTTTCCAATTTAAGGCTGAACTATGAATCGATAAGATGCAAAAATTGATTATCACTCATTAATCTATATTCAGTTTTGTTTCACTCAGTAAATTCCTAAACCCATTTTTATTAAAAATTATTTTCAGCTCAATTTTTAATGAATACATTTTACAAAATTAGCTAATCACTATTTTCATTTACACAAGCATCTGTGTAACAAGATTTTGGCGCCGTTGCCGAGGACTAAATAGTTCTTAAGTGGCAACACTAGAAATTTGGCATATACAGCTAGCATCATACAATTTGGTCTGTAACAAGTTTTTGGCGCCGTTGTCAAGGATTAGCTAATTGTCCTTTAGTAATAGTGTTATTAATTTGTGTTTATATATAAAAAGGTCTTAACAAATTCCTTACCAAAGGTTGTAAAATCTAAAAAATCATCTCAAGCAGCTTATGAGTTTGAAAATCCATATGCTCTCAATGTGTCACAATTTGAAGGGGATGAGCAACAAGGTGAAGAAGAGGTTCAACAAGTGCAAAATCCTATAAGACCATAAATGAGTGGGAAAAAAAAATCAATAATGGATAAGTATTTTGCACCAAAAAGTACTCAAGGGGCTCAACCTTCCATTAAGAGTGCATTAGTTAGGAAAGAAGCTATTTGGAGAGCAGATATGGCTATTGGGAGATTTTTTTTTTATGATGCATGCATCCCTACTAATGCTGTGAATTCCTTCTACTTCAAACCAATGTTGGATGCTATAGCTGCAATCGGTTTTGGATATAAGGGTCCGACCTACTATCAACTGTGAGTTAATCTTTTGAAGGATGTCAAGAAGGAATTTTAATTACTTGTGAATTCTTATCGTGAAGCTCGCAAAAGTCGGGTACACAATGGGGCGATGGTCGATTATAATAGACAAAGAACACTCATCAACTTCATGGTTTATTGTCCCCAAGGAATATCATTTGTGAAGTCTAGTGATGCTTTATATATTGTGAAAGATGCAAACAATCTGTTTCTACTATTTGATGAGATCATTGCATGGGTTAACCCAAGCAATGTGGTTCAAATGGTCATTGATAATACAACAAATTATGTGGTTGGGGGAAGATTGATTTCTCAAAAAGATAAACACATTAATTGGTCACATTGTGCAACTCATTGCCTTAATTTAATCTTTAAGGATATTTGTAAGTTGGATCATATTGTTGAGCTTGCAAGACGTGCATCAAATGTGACAATTTTTGTGTATAATCATGTTACTTTGTTAAGTTCGCTAAGAAAAAGAGAAGGATGGACAAAGATTCTCCGACCTGGTGCAACTCGCTTTGCTACTACATTCATTGCATTAAAGAGCCTTCATGATCACAAACATGATTTGCAAGCTTTGGTGATTAGCACATTATTTGCAGATTTTAGATATTCAAAGGATAATAAAAGTAGGGTTGTGGTTTCTATCATCTTAGACCACAAGTTTTGGAATGATTGTTTCATAGTTGTGAAACTCGTGGCTCTACTTGTGCGCTTATTGCGTATTGTTGATTGTGATGAGAGGCCTTCGATGATATGTGTATGAAGGCATGTATAAGACTCATTTGGGCATCAAGAAGATGTTTAATCATAATAAGATACTAAACAAGCCTTATACAAATATCATAAAGCAACGTTGGGATGAACAACTTCGCAAAAGCATTCATTCAGCAGCTTATTAGTTGAATCCATGTTTCCAATATGATCAAGAAAACTTTGTGACAAGCCTAAAGTCATTGGAGGTGTCATAGACATTATTAATCAAAAAGTCATCAAAGGCAAAAACAAAGTGTTGAATGAGTTAAAGTTGTACTGTGATCGATTGGAAAGTTTTGGAAGAGAGCTTGCATATTCTTACATGAAATACTACAACCAGGTAAATCATACTTGATTTATTAATTTATTTTTAAGTAGTTATACTTTAATATATACCAATGTACTTAAAAATATAGATTGTTATATTTTTAAACTTACCAATGATTTTTTTTGTCATTTTTTATGTGTAATAAAAACTAGATGAATGGTGGAGGCTACATGGATATAGTGCCCCAATTTTGCAAAAGTTGGCTATTCAAATATTGAGTTAAACTTCATCATCTTCTAGGTGTGAAAGGAATTGGATCGTGTTTGAACGCATACATACCAAAAAGAGGAACATATTGGAACATCAAAGGCTTAATGATTTTGTACACATTCATTACAATTTGAGGTTGAAAAATCGGTATGAATATTCATATTGTTAATTTGATTATGAATTTTATTTGGATAGCTATGAATAGTCACATGTTTTTCTTTTTTAGGTTCTATAACAAGAAAATAAGCTATGATCCTATTGATTATGCATGTATCGATAAACTTGATTTTGGATTATTGATGAGGATGAATCGGGAGAGCTAGATCTTGAAGAAATGGAAAATCTTTTGTATGAGGAAGGGTCTCTTCCTATAGAAATTGAATGCCTGCCCGATTTACTCAAATTGGTTAGAATAACTTATATTAAACTTATACATTTTAAATTATTGTTATTTTACTTTTTAAATGATTTTTTATTGATACATATTCCTTGTCTTTTTGTAGATTATGCATCTATGGTAGTGTGGTTTGTAAGGAGTTGATTTAGAGAACTCAAACATTCTTATATAACCAATTTGACTTCACATCCTAATTTTCAAAGTGAATGAAGACATGTATTTATATTTTTTATGAATAACTTATTAATATGAGAAACTTCATGTTGACATTTTATATGTTGTGTAACTATTAAGTGTTGTGGTTGACATTTGTATTATGGATGATCTTAATATTTATGTCATTATTACTTTATTACTCATATGTAGAAGTAGAATAGTAAAATTTTAATAAATATTATGTTGGTTTACATTATGAAAATATAACATCTTATATCAGGGACAGAAATATGATATCTCATGATTTTTATAGGCAAAAGACATTATAACAATGCTTAACAAATAAAGGAGATGATGTCAAATTTTTATAAAAAAATTACCATTTTTGTAATTATTTTAAATTTTAATAAATATAAATTATTTATTTATGACGTCACCGGTTCAACCGCGACACAACCACTGGTTCAACCAATGAACCGTGAACCGATAACTTTTCCAGTTCACTCACCGGTCCGATTTTTAAAACATTGATTATCAATACGTTTTAGGTGAATAACTAAATCATTTTGATAAAATAAACTTTAGAAATCATTATAAAATATTTAGAAACTATTTTGACTGTTCAATATAACTGAGCAACCTAACCAAGAGAGAAGGTGAATTGGATTTCTCAAAAACCTTTTGCACAACAACAAATCTTTAATTTAATGCAATAACAATAAATTAAAAAGATAAGGATAGAGAAAACAAAACCCGGATTTATAGTGGTTCGGTACTACCTTGCCTACTTCCACTTCTCTTCAACCTTTAATCGGTGAGGGTTCCACTAGTAGTAAACTCCAACCCGAGCTTCTTTACACTTGGATTATGGCTCCAATGTAAGACCCGAGAAAAATTCAATTTTTCTGAAAAAGGGTAAAACTGTAATTTCAATTGAAAACCGGAAATTCTCTAGATCTCGGATGATGAAACATCGCACCGCTAAATTGCCTCGCAAATCTAGTGACCTGCAAAAGTTTGGCCAAATTCCGAGATAAAATGGAATATTTACGAATTTATAGGATAGAATCACAAAGGATCTCGCGATCTAGATTTTTGTGAAAATCTCTGCTCGAAATTCACAGTTAAAGTTCATTTTAAAAATAATCGAATCGAAGTTAAAATAAAAATTTTCTAGTATAAACGGACCTCAATGAGGCAATATAAGTTATGTATCAGGGTCAGCGCACATTACACACATGGTTATTATTATTATAATAATAACGGGAAAAAGTCAAATAAAAAGGAGCAAAATGCCATTTTGGCAGAGAAGAGACGGGAGGGAGAGAGTGTGGAGGAGAGAAAAGAGATATTTTTATTTTTATTTTTTCTTCTCTTCGCTTTTTTCAGATCTACGAAAATCAAACCAGTTTTTACCTGGATCAAGGCAAAGTTGATCTACGTACGAGAGCTACGCGTGACACCAAAAGTCAGTTTCTACAAACTCCGTAAGGTAGGGATTTATCCTTACTTGGTTTCACACTTATTTAAGCGTTTATAACGCTTCGTTATTTGAGGCCATGAACGCCGGTTGATCGGGTCCCAAAACTGGGACCGTAAAATGAAATTTTTAGAAATCATTTGGACAGTTTGACACCGCACTCTGACCTGCTTTGGGTGTTTGAGTTGGAAATTGTTGAATAAATTGTATTAGATGTGTATGAGGCCGAAATGGCCGTGAAATCTCTGGGTTCACTAAGGAACTAATGATTGGTGACTGTCAGAACAAAAGAACCCGAGGGTTTCACTGCTCATATAAATAGTGTTCACAAAATAATTCTTTGCGGAAATAATGTGTTGTCGAAAAATTCAAGCTGAATCACAGCTGTGTTTGATACCAGCCCAAGTGAGCTAATCTTTGGTGTAATGAATTGTGAAAATTACATGACATGTTTGTGTGATTTAAATTATGTGAATATATACTATTATATATTTACATGTGTTATATAATCAGAGCTGAATTGGCATCATGCATTCCATATGCACTGGGCATCTTTTAGAACAATAGGAGTGAGTGCAATATAAGTGATTTCGAGAGTAATGGTTTCTGAGGGTCGACTAAATAATAATTATCGGAGGTAGTCCATATAAAATATCACCGGTCGGGAGTCGGCTCCAAGTGATATACATCAAGGGTTGTCCACCAAAAGATCATTAGAGTCGGTCCAATATTTATATCTGAGGGTTTATTCACAATTAAAAACAAATATCTTTGTTGAAAACAAGTTTTCTCATACGTGGCTTAGGCAAGTGTGAGGGAGTCGGTGAGACTCGGAATATGAGTTGAATATGATATCTGGCAGGATCACGATTTACTGGAAAGGTTTGTTTTCACTGGAGTATCAGATATGCACTTAGGTGAGTAACCCACTTAGAGTGATTCCAATTATTACATTAGCTCACCTCATACAAGGGAATTATATTATTTCAGGTACAGGGAGAGCACGAGGAGACGGCTCATTATAGAGACCGCTTTAGAAGAAAGCCGGGATGTGGCTTTGGTTTTATGATGTAGTACATGTATTAGAATGTTTTAAACTTTTAATATATGTTGTATAAGAGTAAAATTCTAACTCTCAAATCCACATGCATATAGTTGGTATAAGATGAGTATATTAGTATACCCAAGAGGTCGCTTTCACTCATATAAACTTATATCGATTGCTCGGGACAAGTTTGCAGCACGGGTAGAGCTCCCGCACAGCCGAGACTCTCGTCCGATTCGTGAGATGTCGTCACCCGACATTCACGAGTGTTTCCGCGGTTGATTGTGTAGTCAACGGACACCTGATTTGGGGCACATTTGCATCGAGTCACGTACACGCGTGCCTAGGGCTTGGGGATCTGGGCTTGTGCCACGGCCCAGATTTAGGAAGTTAGGCATACGATTACCAGTGGCTTAAGGGCTCAAGCTTAGCCATAGTCTTTAAGAGATAAGGACATCACCACTTTGTGTGGCTCGATGTAGGGTTAGGTATGTTATTACCTAGGAAATCAAGGGATAAGATTAGACCACTGCATGGCATAATGTATATAGGAAAAAGTGGAATGCTAAGGTTAGGAACTATAACCTTAGGGGTTTGGAAAATAAAATGAACCTGAAAGTGTTGAATTTTAGTGAAATAAATAAAATGAGTGGTTGGTAAGTAGCACCACTTAGGCGATGAATGGGTCGGTTCATGGTTGTTAAGTCTATTAGTAATTGGCATGTGCATTACTAGTTAATCGAGATAAGATTAACAAAGTTTGCTGCCATTCGACATGTGTGATGGTGTCGAGGTCAGCACGTAGAGGTCGCCCACGAGGTGCCAGCTACACCAGCCCGCATTCACCACAAGCCTTTGTCGAGGCCGCTGGGGGTTGCAAAACGCCATTGTATGCTTAGTGCAATTGGTAGTCAGAGAGGTCTGAGTAACCTCTAGAGGCTTAAGTCACATCATCCTTCTTTCATTTATATGTATGGATCCGAGGGTGGCGTAATTCATTGGTTCCTAAGTAGACAGAATGTATTTGAGGCGCTGATACCTTCGATGCAACCTAAGATCGCTAGCTGCCTGGCCTAGAGGGTGAGTCCTAAGTATGGATCAAGTTAAGACCTCTAGAGACCTAGAGGCAATGACATGGGCAGAATCAGAGCCGTCTACGGTAAGTATTTCCAGATAATGCAAGGCATGCTAAGGCTCAGGAGTTTCTAGAGCCGGGCAGGAGCTCTAGAGCCGGGCCAGGACAACAATGTGATGGAGCACGCATAGATTCACTCGAGCTAACCCGCTTTGATGATGACTGACGCGGGCACGATACGCGCAAGGTTAGGAGATTCGAGAATGGCCGTCAGTCTTTCTCGTGGCAGGATCGTAGGACTTCGCCTACGGGTCCACTCCATGGTTGGGACGGCCCTGACCATAGAGAGAGAGATCGAGGATGCTCGGAGCACTTGGGATGTGGGTGTTGGTAGCAAGAGGGAGGATCAACCTTCTTCTAGTGTTCGGGAAGAGGCAAAAAGACTTCGCTTCACACGAAGTTTGTGACTAGTGGCCAAGATTAGCACGAAGGTCAAAGTAAGGTGATATGTTACTTCCGCTAACAAATTCGCATGAGACGGATTGCCCCCGTGACGTGTGATCCTGTGGCATTAGGACAACAGAGTCCCAGCTTAGTTGTAGGAAAGGTGAGAGTATACAGCTCATTCCTCCACACCCTAGTACCCGGTCGTATAATCCAGTTTCGCCAGCTATACAAGCACCTTTACCACACAGGGGCCAGAGGTCGAGTCCGGTCGAGGTCGCACAGACTTTGGCTGTGCCGGGACTTCTAGTCGCATGCACGATTTGTTATTTATGTCGATGCTGCATAAAGGAGGAGATTTTGTCCTAGCAGGCAGAGAGGTCCTATGGCATGAGGTCGAAAGCATGCAGATTGAATGGATATGAAGTGGCACGCTTCTACTCTTGCACTTGTTGACTAGAGTAGCGCTTTTAAATTAGATGCATCGATTCATTCATTATTGCATCTTGTGATAGAACTCCGCTTAGAGGTCGAGGCCTTTAGAGAAGCTCATGAGTGAATGCGTTCTTCCCTAGTGGTGTAGTAGAGAGTCGACTGATAAATGATTGTGAGTTAGAGATCTCCAAGATTTTGCTCAAGGTGGACCCCCGGGATTGGGGTGTCACAGTTTGGCATTATTGCGTGCATGTACACGGAGACATCCCGTCGAGTCGGGTGTGGTTGCACGAGATGGTCATTCACCACTCTGTGGAGCGGATCGAGTTTGTTTGGGATTACGTCCAATGAAGACTCATAGTTCGAATCAGGAAACGAAGAGAAATTGATGTGTGTAGGGCAAAGCAAGAAGGGGGCCTTTGTCTTGGCAATGAGAAGCTCAAGTTAGGGTGAGACCCAGAGATATCCCGACTCGTGCAGGGTGTAAGAGACCAGAGATATCTCAAATTTACGTGGGTGTAAGAGACCTTGGGAGAAGTCCCAACTTCGTGAGGGTGTAAGAGACCCGGGAGCTATCCCAAATTTCTGTGTGGGTGTAAGACCCATGGAGAAGTCCGAAATTTCTGTGAGGGTGTAAGAGACTATCGAGAACCACTCGTGGTGGGTGTAAGAGACCCGTGGAGATATCCGAAATTTCTGTGTGAATGTAAGAGGCTCGCAGTGTAAGCCGAAAATTTATGTTGCCCAAGAGATGAAAAACACACTACGTGCTATCACGCACTTAGAGTTGGAGTGATAGGAGTCGGAGTACTCGAGATGAAAATACGCTGCTAGGTTATCACGCGACTTAGCCGAGTGATGTGAGCCTGGGGTGACTCGAGATTCGATATCCCTTTGAAATCGCGATTGGGTGTTGTCAGCCCCAAGAAGGGCCTGGTGTATATGGATGTCATTCTGGATACATGGACTAGGTTGACGGTCCATTGATTGTAGTGATTGTGACCTTGGAAGCCACTACACACCGCTAGGTCAGTGGTAGGTTACATATCGCGCGGATTATATGGCAAGAGGACACGCTGCGAGCATGCGTCTTGATCATAAGGGTAGCTAGGAGGAGCAATTTCCCTTAGTGGAATTCGCCTATAACAATAGTTATCAGCGAGTGGCAAAATTGGCACCACACAGTACTGAAGGGAGGCCATGTAGATCACCGTTATGTCGACCAAGGCGGGAGAGAGCTCCATCACGTCATGATCTGATTGGCACACCTCCGAAGGTGAGCTTGATACGATTAGCCGCTCTTATCAACGCCCAAAGCCAGTAGAAGAGCTATGCGATGTACGACGTCGACCCTTAGAGTTCGAGGTCAGATCACGCTTAAAGGTGATTTGGCAGGAGCCGCCGTCGCGCTCTGCGGCGAGTGCTGGTTATCACGAGGTTTATCTCGGCCCGAGATACTCGAAGGGTAGGCAATCAGAGCGCATCGGTTGGCTTTTAACGCCTAGCATGTCAAAATCCACGAGGTATTTCGTGTCCCATGTCTCGGGCATACACCCGGGATCCAAATTTCACAGAGCACGATGATTGGCGTCGACACGACGACCTTCTATGGTGGACCAAGCAGGCATTTTGATAGCCGTGATCAGGTTTTCATGACGCGAAGACCGCTATACCATGAGGTGCATGGCGACACCATAGAGTGAGAGTTAACGGGAGCCGCTGAGACACGATGCGCCACCTATCCCTTCAGGATGAAGGTACGTGGTTTAGTCGCCTAATATTTAAATGACAAGTTTACATGCATGGTATAGTGCACATTGCATATGCATGTGTTGTGTTGTGATTGTCCATAATTTCGGGACGAAATTCTTTTTAAGGAGGGGAGAATGTAAGACTCGAGAAAAATTCAATTTTTCCGAAAGCGGTAAACTCACTCAATTGAAAATCGGAATTTCAGATCTCGGATGACGAAACTGGACCAAGGCCAAGTAAATTGCCTCGAAATCTAGAGACCGAGAAAGCCACAATTCTCGAGATAGTCGAATATTTCATTTAATTGCGACCGTCACGATTGCGACGAGATTTTTGTGAAAATCTCGTTTTAAAATTCATGCAAGTAAAGTTCATTTAAAATAATTGAACTGAAAAGAAATAAAAATTTTCTGGAGAGAAACGGACCCGAATGAGGCAATATAAGTTATGTATCAAAATAATAATAATAATATTATTATTATTATTATTATAATAATAAAATGGGAAAAAAAAGTCAAATAAAAAGGAGCAAAATGCCATTTCTCGCGTAGAAGAGACTCGGGAGGGAGAGCGGGATGAGAGAGGAGAGATATTTACTTTTATTTTTCTTCTCTTCGCTTTTCTCGCATCTAAGAAAATCGACCGTTGTGTTTCATTTCAGACCGGGGCGCAAGCTCGATCTACGCAATGGTAGCCTGACGACACCAAAAAAGTCGAGTTTCAAACAAACTCCCGTAAGGTAGAAGATTTATCCTACTTGGGTTTTGGCACTTTATTTAAGTGTTTTTATAATGTTTCGTTGGCCTGAGGCCATGAACGTCGTTTTGACTGGCCCCAAAACTCGGACCCAAATGTGGAATTTAGAAATCATTTGACACCGTGACACCGCACGCGACCGCTTTGGGTGTTCGAGTTGAAATTGTTTGAAATAAATTGTATTGTGATGTATGAGGCCGGAAATGGTCATGGAAATTCGGGTTCACAAAGTGAACCAATGATCAGACCGCCGAGAACAAGAACTCCGAGGGTTTCACCGCTCATAGAAATAGTGTCTACAAAATAATTTTTGGTAGAAATAATGTGTCAATGAGCAATCTGGGTTGAATTGCTCGTGTTTATTAGCTCAGCCCAAGTGAGCTAATTTTGGTGTAATGAATCGTGAAATACATGACATGTTTCAGGTGATTTTAAATTATATGAATATATGCATTATTATATACTGGCATGTGTTATATAATTGTATTAATTCCATGATTTACGCGATTCCATACGCACCATCTTTGTAACAATGTGGAGGGAGTGCATGATATGATTTCGAGAGAATGGTTTCGAGGGTTGACTAAATAATAATAATTACTCCGGGAGGGTAGTCCATATAAAATATCAATCGCCTGAGTCTACTTCCAATTGATTTGGCGCACCGGTTGTCCACTAAAAAGATCATCGGAGTCGGTCTAATATTTATATCGGAGGGTTGTCCACAATTAAAACAATATCTTTGTCAAACAAGCTTTCATACGTACTTAGGCAAGTGTGAGGTGCCTATGGGAGACCCCGGATATGAGTCAATTACGTATCCAAGTGATCACGCATTTACTGGAAATGGCTTGTTTTCATCGGAAAGACGCATACGCATCTCAGCGAGAGCAACCCACTCTGTGAGTGATTCCACTATTGTTACTAGCTCACCCCCGTCGAGGGAATTATATTATTTCGTACAGGAGCTTGACGCAGGAGACGGCCATTATAGAGACCGCTTTAGAAGAAAGCCTGATGTGGCGTTGGTTTTAAGGATGTAGTACATGTATTATAAATGTTTTAAACTTTTAATATATGTATAAGAGTAAAATTCTAACTCAAAACTACAGGCATATACTTCGTATGTCACGAAGATATTGGGAGATTAGCCAAGAGGCCATCACTCATATATAAATGTTATATCGGGATTGTTTGGGATGTGTTTAGATATGGCAGAGCCTCAGATAAAGGAGATCATTTTATTTTCATGACAGTTTCTGTCAATCTTGATATTCACGAAGCTTCGCTTATTGACAGTAGGCCAACTGGACACTCCTGGATTGGGGCGTCACATCCAATGGGCACCTTTTCAATCTATACACACTCGAAGTTCCAAGCTCCAATCCCGAGCTAGATTACACTTGGATTATGGCTCCAATTGGCTCTTCACAAATCCTTCAAGCTATATGCACTTGAAGCTTTCTCACTTAAGCACAATGAGACACTCTCTAAAGCTTTCAAGATATTGCAATTACAACTTAAGCTTTTGATCAACACAAAGGTGCACTCTACAGTATGCTCATGTAGATGAATGCACTCACAATCTTAATTTGAGAATTGATTCATAAGAGAAATGATGTTTGAGAGGATATACAATAAGTCTCTTGGTTGTTTAGTTATCCCACACTCTATTTATAGAGTGGGAACTCGGTAGCATTTAAGTTGTCAATCGGTCGATTGGTTCCTCGTGACACTAGCTCCTTTGCAGATCGGAAGTTACCATTTTATAGCCGTTGAACATTACCACACAACCGGGTCAACCGCTTCTCAATTCCGCCGACCGTTTCATCATGTGCACTCCAGGTCACTATTTTCTAGCCATTGAAATATGACCGTTACACTCAACCAGTCGACCGTTTCACACAACCGATCAACTGTTTTCTCTTATGGTCTTTGGATGAGCTACTGCATCGAACCGGTAGAGTTTCACACCTCATCCGGTTCCCAACCGGTTGACCGTCAGCTCTATCGGTTCACAAGAATGGAAAACATGCCTTTCTAGACCTAACCGGTCGACCCTTTTACCAACTAATAGACCGTTTAGACCAACCAGAAGACCAACCAGTCGACTTGTTGCCCAACCTGATGACCTAGACAGCTCAACTAGTTTCTTGACAAAAAAAGTCATTTTGGGTTCGTTTCAACTCCGTTTCTCACCAAATCAGTTTCTAAATTTAAATAACTCTTTAAAGGGCATTTTAAGCTCCAAATAATTAAGATTTGATGAGCAAACATGGGTTTTGAAAATATTTAATCAATTTAAAGTCAAACCGAGTAAGAATCACAAAGTATACAAAGAATGCCAAAAAGACCTTGAAATGGTCACTTTAGGTTCTTTTCATTCCAAATCAATTTCAAACCTTTGAATACATTTTAAACTTTAAATGCATATGGCTTGATGCTCATACTTGTGTTTTCAAAAAGATATTCAATTTAGACATAAAAACCAAGTTATGAAGAATATGAATGTAAAAGATGATATCCTAAAGTGCACCAATGCATTCACCTTATATAGATTCTTAATCTATCAAAATCTTCACTTGATGCTTGAGCTTGTCATCTTGGTTCTTTGATTTGAGTGAACTTCATTTCCAAGTGTTTGATCAACTTCATCATTGTCATTTTTAGATTGTATGATTTTCATTTGATGCTTAATCAACTTCAATCTATCACTCAACTCAATGTTAACCATTAGTAACCAATAACCTTGGTTTGTTATCATCAAAACCTCAACTAGAGGTACCTTTGGGCTAATGGGGCCCCATTTTATGATGACAAACTCCTAGCTATTCAGGAGGAGTAACTTCCTTAAGCCAATAGTCTAAAAATAATTGCATAATATAAATTTTAACAAATTCAAAACATAAGCAATTTGCAATCAACACATAGGACAAGCATCAAGGAATGATTTAAATGTGATATTCTCTTTTAACACTAGATGCATATCATTCTCCCCCTTGATGCATATCATGTTCTTTTAGCACATAACTCCTAGATGCATATTTTTCTCCCCCTTTGGAAACATAAAAAAGGAGCATGGGGCTTTAGACATAAAAATATCTCCCCCTTTGAAAGTGAATTTAAGTAAAGGTTAAGATTTTATGGCACAACATTTTTCAAGCAATATTGACACTTAAGTCATTCAACAATTTTTCACAAAGAGATGACTCATAATTGTCTTCTAATATTGACAAATTGATCCTCATTAAGGGGTTTTGTGAAAATATCCGCAAGTTGATCCTTAGTTCTAACAAAATCAAGTGTAATATCCTCTTGTTGTGCATGATCTCGAAGGTAATCATATCAAATATTTATATTTAGTTTGATCAAAGGGCTTACATTTCCCATCCATGTCAAGCTTGATGGATGAGCCCTCATTTTCTCCTCCTTTGATCCATACAAGAGAAAATTAAGAAGCTTTGGGTAACTAAATCTTTTTGGGTCCTTGGTGATTAGTGACCTTTGATTTTTCAACCCAAGCCTTCTTTGACTTAGAGGTTGAGACCTTTTGAGATCTATCCCTAAGAGGACAAGTAACACTAATGTATCATCTTCTACCACAAAAATTGCAAATAGTTGATGGACTTTCACTTGTTGATTATTTGACAAAGTAGTTTTTAAAATATTTTTCATTTTTTGAAGATTTGCATCCTAGCCCCCTTTTATTAAAAACACATTTTTAGCTAGTTGAGATCATGTCAAAAGTCTTTTGTCCACAAGAGAATTTTGAAAGTGAAGAGACTAACCATTCATTCTTTTTAAGAAGCTCTTCATTTTCCTTCTTAAGAGAGATTTTTGAAGCTTCAACTTTTGAAAAATTTTCTTTGATTTCATTAAGTTCTTTTTGAAGCTCCAAAACTTTCTTCTTAAGTAAGGTGTTATTTTCATCAAGCTTGCAGATGAATTTAAGCAATTCATCATATTCAAACATAAGTTCCTCATCATCGGAATTAGAATTGACTTCATCTTGATCTTCAAGAGCCATGAAGCACATGTTGGCAATTTCATTCTCGTCTTCATCATCGAATGAATCTTTAACTTGGTTTGTTCCTTCATAGGTAATTTCGAGTATCCTCAAAACCTCCTTAGCCGTTTTGCATTGACATATTATATTAAATTCAGTTCTATCCATAGCACATGCAAGAATATAAATAGCTTTTGAATTTAATTGAAATTTTCTTTTCTTCATCATTATATTCATTAAGAGATTTTTCGATTTTATTTCCATCGACATCTTTGTAGGGAAAGTGTAACCATATGAGATTGTTTTCCAAACTTCCAAATCAATAGATTTTAAATACTACATCATTTTGTTTTTCCAAAAATGATAATCGGACCCGTCAAATAAAGGTGGTTTGTTAATGGAAAAACTTTCAACTTGAAAAAGGCTTGTGCTAATGCTAGTCATTTTCCTCTTAGAAGATTAAGTCTTGAAAATAAGAGGTCTTGGTCAGAATACCACCTGGATACCAATATGACTTAGCAACCTAACTAAGAGTAAAGGAATTGGTTTTCTCAAAAACTTTTCACACAATAATAAATCTTAATTTAATGCAATAACAATAAATTAAAGAGATAAGGATAGAGAAAACAAAACCCGGATTTATAGTGGTTCGACACTTCCTTGCCTACGTCCACTTCTCCTCAACCTTCAACCGGTGAGGGTTCCACTAGTGGTAAGCTCCAACCCGAGCTTTTTTACACTTGGATTATAGCTCTAATGGGAACCTCTTCAAGCTATACACATTCAAAGTTCCAAGCTCCAATCTTGAACTTGATTACACTTGGATTATGGCTCCAATTAGTTCTTCACAAATCCTTCAAGCTATACACACTTGAAGCTTTCTTACTTAAGTACAATGAGACACTCTCTCAAGCTCTCAAGATATTTCAATTACAACTCAAGCTTTTGATCAACACAAATGTGCACTCTACAATATGCTCATGTAAATGAATGCACTCACAATCTTAGTTTGAGAATTTATTCACAAGAGAAATGATGTTTGAAAGGATATACAATAAGTCTCTTGGTTGTTTAGTGATCCCCCAAATTCTATTTATAGAGTGGGAACTCGATATCATTTAAGCTACTAACCGATCGACTGGTTCCTATGCAATAGTCGTTGTGTACTGAAAGTTACTGTTTTATAGCCGTTGGAACATTATCGTTGACCAACCGGTCGACCATTTCGTCATGTGCACTCTAGGTCACTATTTTCTAGCCGTTGAAATATGATCGTTGCACTCAACCGGTCGACCGTTTCACACAACCGATCGACCATTTTCTCTTATGGTCTTTGGATAAGCTACTGCATCCAATCGGTCGAGTTTCACACCTCATCCGGTTCCCAATCGGTCGACCGTTTAACCAACCGGTCGACCGCTGGCTCTATCGGTTCACAAGAAAGGAAAAAAAGTCTTTCTAGACCCAACCGGTCAACTGTTTTACCAACCAGTCAACCGAAAGACCAACTGGTCGACCTGTTGCCTAACTAGATGACCCGGACAGCTCAACTAGTTTCTTGACATAAAAAGTCTTTTTGGGTTAGTTTCAACTCCGTTTCGCATCAAATTGGTTTCTAAATTTAAATAACTCTTTTAAACACATTTTAAACTCCAAATAACTAAGATTTGATGAGCAAACATGGGTTTTGAAAATATTTAATCAATTTAAAGTCACACCGAGTAAAAATAACAAAGTATGCAAAGAATGTCAAAAAGGCCTTGAAATGGTCACTTTAGGTTCTTTTCATTCCAAATCAATTTCAAACCTTAGAAAACACTTTTGAATACATTTTAAACTTTAAAATCATAAGGTTTGGATGCCTACTTGTGTTTTCAAAATTGTTCAATTAGACATAAAAACCGGTTATGAAAAAAAAATATAATGTAAAAGATGATATCCTAAAGTGCACAATGATCACCTTACATTGTAATGCCCCTCAAAATATCCTAATGCTTTTATAACATGTCTGGTGGTCTAAAATAAATTAAATTATATTTTTTCTGCTTAAATAACTGGGTTAAAATTGATAAAAATCTTAAATTTTACAAGAGCCAAATAAATTTAGTAAATATGTCAAATGGGGACCCAAGGGTCCTAAATGAGGAGTGTAATGTTAAAAATGTGAATAAAATGAAATGAAGTATTAAAATGGCAAAAATGAGTAATGGGAATTAATGGAGTAGCCAAACATGGCCTTAGCCATGTAATGGGATTAAAGACTGACTTGTCTTAGGAAAGTCATTTTACATTTAGGCATTTCTTTTGAGAGAAAGAGAGAAAGCAGGCCATGACAGCGAGATTGGGTGATTTTTCTCCAAGTAACTAAGAGTTTGAGATCAAGAGGAAGAATGATGCTTGGTATTGAAGAATCAAAATTAGCCAGACTAAACCAAACTCCTAACTTTTCTTTTCTTGTGTTTCAAGTTGATGAAACCCCAAAATCTTTTAACAAAGGCCAGGACAAGGTAAAACAAGTTTTGGGGATTGCTCTAAGTTGTGTTTGTTGTTTTGACTTGTTTGGATTGATTTCAGAAATTCTGTATAAAGGAAACAGAGGTTTTAAAGGAGTCATATATCAATTTTTTTAAAAACTCGCTTTTGTTTGGCTATAGGTTGCTATAATCATTCAAATGGAGTGGATTTCAATTGGCAAAGAACCATAAGATCTAGAGCTACAAATGTATGGGAAAAGGACCAGGAGCAAATTGTAGCTCTAAGGCCCTCGAACATAGGTTTAAAGGTGAGCTTTGGGGGAGCTCAAGATGTGCTCGTTGGGGTGTAGTTGTGGTGTTTTAGCCATAAGTTGAGTTTCACTCATCCAAATTGAGTTATTTAAAATTATAGGTAAATTAGACTTCTAGGGGAATAATTTACTTGAAGGTTAAAGTAGATAAATTGTAACCCTGAAGTGCCCGTAAATCAATAAAGTGGAGCCAGTGATTTTGTTTCTGCAATTAGAAGAATAGATGCAAACGCACACCTTGAAGGTAATCCAAATTGATGATTCCAATTGGAGAATAAAACCTCAGAACCATAGATTCAAATGTGAAGGAGTTCATTACCAATTCTATGGAGTTAAGACCCCATAAATTGAAAAATAACAAGAGATGATCCAAAGGAGTGGGGATTATCGACTAGTTTGGCATTAAAATGTCGCAGAACTCAGCTCAGATCCAATGGAGATTCCAATTCCTACTGAAAATAGACTCATAGATCTATCATTTTTTTGAAGGAAGTATGAGAAAAATATGGCTCAAGTGTCCCCAGAAAAATTTTCAAGTGAAGGAGTATTGGGTAGACATCAACCCTAACCAAAAATCCTAGAATGCATATCTGATTTTTCTTTCTTGGGTTTTTCTTTAATTGTGACATATTTGTGATGGATTAGGGGTTGGTGATGAGGAAGCTTGACCCAAGAACGGGATTCTGATGATAGGAATTGAAGAGTGACAACCTTTTTGAGTTTGTTCTTCAATCTCTCTGTTTATCAGGAAAGCTCGACTACACTCTTCTTCATCAAGCTCAAAATTGATTGTGAAATATTATGAAATATTGAAATGATTTATGATAAATTACATATTGATTTGTTTTAAATTGATTTTAAGACAACTGATTGCGAACAAATTGCATATGAAAATTTGTATGAGTATTGAAAATAAATTATTGTATCCTAAATGTATATACACTATTGTAAATTGTATTGAATGATTCAAGGCCCTTAAAAGAATGTTAATCGTTAAATTCGAAAGTTAAGGGATAGATCAGTATACCAATAAGGGTCAAATTAGCAAGATCACACTGAGATCGTACGAAGTGTCACTCCGATTCAGAGTCTAAATGAGACAATATCGGGTGGTTCATTTAAATTGATTTTTAATAACTAGTCGCTTGACCTAACTAGGACCGTACTATGTTATAAAACTGCTTATAATCGGCCGTTGTACCTCAATAGACGTGTTTCATCTATCCCGTGCACCTCAAAGCATAGGTTAAATTCGATAAGGGCAAAATGATAATAAGATTGAAAAGTGCATGATTTGTGATTTGAATTATTTATATGTACATGAAATGAATATATATATATATATATATATTGTATTGCATTGGTCATTGGAAAAATGTACAAAAGCATTGTTTTATAAACATTGTAATGAATTGATTTAAACTAAATGAAGAGAAATCGTGATAGAACTACTAAAGATGAAAATGTTTTTACATATTGCTTACTCACTAAAATAACTGTATGATACCGACCAAATTACCACCTAAAAATTGGCCTGCAATTACTCCATCAAATCACGACCATTTAGACGACCAAAAGGGGTTTGGCCAAAAAGAAAATTTCGAATAAAGACCGACTATGATTTACCCACCAAATAATTTCGTCGTGAATTGGTCTCAGAATTAGGCGGGAATTACGCTAAAAAATTCATCGACCACCATCGTATACTCAAGTAACGAACAAAATAATAATTACTATGAAAAATGGTCGATAACAGGCTTAACCCAAAATTCTTAACCGTAATTACCGATCAAATTTTTGGTCGGTATCACTGAACATTTTCACTTCACCAAAAATTCCGTCTGCACCACGTTAAAAATCACCGAGCACGATCTTGAAAGCAAATCACCGTCTCATCTTTTTTCCTTCCTTCTCCACCGCCGCCAAGACTCACCAACATTTCCTACGGTGGAACACCTCCCGTTAACCTCCAAGTCTCGCCAAACACATGGTGTTTTCCTTTTTTTCTTTTCATTTTCCTTCACATTTTTCTTCTATCTGGAATTTTCCTACAAGTGGAACACTGCCAACCCTCCAAACTTGTGGCTTATTTGATTGAAGGTTTGTACCTCAGGGGTTTTTCTCGACTTTGAGGATGGGAATCAATTGGGGTTTCGCTCGGAGGATCTAGTTATACAGTTTGCTTCGACTGTGGTTTTGCTCTATGTGTGAAGATTTTTAACAAAGATTTGAAGAAGTTTCTTTCGTATGTTTATTCAATGATTTTTCCCCCCGTTTCTCTCGTTTTCTATTTTTGTCACAACTATAAGGCCCTTGACTGTGGTTTTTGTTTGTTTCACGCCTTATTATCTCTAAATTCTATTTGGTTTTCAAGAGAAGATGGGCTTAGTCCTCTTCCTTCTTGAAAGGTCACGCTTGAGGACTTGGCCACTATTTCCATGGAAAAGTTGAAAGTTCTATTTTTATCTGTTTTTGTCTGCTTATAGTTATTTGATGACACTTTGAATTGTTTACCATGAAAACTTGTGTTTATGAGGATGACAAAAAGTCCAACTTGTATCTTTGTTTCCTGATGAATATATATTCTTCAAGGATCCATTTAGGATTGGTTTTTGCTTACAAATGGTGAGTGTATGGAATGACTTAAGCCTCAGTGGGGATTTGGGAGAAAGTTCCCTTGCCATCATTGTAATTTTAATTGAACAACTTTAACCCACCAAATTGTCTCAGATTTTAATGGTAACCGAGAAACCTTATTTTCTTGATTTGGTCTTCATTTTCTTAAGACTGTCAGATCCTTCATTTAATCAATTTGATCCCTTGATCTAACCAAATTTTCCGACAATGATTTCTGAGTTTTTTAATTTCATCGAGGTAGATTCATTAACATCTTTCACACTAAGGAAGAGTAATACTAGTATCGTAGGGTCAATATTGAATATCCTCTACCTCGATTTTTCCTCCCAATCCTATCACAAGAATGTTGAGTTCATTAGGCTGATTATTTCCCATGTCAAGACATTTCCAATCCACAATTGTTATTATTTGAGCTTACCTATTTCTAAAACTGCAACAATAATAAACCAAGAAAAATTACATGTATTCAATAATGGTAATGGTTTCTAATCATATTATTTCGATTTTGACTCACTCTGGTCTCACATGGTAATTGTTTCGCATTTGCTTATCGGGAATATTTAACTCTCCAAACACAATAATTTTTCAGACTAAAAAAATTCAGTTGACTTCATTTTTGCCTTCATCCTACCTTTTATTGTTGATTAGATAATAAGGCATATTCGGGAGTAATTTGATTGCTTTTTTCTTTGTTTTTTGATTTTTGAATAGACCTGAGGAATGCCATAGATTTATCAAGACATACCTCAAAGAAATCTGTGTTAGTTTATTCGCTTCACATCCCCCCCGAAAATTTATGTTATCCTACTAGGTATCTTGTTTGCTCGGAAAACACTGTCACACTTCGATGCCGACTCTCAAAAACGTGGATGGACTTGTTTGTGGTCAGTTTTATATCTTGACATGATTTCAGGCTTCTCAAATTCATTCGCATGCTTTACTTTCTCTATCACTATGAATAGTAACCACCCAAGTGGATTGTGAAGTCAAAATTAGCTAGTGATGCAAGAGAACTACACTCTGCAAACCATCTATTTCGGGCTTATGAGGAATAATTTCGGGCTTAATTTATTCTAATAAACTACATGTACTGGGCATGATATTCATGCATGTATACAAATAGAAAAGGACTATGTGACACACATAAAGTTAACTTCCTTTTGCTTCTGCAACGGTGGTCCAAGAAGTGATAGGTTCAAATTCCATTCACCTCCTTATGGACTCTGGCCGCTTCTCGTTGCGTGGTAGACAAATAAAGATTTCAAGGGTCAGACCATTAGAGAAGGAGAGGGTTTTTTTCTATACTTAACACTAAAAAAATTAAAATAATTCATACAACTATGGTAGATCAATAATTTAGAACAAACAGAAGTTGATTATGATATCGAATGTGGGTTTTGTACTTCTTTCCTCCATCTCGTCTGAATTTGAGCTTAGTTTTTGGTTTTTATTATTTTTCTTGAGCTTAGTTTTGGTTTGTACTGCTGCTACCGTCGCAAGTCAAGCCATTTTCTTCGTGGATTGCAACTTGCATAACCCTCTGCTAGACTCATATAGGTGTTCTTAGACTCTATAGAAAGCCCTTGAGTCTAGAATCCACTCCATATATATAGCTTGATAAAAATTGAGCTCATATCCTATTAGCCGGAAATGAAAATCAAGGTTCTCGCTGGCCGCAATTACTCGCAGCAGGCCGATTTTCTTCATGATTTGAAACATGTATACTCCTTCATTAATCTTGATTTGGGTGTTATTAGACTCTATGGAGTCTTTGAGTCTAGAATCCACCCATATATAGCTTGATAAAAATCAGGTCATATCCTATCCGAAATGAAGAAAATCATGGGTCTCGCGCCGCAATTATCAAGTAGCAGTCGATTTTCTTCATGATTTGAAACATGCATAACTTCATTAGAACTTGGATTTGGGTGTTCTTAAACTCTATGGAAAGCCCTTTGAGTCTAGAATCCACCCATATATATCTTGATAAAAATTGAGGTCATATCCTATCCGAAAATGAAGAAAATCGCTTGGCCCCCGGTCAGCCGCAATTACCGGCAGTTGTGTCGATTTTTCTTCATGATTTGAAACATGCATAACTCCTTCATTAGAACTTGGATTTTGGTGTTCTTAGACTCTATGGAAAGCCCTTTGAGTCTAGTATCCACCCATATATAGCTTGATTAGAGTTGAACTCATATTAGATTCGAAAATGATGAAAAATGAGTGGTTGTTGTCAGCGTTGCCGCATCGTTACAAGTTGCTCATTTTCTTCGTGGATTGCAACTTGCATAACTCCTTCAAGTTAGGATCAGTTATAGGTGTTCTTAGACTCTATAGAAAGCCCTTGAGTCTAGAATCCACCCATATATAGCTTGATCAGATTTGAACTCATATTAGATTCGAAATGACGAAAAACATTTGTTGTTGTTGCCGCCGTCAGTATCACGCAAGTTGCCTATTTTCTTGTGGATTGCAACTTGCATAACTCCTTCTAGATCACAGGTGTTCTCAACTCTATGGAAATCCCATTGAGTTTAGAATTCGACCATATGCTATTTAATAGTATTAGTACCCATATATTTCTAAAATTTAGATTAGAGTACCTATGTACTAATCACTTGAATGAAATTTATAGGAATATATGAGCGGATTATATGATATAGTATGAATTTATGAATGATATGGATATAAGAACATGTGATAGATTAAATTGAAGAAATCGCTAACATATATAACCAAAAATTTTAATTATACGACGAAATCGCGCATTCTCTGAAGCAACGATTTGAAAATGCATCATCGTAAACGACAAAGTTGTCGCTTTGATTCATATAGTTACCGTAGACATCCGCCCGCATGTAACAAAGTTCAATACACTGATTTGGTCCCAAAGGGACGCTTTTTACTTAAAGGACGTTAATTAAATGATCATGATTTAATTTAGTCTGTATATATTATGTGTCATTTTGGTGCTCGCTTCGTTTGTTCTCCAGTGTATTATTAGATATATAAATAGTAATGCAATTTGCTAAATCAAGCGCATTATGCATTATTATTTATATATCTTATTTAGTGTAATTTCGAGAACCACGAGGTCACAAATGCATACATAATGAACATGCAATCGTGATCTTTATAACGTATCCTTGTAAATGATTAGACCAAACCTATTGAAGAGAAAAGAATTGTCGATTCGTGGAGGGAGGTGGATGTGGTAAGAGGGTCAGATATCACACGCTGAAAAATAACTTTATCTAACCACAATAAATGGTTAATGAACATAAAATAATTGAGACAATCGCGCTTTGCTTACTAAATTGATTTTTTTGTACTAGTTATGGAAGACGATCGTGAATGGATGTACGAGGGTCGAATAGTGAATGGAATGTTCTCTAATGAATGGGGATAGTTGACATGAATTTTGTCAAGGCTTCCGCTCCGAGACATCCCGAGTGTGAATGGTGGCACGCCTATAAGGTGTCCTTGCACTTTAGTTAAATGTCAGATAAGTAGTTTTTGAATGTTGAGACTGCGGAAGGTGCATTTGTATAGAAATGGCTTTGTGCCGGATTACTATGTTTGGATATACCATGGTGAGAAGTGTCCCACTGCAGGTGTTCAAGTTCAGACAAAAGGTGCAAGTGAACCGATCAGATGGTCTCGATAATATGAATCACACTACATACCATAGAACGGTTTGTGATGCCGCTGGTCCCGAATTCAACCCGATGAGGAACCCAATGCCGAGGCAAGGAATTTCTCCGACATGATTCGGAAATGAGACAAACCTCAGATATGAGGGAAATTCTAAGCATACTCAACTATCTCGCAAATTGAGGATGTTAGAAATAAAGTGACACTGTGTGTTCGCAGTATGGTTTGATGATATGTCTAATTTCATTCAAGAACCTGCTATAAGATAACTGATGCCATTGGATTTCTACAAAGACGGCGAAGTTAGTTGGGAGGGTCAGATTACCCGCATGTGCCGGGTCTATCAGCCAGGTGAACAACTCCGCATGATATACTCGGGGCGATGACAAAGTGACTCATCAGCTTGTAAAATGTGGGCATGCTCGGTACAAGCAAAAGGTTAGGGGTTCCGAATAGATCAGAGGCATGTAAGTTGAAGGTGTCAGATAAGAAGATGCACTATTTCCAATAACACCTAGGGTTGTAGAGATCAGATGCATCAACCGCAACAACTAATGAAACGAGGTGGCATTCAGAGCATCATCATACGGAGGACTGTGAAGATGTGTCACCCTTTCCGAGGCCCCCCGCTTGGAAACATTTTGACGGGTGTTTCCGATTTTTCATCCGTCCGAAAAATGTTAGTCGGGTTTATTTGTCGATGGTTTTCACCGCTTCGTTTAACTGATAAAGAATATCTCTCGTGGGCCTCAGGCGGTGACGCCAGATAACTTGCCTCCGTATGAGGAATTTATGTTTTTGATCAGGTTAGTGCTTGCCTACGAATCCAAAGGGGAAGATAGATGTTTTCTTGCAGCCATTGATAGCGGAGTTGAAAAGTCTGTGGGGGTGTTGGGGTTCAAACTTATGATATTTCCAAACTACAAATTTTCGTATGCTACGCTCTCATGTGGACCATAAATGACTTTCCAAGATATTCTATGACGCCCGGGAGCGAGAACTGGCCGGTATGTTGGCATGTCCGTGATTGTATGGAAGACTATGATGCTTTAGATTAATTAAGAGCTGAAACAAATAGTGGGTTCGACAACCATCTAAGTTGGCCCATGAATCATCCGTGACGACGTAACACCAAAAAGACTTCATTAAGAATAGAAAGGTTACTAAACAATTCCGGGGTTAGATCCGGGATGAAATCAAGTAGGATTTGAATGTAGGGTCGAGGAAGGTATAGATGTTGATGCCGAGGTTGTGAATGCAAACTATATCTAAGACTCAGGGGTGGAATAAGAGAAGTATTTTCTCGATTGCGACTGGTTAACACTCAAGCCAGTAATAACCCGATGTTATGCATCGAGAAGAATGTGTTCGGTTAATATTTTCAATACGTTATTTAACATTCCGTGGAAAACTAAGGACACGCATAAGTCAAGAGATGAGTTGAATAAATATTGTCGTCGCCCTCAATTTGCACAAAATCTTGTCACCAAGAAATACCCCGATGTGCCACGGTTCTAAATAAATCACAGGTTAGCTGATGTGGCCGATGTGGTAAAACCGAGATTTCCGTGATGGTTATGCTTCTAACTGGGAGATGCGTGGGATGCGAACAAACTTAAGATGTTTGGCATGAAGAGTCATGATTGTCATGTATTCATGCAAGAAAGCTTCAGCACACCGCTTCGAGAATTCCCGCCAAATAGAATACGGGAGCCGATAATCAGATTTCTTTATTCTTCAAGCAACCGACTTTTCTTCTTTGGATCGATGAGGAGTTGAGGAACTGGATGAACAAATTCGTTATCTTATGCAATCTGAGAAGATCTTCCTCCAAGTTTTTTCACTAATGGAACATCTTCCACACTTATTTACAAAGCTGTGGATTTCCCGGTCCAAATTCCATTATCATTGATGTATCCTCCGTAGCTGCAATATTAATTCACTCAACTAATTCTTTTATATATATATATATATATATATATATATATACACACACATACATGACTTGTAATATTCAATAATCTTCTTGTAGATACTTAAGGAAAATAAAGCATAAAATCATGAATAAGGCTCAGATAGAGGGTCTTATATCAATTGGGTATATTATGGATGAGGCTGCCAAATTCGCATCATTCTATTTCAAAGAAGGAGATCCAACTCTTCCACTTAAGGAAAAGCGGAATGAGGTTTATCTTGATGACATTGTGGATGATGATATGTTTGAAATTTTCAAGCCTCCGGGTAAAGCAATTCCATACAGCGGAACGATATCTACAGAATGAATACTGCAGCCTCATCTATATGTCCTAATGAATTGTCCGTAGGTTCAACCATTCATAGAGTAAGTAGTTGCTAAAAGTCAAATGAGATCTATTTAGCATGTTAATTTTACTATTTCCTCTCAATGTATCCATTTTCACTTACTTTCTATTTTTAAAGGTATTCAGCGTAAAACGTAAAATGAATTTCCAAACTTCAATGACGGTTGCCAATGCCGTGACGGAGCAAGAATTTCCATCATGGTTTGAAAATACGTATGTTAACTAAACATGAAAATCACAAACAATTGTAATGTTCCCGATACAAATTTATAATTGTAATCAACAATACACCGATTCCGATTATGTTCATAATCGTGCAAATAAAATTTCCAATCATTATCTTCAACTATAGCACGAGGTCCCCTAAGAGAGGTTAGAATCTCATAAATAAAGCATCGCGGTGAATGGTTTTAAATTTCACACTAATCGTATCGAGTTACCGGCAAATGCATAATACGGGGTATGCATTAAAGGATCCGCATACAATGAAACCGACCGACTATTACGGACTCGGGTCAAGTGATCGGTTAGAATTTGAAGCCCTCCTAAGAAAGAACTGTTATTCAAATGTGAATGGTTCAATTCCAACACCACATGTCGGGTATAATTGTCCATTCTCGATATAAACTTGTCGATAAAAGCACGATAAAAACGACCAACAAGTATGAACCTTTGCCTTAGCAGCATACTATCTCACAAGTTTATTATCGAGAATATCCGGGTCGGACCGGTCCTAGAAAGGATTGGAAAGCTGTGTGCAAGATCAAAGCTAGGGCTCAAATTGACATCCCCGCATCACCAAGTAATGATGTCATAGAACCAACATTTCAAAATGATGACAACTAAATGCTATAATCGGAGCCGGCGGGGGACGAAGACGCCCTTAGTCAGATCTTCTCGAGATGGATACAAGTGGGATGTAGATGTTGATGGAACATTTAATTGATCATGAGGAAGAAAAACGAGCATTTAAGAGGAGTTTGAAAATGATGTTACTACATTCAAGAAGAAGACGAACCAGATGATGATTCATGAGAATGAGTAAGTAGTGAGTTTTAGTTATTTCAATCGTTAATCATGTTTGTTTATTTTCATCGCCTATGTATTTTACTTGATGCCACAATCAATGTGTTGTTTTATTATTTTTAATAGATATGTACGTGGATTCCAGGTGTAGGCAAAAGACGCTATCGTCGTACTAGCCTGGGTAGAGGCAAGAAGGCCTCGTGTATGCCCGATCCCGGTAGAGGGTTGGGGTGGGTGGATGAGACCCCACAAATGCATGCAGGAGGTCAGGAATGCACCGCAGCAAAGAATATCGCAGACTGATCCACATCATGGTCCTAAGATTGTGATGAATGATCAAGAGACGGGAGGGAGAGGCGAGGGAGAGGAGGAGAGGATGGAGATGTCGAGAGTCTTCCTGAGCACCCTACGCATCGAGACTCTCCTTATTGCCTCGCCTGATCCGACACTGATAATCCGTAAGATATGGAAACTTAACTAATGATTTATCCATTTCTTAATTTATTTCTTACTTGCTATGAAATTTTGGGTTACAGGCTAAGTTAGAGCCGTCTCGTTCAATTCTAGTGGTTCCGAGGACACTGTGAAGTCCTTTAAACCTCATGGACATAATTGAAGTCACCGATAGATAGAGACTGGCTTGATGATTTGGAGAATTTAAGGTATATTACTACTTAACATTTTTACATCTTTTATTTATTCTTTTGTTCAACGATGAAATATGTTTAAATTATAATTGCAGAAGTTTAAAGGTGGACACACCAAGGAGGCTACTAAAAGGGTGTTCTACAAACATGCCGCTGGCCAGATAAAGACACCGCACGAGGTCAAAGATAAATGGTTGAAGAAGAAAGAGCAAGATTTGAGTGTCCCCGATCATGTTTCTTCCAGGAGGGCGAGAAGATGGAATATCCTGGATTATAGGAAGAGGTGTGAGGAAACAGAAAGGCAATCGTCGTCAGAGCCGTATCGGGAGAGGGTAGTGGCATGTCTACACAATACTTGTGGATCTCGCTCTAAGGCGGAGTACCGAACGAGCATTGGTATTATTTCTCAATTTATACTTTATGTTTATTACTTTAGAATTGTGTTCAATTATGCCTATTTTTCATTTCTCGTATGATTTTTTTCAATTGAATTAACGTATGTATTGTTTGTAATTAAAGACACGCATGAGGGTAATATTCAAGGTTCTCGCTTATTCAGATACATCACACATGAAGGGTCATGATGATCGATTTTGTTGATCGTAGATCTCGTGCAAGAAATGTAAGTTTCATTAAATAAAATTACTTCTTTTTTTTTTTTTTTTTTGAAGATAAATTAAAAATACTCGATTTTTACTCATTTTTATCCGTATGTGGACCCTAAGTGGCCTGCAGAAATGTTGGGACAAAGGCTATGTTATCAGGACATGTTGTATTTTAAGAGGAATTTCGCATACAGCTGAGACTCGCCCGGGATTTTCAAGTAAATCCTAGTCTTGAGAAAGGACAATGAAGTACCGGTGCTCCAAGTTACCCGACATCCACGAATATTCCGTGAGTCGACGGTTGTCAACCCGACCGGAAATCCGGTGTCACAAAGAACTCCTCCTACACCATTTGCTAGAAGCCAACCTATGGAAGTAGCACACACAGAGTGAGGAAAATTACCTAGACTAATAAGCACATTATGAAAATAGACCTGCATCAAAACCAATCATAAGGACGAATCTATGACATAAACCTAAAGCCGAAGACCACCCAATGTAAAAACCCTATATGTTCCAAGGTCGCCCAGGGCCAAATACTAAATATAACATCTCACGATCCACAATTATGGAATATGTAATAGATGTAAGGAAATATCCAATAGTAGTGATACGTCTGAAAAAAATACCCTACTAAATGCACCTTGAAACTATGTACAAATATTTAGAAACCTTTTAGAGAAAGTACAAGGGCATTATGGGAATCATACAAGACAAACTCCATTAAGAAGAGTCAATACAGATTTTAAAATATATTTACACCACAAACATATGGAATTGAAGGAAAACAAAAAAAAAGAAATATAAAACTATATAAGAAATATAATAAAAGATATTTCTTAAAAAGATCTACTGTAATAAAACTCATTTAGATCCCACAGACATAAAAAAATATAATCCAAAGATTTGGTTTATACTTCTCTTTATTTTTTGAAGATCAATTAAAATACTTATTTTAAATGTTTATTAGACAAGATATTGTGAACAAGTATTGCCGCAACTCGCTTATTCCCCATTGCTGCATCATAGGTTTAATATATGTTTGAATTATTACTGCATTTATTAACACTAAATCCATGTAATATATATAATTGATTGATATATTTTGTGGAGTAGTGATATATGGGCAAGTGGCTATTTTTACTCATTTTTATCCGTATGCGGACCCTAAGGTGGTTGGTGTGGAAATGTCAGGGACAAAGCTGCCATGTTATCGTAATACGTCAGGATTTCGTAGAGCCCCCGTACAGCCGAGACTCGCCCGATTTTCGTTAAACCCGAGTCTCGAGAAAGGACTCACGAAGTGGTGTGTCGGTTACCCGACATCCATGAATATTCGCGAAGTTGATGGGTTGTCAACGGACTCGAAACATGTAAAAAAATATAATCCAAAGATTCGCTTATACTTTCTTTATTTTTTTGAAGATAATTTAAATTCTTATTTTACATAAATATTAGGCGGTGATACGAGGAAACGCAATGTGCGGACTCGCCGCATTCGCAATCACTTCGTGTTCATGTGATTTTCGCAATGCGTAGCTTCTTTCATTCATCGCCCACCCCGCTGATGTTTAATCGACGGTATGAGGTCACACGGCAAGGAGAAGATGCCCGCCTATGGCGCTTCTGCCTGTCGACATCATCATTCTACTCGATACAGACTCCACCGACATGTGCCTCCATCTTCGTGACTATTTTCGACTTTGCTTCGGCCATGGAGGACTTTCAGACGCTGACATGCGAAATGCGATACAAGATCGGGCTGTCGATATCGAAAGATGCATGATCGACTATGAGGATGATGTGATGAGTTGCGCCTCGCGTTTTGACCGGCTTACAAAGAAGTGTCGTGAAGGTGATCGCAGCTCAACCTCGATGATCTACTCGATTGTTCGCAGAATGCTCCAAATACAAAGATCTACTCCGAAGATTTACTAAAGAACACTCCGCAAAGAACTGCGATCAGATTAGCAGCTAGCAGATGCCTCTACCCCAAGACTAGACATCTCACCGATACCGACCGTGATATATCTCAAAGATCACGATTTATTATTTAATTAGGTTGATGATCGAAAGTGTATTACACACTTTTTATGTCTTATACTTGGATTTGTAATCTACGTTTATTTTCTCTCGACTTATTTACTATATATATGCGATATATTAGTTTGTTTGTTTTAAAATATTTTTTACTCTCTTTATATAATATGCATGCACTATCAGACTCTTTTCTTTTGTTTGCATCTTAATATATATATATATATATTTAAAAGCAAGATATCAAACTCAAAATGACAAAAAAAAATATTTAGGTTTTATTTTATCGACAAATCGATTAAATTTTTTAATATCATTGGTCGGTAAATGGTTTCCAAACGGGTCGTACCAATGATATTAAAAATTCGTCGGTTTTTGGTCGCACTTGGTCGGGTATCATCGACCATTTGAGATTCATTTACCGACCAATGATATTAAAAATTTTGGTCGGTTTTTGGTCGCAATTTGGTCGGTAATTACCGACCATTTGGAGACCATTTACCGACCAAATTCTTTCGGTCGGTAAATGGTCGGAAAATAGTCGGAAATGGTTTGTCGGTAAGTTACCGACCAATTGATTTTTTGTCTGTGAAATAATTACCTACCGAAAATTGGCGCATTAAATAATTTGGTCTGCAAATGGTCGGGTAATGGTTTACCACCAAAATTGGTCGGTAATTCGTGATTTTTAGTAGTGTTTATCAATGCATGTACGAGAGTACAAGTACAAAGGCAAGGGCCAACAGATTTAGAGTCATCACAAGCCACACGTAGGATAAAGAAGTTCCAAGCCATATGCATACATGAATTTGATTTGACTATTTTGTATTGAAACTAGTAATTCAAAAGTGAACTCGATTTTGTTTTTGTAAATGTTTTTGATATTGAAAACAACTAATAATGTTGTATTGTATCAAGGTGAGAAATGGATCAAATGGGCATATAATGCCATATCGAATATTAAAAAAAAAAAAGTATTTGTATTCGTATCAGTAGCGCTAGACTTTACATTTTTTTTTGGTATCAAAGCTATAATTAAATTGTTAGAAAAAATGTGTTATATATTAGTATGATTCTGTAATTCAATAAATTTTCATTTGATGTCGAGTTTGAAATCTTGGTTAATGTTACCTATTTTTGATTTAGCAACTCATTTCAAGTGTTTGGATCAACTCTTATCATTGTCATATTTAGCTTGGTACATTTCAGTTTTGATGCTTTGATCAACTTCAACTTATCACTAATCTAATGTTAACCATTAGTAACCAATAACTTTGGTTTGTTATCATCAAAACTTCAACTAGAAGTACCTTTGGGCTAACACCCTTAATTTGTATTATTATGGATTAGAAAGTTAAAATAATACTAATGCTAAGAATATCAAATTAGGAAAGTTTTAGGATCCCTAAATATATAGTTTTAGGAATAAATAATTAATGATGATAGTTTTTTATTATTTTAGGGGAAATATTTTCTTGAGGTGGAATTATTCGAATTAGCTTTTTCAAGACTTTTGAATACTCATTTGAGGAAAGAGATATTAATATAGTTTTTGCAAAATAAAACATTTTACATGTTTTTGCGTAAAGATTATCTATACATTTTTTTTTCAAAAAATATATTTATTTGCCTTTTATGTAATTTGAATGAGAAAATTGATTGTTTATCACTTGAATAAGTAGGACAAATATGTGGATTTTGCAATAAAATATTTTCAGATTTGTTTCATGCAGAAAGAAAATGTGGAGATATATAGATAAGATATATGATTTGAATTTCGAATTTAAATATTCACTTGGGCATTTCTGCATTATTAACTTTAAAATAGTCGAGTACTATTCATCCATCACAACGATAATAATATTTGACCTTACACTTTAAGCAGAAATGTGAATTGATTTAATCCTAACCCCGCGTTTTATTTATAAGCTACTACTATGCACGTTTTCGTGGCTGTCACCTAAATGAACACTAAGGACTCAACCTAATTTATTCAAAATCTCATACTTACTCTACACTCATTTGAAAAGTCACATGATTTGATACAATTTGCCATTTGTCAGACTGTGGTGAAAATGTATTTGATTTTGAGGATTTGAGCATGAAATGTTATATTTGAATTTATATGAAATTGTTTGGTCATATTTGATACTTAAATTAATTTGAAATGGATTTTAGAATACGATTTGAAATTGTTTGAATTTTTTATTTCGATATTATTTGAATGTTATTTGAATACCACTAAATCGAACATAAATGTTTTGTGAAAATAAAAATATATCTTATTTGTCATATGATTAGAAACCTTTTGATTCATGAAACTCTATTAATGTTTCTATTAGTTTAAAGTTCACGCCTCATTCGATATATCTTTAGCTTATTTCTTTAGTATCCGCGCAAGTAGAGCTGGTTTAATTCAGGCCGGAGGCATTATCAGCTTTAGGATTTGATTAGAATTTACGTTGAATCATGCTGAAAAGTTTCATGCTTATATAATGTCGTATTTTAGAAGTTAATCGAGAAAGTCACTTATAATAATATCTATTTTTATATTAGTTCAAAGTTGGATTTGAGAGATTATAAATATTGTTATATTCTGAATAACTATATTTGGGATTCGTAATTGAGATTTGGAGTTTAAAAATAATCTTTTTGTTGATATGAAATTTTGAATTTGGAGAATTGATGAATTTTGAAGCTAAAAAAACTACTTTATATTTTAAACAATAATAAAAACCATTTTAAGACCAATTTCCAAACAAACTCTTAGATGCTTTTACACTATAAGTTTTTACACTGTCCACCCACGGATTTGGTGGGCTTTAACGATTAGTCCCAAGAAAAATAAAAATTATTCCCATACAAAAGTTGAAAAATATTCCTGTTGTTACAATTGTTAAGATATATTTTCTAAAATTTTAAAAACCTTAAATTTTAATTGAATGTATTTTGAAAAAACATTTTCAAAGTTTTATAAATTATAAAATTAAATAATGTTTTGAAGATAAATTTTTTAAAGTGTTAAAAAATTTGAATTTAGATTGAAAGAGGTTTTTTTAAATATATTTTCTTAATTTGAAATTTTGAATTTTAAATTATGCATATTTTAATTAAACACTTTTACATTTTTGAATCTTCGTCTTATCTATAAAGCTTGTCTGAAAAAATCTATACTAAAATTGAGATTATTTTCTCAAATCAGATTTATTTTTAATTTTTGTATTATTTTTGTAAAACTCCCTTTGGTGGTCCGGGTAGAGGAAGAAGTCATATCTAATAAGTTGAGGCCCAATACGTTCCGACATCAAGGAATCCATGCGGCCCAGCCCAATTACTTCTATGCTGAACGTGAAGTTCGAGCCCGGCCCAACGGATGGCCCAAACTCTCCAGAAATATCCGAAGCGACGCACCGGAGGGAAGCCAGTTCTATGGCGTCTTCATCAGCGACTCTCTAGGGTTTATCTCCAACCTGGGGGAGTAACAGCCAAACGACGTCGTTTTGATATCTCTTGCTCACGTTTTGCTCTCTGACCTCAGATCCCCAATTCCGATAGCCTCGGTTTCGGCTGTTCACGCTGACCCAGCACACCTTGCTGCTTGAGCTGGGGCCGCGCTTTCATGACGGAATTTATGAGATGTGATGTGACCACCACTGTCTCCGGTCCCAACCGCCGTCAGACCACAGGTGCTGAGCAGGTTTGGCTGGTGTTTTGATTGTGTTGCTTTGTGAGGTTTTGCAAGGAATTTATTCTCGCTTCCGGGTGAGTGTGATCATTCGTTAAGTCTATGAAGGTTATTAACCAACATGTGTTTATTCAAAGGCATTTTAAACCCATGGGATTTAATGTGTGTGGTTTTTTTTCTCTCTTTTGGTTTAGTAGTGTTTGATTCTGAGAAGGCAGAAGGAAAAAAGAATGTTCTGAAATAGACTTCTCTTCCTTTCCTTTCCAGGTGATCAAAACAGTGGAACTTAGGGCTTGAAGGGTGTTTTGGTGCATATAGTTTATTTTTGTTTTCAGAGCATTTTAAAACTGGGTTCTTTCTGGTGGTGTATAAATTATAATGCAGGATATTTATGTGCTGCTTTATATTCTTCAAACTGAGGCTTTTCAGTTTTTCTAGAAGAAAATTTGTTAATGTATTGATAATGGAAAATACTGAGAGCTAAAAGAGTTCAGTCTCTTTGCTTGCATTATAATCAAATCTGTAGTGGGGGTTTTTTTTAATAAATTATTATTATTCAGAACAATTTGAAGCATGGGAAATTTGGAAAAGATTTATAATTGGCAGGCAATAGAGAAACTTGGGAGTTGCTATATCTAAAATTTTCTTAGGTCTGATTGTAGACCTGCCTGAGAAAGATCAACAAAGAGAAGATGTAGATTTATAATTTATAATTTCTTAGTATGATTTTTAAAGTGTCTCGTCTTGTCTTTTGTTGTTAGAAATCAGAATTTTTTTTTTTTTTTTGATCGGTAAAAGCAGTATAAATGTGTATATATGAAAAAAGAGCACAAGGTGCCCAAAGGTTACAAAAGAAGGATGCAAGGAAATACCAACTCCCTCTCACCTATACCCCATCCAAGACAAAAACCCCACCAACGAATCTATAGAAATCAGAAAATCGTTGTGAACTTTTTATAAGATAGAGAAATTTTTAGAGGCTTACATTGAAAAGGTTAAATAATTTTAAAAATTGAGTTATAATTTTTTTTGCTCTCACATTATTTTATCTTTTGAAGTGATTTTTAAAGAAATGAGGTAAATTATTGCTTCAATCGGCACCTGGTCTTTTCCTCTCTCTTTGCTAAAGCTACCCTGCTCTCTTCACTGCTGAGTACAGCATTCACATCTGTTTATCCTTTGGAAGGCACTGCTTGGTTGGCATTCCTAGAAAATTACTTTTTCTTGTTTGAAAGGAAAATGAGTCATTTTTAATCTTACTTTTTGTTTTTAAACCTAATTTCCTTTGATTTGTTGTTAGTGGTAGAGTTTCCTTGTTTACTGTTGGAATTTTTTAGTTACTGTTTTTATGTTTTCATGTTGAGTCCTAGGGATATCCCATCACTTTTAGGATACTTTGGCTTTCAAGAAAGAAAAGGAGAGTGAACTCTGATTTCTTTATGTTTATATTTTGCAAATTGTGTTTATGTTGTGCTTGGTTTTGTGAAATTATGAATCAAGCATCTAAGTGAATATTTAAATTACGTCAGTTGAGCGGTTTTTTCTTTTTCTTTTCATTTTCAATAATGATAGACATGCGTATATGTTAATCATCTTGTTTCTGTTATTTTTGAACTCTGGATTTGTTTTCTCCGCTATGTGTTCTATAAAAGTAAGTTCACGGTTTCCCAGATATTACCAATGCCAAGACATTCATCGATCGGGCCAGCTTCTCCTGGTAAGGGACGAGTCCCACAAAAGGAGTCAATCTCGGAGAGAAAGATCTCCTGGTCGACGCAGAAACTCCCGGAGATCAAAATCACCCGCTAAAAATAGTTCTTTTCACCGAACAAGGTCACCAGAACGAGAGAAACAGTCCAGACGTGCTAGGTCTCCAAGGCATGCTGAGCTGTCTTCCAGCCCTCACATTCTCCTTTCCCGCAGATCAGCCATTGAGACGAGAGCCCAGACTGAGCGAGAAGCTGAGAAAGTAACTGAGAAGGAACATGAGAAGAATGGTAGTAAGGACAGAGATCGGGCTAGGCCCAGGGAAAAGAGTTCGGAAAGAGAAGTTCCTAGGGAGAGAATTGAGAGGAGGTCAGAGAGGGACAATGCTGGTGTGGAATATTCTAGATCAAGGCGTGTGGAGCTTAGGCCCATTTCTCTGAACAGTCACACATCGGGGCAGACCCTGCCTCGTGATTCAATTTCCTAGAGATGCAAAGAATGGGTATGATGAGGTGTGTCTTTCTTACTGTTTTTCATTTTTAAACTCATTGAAAGAAATCTTTGTATTTTCCTAGTCATCTATTGTGCAAGTACCATCAGATAAAAAAAAGGGTCATGGAAGTATACATCGCAGGTTGCATTCTCAAATCTTGTCTTATCAGGAATGCTATTTTTACTAGTTAAATTTGGATTAAAAGGTGTTGAGAGATATCATGACCTTTAATGAAGCCCAAAAATCCTGTGGAATAGTTGTATGTCTCCAAAAGTGTGCTTTTTTGTGTGGGAAGTCCGGTGGGGTAAAGTTTTAACAATGGAGCAATTAAAAAAGAGGGGCTTCCAAATGACAAGCAAGTGGCTCCTTTGTAGAAATGCGAAGGAAGAGCTGGACCACTGACCACCTTTCTCTACGCCCCGGTTTGGGAACGGGCAACTCGTTGTCTATCGTTTTCAATGCTTTGCTCTCGATTTGGTTAAAGAGGTGTTATCAGGGTGGTCTTAGTTTCCAATCAAGAAGAGAGCTAGAAAATTGTGGCTGGCGGTGCCCCTCAGCTTAATTTGGGCAATATGGAAAGAGAGAAATTCAGTTGTTTTTGAGGATGTGGTTTTTTCTATAGATAGACTGAAGCACTCCTTTGTTAGTGCGTTAATATCTTGGGCAGGGTTAATATCTGATGTGGACTGTTCTTAGTTAGAATTTTTTTGTGCATTCTCTAAGGGTTCAGTCTTTTTGGGGTGGTAGGTTCATGTTTCTACCCTTTCTTGCTGTATAGTCTTGGCGCCTCTATATACCCCCTTGTATACTGTGGGGTGTCCAAGCTTTTTTTGGTTTATATATCCCTGTTTATCTATCAAAAAAAAAAAAAATGAAGCCCAAAATCCTCATGCAGTTGCTAATTTTAATTGGGGTACCTTATATATAGAAATATTATGACTTATAGTTCAAGTGAATGTCGCTTTCATCTGTGTTTCATCTTCAATAATTCTTCCTGATGTAGTGCACATGTTTTTTGGTACATCTAGTAATCCTTTCTTCTCACTTGAAAAATGGATGAATCACCCTTTCCTAGAATATGGCATCACCCATCAGTCTATATTCAGCTTTATTTGGACTGTCCAACATGCTAACACTTTGCTTTGCTTGATTTTCCCACATGTAATTCTTAAAGGAATTGTTCTTAATTGGATAAATGTGATCCTAGCAATGCTGCCATTCCTGAGCTGCCTGATGATGAGGAAACGATGTCAAAAGAATGAGATAAAGCCCATATGTATATATGGCATACCTGTAACTCACTTACTAAGCAACCTCCAAGGACCTTGGAAATGGAGTAAACACAGAGAAGATTTGTGGGAGGAGCATCCCAACTCAAACTTATTATTCCTATCTATGCCTAATGAAGTAAGTATTAGAATATGAATTAACGCAAATACATGTGGATAAGGTGGCTGGTCTTAAGACAATCCTAAGGAGACATGATTTCACTGGCATGGGAATGAAAGTGAATAATGTCAATCTGAGACAGAATGTGAAATAAGAAGTGAACATGAACTCTATAATAGTTTCTTATAAAGGTAAGATCATTTTAAATGGAAGGAATGATCCTCTCAACAAGTCCTTCAAAAAATTTTTTTTCCTCTACATCCTTTAAATTTGTTAATCTTCTATTGTTCCTTTCCTTTTTGATCTCCTTTAATTGCATATGTTGCCTGCATTTCTTAATGGTGCGCGTTCACAATTAGTATGAGATTCATCACTTTGTCATTGTCAAATTCTTATTTTTTTTCTCTGCTTAGTTGCCCATCAATAATTATTTTTTCTGTCTGTAGTGGATCAAGTGATTAATGTTATGATCTTGGCTAATTGAGTACTCTTGTGCTGAGGCCAATTCCACTGACCCAATTCTTTTTTCAGGCAACGAACTCAAGAGCAGCCAAACAACATCGGTGAGTTGCCTGTTGATGTACTTTTTCACTTAACCCCTGATTAGCTGTATAATTGTATTGCCTGGGTGTGTGAAGCTTTTTCTTCCTTTAACATGGAGATGCTTGACTGGAGCTACTACTAATAATAATAACAGTGACCAATTTTCAGTAATTTGTCCATAATTGTGAAACAGTATATCATATTATTTACTTCAATTTTGCCACACTGATCTTATTTTATGGGTCCATTGGAAGACAGCTTATCCTTTAAAATGTTATTGGAATATTCTCAAGTAATTCATCTTCATAGTCTTAATTCTATTGTTGATTTATTTGTTTTTATTTCAAAATTTCAATTGTTTTGATAGATTATGTTGCTTCTTATGAATTATTAAGAGTCCCAAGAGTATAGCATGGTCATTACATTTTTGTTAATTTAGTTTTCCTTCACTTGCAAAATTTATGTTCAAAGAGCAGCAGTATAATTAATGTAGGAATTGTGATGTCTCCTCATGCAGGGATGACGATGACTCAGTAGCAAAGATGACTGCTGCACAGGAGGCCCTCGAAGAAAAACAAAAGGTAATGGTTTCACTTGGTTCTGCAACTTTGAAATGTACCTCATCTGCTGCACCAGACATGTATAAAAATAAGAAGCACTCAATCTCCCAGTAATAAGATCAAAGGCAATGAGTGGGCATGTTTCTTAGACATGTAACCAAGCATTTTTATTATTCAAAAATAAGGTGCTGCAGTCTTTTTTTCCTTGAGTTTTTTTTTTTGCCTCACATGTGTGATTTTTTGCAGCAAAACCTTCTTTGAGCTGCTGTCTGAAAGCTAGTTTCAGAAACCAACAAAGTGAGTAGGTCAAATTTGACTGAAAAATGCATATGCAGGGTATTAAAAAGGGCTTTTATTTATATATTTAGGTAAGATTTATATATTTAGTAAAGGATGTTCTTTGAACAATCATAAACTCATCTCATCAAACCATTTTGCTACTAATCATTTCTGAGGTCCTTTCAATTATTTCTAATAAGGGAAAAGGAGATTTGATAGAGAGGTCATCACAAATGTTCCAGGATTGTAGGCCTATATATCTCTTTGATGTATGAGTTGTTGACTTCAGTAGGTCTTAAGCTCTCATTATTCTCTCTTTGATTTGTTCCTTTAACCTTTCTCCTATTGCCTTAGAATATATCACTCCAGTATCATTGCCTAATTCATTGTTTGTAGCATGCCTCTTTTTGGATGGCAATAAGAGAGATATTTTTTTTTTGATGACAAAAGAAAAACAAATTTATATAGATAACGGAAGAATACTAGAGTACAGGACGGCCTTGAACTAAAGGAACCAAGCAAAAGCGTGAAGGAGACAAAACCCACCAAAAGACTACCTACTCCCCAACCATACATAAAAAAATTCCTGGAGATTGTGCTTATTATCAACTTTTCTTTGAAGTGCTTGAGTCCTGTGGTCAGTTTACAAAATTAGCTTTAATTCTTTGGAGTGGGGACCTCGTTATCCAAACACAGTCTATTCCTTGCTCTTGAAATTCCCGAACAGGCACGGTGAAATTTGCAGACTGATTTTTAGCTGCTTTTTACCTATGACTGCTTGCCCGAAGCTAGAAGCGTGAAGGACCGGTGCGGAAAGACCCAACTAATCGTGGTGACGAAATAAAGTCCACAACATTTTAGCGAATTTACAATGGATCAAAAAAGATGGTCTTATGATATATACTGTGCTTTCAAAACGCATCATTTGCGAATGTCATACCATGGCGTTTTAGTTGGTCTAGAGTGAGCACTTTGCCCCAACGACTTCGAGCAAAGACTCCAATTTTTGAAGGATAATGGATTCAGTGATCAAGCGGTGAGGTAAGGTGAAACATTGATACCTTTGTATGGTCTTATTGAAAACCTTTATTTTAGTATTCTTCAACAAAAGCATCTGCTTGGAAGTAGGATGAACTTCCGATCTATGAAGAATATGAAGGAATCTTATCATCTTAAGCTCCCAGTGTTAGAGCTCTAAGGAAAGTTGGGGACCAACACCCGGCCTCACCTACCTCGGATATGTAAGCCTTAGCCTCCCATTTTGAAGCTAAGTCAAAGGAATGGGGAAAAGATTGCACCAGGCCACCCCACCACGCAACGTAGCTCGAAATTGATCCTCCGTCCCGAGAAGCGGCGCATTCGAAGAAAAGCGAGGCATTCTTTACGATTTCCTTCCATAAGCTGACATCCCACCGCCTCTAAAGGTCACGAGTGTACTGGCGCCCCAGGTCGTTTCGCAAATTCTGATAGATAGCCTTTCTCCATAGCGCGTTTGGTGTTTGCAAACCTCTAACTCCATTTACGAGCCTTGTCGACTTAGAAGCTTTTATTTGATCGCCTGCCCGGGCACACGTGCCCATCTATAAGATGTTTCTTTTGGCCTCCCGAAAAGGCACCTTTGGATCCTTTCGATCGGCGCACTTTTTGAGGCATCGGAAAGAAAGGTAATAAATAGAGACTAACGATCTTGCGGATAAATTTATGATCTCTTGCCCTTAGAAGTCTATCTTGATCTTTGCAACGGCTCTCTTCAATCGAGTCCCACACCCCAAGAGACAGGCTTCGGGCTTTTAGAGGAAGACCCAAATAGGACGTAGGAAAGAACCCAATCTTGCACCCTAACTCTGAGGCCAACTCCACTAGATTAGTCACAGGCCCAATAGGAATAATTTCGCTTTTGGCTAAATTAATTTTCAAACCCAACATAGCCTCGAACCACATCAGAATCCAACTTAAGAACTTAAGCTGATCGAGGTCACCACAAAGATAAGCCATTACTCCACAGAGAGAAGATGAGAAATAGACAGATCCTCCCCTCTCCCGATTGCAATTCTGCTACCAGAGAGATAGATACCATCAACTGCCCGATTTATCAAACTACTGAAAGCTTCCATACCGATGACGAAGAGATAGGGGGAAAGAGGGTCACCCCGTCCCTACCCCTCTCGGAACTCGGGAAAGAAACCAAACAGAGAACCGCTTACGGCGACCGGTTGCTCGCGAGACACCATTTATCCAACCATCCACCGGGTCGAATCCCATCCTACCCAAGACCTGGTACAAAAACTCCCAGCTGATACTATCATAAGCTTTTTCAATATCCAATTTGCACACCAATCCGCATTTTTTTCTCCTCAGGGCAGAATCCACTAACTCATTGGCAATCAAGACGGCGTCCAGAATCTGACGTCCCTCTACGAAAGCATTTTGGGACTTAGAAATCACCTTGTCCATGATCCTCTTGATCCTGTTGGCTAATACTTTGGACAAAATCTTATAAAGGCCTCCCACGAGGCTAATTGGTCTTAAATCTTTGAAATCTTCCACCGTTTGCTTCTTGGGGATCAGAACCAAAAAAGTCGTATTTAGGTTTTTGACAAATCTAGAATTCTCATGAAACTCCTTGAAAAAACCAATAACCTCATTTTTTACAAAGTCCTAGCTGAAGGACCAAAAGGCTAAAGGGAAACTGTCAGGGCCTGGAGCCTTATCACTATTTAGACTTATTATGGCCGCCCGTATTTCGCTCGTAGAAGTTTTCTCCGTGCTACCGCCTTCTCAACTCCAACTCGTTGAGATTTAAATTAGAAGTGAAGGACTCCACCAATTCTAAATGAAAGCAGATTTGGAATGCATCTACTAGACCTTACTTGATGTCAGCCTCCTTGTCTAACTTTCTACCGTTAATGCAAATGCTATTTAAGCAATTTCTACGCCTGTGAGCATTAGCCATCCTGTGAAACCTATTGCCTCGCCCCCTCTCCTTGCTTCTAAGTCTCTCTCGACTTTTGTCACTGTAGGAGATCTCTCTTCCATAAGGGCCCAACTTTGAAATCGCCTGCTTCAATTGCTCCTCAACTTCCTCAAGGGCTAAACCCCTAACCTTCTCGCAATCGTCCCAAAAGAATAACCTGCGCAAGGCCTCCTTCTATTAGTCCTCGACTTTCAAAACATCTCTCCGTCTCAAGCCTTTAATACTTTTCGTACTTTAGTTTAATGAGAGGATGAAACTGAAGGATCCGTAAAAATGGAGATTTTGCCACCACCCTTTCAAGAGATCTTTGAAACCTTCGTACTTTAACCACATCAGTTCGAACCGGAAGGGCGCAGGCCCTGTTCTAACTCCGTCACTATCCAGCAGAATGGGGAAATGGTCGGAAACAGGCCTGGGGAGGCATCTCTGAGTCACCTTGTTGCAATGGCTTCCCAACAAGAAGTGACTAGGAACTGATAAGACGAGACATCGAGTCAGCCAGCTGAGACCACCTCTAAGTGTAGTGGCCCTCCCCAAGAGGAAGGTCACTCAACCAGATCATTCATAATGCCTAAACCTTCTCATAGAATTGAAAGCCTCACACCTCTAGATCTTTCTACTGGGAATATAACTCCCATCAAGCGCCTCCAACGCACCATGGTCCATCCCATAAGCCCTTGATCGAACCGAGCTCTTCCCAAAATGCCTCTAAGATTATTCAACCGGCCGTACACCCCGGGGCCGAAAAGTTCAATGCAAAACCCGCTTTCAGTATCCCGCGAACAATAAACTCGAAAAACTGCCAAACTGTGGAGTCCACCAACCGGTTTTTGCTATTATCCCCAAAGCAAAAGAATGCCCCGCCGATCCTCTGAGATCTGGCCGCTTCCAATTCAAATGGCGGCCCACTCCCCGCATCGCGAACCAAATCTGGCTGCCATCTCGATCTTTGTTTGTAAACAAACTATGTCCACCCCAGAACTTCCGAGAAAGTTCTCGACACCTTCTTTATCAAAAAAGATTCGCCCTCTAACGCTCCAAGAAAGAATTTTAAACTTCATTTAACTTAACAATAAGTCCCCCATATCCCTTCCCTCCTTCCTTTGGTACTCTTATTCCCATCAGAGGGGTTTATACCACACCCGCCCCCAAATCCTCGCCACTTTTCGACACCGACAAATCCCTTTTTCCTTGCTCATTTTTTGGGAGTCCACTAACTTTCTCAATAAATTCATAATCTCCTTTTCAAACCCCTTAGTAGGGAATCCTAGGAATTCACTGAATTTTGCTAAGCAGCTACTTTCCCAACTCCCATAATTCCAGTATTCTAACAATCTAATTGAATCCCTCCGTCTTCCTTCTCGACCACCGCGCCAATCTCCCCTTTACGCCACCATCGCTCCCTGCCCCTAATCCCCATTCCTTGTCGGGCACCCGTCACCACTCCTAAGTGGTACCAGTGGCCTTATCCCCGAGTTGAGCCTTTGGCCCGAAAACCCCCGAAAGCAAGGGGCTACTAAAACGCTGATGGGGATAGGGGTAGACTGAGCATATAGATTATCATCGTACCTGTTCTTAAGGTTGTAACTGTCTTCCTGAGCTACAACCACACTGAGCTCGTCTCCTTCCCCATGATGGGAGTTGGGGAATTCTTAAGGTCCGTTGAGAACATGTTCTTACAATTTGCTGGGTAAGGCGAATTTTCCCGTCCTTCATCCTCGGGACTCACGCAGGCGGGCCCTAAGCAAATCGGAAGTTCTCAACCCGACCTCGACCTCAAAGCCCCGTCTCGTGCCTGCCCCACAAATTAGATCTCCCGAGCCTTAGAACAAATGGGCTCGTAATGAATCAGCCCGGTAAGACGAGCCCGTTTGATGGGGTCAGGGCAAAGGGCCGCCCGGTAATCCATGCCTATACCCGGAGGCGAAACGTGGATCCGGCCTGATTCCCTATCCAAATCCGATCTCGAACCGCCCGAATCTGGGCCCAATCCGGCCGTGATCTCCTCTCAGACCACGCCGATAATGATCCTTCCGCCCCGAGTCCCATCCAAATTCCCCATCCCAAAGCCACCTAAGAGCATCTCCAACCCACTCTCTATTTTTCTTTCAGCCATTTACGCCAACACAAAAGTGCCCTCTGTCCACTCCCATTCCACTCTCTATTTCCTAGTTAACCCAAATGGCTCACCAAATGTGGAGAGCCATTTGAGCTCTCTAAATTCTCTCTCTACCTTTTTTCTCTCTATCTCTCTCTATATATGTTTTACTTTTTTTAAATTATTGGAAGTTAGTGAAATTGCAACAGAGAGTGTGGTCGAGTAAATTTTTAAAAAGTTGCTAGCTAAAATAAGGAATTTAATATTTAAATATATTTGAGTAGCTAATTGTCGTGTGGTCGAGATGCCTAATCTCACGCTCCTCCTAACGCTGTGTCTTCTCTTTCCCCTATCTCCCTTAAACCCACTGGTTTCATCTCTGAATTTCTGGGTGAGCACTTTGACTTTCCCCCCGCCTGGATGTAGTCCCCGATGACCTGAGCAAGAGACCTGGCCTTTTCCGCAAAGAATAGCCATCCTCGCTGCCTTTCGCCTCCTTTATCCTTAATCGGGCTTCTCTCCCCCGCTTCATAGCCTCGCTTTATATTGTTGCCCCGCCGCAACCTTTAACTCTCGCTTCGAGGTCGCCCTCGAGCTCTCTTCTTCAAAACAGACACTTCGCGCTCCTGATCCTCAGCGCATCTAGGGTTCGCCATGCCGTTTTTTCCGTCGATCCTCCCCTTACACTTTGTCCATATAGTATTATGAGAGTTCCTCCCCATGGGTCGGACGCTTTGCTCCCCGAGGCTTACTGTACAAGGGCCCACTAAAACCCCTTGGAACTGGCCAGGTCTTTGGGCCGCCACACCCACAAGATGAGGCCCAATTCTTTCCTTCAGCGAATCCTTCGAGTGTGGATTTTTGGGCTTCCCTTTTCTCCCCCTAATCCCCAAAACGTTTTGAAATTCAAAACTTTTCTTGGCCCTCGCTTTGAAACACACCCCACGCGTCTGACCACTTGCCTGACTGTTTACCGCCCTACGCTCCCAAAACGTATCGAACTCCTCTTCGCCAACCCCGTCTCGAAGTGTGTCTTTTCAACTACCCGCGGCAGTCTCACTCACCCTTTAGCGTGCATCTCTGGGCCATATCTTCCTCCCCCTGGGTCCGTCGGTCCTCCAATAGATCTACTACTTAGAGAAAACCGCCACCGGCCGAATCGGATCTCCCACCATATATGTAGTTCGTAATCTCAGCCCCGCGAGCAAAGTTAACCGAATTAGGCTTTATACATCGTTCATTTTAACCATTATTCTCGCCTTCAAAGAAGATCTATTGAAGTCGCTTCCTTCATCCTAAGGCTACGAACCTCTACAAGAACTTCACTCTTCGTAATTTCTCCACCCATAGATGCAAAGGAAGCCCCACTAATTTTATCCAAACTTCTTTTTCGGGTCTCCTTTTCTTTGCAACCTCAAGATCTGGGACCACCATTCCAAATTCTCAGATCACTCCGCCCTATATATCCCGTCGCTTTATCTCCATAACCTGCATAGCCTCTTCCGACAATCCAAAACCCATGAAGAAAAGGTCTGATGGAGGGTGTATAGCAATGCTCTTCAAATTTCCAAACCCTTTTAGCCCAAGCTACCACCTCTGTCAGCGACTGTGCTGTTGCTGGTTGTACCTTCCAGCTTCCCACTACACCGTATTTTAGCAACCCCAGATCTCCTTCTAGACTACACTCGTTAACGTCCGCCTAGCTAGTCTCCCTCGCCTTCTTCTTCCAGACTCATTAATTTCATCGATGTGTCCGGGAGTATCCCCTTTGTTTCTCCATCTTGCCAAGGAAAGATTTCTTTTCTAATTTTCTTCTATCTCCTATGTCCTCCTTATATCCCAAAGCTTTTAGGGCTTCTTCTAGCATAGTCCACCCATTTATCAAGCCATTACCTTCAGGGAAAAGCAGTCTATGTCTTTTTCCGTCTAGATCTGTGACCGAACAGAGAAGAAAACGCCCATGCTCATTTTTCCTCATCTCCAAGCTGTATCTCCTTCCATTCTCACACCATCCCAAACCTTCAATGTTCTTGTCTGCTTCTAATCTGAACGATACCACGCTCTTCAGTAAAAATTTTGCCCTTTCTTCTCCAAATCGTATCCACGACATTTTTCCCCATCGCCTTTCTGTTATGAGCACCTTAGCCTTTTTACCAACCCCCACTTCCTCTACCTCGAAAGATTTGGAGTCGACAGAGAAACACCTCCGCCCCCTCAGACTCCAAGACATAACCTAGATTCCCACCTTGTCCTTCCTCGTGTTGAGGATGACTAAGTTGAGGGGGATGGATACTCTGTAAAAAATATATATATAGATTCAGTTCGGCAAGCCTGCCTTGTAAGTAGTAAGCTAATCCTCAGACCTAGACTCTTGGTGACCTCTAATGAATCAATTCCAAATAATTCCCTTTCTTCCATATTGTTCTTTGGTTGAATGGAGTTGAAACTAACAGCTCCATTTCAGTTTTTCTGGTGTCTCATTTTTTTTTTATAAGAGAATATGTCAACAGTGCCTTAAAAACTGCAGGAAAGACAACACAATACAATGTACATAATATACTCCAAACGGAAAAACAAGGAAAGAAAAACCAAAACAGTCTCCTTATTTCAAACATAACCAATCTACAAAGCTTATCCTGGACAATGATTAATAGTTCATATACAACTTAATCCATCCTAGGAAGCAGGCCGCAAAAGAATGTTTAATAGTCTGATCCAAATGTTTTTTGTTTATCTGTCAAAAAATAAAAAACAAAAAAGTCTTGATCCAAATGCTCATCTACCTCACCTGACTTCCTGTTGCTCTCTTTCAGAAAGTCCAAAATAGAAGTGAAGGAGTTTCCTTGTAAGCTTTCTTCCTCTTTTCCGCTGCAAAAACAAAATAATGGTGCCAAGTTCACCCATGTCACACCAGACAGAGATATCAGATGCAAAAAGTAGTTGCTTTGGCAGGCTGACTAGTAGATGATCAGCTGATTCTTCTTCCTGTTTGCCCAAGTTGGCATTATCCATCCCCTCTTCCTATTGATATTTGTGAAGAATGGTCCAATATACTATACAATTATGTTTCTATTCCTTTTTATCAAATTTTGTTAATAGCTTCTTTGGCATACCTACTCCTGTATATAAGTGAACAATGGAGCTACATGCTATGCAATGATTGTTATAGTTGTTTTTCTCTTTTAATTTATTTTACTTTTCTATAGTTTGTGTGTCTGTGCATTTTGATGGAGATTTGTTTTTTGGCACATCTCCTATTTCTGTATGAACAGAGTGGTGTAGCATGCATGCCATATGATTGTTGTTCTAGTTTGCCTTCTCTCTTTTCATATACTCCTGCATGCTTGGGTTGCCTTTTCTGGTGTTATTTTCTTTCTAATATATTTTGTGCATTTACTTATCAAAGAAAAGAAAAAAAAATCAACCTCCAAATGCATGGCCAACCAACACAGCAAGTGTGGTGAAGCATTACATGGTTCACACCCACAGTTGAGATCAAGTCCCAAATCATGATGTTCTTGTAGTTTCAATTACTTCTGTCTCAGGATTAGCCTTCTCTTCTGCACCATGGAGGGTCTTACCAGACATGTGTCTTTCCAGTGATGGCTGTTTCATGGAGAATTTTCTTACCATTATAATAGTACATGTCTGTTGACTCAATTTCTGTAAGCTTTCTGCAGTTTTGGCTGGTGTGACAACATGGGCTATATTGTAGAATCTAAGGCTGTGTTTGGCAGAGGTTTCCAAAATGGAAAGTCCTTTCAGGGAAAGTTTTAATGAGAATTCCTAGAAAGGCATCTAACAGAGAAATGGTGTTGCTTGAATATTAGAAGTCAGCTCTCTTTTCCATTCTGTTTTCACATCCTAACAGTAAACTTGAGCATTGGATGCCATACAGGATAAAAATGTCCTGGAGGATCTTATACATTAGATGTTTTTTATCCCTTCCTTACCCCCAGTCCAGTTTACAACTTCTAAGTGGTTAGATCCTTCAGGATTCAAACTTATCACCAAAAAAAAAAAGAACCTTCAAGATTCAAATATATAAGTGGAGATAGATATGCTTTATTAATTTCAAAAATGATTTCCCAGGTCGTGCAAGGAATATCCACCCTTACTGAAAATGTGTTTCCAGCTAGAAAAAATAAGATCTAAATGATTGAAGGTCCTAGAAGAAATAATAAAACAATTTAACTACATGTTAATTTTCACTCAAAATTAATCTGCTTCCACTTTACTTGAAGTCCTTCCTACCTGTGCCTATCATTGCTGTGGGGCACTTCCATTAATGCAAACATGAAGGTGGAAGGATACCACTGCAGTGTTATGGATTTGAATTGTTGTATGTCCTGTTCTATGCGGTAGAACCAAATCATTCATGAATTCTTGTATTAAAATTTGATCCAACTACTGTTTTGCAGTTGAGAAATGGTCCTATGGCTGTTGAGATTGTACTGTTCGACTTTGTTAATCAGAAGTTCTTCCATGTCAGGTGTCACCTTGTTGTTCACTGAACCTCCTGAAGCTCGAAACCAGATATATGATGGCTAATTCTATGTTTTAAGGCCAGAAGTTCTCAATGGTTAGTTTAATGGCACTTACGTTTTCATTTCATCTACTCATAACTCTATTCTCAGTGTTTCTCGTTGCGTCTAGATTCACCTTCAATTCCTTCCATCTTCAGATTACTCTGGTAGTGCCTTGCATTATAGATGGCATTCTTTATTTTTTTGCTTTAAAATTTCTTCCATCTGATATGATATATGATGTCGAAATTTGTTATTACTGGCAAAGGACTAAGATTTTTTATTGTTATGATACATGATCATTACTCTTCAAAGTCTTACTAGGCTCATCTTAGGCTGCACACACACGTGTACTTATCAATTGAAGTCATAAATTATTGTAATTGCTTTTGGGATGCTTATATACACTATTATCATTGGAAAGGGTAGAGAGAGAGTTATTTATTTTTTATTTTTTATTTTTTGATGGGTAAAAGACAGGATATATTGAAACCAGAACATAAGAGCCCACCAGCTGCTGAAAGGTATACAGGGAGTATACTAACAACGGCCAACGGGGAGAACAAAGAGAAGGAAAGAAAAGAGGCAAAGATACACCTATCAACCCACAGCTATACCCATCAACTCTCATTTACATCCCATCCAAACCAAAAAATCCAGCAAAGAATTATATTTTTCTATAATATGAACATTGGACCAAGGCCACAAACCAAAAAACAAAAAGAGGCTCTTCAATCTATGATCTGAGCAGCGCTCATCACTAAAAGCATCCTGTTTCCACGCCAAATGGACCAAAATACAGAGAAGGGCTGCCATCCACGCCTTTAGCCTCTTACCCTCGCAAAGGAACCATGCCAAGATAAAAAGTTCTCTCAATGCGAGGGGAAGATCCACCGACCCCAACAATGGCAAGGCGAGGTCCCACAAAGATTTTGGCCTGATATATGCAAGAGAGGGGCTTACCCGCTTCCTCCTCCTTTCGCAAAGAAAGCATTTGTTGGCTAGGGCTTCTGGCCTCTTGGGTTGATTCAAAGTGAGATCCCGCCTTTGGGAGCCTCCCACGCAGCAAAAACCCACTTTAGTGGGCGCCTAAGATTTCCAAATGAGTTTGGAGGGAAAAGGATGCGCTTTAAGATCAGATTAAAACTTGTAGGCAAACTTCACTGAGAAGAACCCACCCTTAGCCTCTCTTAAAAGAGTCATTCTCCAAAGTATGCAAAGATCTTTTTGTCAGGGGAGAATGAGGAGAAATGTCTCCACCTCCTCTAATTCCCAATTATTAAACATTCTGATAAAGTGAGGGGACCACCCCCCTCGCGTCCCTCGAACTGTCCCAAACATCAGCCATTGAGTCCTCTATGTGCACAACCAAAGCAAACAGGGCAGGGAATAAAGTGCACAAGGATGCTTCCCCACACTAGGCATCTTTCCAAAACTTCACCCTTCTATCATTCCCAACAATAAACCCTACTCTAGGGAGGAGAATCTCCTAGTCCTTTCTTATCTCTTTCCACAAACCAGTGCCGTAAGGTCCTTAGAAATCACGTGTACACGAGCCCCCTACATTTTCCCCAAATCCTCAGGCTCAAATGACATCTCCACAAGGAGTCTCTTTCGTGAGCAAAGCGTCAATTCCACTTGCTTAGGAGCGCCATATTCAGATTGGACAGACTCATTACTCCTAAGCCTCCCTTCTTTTTTGCTAGACACACTGTGGACCAATTGACTAGATGGGGTTTTTTCTCAAGAGCACCCTCCCACGTAAAGTCCTCCGATAATGCTCCAACCCTTCTTTACAATCCTAGGAAGGCGAACAGTGGACATAAAATAAATTTCCATTTTGTTTTACGGGGCAGTGCTTCAACGAGGGTGGTCCTTCCTTGGAAATAAACTCAAGGTTCCAGAGCCAACCTTTTCCAAATCTTTCCTCACAGGGATCCCAAATTGCAATGAAGCATGAGGAGCTCCCAACTAAGACTCCAAGTAAGAGGCCTGAGTGACCCCCGCTTACAACCTTAACTCTAAATAATGCCTCAGCATCATCAACCCTCCTAACAAGGATGATCTTGCTTTTAGAAAGATTAATCCTTAATCCCGAGATAGCTTTAAACCACATCAACAACCATCTTAGATAGACAAGTTGAATCCGATCTCGCTCTACGTAAAATTTGTAGAGGTCATCCCACATACAACAAATGTGTCAAACTAGCCCCTTCACCCCTTCCAATCGACATTACAACTGCATTAAAAATCTCTCCTCCATAGCCTTGTTAATAAGCCGACATTCCATGCCAATCATGAAGATATGGAGAGAGGATCCCCGCCTCAAGCCTCAGTATACGACAAAGTCAATGGGAGGAATCAATAAAATCGAAAGTAGGCCGTCGAATACACCATTTTATCCATTGTAGCCATTTGGTCCTAAAGCGCATATTTTTCCAGCAGACTATTAGATAAAAAATCTCAGCCTAATGATCATAAGCTTTTGCAATATCCAACTTGCATAACAGACCACTCTCCTTTCTTCTTAACCAAGAGTCAACCCCCATTAGCCGATGAAAGCCGATTCAAATTACCTCCTCCACAAAAGCATTTTGGGCAAGGGAGATAACCTTCTCGATAACCCTCTTAAGTCTGTTAGCCAAGACCTTAGCCGTAAGTCAGATAAGCCGCCACTAAACCGGGAGCGGGTACTGAAGCCTTTCTGTGATCCTCTACATCACTCCTGCATAAGCACCACAAAGGTGGTGTTCAGATTCCTAAAGAACTTCTTGTGCTCATAAAATTCTCCGGTTAGCTTTATAATGTCTCGCTTAGTGCCAGAAAAGCCATCCGACTAAAAAGGGCTTTGTCCCATTCAACTCTCTGAAAGAGCTCGCAAACCTCCTAAGAAAAGCTCTTCAACCTTGCTATGCACTCGACCCACCCTTGAGAGAGCCACACCGGGAAGTCGGGTGCCACCCACCGGTGGTCTCAAGAAGGCTCGAAAGCATCGACAACGCCTTTACGGATCTCACTTTCCTCCTCAACCCATCTGCCCTCAATTTTGATTTTTCCCATGAAATTTCTCCTTCTATGGGAATTGGCCATTATGTGGAAAAAGCTCGTGTTCCTATCACCTTCTTTCAACCAAAGTTCCCGGGATTTTTGTCTCCAAGACATTTCCTCCAACATACACCATTTTTTGAAGTCTTCTTTAACTGCAACTCTAGTCTCAGCTTCCTCTAGAGTCAACACCTTGTCTTTTTCTCAATCATCCCAGAAAGTCACCCTGCGCAAAGCCTCAGACTTTCTAGATCCCACCTCACCGAACACCTCCTTGTTCCAAGATTTTAGTAGGCCCTTTAGGGCTTTAAGCTTGGCCGCAAGGATGTAGCTATGAGAGCCGCAAAAATTCAGATTTTGCCACTAATTTTTTAACAGCTCTTCAAAACCTTCGGCCTTCAACCATATGTTTTCGAATCGAAATGGAGTTGATTCAACTCCGATGCCCCTCCATCTAGCAAAATAGGAAAATGATATGAGACAGTCTGGGATAATGTATTGAACTACCTCCCACTGGCTGCTTTCCCAATCGAAGAAACTAAGAACCGATTCAACCGAGACTCTAGGCACAATTGTTACGCCTCCACTAACGGAAGGGTCCCCCTGCAGGGAAATCCCTTGAGGCCTAGGTCCTCAATAACAGTCGAAAACATTGTCATTGAGGAGGAGATCCAACCACCCTTATTGTGTTTGCAGGGAGTCCCCGCCAACGCACCAAGGGCCCTCCCACAGGCCTCTAATACTCTAATTGCCCCAAAAGTCCTCCCTTAGGCCACTTTCTTGTCTCGTATCGCAAACCCTTAAAAGTCCAAAGGAAGCCATCCTTAACTTTTCCGAAACTACACGAAACAGAGAACAAATCAACTTCTAGATCAACCAACTCCAAACTCTTCTTGTCCCAAAAAACTAGAATCCCTCTTGAAGCTCCTTTTGCATTCGCAGCCCCCTAATCAAGGAATCTACCAACCCCAAGACTGCGAACAATACTGCTATCATTATTCTGGATTTTGGTCTCTTGAATACAGAACACATCCACCCTCTGCGATTTTATAAAGGCTTTTATCACTTTCCTCTTATCATGGTTATTAGCCCCTCTAACATTCCAAGATAGCCTTATTTAAACTTCAAAAATAATTTCCCCTTATTTCTTCCTCTCCCTTTACCACTGCTTCTCCTGTTGTAATTAATGGTGCACAACTTCTTCAGTTCTCTTTTGCATTTCGAGGTATTTTGTTGCCTCTTTCCTTTGTCATTGGGTTGATCACTATGGATCTTATGTAACATATCCAAAATCTCATCCTCGTAGCCTGTTGTTGAAAAGCCCAAAAACTCGCTGAATCTAACTAGGGCACTATCTTCCCAACTAGAGAAACCCATGTTGTCAACAGACCGGGGAGAGGCTCCATCTTCTTGAATCCTGCCAACCCTTGGGCTCGCAATCAATCCTCTCTCTCTTTTGTTTGGTAAAATACCATTCTCAATGGCCTCTCGATCATCACAAACCTCAGACTAAGAAACTCCCAGGCCAGAAGAGCTCCCCAAGAGAAGAGCTCGACCAAAAAGGAGAAGAAGAGGGGGAAGTTACAGAAGCATGGTCTCCCCATTAAAGATAACTTAAGCCTCATACCTGGTAATTGTAGAGAAGAGCCCGTCACCCTTCCCAAAGGAGTTAGGTTCTAGATTCATTACACCGACATAGCTTCTTTCCATAGCATCTTCAATAGGCACATTCAGAGCCGAAGCCCTACCTCCCGACGAAGCAACAAAGAGAGGAGGGTCAGATCCCAAGACGCCCCCCATCGTGAGCTTAAACCCATGGACTCAGGCCTCAGGCCACTAAAGCCCAAGCCCATCTCTGGCCCACCCGTTTCCACAGGCTTGAACAGCTTCTCAGGTCCTGGGCCTAGGCTATTGGGCATGCCATATGCCTAAATAATAAGGCCATCAAAAGGTGGTGTCCCGAAGTACACAAGCATCCCTACTAACTCTTGTGAGAACCAGCCCACAAGCCCACCCTTATTTGGACCTGGTTCCTCTAATGGATCTGGTAACTTGCTAGATAACCCTTCCGACCCGAGCCTGTGCCTTGAATACCCCTCGTGATCTGAGCCATAGACCTTGTCAGCGCTTCTTTTGTCATGTCTCCTTCAGTTTTGCCATCAGTTTGCAAAGGGGTCTTTTTTGGAATTACACATACGATGCCCGGGAGGCACTCATCGTTTCCTGGCCCCTTCCCTTTTGCTTCACCGCCTTGCTCTCAACCCTAGCAAACTTAGTTTCGGAGGGATTTCACCATAACTGCAGCAGCCCTGGATCCTATCGGATCCACTTCACTTGGCCAAATTTGAAGAGTAACAGTTTCCTGCTAGTCTTACCAAATTATGGCGTCCTTTGGGCATCCAAGAGGAGATTGCCCATTTTCTGACTGCTTCCAGCTCTAGGATAGGGAACGAATCCTCCTCCCACCAAACAACACTCCATCTGCCCTAGCTTGTCCTTAAAGTCCTCCTCCCCCACCTCTACACAAATAGACTCCCCACCAGTGAAAGAGAATGGAGTTACCACTTCCGCATAGGAGCGCTTTTCCTTTCTACCATTCATCGGAGCTCCATTTCTTATCTGAAGGGGTCCTGTCGAAGCCTCCCCCACAAAACCCCCAGCCTTTGACCCTTCTTTGGCAACCACGCCTAGATGACGGAGCTTCTCTGCAAGTAGCTGCCACCCACTTGTCACACCCATTCCCTCTGGCACTACTAAACTGAATCTCTTCCCACCGGCATCTCTCACTGAGCATAGAAGATAAGTTCCTGCCTTGTTTGAGCGTCGAGACTAAGCTGAACCTTCTGCCCTCTTCCTCCATCCAGAAGCGATCTTCTCTCCTGGAGATTTTGTCGCAGTCCCCTACCCCTAGCAAGAGTTTTTTGAGACTGAAATCCTCGAATCTTACCCAAGACGTCCTTCCTTTGCATCTTTCCCAGATACAACCTTTCAATTTCTTCCTAGAATCCACCATGACAATAGCTATCAACTTAGCTTCGACGGCGACCAAGCCTTGCCTCCTCTCTCGGTGCGCATCCCGAGAGAGGCTGCTAAATAAAGTGAAATTTGGGTAGAGAGAGTTATATAAGACCCCTTTGCCTTTCTCAGTCAGATGAATATTCTTTGCATTGAGAAATCTTCACACGCAAAAGTTACAAAGGAGTGGATATTCTGACTGTTTGATTGGATGTCTTGTTTGCTGGATTCCTTCGTTCTACATGGAGCTTATTCTTGGTAGGTTGATCCATACATGGAGCATGAAAGTTGCTGCACACTACTTCAAAACAATCTGAAATGCATTAGACTGACAGCAGTTTCTTATTAGATCCCTAAAATAAGATCCTTTCATCGACAAATTCCGATTCTCTGTTTTGATCCCCATACATATTGGGTTTTCCTTGTTTGAACAAGAATAAATGAAGTGGGATATGTTGCTCGCAACTTTTGGGGTGCAATGGGTTTTTGCTTTCTTAGTTTTAGATCTTCTATTGGGTTGTGAAAAGCTGGGAAGTTAGATAAGCAGCAAAAAGGTGGTTTGGCTTTTGGCTTCAATTGGATTGTTTTGGTATATTTGCCTCTTATATAAATTTCCCATTCCATGTAGCATGTGACATGGTAATTTGGGTCATCTGCATGTTCTTTTGTTTTATCACTTTGATTTTCAAGGCAGAGCTCTGATTTACAGAGCCCCTTTACATACATCGACAGAGCTGTTATCTTTTTGGGAGAGAGAGAAGGGTGGCAGATGTTCCTACAGACCACCCTTCATGCAGCAAGCAACATGCTGTTATTCAGTTCCGGTAAATTTGATTCTATTGTTTTTCCAACTTTTTATTTTATTTTATTTATTTATTTATTTGTTTACTCTTGATTAGGCAAGTTGAAAAAGAGCAACCTGATGGCATGTTGTCAAAACAAATCAGGTAAGATAAGAGCCTTAAACTAATTTAACAAGGAATGCCTATGTACTGGAAACTTCTTCTTTAACAAAGTGCTTCTCAAATTTAATGTTTTGAATATCACGATTTAGGCCTTACGTGATGGATCTGGGAAGTACAAATGGAACTTTCATTAATGTAAGCTTGTCTCTAGAACTCCATCTTACTATCATGTGGATATACACTTGGTTCTGTTGTTTTTTGTGCATGTGAAAATTTGACAATGTCTGAAGCTGCTCATTTATTTTTTTTACCTTTCTTTAACATTTTCTGCAAGCCAGGATAGTCTACTGAACCTCAGTGCTATTATATTATTTGAAAAGGTACCATAAATTCGGCAACAGTAGGTATGCCATCAGTAAAGATAAATTCTTTGATTGCTGTGATCTGTCATACCATCCATTCTATCATCCCAGCTTTGGCATTTAAACTATGTCAATCTTGTGCTGCAGTGTTAGTAGCTCCAGATTTTTTTTAGTAACGGACTTCTCAGTTATGTTTTTCTCTCCTTGATTGGAGATTTTTAGTGCACTAGACATCATGACTAAAAATATTTTTCTTTCCTTTCCTAGGTGAGAAAGATGTGATAGTCTTTTTTTCTTTTTTTGGTGTAAGTGACAAGATATTACTACAAAGTTGGAAATAAAGATCTTTAAGATAGACATGGTTTTTTGGCTTCCTTTTTCTATCAGATTGGAAGATTGGCAGACTTCTGAGGATAGAAAATGGGTGATGGTTGAAGTGATGGCTTACCTTATGTTGTCTGTCTAGTTTCTTAGTCTTATGGATGAAATGATCATATATATTATTGCTTATGTGCACCATATCAGCTAAAATTTGCTTAGTTGTCAAGAATATACGACATTCTTTCTATTGTGCTTAAATACTAGACAGACATCTAATGGAACTCTGGGTTTTAAGCTATTTCTTCTTCTTGGGATGAAAGTAGAGATTTACTATAAAGGAACATGAGATTTACTATTGAAGATTCTCTTATTTATGTCAAAATCTGAAAAGAAAGTGCATGTAAATAACCATTGCATAAAAAATTGTTCTCATTGGCAAACTGGGTGCGACTCCTTATGTTTTTCTCTCAGCTAGGCATAAAAATTTGTTCTCGTCTGCAAACTGGGTGAACCCTATGCTTTTCTCTCAGCTATGTTAGTTTGCAAATAGAGATTCTTTGTAACATGAAAGGTGGATCTCATTTTCATCCTGGAAGAAAATGCATGCTCTGTTTTGCATCACTTTTTCTTTTTACCACTTTATAGTCTTATGATCATTTTTTTCAAAGTCGGTGTTACCTGACCCTACCTCTCTAATGCACATAATTACTAACTATTAGCCACGAGTTTCACCTTTGGCGCAAGACGTAAGAAGGGTTAATGACAAATGGCTCTTAGCTGGAAAGCACGATGCACATACCAAAAACTCTAATGCACTCATCTTAGCCTTCACTTGTTGTAGTTGCCATGTGTGCTTTATAACTTTTCCCACCTTCCGATTCCGATGATAGTTCTGACCTTGCAATCTTACTTTTTGATGAACTCCAGCCAGAGTATGTAATCTGCATGAGAACCTACTGAACTAAGGGCAATGCTATGGTATGCGCTAGATGGGAAGGCAGCTTGTTTGGTAGAAGAACTCAGGGAAGCATGGACGGTTTCTAGGAATATCGCCCCATTCACCTGGCTGCTAATTTTATATATTTCTTGTATTTGATATGTGAGTGAAGCTGAGAGGGTTTTCCTTACTGCTGGATGTTTGAGGGAGTTGAAAACCGTTTTTGTCAATTATCTTGGTTTCCTAGTTTCTCAACATTGGAACCTTGGAGCTGGTGGAACATCATACTAATACTAATTAATGAATTATATCTATAATCTGAAAGAAAATTCATTTGTGGGATGATGGTGATTTCCTCATCCCCATTCATTTACTTCACCTGATTATATTTTCATATAACTAGGGGATGGATCTAGATACTTGTTTCCTATTTAATTATTTTTGTCAATTGACTATTGTTGTGAACAACTTTCTCATTTGCCTCAACTTGGTTCACCCCTTTTAGGCTTTTACTACCTGGATGGGCATAAGTATATGCATACTCTTATTATTCAAGAAAGGTATTTTGATGCTTGATGACAGCATACTAGTTTGAGTAGATTTAGTATCCTAGGAAATTAGTCTCTTACAGATTGAAATGGGGACTTGTTGGAGAGCAGACAAATTTGTACTCATTTGAGGTAAAAGCGGGGTGTTGAGTTAAATGATTTAATAATATCTTGATTTGAGATGTCAGAGGGCCTTTGGGTTCAAAGTGGATAATATTTATATGATTGTGTGGATTGTTACAAATTATATAAAAGCTAATTTCGATCCTGATGTGAGGATTTGTTTGTCTATTCGGCTACTTATTGGACACAATGAGAACAAAGTATTTATATAGAGAGTGTTTGTCACATCCTACTCTTTACTTGAGAGGCATGTTATGAAGTTGCGAGGGTTTTTAAAGTAAATTTTTACATAATGAGCGCCCTTCAACTAGAACTTTAAAAACATATTTAAATTTAATATTTTATTTTTATACTCCTTTTAAATTATTTTATTTGTTTATTTGTATAAATTATTTAATAATAAATTTACTTTTCTTTTATTTTTCTTTGTGAACAAATACTAATAAAACATTTTATTTATTTATCAATAGAAATTAAATAATAAATTTTAATTTTCTTTAACTCTTCAGAAATAATAATAGACATTTGGTTGTGTCCTACGCAATTATTTGGATGACTTTGTAGATAGCTATGCCACCATCTAAACTTGTAGGGATGTTTGTCCATTCACTCTACACCCTACTTTCTATTACAAAGAGACGCTGTTATTATACTGAGGCCACACATATCCCATACATCGATAAAAAAACAATAAACTTTCTCGACATTATATGCATTGTGCCTATTTTTAACTTAATAGACGTGTTTCAAACTTCATATGCCTTCAGTTGAAGCGATAACAAAGGACGTATACACAGAGGTGTTATATCCCAGTATCGTGATAAGAAAGTTAAACTCACGATATTATATAAAGTATGAACTTTTCTAAACTTAATGTATGTTTAAAAATTGAGGGCTTCTTGTCAAATGACAATATCTATGCGATTAATTAGTGTTAAAAACAAACTATGAGAGTTAGAGAAGCCAGATTCTGATTAAAAGAACAAAAATTATTAATTTTAAATGATAAAGTAAAATGACAAAAGAAAAGAGTCAGGTTGTTGATATGACTCATGAATGAATAAATATAACGAGTGCTAAAATTAGTTGAAGGGAAGAATGGATAAAGGATGGAAAGGGGAGAAAACTTCAAAAGGATTATTCGGATACCATGTGATGAAGTAGGCTTCCTATTTATATGTAAAAAATAAGAAAAGAGAAAGAAGAGACAAGGATTAGATCAAAAGATCTGATTGAAAAGCTAAGGATAAGATATGATTGAAAAGCTAAGGATAAGATATGATCGAAGAATTTGATTTCGAGTGCTTATTGGGTCCCATCGTTAAATCAAATAAATCGAATCAACATGTGCAGTGGTCAAAATAAAAGGAAATTTCGACATTAAGTGTTTTTTGATAAGACACACACATGTGACTACCAGATTTTTATTCATACTGGCTAATTCTTATCAGCTACGCCTAAAAGAGTTAACTACAAATGCCATATGCTTTTGCTAAATCTTCATCTGCTTTTAATAGTCTTCCTTTCCTCATATCACGATCTGCTCTTTCCTTTATGCCAAATCTTGTTGAAAGTCTTCTTTGCTTTATTCGGTCATCTTTATCCTCTAATCTTAGGTTGTCTTTCTATCTTGGGCTTTTCGATTTTGGGCTTTCTAATTCTGCTTCTTTGTTGAAATCATTTTTAAGAATCTCAACAACCTATTATGTTAGTTGGAATAACAGGTTTTTTGGAAAAACCTCACCCATTAATGAATTTGATACGTTCTTTACCAGACACCGCTTCAGCCGACTGTGCTCATTAATCCGCCTAACGAACCAGCTCGCTTTGACATTTTGGCTTGTCAAGTTAAGCTTCGTGTCTTATTGATTTTCTAAAATTGCAAAACTATTTGGATGTTCTAATTTAAATTTATTTCTTTCTAAGGCCTCATTTTTATATCTAAGTTCTATTTCATTATCTACTTTGGTTTCATATAATCTTTTTCATAATTTGATACTCTTATGATTTATCATACTTATTTTTAATATTTCTAATTCTTCTCTTAGTAAGTGATCTTGAGAAAGAAGTGGGGGAAAATCATGTACTGTATCAAATATTTTTTTCATATGGCTAGGTTATGCAAATTCAAATAAGATTTTCCATGATGATTTAAAAAATGTTTTACTAATGGACTAATAAAATAATTATTCCCTATATTTGATTTACATTGATTCAAGGCCTAGGTTAAATCATAAAAATCTTTGAAAAATTGTCTGAGATGATTTGAAATATTAGGAAGGACTTCTTCCCATGTTTTAAAGATTCATGTTCTATGGCCTTGGTATATAACATAAAAGCTAAAATTTGTACTACCATTGTTCTTTTTATGAAGATATTCAGATAGGCTATTTAAGCAAGTGATAAAATACTTTCTATCTAAATTCTTATTAATCTGATTACTAAAAATCTGATTAAAACTAATCCAAAGATTGTCTATAATACATTTTTATTCTTCATCTAATTCTATATGTGACAATAGATTAAAAGTTATATTACTTTTAGGGTATGCTTTAAGAGAGTTCTTTCCGAAAGTAAATACATTTTTCTTTGGCTTTCTGTAGTAGGGAATACCCCGCTATCTACTTGTCCATCTCAGAACATTAAAATTAACTTATTAATCTACTTAATGAATATGCTAACCATTATCTTTACCTCTAATATGTTCTATTTCTATTTTTACACATGTATTAATTATTTTTTATGTAAAATTTAACCATCTCCTTTGAGAATAATTTTTTTCATTTTTTAGTTTATATAACTTTACTATTACTTCACAGTCTGTTCTTATTGTGATTTCTTCTTTCAAAATTATGAAGATTCTAAAGTTATCTAAAACATATATTATTGCTAAAACTTATGCATCTATGTTACTTATGTTTCCTTTTTCTTTATACTTTCCACTGGTATATCTGTAAAAGGTGGTAATTTTGTTACTATAGTTTTAATCTTTTTAATTAGATTAATATCTTCTTGGTTAAAGTATTTTTGTCCATTTTTTCCTATTTTACTGAATAACGGTCCATCAATTTTACTTAAGTCTTTTATATATGATCTTACATAATTTAATAATCCTAAAAAAATTTATAACTCTTTTGTTTCTTCTATTTTATCTAGAAAATTTAAGATTTTTTCTGATATATATGGTCAGAAAGTACTTGTCATTTTCCTATTACTACCCCTAAAAATTCTATAGAGTTTGAAAAAGTTGCATTTTAGGTTTACTAATTATGATACTCATGTTGTTCAAATTTTTTAAATACTAATTGGAGATGTCCTATGTATTTCTTTTATTTTCAATTATAGAATAATATATCATCTATGTATATGGCTACAAAGAATCATATCTCCTAAATATACCATCCCATTTTCTTTGAAATATAGAAGGTGCATTTTTTAGACCAAATGACATTACTAGCAATTCAAAATGTCCTTCTAGACATAAAAAATCTGTCCAAGGTATACTATTTTCGTGCATCTTAACTTGTCAAAATCCCGATTTGATACCAAATTTTGCTAAATATATGTACCTTAATATTTCATAGTAAATATTCTTTAGTAGGTATATCATATCCATCATCTTCTATATTATCATTAAGTCTTTTATAGCTTATAACCATTCCACTTTTTTCTCTTTTTTGTTCACTATATTTATTAACTAGAAAAGCTGCTGATCTATGGGTTGACTCTGATATTCTAATTACTCATAGTTTTAATAAGTCATTTATACGTAGTTTATAATCTTCTCTATCTTTATCAATTGCTTCTATTTTAACTGTTTTTATCTTGTACTTTGGATTTTTTATCTTTAAAATACATTGTATCTTATCTTTTTCCCAAAATTTTAACACATTTTCTCCTATGATTTCTAGTTTTTCTAGTTTGTCTATTATATTTTGTATATGTTCTTGATTTATCATTAAAGAGTTTATTTTGCTATTTATTCTTACTTTCAACTCACCTAATTCTTCTTTCATTTTATATTTCTTCTTTAATCAGCCTATTTTTTCTTTTCTAGAGTTTCATTTTGTAAACCGCATTCTCCTTCTTCTTTACATTTACGTTATTCTTTATTAATTTTCCTTTTTGGGATTTTTTATTTATTTTTCTAATTCTGTAGAAGTTATTTTTTCTCCAATTACTAAAAAAATCTTTACTAAAAATTACTTGTCCGTTATCTTTTAACAAAAATGATAATCCTAATATTACTTGATGTCTAAGGTTTAAATGTTTTATCCAAGTCTCGTCCTAGGGTACTAAATATCTGGCTTCAATAACAATTATAAACAACATTTTTAGCTCCTTCCTCTAACCAGCTTTTTATAGTGATTAAAGCTACCATCTACTTGTTGGGCTATCATGGGCATTTATGCTAATATTATGAAATATTTTGGTATCATCTTTTCATCTATTATTACACGGGTACATCCTGTATCTAATAGTGCATTTGTTTTAATAAAATAATTTCTTATTCTTATGGTACATTCTATCCATGAGGCTTTTATATTTCCTAATTTGTTACATATTTTTATAAGATGTATTATTGTTTCTTCTGTATTCATTAATTCTTCTGAAATTTCTTCTAGTTTATGTTTTCCCAAATATTTCTTAAGTTTTTTATTTAGATCATAGTAGTTGTCTTTTAGTAAGTCTATTTCATTTTCTAGATATACTATTCTTTCTTCTAAAGAAAATCTTTACTGTTTTTTTCTTTTATTGGTTGGTTTTCATCTAAACATAAATGAAAATATTCTTCCATATATATTATACATCCTTTTAGAAAACATCTAGTACATTTTGCTCTATGTAATCTATTTGGAAACTATTTACATTTAAAATATTGGATACTATCTAAGCCACTGTTTTTCTTCCAAGTATGTTCGCATGTTGTATTCATAAATTCTAGCCTAGATATATTTGATTCAATATCGAAATCTTCATTGTAACTTTCTGAAATTTCTTTCTCGTCTATTATGCTTACTATGCTATATATTGTTTCTGTATCAGAAATATCTTCATCTACTTCTACTAATTCTTCATTAGTGCATTCTAAGAGTAGGCTTATGATATTATATAGGTTTTTCTTTAAGGACAATTATTGCTTATGGTCTAATTCTCCATACAACATCTAGTTTATTTTTGCTATCCTTTCTAGGATATATTTTCAAAGCGTTTGTTGGGACGAGGCTTTCTAATTTGATATTTTTAGATAATATTTTTTATTATGCTTCTTATGGGTTTGTATTTTTTTCATTTTCTTCTTCTATTCCCATGTTTGTGGTGTAAATATGTTTTACAAAATCTATACTGACTTTTTCTGTTGTCTCTCAGTCCTATTTCACTACATTTTCTTTAAGTATTTTTATTATATGGTTTATTCTATGGCCTACACCTATGGGTTCTTCTACCATCTCTAATTATTGGACTCTTGGGGCCTTCATAGCTTCTTCTCTTCCTAAAGTTCCTGGTAATTTTCTAAATAGTTTTTTGCCTAATTCTTGGTTAAATCCATTTCCTGAAATGACACAAAAATGGTAATATGTTTGATATAATTCTTTTATATAGTTCCAATTTTTTATCTGCATTTGTTCTAAATGTAATAATGCTTCTTGTTGTAAAGTAATATGTCCTGAAAGTTAGACCTTCCTGTAAATAGGCTACTAATTTGATTCACAAAATTATATGGATTAGCTCCCAGACTAAGTATATGATTATAGTTTTCTCTAAAATTTGTCTTATATGATTCACATAGTGCTCTAGTACTTTCTCCTAGAATTGTACATGGTTTTTTGACTGCTGAGGTATGTTTTTCTATACTCGTAGTACTGGTACTTTCCATACACATCTATGACACTATTCCATAATCGTGGGTCAGCGGGCCGGCTATATTTAATATTTCGTCCTAAGTTTGTCCTTGAACTTATAAGGTTTTTCTATTGATGTTCTCCTTTGGTCTAAAATCTCATAGATTCATCATATGAATGACTTGGTCTAGTATACTATATTGCTAACTTGTGGTCTGTGGTAAATCTCTCCTCTATGATGGGCTATTCATAGGTTGGTTTCTAGTAAAAGGTGTCGAAGAGGCTAAAATTTCTATATCATCTTCCATCATATCTAATTTTTTCTTTAGCTCTCTCTTTCTATTAGATCGATAACAACCATATTCTAATGTATCATAAATTAATCTTTCATCTTCTTCACTTTTTCCTTTTTTGTTATGCTTAATGTTTCATTTCTAATATTTCATCACATCTACTATTAAAGCATCTCTTGGTGTAAACATTCTCTTTATTGATAAGTTTTTCTAAAAGTATATATCGACATCGTTTCTATTAATTCTTCTTGGTATTCTTCACTTTCTTGGTGATTATTATCTTTCTTATACTCTATAAATCTTATACTAGTTTCTCCTAAAGTATTTTGATATACTACTGAAGATTTCTTGGTATACTGTTTTATGTCTTTATCTAAGTCTCCTAAATTCCATTCTAAACTCCTAAATTCTTTTCTCTCAGACCATTGCTTGTGGGCTTCGAATCCATTCTACTCCTCCGAGAAGTTAATACATTTACTATATCTTCTAATTTCTTTTACTTTATTATCTCAGATAATTTGTACATCTTCCACAATCCTATATTGATTACTAAATTACTCTTTCACTTGTTGTTTATATCCTTTTGTTTTGATTCGTAAGTATTTGAGACTCATCATGAAGTATGGCATACAATAAACTATTCATGTATTATTATTTATATCTATTTTGAAGCTTGCTATCATTACTTTTCTCACATCTGTCCAACTATCACATATATCATATATATGCACTAGAGTTTTTGTTCCTAAACCTTTTCTTCTTAATCCTTTAATAGCTATAGTTATTAATCCTAAATGACAAAAATTATAGCTTTTCTTTAATTTATCTATCACACCTTTCCCACCTTTCCCTAATAATTCTCATATAATTGTATCATTTCCTAAACATTGGATTTCTTCTTCTCTAATACATTTTATAAATTTATTTCGTTTTTCTAATAATTTTGTTTTGTATATTACTTCTGGTTCTAGAATTTTTAACCCATTGATTTTAAAATTTTCATATTCTATTTTCGGATCTATAATTTCTGCTATTTCTGTTCCATACTTATCAACTTGTCTAAGTAATCTATCATTATGATTACTTGTTTCTCCAGTTTCTAATATTGTTATAGAAATTCATGAGAAAGATCTCCTACTATCCATTATTTTTTTGTTTGTCATTGTTTGTTCCGAATGTATAAGTCTTAGGTATTGCTATTGATTTCTTTGATTTTCCTATTTCCAAATTACTTATGCCTTTGATGAGATCTTCTATATCTTGTGATTTTGAACCACTAGGCTTATCTTGGAGTTTGGCAAATTTATGATTTATGTTAATTAATAATAATATTATTATCTTATTTTGTTTTATTATATTTAAATCTGATTTACTTATAGGGACTTCTGAGCTTAGGCCTGCTAGTGAATTATGAAAATTTTTAGCTTCTTCTATTATTTGAAGAAATGTTTTATCATTTGATATATTATTCATATGCTAATCTATTTAGTTCTTTTAATAAATTTGTTTGTTCTTTATTTGTCTCTATAAGTTTTTCTAATTGAATAATAATCTTTGTATTTGATTATTCTCAGTGTTTAATCTTATGTGCTAGTGTTCTATTTTCTTTTATAAGATCTAATGCATGGATATAGTCAAGGTTTTTTTTGCTATTAGTTCTACTTTATTTTCTAAACGTTTTATCTTATTAAAATATGGTTGAAATTCTAAAAATTTATTATTAAATCTACTATTGTATTAATAGTTTTATACAAGTTTTCTAAGTTTTCTGAGTGTATGTTATGTTTATAGTGTAAAACCCGAGAAAATTCAATTTTTTTGAGAAAGGGTAAAATGGTAATTTCAATGAAAAAATCTGAAATTTTTTTAGATCTTAGATAATGAAAGCAATTTCACCTTTAGTTGGAATCGTCTTTGCGAGAAATCTGAATCTGCGTCGAGATTTCGTCAAGTTTGAGGATCGTCGAATTTCATATTTTTCGAGGCTAGAGGTAGAGTGACACTTGAGACTTCATTGGGCTGGCGTTGAAGTATGTGTCGAAATGGAGAAGCGAAGTCGAAACGAGTCTAAGTGGGATCCATGTGTGTGACATGTGTCGTAAACGATAAGAAGAAATCCAAAGTTATGGATAAGAGGATATAAGGAAATCAGGCGATAGGAGAGTGACATGTGGCAAGATGAGGCACCATGACTTTGGACCAAACAAATTCAGTGGGAAGAAAGAGAAGAAAGAGAAGGGAAAATAAAAAGAAAAGAAGGAAAAATAGAGAAAAGCTCTAACTTCTCTACCACGATCTCTACGGAGATCGAGTGGAGTCGGTTTTCGTCGAGCCCAGGTAGATCATTTGCTTTCAAACCAAATCTTCTGCGTGGAATGCGAAAACACGAGATTTATTTGAAGGTCAGTGAAGAGTTCGTGCAAATCGAGTTCGAGTTTAGGAAGTAATCATGGGCTTCACAGAGCAACCCTACGCTTGAGGCATTATGTCTTCTCCTGCTGGTTATTTTATCTTGGGGAATTTTGTGTGGTTGTGTTTTTGCCCCAAGGGGGGATGTATGGTTGCATTTTGAACTATGGAAGCTGCCACATTTTGATGCGTAAGATTCAAGCGGGACTTTGGGGTGGTTTCGGGTGAGAAACAAAGGGAATTTGGCTGTGTGTCCTTTAGGTAAATTGTAGTTGCGTCGATTGAAGCTTAGTATTTAGGCTTTTAGATTACCGTCGAACCTCTATAGCCCAAGTTATGGTCCGTTTATTTGGAACGGTCTAAGTGGAAAGTTTGTCCGGTTGGGTCAGTTCGGCTGGGTTTGTCGGGCTAGGTCCGTCCTGCTAGGTGAAAGTTTGTCCGGTTGGGTCCGTCTGTCTAGGTGAAAGTCTGTTCGGCTGGGTCTGACTATTCATGTAAGGCCTCTAACTTTGGACGACCATAACTTCTTTGTTCGAACTCTGTTTCGGGTGTTCTTAGAATCTATGGAAACCCAATCGAGTCAAGATTCCAACCATGGGATTATGGAGGACATTAGGGGATCATAACCTTGCTGAAATCTATGTTTTGCACCGAGTGTGCAGGTTGCTTGGTTGTGTCGATGTGAATAGCCGGGTTTTGACATGACCATTGCATGGCATGTTGTAGGCTATTATATTGGGTAGGAATTGCTATGAGTTAGCCTTAGGAATTTTGTATGACATTATTTGTTCAGTCGATGGATTGATGGATGCTTATATGCTTGCGATATATGTTTGCATGGTGTGCATCATACATGTAACATGAGAAATTGCAATGACATTAGCATTGCATTTGCACAGGGACATCAACATATTGGGTGTGAGTGCATGGATATGGTCATCCATCATCAGTGTTGATGAATGGGTAGTGAGCTCGTACTTTGGACGATGTCCGATAAATGACTCGTAGTTTCAAAACATAAAATGAAATATAATTAATTTGTGTTGGGCGGGTAAGAAAGTAGTTAATCCTGGTGAAAAGCACGGAGCATGCGTTGTAAGAGGCGAGGTGTAATCCGAAAGTTTTGTTGCCCAAAATAAGACACTGTTAACACATAGACTTTGAGTTGTGTGATAGGAGTCGGGATTGACTTGAGATTAGTTGCCCATTGGCACTTGCATTGGGTATTGGTGAGCCGGTAAGGGCTCGGTATTGTGTGCCATTGGTACTACCAGTGACGGTTGTTACACTTGGCATAGACATGTGTGAGGGAGTCGGTGAGTGACTAGGGATATGAGCATGAAGACATTTCATGCATGACATACGACATTCATGTAGACATTTTCACTTGGATGTGTATGGGTTGGTTTGATCATTGTATGCAGCGTTTAGGTGGGAGTGCTTGCTTGTAGGGTGCTCGGCCCTCTTGGGCTTTGCTCACCCCGTCGTGGGACCCTCCTTTTAGGTATAGTTGTTCGGTGCGACGGTGACCACGTCGGGCTAGCACATGAAGCGGGATGTGGCTTTGGACCATATTTTGTATATGTATATTAGAACGATCAGTTTTAATATATCATTTTGTATAAGAGTGTATAATTGAACTCTGGTAAACATATCAATACATAGTTGCATGTATAGTATTCAGGGTATGGTTGAATGGGGCAGAGTGGTCGCTATGACTCATTAATGACTCGATGTGGTATATTGAGCCCGGATGGGTCATGTGATGTATTGTTATACATGTTAGATTGTGGATAGAGTTTCCCGTGCAGAGGAGACTCTGTTCGATTTTTGTTAAATTATGGATCCCGAGAAATGGGACATGATGGTATGGCGTCGGGTTACCCGACATCCACCGGTTTCAGTAGGTTGACGGGTTGTCAACGGGACCCCCGGGATTGGGGGCTTCACAGCTTGGTATCAGAGCTTAGGTACACGAATACCTAAGACTCTGATAAGAAGGTTTGTGATCATACATTCATCAGGCATTTGTGATGAATTGATGTGTGTGTGATATGTGCATGATTTGTGTGAACATTTACATGATAAATTGTATATGGAACACTAGGTTAGAAACATGACCTTAGGAGTTCGAAAACATAGTGAACATGAAAATTTAAATTGAATTGAATCACATAGTGGTTGGCATGTGCACCAACTTTGCTGGCTGCTGACATGTGTAGATGGTGTCAGGCGGACGTAGAGGTCGGCCCAGTAAGGTGCAGCTGACACCACCTATTTTTTATCGCAGCCTTGTGAGGCTGGGGGGCAGAGTGAACATTATCAGATAGACTAGGTGTACTGGGGTCAAGGAGGGTCGAGTAACCTCTAGAGGTTTAAGACCCATCATCCTCGACATTCATAGGGGGAGAGGATCCGATGGTGGCAGACCATTGGTTCAGGGAAATTGAGAAGATATTGGAGGCAATGGAAATTACCTCCGACGCAACCAAGATTAAATTAGCTGCATTCCAACTAGAGGGTGAGTCCCAAGTAAGGTGGGACTAGGTTAAGACCTCTAGGGACATAGAGACAATGACTTGGGCAGAGTTCCATGAGCTCTACATAGGCAAATATTTTCCGGCCACTACTAGACATGCAAAGGCCCAGGAGTTCCTAGAGTTGAAGCAGGGAACGATGACAGTGATGGAGTACATGGCTAAGTTCATAGAGTTAGCCTGTTTTACTGATGACTACGGCCGCGTATATGCACTAAGAAGAGGGAGTTTCGAGAATGGGCCAAGTCATTCTATCCGGCAAGATTGTGGGATTCTCCTACAGATATGTTTTCCTATGGTCAGACTACTATGGCCATAGAGAGGGTGATAGAGGGCACACAGAGTATCCGAGATGTGGGAAAGCAAGGGCACAGGAAGGAGCGTCACTTTCTTTCTACTCGAAAGAAGTCAAGGCTTCTACCACGAGGGTTTTAGGACAGACATTTTAATTATCAAGGCCGTTGGGCCGACTAGAGCTTCCAGTCAGTTAGAGCCGATGACCTATTATCTCTGCCATCAACCTGGCCATATGAGGTGGGATTGCCCTTTAAGGCAAGGATCCTAGGGTTTCGGGACAGCGCAGTCTCAGTCATAAGTGGGACATGCACGGACATAGTTTATTCTTTCACACCCCAAAGGCGGATCGGGAGGAAACCAAAGAGATCGCACCCCTAGGCACGCATGACAGCAAGGTATGGGCTAAGGCGTAGGATAGGGCCCACATGCTGTGACATCGTGATTTGTGCGTGCTCATTTATCACGCCACTGAATGAGCTAGCAGATAAGTAAGCTATACAGGGTATGTTTATGTTATCTCGCCTATGGGCAAGGGTAATATTTGATTCTGGTGCATCGCATTCATTCTTCGCTACATCATGTGTAAGAGAATTAGGCTTAGAGGTTGAGACCTTGGAGAAGTCATCAGATAGGAGTTCTCCCTAGACTAGGGCGAGTGGATATGATATGTCAAGTTGCGAAGTTAGGAGATCTTGGGATCGTATTCACAAGGACCCGAGGGTCATGTGGGACATGTCAAAGTTCGATGTCATCCTTCGAATGGATTTCGTTGACTCAAGATACCGAAACATTATCAATCGTGAGCATGTGAGGGCTACCACTCACACGTGACTCCGCACTCGTGTTGTTTTCAAGGACAAGACGATGCTTTGCCCCGCATCGCAATGATCCCGCATGGCACGAATCAGCTTGATGGGTTGGCTTGCAAGCCTTACCTTGGAGGACGAGGTGAGACAAGACTTAGATCTCCTTCTGTGTAGTCTCATGGTATCAAGATGTTCCTTCCGCATGAGCTAATGATTACCTCCGTAGAGGGATGTAGACTTCCGTATTGAGTTACACCCTTGAGTTCTTCCGTATTGCAAGAACTCAAGGTCCAGATACATGAGTTGTTGAACAAGGGATTCATTAGACCAAGCACTTCACCATGTGGCGCTCCGGTTTTGTTTACAAAGAAGAAAGACAAGACCCTTCGACTGTGCATTGACTACCGACAGTTGAACAGGGTTACGATTAAGAATTGGTATCCATTATCGAGGATTGATGACTTATTTGATCAGCTGAGAGGGGCGAGTCTACTCCAAGATAGACCTTCTCACCGGTTACCATCAGTTGAGAGTTAGGGAGGCGGATATCCCTAAGACAGTGTTCAAGACGCGGTATGGGCACTTTGAGTTCACGGTGATGCCCTTTGGATTGACGAATGCGCCAACGGCCTTCATGGATCTCATGCATAGGGTCTTCCAACCCTATTTGGATCAGTTTGTCATGGTCTTTGTGGATCTACATTTCGACTACCCCATTCGAGGGAGTGAGCATGAGGATCATTGAGGGTCGTCACACCTTCCCGAGAGACCACGCCTATACAAAGAAGTGCGAGTTTTGGCCATCGAGGTGAGATTCTGGGGCACGAGTGTCACCTTCATTTGTGCTCGCTGACCCCGAAGGTCGAGGCCGTGATTAGTTAGAGAGGCCGGCGTCACTAAGATACACATTTAGGATTGCAGGTACTACAAGAGGTTCATCAAGGATTTCTCCTGACTAGCATCACCTGTGACGAGACTGACCCGAAAGGAGGTCAAGTTCGAGTGGAATGATCGATGCGAGAAGGCATTCAAGGAATTGAAAAGGAGGCTTACTTTAGCTCCTATTCTGATAGTCCCATAGATGGGGCAAAGGTACACAGCACGTGGAAGCCTCATGTCGGATCGATGCGCTTCGACAAGTGAATGAGGTAGTAGCTTATGGTTCAGTGTCGGGCCGAAGAATCATAAGCATAACTACCCCAATAATAATTTACATGGAGTTGGGCGGCCATAGTCTTTGGCTCTTGAAGATTTGCCATTACCTTATGCAAGGAATACCTGGGAGGTGTGTATTCGCACTATAAAAGTCTAAGATACATCTTCATGCAGCGGGACCTCAATATGAGGCAATGCAGGTGGATGGAGTTCTTAGAGGATTACGACTTCACTTTGCATTACCACCCTGGTAAGGCAAATGTGGTGGCTGATGGACCCAGTCGGAAGTCATGGGGAGCATTGACTAGTATAGCTTCCCAAGAGTGGCAGATGCTCAAGACTATGGGACAGTTCAGACTATAGTATAGCGAGCAGGCTTAGGGTATTTTAGGGAGTTTGGTAGCTACGTCATCCCTATTGAGCGGAGTGATCGAGTCCCAAGGGCAAGACGTAGAGATAGTGTCCATCAGTGGACCTGATACGCCAGCATGTGTGAAGAAGGTCGGACTATCCACTCATATGGTAGTCTTTTGATATAAAGGACTCGTAGTGGTTCCCAATTGACATCCGAGAGAGGAGATCCTTAGGGCTTCTTCGCCTCCCGACGGCATACAGCATCCGTGGCACGAAGATATCAGCATCTTCGTCGCAAGACTATCAGAGCGGATGAAAAGACATGTCTGGGGACTCTGGCTGACGATGCCCACGTGGTCGCCAGTTAAGTGTCGAAAACCAGTGCCAAGAGGGCTACCCGCAAACATTGGAGTGTGGCTGAGTTTAAGTGGAGCATATCACGCATTGATTTTGTAGGATCGACGGTTACTCGACACCGCGAGGCATGATGCTATAGATAAGTGACCGCCGACTAAGTCAACACATTTTCTAGCCGTATGATGACCTTCACACTGGAGGAATTTTGCCGGTTGTATATCCGAGAGATTGTCCGGCTACATGGAGTGCCGGTTCATAGTGTCACGGATAGATATCCCGCATTTACTACACACTTTTAAAGAGCTCCGTATGGCCATGGGGACATAGTTTGACATGGAGCACCGTGATTTCATCGCCAAGAAACATATGGTCAGTCGGAGAGTACCATACAGATTTTAGAGGACATGCTGCGAGCATGTGTCCTGAATTATAGGGGTAGCTGGAAGGAGCACTTACCCTTAGTGGAATTCATCTACAACAACAGTTATCAGGCGAGTATACAGATGGAACCCTACGAGGCTTTGTACGGGAGGCCATGCCGATCATCGATTTGTTGGACAGAGGTGGGGGAGAGCTCCATCACTGGTCCGGATTTGATTAGAGACACCTCGGAGAAGGTGGGTTTGATACGACAACATCTTCTCACTGCTCAGAGTCGATAGAAGAGCTACGCCGATAGGCGACGTCGACCTCCAGAATTTGAGGTGGGCGATCACGTCTTTTTAAAAGTAATGCCTAAGAGATAAGTGGCCAAGTTCGGCAAATGGGGAAAGCTTTCGCCAAGGTACATCGGACCCTTCGAGATAGTCGAGAGGGTGGGCACAATTTGCTTATCGGTTGGCCCTACCGTCGAGCTTATCTGGTGTTCATAAGGTGTTCCACGTCTCCATGTTCGAAGTATACTTCGTATCCAAATTTCATGTAGTGATCAAAGAGATTACTCGCTGATACGCATGGGACCTTCGAGGAGGGACTAGTGCGTATCTTGGATAGTTGGGATCAGGTTTTGCGACGCAAGACCGTGAGGCTAGTGAAGGTGTTGTTGCAACACCGAGAAGTGGAGGAGGCAACGTGGGAGCACGAAGACACGATGCGGGCCACCTATCCCTTTTTGTTTAGGGATGAAGATACGTAATTTAGTTGTTTAGTAATTAAATGGCTAGTTTACCTGCATGAGATAGTGCACATTGCATATGCATGCGAGTGATGTGAATGTGCGTGAAATTTCGAGACGAATTTTTTTTTAAAGAGGGAAGAATGTAAAACCTGAGAAAATTTAATTTTTTTGAGAATGAATAAAACGGTAATTTCAATGGAAAAATCTGAATTTTTTTTAGATCTCGAATGACGAAACGGACTTCACCGTTGGAATCATTTCGCAAAATCTAGCTACCACGCACTCGGGCCGACCCGAGATACCGAACTATGTTTTTCAAGGCAATCGAGAGTAACGAAAGGACACTTGGCACTTGTTCGAGGGCTCACATTGAGCCACGCGGTCAAATGGAGAGCAAGTCAAACATAGTCTGCGGACCTTATGTGTGACATGTGTCACCACTTGATAGGAAGGAAATCCAGTTATGGATAAGAGGATAAGGTAACTAAGGAGCCAATAGAAGAGTGACATGTGGCAAGATGAGGCCTCCCACTTGACTTTGGACCAAACAAATTCGGTGGGGAGGAGAAGAAGAAAGAGAGGGAAAAAAAAAAAAGAGAAAAGAGAGAAGAGAGAAAGATGAGAGAAAAGCTCAAACTTCTCTATACGATCTACGGAGATCGGTGGGTTGGTTTTTGTAGGGCCAAGAACTAAAGATCATCTGCTCGACAAAGGCTACGTGTAAGTACCGAAAACACGAGATTTCGCTGGGGATTCAAGTGAAGAGTTTTGGAAATCAAGAGTTTCGGGTTTAGGAAGTGTCCACAGGACTTCCTAGAGCAACTTCTACGCTTCAAGAGGTAGGTTTTCTCTTACTTTGGTTATTTTCTATCTTAAGGCAGGTTGCCAGGTGTTTTGGCCCTAAGGGATGTTTGGTTGCATTTTGAACTATGGGAAGCTGCCCTATTTTGATCCCAAGCATTAGCTGGACTTTAGGACTGGTTTTTGGGTGAGAAACAAAGGGAATTTGGTCGTGTGTCCTTCAGGTAAATTGTAGCCGCATCAGTGAACTTGATGTTAGGCTTTTGAATTACCCAAATTCTAATTTCCTTATAGCCCAATTTATGGTCTGCTTCATTCGAATGGTCTAAGTGGAAAGTCTGTCTCTGCTAGGTCTCGTCTGACTAGGCCTGGCCCACTGGGTCGGGTCCACCGGCTTGCCTGGGTTGGGTCTCGTCCCGCTTGAATCAGCCCGGCCTAGGTGAAAGTTTGTTCGGCTTAGGTCCGTCTCCGACCAGGTGAAAGTCCGTCTCGCTAGTCTACCATTGAAGTGAAGTTTGTCCGACTGGGTCCGTCCAACTAGGTGAAAGTTCTGCTCGACAGTCCGGTCTCGGCCAGTGGAAAGTCTCCGTCCCACTAAGTCCGACTATTCATGTAAGGCCTCCAACTTCGGACGACCATAACTTCTTCGTCCGAACTCTGTTTTGAGTGTTCTTAGACTCTATGAAAAGCCCATTGAGTCAAGATTCCAGCCATGTGATTGTGGAGGACAGTGGGTGATCATAACCTTGCTGAAATCTATGTTTTGCACTGAGTGTGTAGGTTGCTTGGTTGTGTCAATGTGAATAGTCGGGTTTTGACATGACCATTGCTCGCATGTCAGAAGCTATTGTATTAGTAGGAATTACATGAGCTAGCTTATTATCGCCGCATGACATTATTTGTTTAGTCATGGATTGATGGATGCTTATATGCTTGCGATATATGTTTGCATGGTAATTGACATGAAGTACAACTGACGAGAATGGTTCATGTAGTGTGCATCATACATGTAACATGAGAAATTGCAATGACATTAACATTGCATCTGCATAGGGACATCAACATATTGGGTGTGGGTGCATGGGTATGGTCATCCATCATCAGTGTTGATGAATGGGTAGTGAGCTCGTACTTTGGACGATGTCCAATAAATGACTCACGGTTCAAAACATAAAGTGAAATAAATTAATGTGTGTCATGGAGCAAGAAGGAGGTCAGCATCCCTTCGTGTGAAAGCCTAGGAACATGGGTGTGCAGACTCATGTAATTCGAAAAGTTTTGTTGCCTAAAATAAGACACACGGTTAACACATAGACTTCAAGTTGTGTGATAGGAGTCGGAATTAACTCGGGATTAGTTGTCTATCAAGTACTTGCATTAAGTACCGGTGAGCCGGCTAAGGGCTCAGATTGTGTGTCGGCTGGTCCTACTAAGGATTCGTTGTCACACTTGGCATAGGCATGTGAGAGCTGGCTGATGACTCGTGATATGGGCATAAAGACATTCCATGCATGACATACAACATCTATGTGTGATATTTTCACTTGGATGTGTATGGGTTAGTTTGATCATTGTATGAGCATTTAGTGGGGAGTAACCCTTGTAGAAAGATTATCACTACCGGGCTTTGTCACCCCATCGTGGGACCCCCTTTCGTGCATAGCCTGTGTGCAAAAAGGCCGACCCGCATTCGACCGCATATAAAGAAAGTTTGATGTGGCACTGACCATATTTTATATATGTATATTAGAACCATCTGCTTTAATATATCATTTTGTATAAGAGTGTATAATTGAACTCTTGTAAATACATATCAATACATAGTTGCATGTATAGTATTCATGTATGGTTGAATAACAGTGGTCGCTATGACTCATGAATGACCCGGTGTGGTATTTTGAGCCCGGATGGGTCATGTGATGCATTGTTATCTAGGTTGGATTGTCGATAGAGCTTCCTGTGCTGAGGAGACTATATTCGTTTTTTTTGTTAAATTATGGATCTCGAGAAATGGGACATGATGGTGTGGCGTTGGGTTACCTGACACCCACCGGTTTCCGTAGGTTGACGGGTTGTTAACGGGACCCTTGAGATTGGGGGCGTCACATATAGAGTTATTTTTTATAGTTGCACTTAAGTTTAAAGGAATATGGAGAACTAATATGTTTTTTTAAATTTTCTATTATGAGATCTAAGTAATCTAGATTTCTAATTGAATGATTAATCTTTAGGGATTGTTATATCTTCTATATGTTCTTTTCGATAGTCTATAATGAATAGAGTTTCTATTAGGTTAATCAATTTTCCTATTAGTTCTACTTTATTTTCTAAACGTTTTATCTTATTAAAACCTAGGTTGAAATTCTTAAAATTTTCTGAAAATTTTATTATTAAATCTACTATTGTATTAATAGTTTTATACGAGTTTTCTAGGTTTTCTGAGTGTATGTTATGTTTATAGAGTTATTTTTTATAGTTACACTTGAGTTTAAAGGAATATTGGGAACTAATATGTTTTTTAAAATTTTCTATTATGAGATCTAAGTAATCTACATTTCTAATTGAACGATTAATCTTTAGGGATTGTTATATCTTATATATGTTCTTCTGGATAGTCTATAACGGGTAGAGTTTTTATTAGGTTAATCAATTTTTCTATAAAATGTTTTCTAGTATAATATTATGTGCTTAATTGTTTTCTTATAGAAAGAGAGACTATATATAATGTTTCTACTTTCTAGGTAATTATTATGTTGAGGTATAAGTAAATTCCTAAGGCTTTCTATAGTTATAGTTTTATCACCTATTTCGTGAAAATTAATGACTTATTTTATCTGTAAATTTTTCAAATCTGGACATGTACTAAGGTGGTGTTTGTTTTTTTTACTTAATGCTGAATAGAACTTTTTTGAGCTTATCGTCGACAGCACTTAATAGCATTGCTATTGTTGTTTGTTTTTAACATTAGGTGTGAATAGATGACAATATGATCGAATTATTTCGGGGTTCCCCGCCCCGTCTCGCTCTTAATCGCCATGCTTAATTTAATTTAATCGCTTTTTAACGAGTTCAGCTATTTTCAACTTACACGTTCGTGATTGCTATTCAGAAACTCCAGAAAATTAGAAATTTAAAAAAAATGGTAAAATGTTAATAAAAATAATAAATTGTCATAAGGGTTCAGTGTGGGAAGCTTATAAAATTTCTAGATCTCGGATGATCTAAACGGATCGCGTCATAAATTGCCTCGTGAAATCTAGTGACCTAGAAAAGTTTCATTACCTATGACAAACGGGAGCTCTTTCATTTTCTCCGAAAGGATAAGTTGTTAGTGACTTAAAGACAAGATTTTTACGAAAATCTCGAAAGTCAGGAAATGGCTTGGGCTAAGTTAATTTAAAATAAAGTGAACTCGAAAAAGAAATAAATTGTTTCGGCATAAACTAACCCGAATGAAGCTAAATATGAACCATATATATAAAATAATAATAATAAGCCCCGCCTCAATTATATTAAAATAATTTTTATTATTTTATTTTATACTTTAATATAAATAATTATTATTATTATAATGTTTTTTAATAAATAATATATAAAATCTATAATATTTTATTTTATGAAAATATTTAATTTTAATATAATAAAATAAAGCAAATATAAAATTAAAATTAAAAATTAAAACAAAATAAAATGTAACCAAGAATTTGGGAATTTTTCCATCTCCTCGCCCCGTCCGCCACTTTAAATGAGACAAGTTTGGGAATTGAAAATAACCAGCCTGGCCTGATGGATCGCCCGTCCCAAACCCTCCCAAGGTCATCCTAGTAGTGTATATTGCTAGTTATTCTTTGTCGGGCAATGATTGAGTTTTTCTTATTTTTTAGGAAAATGACTTTTTCTCGAATAGAGCCAAATATTTTCACTTTTCTATTCGTAACATTTTAAAAATACTTCAAAGAATAAGTCGTGAAAATTTAAAAACAACAGCTTTAATGTCAAAGCTATTCATCTAAAGATGTCAAAAAACAAACGCCACCTAAGTCTTTAAATAAATAAGATAAATAAAGTTGTTTTATATTTGAATTTGTTAATCTTAAATGTCTACTTTCTAAATTATTTCTAAGTATATCAAATACTTGTCTTTCTTTGTCTAATTTTTGAGTGGAGGCTCTTATCTGGATTACTGTCCAATTTGTTTTAATATAATTTCTTATAATATCAAATATTTCTTTCCTAAAGGCTTCGTCAAATAAAATTTCTCTGGTAATTCTTCCTATTGGATCTATGCAGTCTGATCAAGTGAAAATAGAAAAAGTCAAAATATTTCGGTTTTTTTTTTACTTTTTTGAATGATTTTTTCTTTAAGGAAAACTAAATATTCAAATATAAGAAAATTATATATTTTATAATCCAAGTAAAACTCCTTTGATATGTTTCATGCTAATTAAATAAAAGTATATGTATTTTAAAATTTTTATTTAAAAAATTATTTTTATAAAAACTTAGATAAAAATTAAAAAATTGATTTTTTTTTTTATAATAAAGAAACAACTAAATACTTAATCCTATTATTAATGATAGCTATTTTTCCTTCAGAAGCAAACAACCAAGAGTGTCTCCGAGTGAAGAATTGTTTTCTATAGAATGAGAGGGCCTTTGGTCAAAAGGTCAATTTTGAAAAGTCTTCAATCTCTTTCGACGCAAATGTTCTAGGTGACTTAAGGACAACAATTAGGTGGTGTTTTTTTTTTTTTTTTACTTAACGCCTAATGTAACTTTTTGAGTTTAATGTCAATAAGATTAATAATATTAAGTATTGTTGTTTGTTTTAACACGGATAATGAGCAGTGAATGACACCCGGACGGATTATTTCGTGTTTTCGCCACCACGCCCACCAACGAGTTTGGTTTAATTGTAATAGAGTTTTAACTGATTGTGGCTTATTTTTCAAATCGTAGGACAGCCTATAATGTTCGTATTTACCCCACCCCGTTCGATTATATTTAAAAAATAATTTTTATTATTTTATTTTATACTTTAATATAAATAATAATAATTAGAATGTTTTTTAATAAATAATTTATAAAATTTCATAATATTTTTATTTTTTATGAAATATACACTTAATATAATAAAAATAAAAAGCAAATATAAAAAAATTAAAAATAAAAAATAAAAACAAAAATCAAATGTAAATGGGGTGGGTTTGAGAATTTTCTCATCTTAGTCCCGCCTCGCCCTGTTTAATTTTTTAAATGAGACAAGTTTGGGAATTAAAAAAATAAATCCACGGATCGGATGGGGCCGCCTGGCCCCAAACCTCATGTTGTCATCCCATTAGTATGTATTGCTAAATTTCTTTCCTTATTCAAAGAATGATATTTTTCTTGTTTTGATGCAAAATGACTTTTTTTGAATAGAAAAACCCAAATGTTTTTACTTTTTCTATTCATAACTTTTTAAAAAAATTTCAGCAATAAATCGTGAAAATTTTAAAAAAATAAACAGCTTAATGCTGAAAGCTATTCAACTTTTAGCATTAGTGATCTCCTAGTCGTCCCCCCAGCCCCAGGAGCTCTATGCAAGCAAATACTTAGAAGTGCCATACCTAATAGGGCGAAATAAGAAAGCCACCTTCATCTATATTAAAGAAAAAATTAGCACCCATCTCCAAGGTTGGAACAACAGATTTCTATCAAGGGCGGGAAAGAAGATACTCCTGAAAACTGTTATACAAGCCATTCCCATATACATAATGAGTGTATTTCTTCTACATGTTACTACTCTATGTTAAGGAGATTGAGAGGAGGATGATGAATTCGTTCTGGTGGGGAAGGAATCGAAAAGTGAAAAATGTTATCTGTTGGGCCTCATGGGACAAGTTAAGTTATGCATCACTAAGGGTTATGGCAAGCTTGGCTTTCGGAAGCTCCATAATTTTAACCTAGCTCTAATTGCTAAGCAAGGGTGGTAGATGCTCTCTACTCCAGAATCCCTGGTAGTCAATGGTGGAGCAAGAATTTTACTTCAGTGGGAGCAATCTCTAATGGGAATATGTATCCGGTTCATAACTTTTAATTGTAATTTTTTTTTAGAATTTTCAGTGAGAACAACAATGGTCAAAACTTTTAAAACCTTAATGTAAAAAAAAATTCCAAAATTTCCAATGGAGGCAGATGCTCCCTCTGCCCCTGCTGGTGGCATGAATTTATTAAGCGAGGTATTTCCCAACATCCTCTTCCTAAATGCTCATTCAAAGGCTTACCTAGTTTTATTTGGAGAAGTATTATGGCGCCACAGGAGGTGATAAAAAGGGGCGAAATCTATAGAATTGGTAAAGGGAATCAAGTGAATATATGCAGGCGACCGATGTTAGAAGGACTAGCATGCGAGATCGAAATATCGAATAAGGATATATCGGTAATTGGATTTTACGAAAATATCGGTAAAATATCGGGAGATATTTTTACAAAAATATCGGTTATTAAATTTTTTTTTCATATTTTAATTATATAGATTATGAGAAATTATTCGTATTTTAATTAAGGTAGATTAAAATCAAATGGATTAGTAATTATTAAATTAAATATGTTATATTTAATATATTATTCGGATATTATTATGTTAAAGAGATATTATTTATTTGTTTTGTTATTAATATAAATATTATGTAGATAATGAGGAGATTCAAAATATTATATATTATAATTTTGATTTAATTAATATTTGATTTAAAAATATTATAAGTTATAATGTAAAATAAAAATAAAATAAAATATTATAAAGGGATTATGAGCAAAATAAATAATAAGAGAAAATAAAAAAGTTTACTTGTATATTATATAATAAGTCTTGTCCAATGGCTGAGTAGTTAGAAGTGCGAAGCAGGAGTATTTTGGATGGAGCTGAAAGCGCAGTAATTTTTCGTATTTTTGAGTCGAAAATTTCGAAAAAATATGCTTTATTTTGAGAGGAGTGAGAGAGATTTGAAAGGGAGAGGTACGTGAGAAGAGAGGAGAGAGAGCTGAGTGGGGCCGCATTTGTGTCGGTCTACGATCGCAATGAATTATTTTTCCCCAAAAATACACTTTTTTAATTAACGAGCTTTGTTTGGCGTTTTTAATTCTTTCACTTAGTAACAAATATAATTCTGCCCAATTTCAGGGAAAAATCCGGATTTTTCGGGATAATATCAGTTTTTCGATTTTTCGCCGAAAAATCTGCGATTTTCCGATTTTTCTTTCGATTTTTTGTCGAATCTTGTCTCATAGAAAACAGATTTTTCGCGAAAAATCGTAGAAAAATCGATTTTTTGTTCATTGGTTCTTGAAAGCAAGCACAGTCTGTTGGGATAGTCTGATCAGCGTAAAAATTAGGCGGGGGTCAAGGCGGGGCACTGTTGTTGGAACCCGAAAAATCGAGGCCAAGGTGGCCCAGTTCAGCGCGACCTGCTCACTTGATTTATTAGGCACACATAAAGCGATTGCTTGTACCTGCCTGGATTTAAGGTAGGGTCGGGCCGCTATATGTTTAGCTTGCTAAAATCTGGCCAAATTTGACTCAGCCCAACCCAGCCCGTCTGCCCAAATTGCCATCTCTACCCGTGGCTACTGGACTTGACAAATCTGAGGGTGGAGACCCAACCGACTGTGGGCCTTGGTGAGGCGATGGCTGACTCTCTGAAAATGGTATTAATCCCATGGATGAACGATATTCTGGGCATGGTTCAAAAAATCGACCACAATTGAGTGAATCGGCAAAAATCAGTAAAATCAGGACGACTCGGTTGAGTTCTCAAGATAACATGGTCGACTCGGTAAAAAAATGACCGCTTTGTAGAGAATGAGAGAATCTTAGTAGGGAGATTTCAAAGAACCAAAAAGAAAAAAAAAAAATTAAAAGATTCCTTTGAATTCTGAAAAGCCAAAACATAATCACAACCCGTGAGCCAGAGATGCAGGGATTTCAAATCACAACCACAATAAAAAAAAATCAGATATTCATCTGAAAAAGTAAAACAACCCGTGAATCAAAGATTCGGTAAATTCAAGAAGCAATGAGGAAACCTAACTTTCTTACCTAATGTCTATAAAATGGAACAACTACGCTGGTGTCGATCAAACCACCGCCTCGAAAATCGAACCATTGCCTCGAACGATTGGAGTGGAGAAGACGACCGATTCCTCCTGACCTGCATTGGTGTGGTGCCAATCAGATTCAGATTTCAGAGCATCGAACGAAAGTCTCCATTGAAGTGGAGAAGCTGAGAAGATGATCGAGTCTCCACTGGAGCGGAGAAGCCGAGAAGACGATCGAGTCCCGACGGTCACATCAGGTAAGTCTCCATTTAAGAGCATATAATTATTCTTTTCAAAACAAACTATAGTTTGCAAAAGGTAAGTCTATTTAGATACATATTTTATTCATATTTTACATACATATTTGCATATTTGTAATATTTGTAATTATATTTGCAAACAAACGTCTACATACATATTTTCATATTTGTAATCATATTTTATTTAGGTTTTTTTTATTACCTATTTACATCATTCATATTTTATTTTGATTTTTTTATTACCCATCAAAGGTAAGTCTATGATGATTACTATATGGTTTAGTTATAAAAAAAGAGCAGATAATATATAATATTAAGATAATATAGATATTTAATTTTTAGATATGTAGATATTAATATCTTAGTTAAACATTATCCAAATAGTACATAGATTTTTAATTTCTAGATATGATGAAGATATTAATATACATTATCTTAATAAATTTAGATATTCAAAAACCGTTTATGCAAATTAAAAAAATCTATTAATATTATAATATTAATATGATAACATATATTATTATTGATTGATTGTATTAATATTAAATGAATATGATAATATATATTATAAATGATTATAATTATTTATTGATATTTTTCTCCTATATTTCAATCATTTTTATTGAGCAAGTAAAAGAATATCTATCTTCTTAAAAAATAGTATATATACTTATTAAATTCATCTTAAATTAACTAAAATAACAATTTTAATTTAGCAGATTCGAAAAATACAATTATGTAAATTTATTTAAAAGTAAATGAGTAGAAATTTAATCTTTTTTGAAGAATAGTCATATTAGAAAAATAATTCAATTGTATGATATTTTTTGTTTTACTTTTATATATGAATAGATGAACATTTTGAAATGGCTCCAGAACATGATATTGGTTGGGAACATGCAGAACTATTTGGTGGGAATAGAAGAACCCCCAAATGTAAATATTGTGAAAAAATTATACATGAAGGTATAACAAGATTAAAGTAATACATTGCACATATCTCCAAACAAGTGGAAGGATGTCCAATGTACTTGCGGAAGTGGCATAATGCATTAAATTGTATATGTCTAATGGTTTGAAAGAAAAAATTAAAATGAAAAAAAAATGAACAACTTATAAGTTCTTTAAATGAAGATAATTTTTATGAAATTGATGAGGCTGATTATGATGAAATTAAGGAAGTTGGGATGACTGATTTCGAAAGACGGCAAATGAAACATACAATGAGAGAAAGTCGTCATTTTTTTTAAGAAGGTAGACAAGAGCATGAGAGGGTGATACTTCCCTCACTTAACAACATGTGAATACCAGGGATGGCAATCGTGGTTCTGACATAAGAGAAAGAGCTAACATACCTCCATAGGGAATTAATCCTACTGTATTTCCCTTTAAAACATAAATCAATTAAAAATTTGTTTTAAATTTGAAGATGCAAAAAGAAAGTGGGTAAATCTATACTAATTTTTTTTTAACTAATGGAATATGCTAATCATTTGATAGTAGGCCTTACTATCGTCCCTAGTTAATCCTGTAAACGAAGCAAACTCGGGTGTCAAAGGGTCCTCACAGGCAAGGGATACCAAATTGGCAATGCATATTTGGAGGAAGAGGTGCAAGAGCTTGAGGTATATATAATGCTAAATGGCCTATATATGAATGCACAATCATGTGTGATGGTCGGAAATCTAAAACTAGAAAACATATCATCAATTTTGTGGTTTATCATAATAGAAGCATGATTTACCTTTCTTCAGTTGACACAACCAACATACCAAAGACGGAAGATTACATATTTTCTCTTATGGATTTGATTGTGGAAGAGGTTGGGGAGGAAAACGTTGTATAAGTGATCCGATAATGGGGTAAGTTTTAAAGCGGGTTGGTGATACATGTTATTGATGAAGCGGCATTTGTTTTGGTCTGCATCATGTAGCGTATGTGTTTAATGCTTGAAGATATTGGAAGCATGAAATAAATTAGGGATACTTTAGATCAAGCAAAGATGATCACAAGCTTTAATTATAATAGCTTTAAAGTAGTTAACTTGATGAAAGTGTTCACCAAGGATAGAGATCTCTTGCGCCCAGAAATAACCTGATTTTTCGCTGAATTCATTTCACTTGAGTGTCTTATACGTTATGAGGTTGATTTGAAAATGATGTCTTGCAGCCGAATGAGTGGCGTGAGATTCGAAATGAGGTCGACCGAAGGAGTTTAAGAGATAAGATTATCCAACCTTGTCTTAGCGATCGAATTTTGGAAGAAGGAAGAAAGTCAGTATCATGGACCCTTTGGCCAGAAGTTTTGAAATTGGTTGATCAAGATAAGTAGCTGATCACACTATCAATCATTTATAAAGCAATGGATAGAGCTAAACTGACTATAAAGACATCAGTGAAAAATTGGGAAAAGTATTGGAAAGTCATTGATAAAAGGTGGTAAAATAAATTGCATAGACAAATGCATGCTGCAAGTAATAAAAAAAAAAATCCTAATATAGTTATTATTATTTATTCAAATGCAAAGTATTATAAGCTAATAATTTTTTTTACTTATGACAGTATATTTTTTAAATTCAATGTCTCAATATTCAAAGCAATTCTCCCACCATCCCGAATTAAAATTGGACTGACAATATATTTTTTAAATTCAATGTTTCGATATTCAAATCAATTCTCCCACCATCTAGAATTAAAATTGGACTTACATTATATTTTTTTAAATTCAATGTATCAATATTCAAAGCAATTCTCCCACCATCCAGAATTAAAATTGGACTAAAAGACGTTATCAAGAGACTGGAACCAGATTTGGATAGGCAAGCAAAAGCTTTGAACGAGGTATAAAAATAACTTATGATATTTATATAAGATATTCTATGTTTGTAATGTGCATTAATAAAGTAAATAACATTACAATGCAGGTGAAATTATTTGTTGAAGGTCAAGGAGAATTTGGAGAATGCGTTAGCAGGAAAAGCAAATAAATCGATCCCTTATGTACTCATTATATTTATGTCTTTTATAAATAAATTGTCATCATTTTTATTAAATATATATTGGGGCCCTAATATGTTTTTATAATAGTTGAATGGTGGTACATTATAGTGATGAAAGTCCATCTTCCAAAGATTGTTGTCAAAGTTTTAAGCCAAACATGTTTTCATTGTATTTGTGAAGAAGTGGAGCACATAGTCCGGATTCACACAAAAGCACAATCGTTTGGCAATGAAAAAGTTGCATAAGTTAGTACATGTCCACTCTGATATGCGACGGGTTAAAAAAATTTGATGCTTGATAGACGATGAAGATTTGTCTGATCAATTGACATGAATCATATTTTTTTAATGCGATGATATATTAGATGAGTGGATACGAGGGAGAAGAACACATTTTATCGTCGATAATTTGGATTGGTTGGATCGAGATCTTCCCTCTAAAAAGGTAGAAGTAGCTGTAGAAGATGATGGTGGCGCAAGTTTACGGTTAGAGGCGTGCAATCTGCGTATACCTTGAGGAAGAGACATTGGTTATTCGTAAGGAAGAACTCATCAAATAATTTCTTGAAGTTCCCGATGATGGTGATGGTGACGATAAAGTCAGGAGAGTAGTAACATTGGTGCAGAGCGATGAAGATAATGAAGACATTAATGGGGACAATGGAGCAAGTGGTGAGTATTGGAGTAAAGTAAAAAATGCGCGTTGATGGTGGATATGTTAATCAAGTTGATAATGGCGTATCCGCGAAAAGTGAGAGATGAAAATTATTATGCCCTGAGAAGATACAAATCATGGATATAGACCCGGACGTATAGAGAACGAAAGCGAACTTTGGAAGAAGCGATTGCATTTCTCATGATGATGATATTCAGTCAGTTGATTACCTGTCTAACTATCTGCAGTTGATGAACATTTCAAACGCAAATAGGATCGGAATCTCTCGATTCGAGGGAGTAGATGGATCATATTATAACTTTCGAGATAATGATAATTCTTCCAATGCTTTTAGTGGGAATGATTTTGATCGAGATATTCAGCTACTAGAACACGAGCTAGTGATGCATATAGATATGCCCAATCTTCTGATAGTAGTAGTCTTGCATATTGAGGTTTTGGATACTATCAGTATAATATTGAGTCGAGCGACCTCCAAGTCGTATTTTCACAATTATGGATCGTCGAGTCGATCGTCACCGACCCGATACGTTAAAGTAATTAACAATTATTTCAACCATATTCTCACTATACAAATTATCGTCTCGATTTGTATGTTCGTCGTAAGACTAATGATGATGATGATTTTGAGTTGCCTCATCATTCAACATGATATTGATTGATGTATTGAATGACATTTTGTTAAAAAACTATTATATTTGATATAAAATAATTTATTTTGTTTGCATTATCTTAAAGAACTTTTATTGAATCTTCAATAACTATTTAAATAATGTTAAATATAAGAAAATTTTGTTTTATTAATTTTCTTTTAATGACTTAATTATATATATATATATTTTAAAAATTTATGAGTTTTTAATAATTTTAAGCAGTATTTTATTTTACACGTATCGAGCATCTTCGGCCATTACGTGTATTGTGACCGACCGTCTTGAGATGTCGTCGTGGTCCCGATCACGAAATGGCACAGCCGTGTTGCCGATTGATGGTGCTCAAAAGGGAAAGGAGAAGGTGAGGAAGCAGAGCAGATAATAGCCATGGTTTGCTGGAATCTTTGGAACTGTAGAAACGCCATGATATGGAGCTGGAACGACACCCATGTCCTCAACTCAGCTTTGCTATCTCTTTACAACTGGAAGTTAGCCAAGCCTGTGGTGCATGTGCTTCCGGCATCCATTGCTGATCCAATCATCCGGAGATGGGAAGCTTCAAGGTCGGGATTGGGAACCCTTAAGTGTAATGTCGATGCAGTCCGGCAGTGGAGGAGCCAGGATTCAAGTTTAGTGGGAACAAGATTAAGTAAGATAAGTTTTACAAATTTTTTAAACTTGGACTTCAACTTAATAACTTAATGTTTAAATATTTCAGTAGAACGTATAGCATTTGAGTTTGAATTTCCTAGAATATAATGAGAAAATTGTTTTCAAAAAAAATTTGAGTGGGGGCAGATACCGCCCCTGGATGCAGCGATCTGACTGCACGAAAACAAGCTGGGGTTTGGTTTTGTTCTCCGTGATTACCCGGGTGTGATGATCGTAGCAAAAAACGGCAAGCTAGATGGCCCTTTGGAAGCCTTGGGGTGTAGGGAAAGCTTTGGTGTGGTTACAGAATACTGGCATGCATGCAAGATCGATGTTATATATTGTGGAATCAAATTCACAAGTCCTACCTAGTTTCAGCAGTCAACTCGTAGTCAGTTTACTCATATGTGGGTTTGATTTTTAAAGATTGCAAGTGCCTAGTTGAAGGCCTTCGGGGTTGCTCACTAGCTCATGTTATCAGATCAGCAAATCAGGTTGCTCATTGTCTTACAAAGGCGTCTGTTTCAAGGTGTGATCTAGGTAAATGGAGAAATTTTCCTCCTCCATTCCTATTTGATGTATTTGCTTTGGACATGCAATAATATTTCAGTTTCTTCTTGTAAAAAAATATATTTAATCTTATCAAGCACTTCTCAGAACAAAAATTTTATTCTTAAAGTATAAACAATCACTGTTTATCAGCTATTTACTAAATAAGTTTTATCAAGCATCTGCCAAGCACAAAGCAAATTTTATTTTTTCTTTTACACATGTTTTTTTCTAATTTTCTTTTCTTCACAATTTCGATTAAACAAACATGGCCTAATCCTGAGAAGAAACGAAAATGCAGAAGAAGAGCTAAAAAGATATCCTAAGAAATCAATGATGCATTACTAAAAAGGTGAGTTTGGACTTTGAAGGAATTCAAACCTCTGGACAATGGTTTCCCCCAATACAATCGACAACTCCGAATGGGAAAAGGAAAGGAGTAGCAGCAGCGGCCTTAAGCCCTCTTCTTCTTGGAGGGTTTGGCAGAGTTGGGAGTTGTGGTTGACTTTCCGCAGCCTGAAAGCAGACCCCTCAAAATGGCCAATACACCAAACCCTAAGAAAGGGTAGTACATCAGCAGCAGCTTTTCCGATGCTCTCCCTGATGTCACCATTTCTACCATTATAGCTGTCTGCAAATTCAAACTCTCACTTCAATTTTTGGATTTTCTAAATCTGTTTTCATACCTAAATCTGATATTAAGAAGAGAAAAGAGAAAAGAGAAGAGAGAAAAGAGGATAGGAAGAGGAAATACCATGGCAGTGAGAGTAGAGGCTCCATAGATCAAACAGGTGGTGGGCAACCATGAAGCTCCGGCGACAAGAGCGTAGAGGTTGAGAAGAGAGAGGGGCCAGGCGAATAAAAGCTCCACCCAGACGAGGCCTACGAAGAATCCGGGCTTTTCACCCACCAAGTAGTCACCGTACTCAACGCTGTACCAGTTTTTGAGGTCCACCAGTGATTTGGGGAAGAAGGTCTCCGGTAGGCACGTCTGGGCGTCGAAGAGCGGCGCCACCACTGCGATCACAAGGAAGAAGACGAACAGCAATGCGTCAACGAACTTCCTCACAGCTCCCATCTTGTTCCTCTCTGGTTTGACAGCTAAAGTGGATCTCAGAAATGTGGACTTTTTATCTTTCTTTTTTTTCAATGATTTGGGTGACAACATTTCGAGTGTTTTGTATGTCACCAACAAGGGTTACCAGCAGCGGCTAGTTTCTTTGGCAATAAGTGTTTTTTTTTTTTTTTTCTACCTATCAACTTCGGTTATAATATAGTATATCGTTAAGAACACTACATTCCTTATATCCTGAAACCAATGATGAAAATATCGGTTTTGATGGATATATCGGTACTTGGATTTTACAGATATATCGGATATATTAGATATTTTTACATGAATATCGATATATCGAAAATTAACAAAAATACTTTGAAATTCATAGAAATACTTTCTAAAAGTATAAAAATGACATTAATAATCAAATATATACATTGAAGTACATTCTGATGAGAACTTTTAAAATCGAAATGAGAAGATTGATGTGGCGCAATTTATAAAATTTGATTGAGGATCTCGTGCTTTGTTAAAAGCAATCACTATCACCCAAAGGCGTGGTGTTACGTGTGATTATAGGATCGAGCGTCGCAGTATCTAAATGTGCGACTTGTATCATGACTTACCTCGATGGATGGGAGATTCGGGGTTCGATGCATGCTGCGTTTCAAATATTATACGTTTATTAATATATTGTTAATGAAATGTTAATTATTAATATATTATTCTTAAATTAAGCCCCAATTTAAAAAATATGAAAGTATCATTATAACTATCGCAAAGAAAAAATTGGAGTGAAATGAAGATTGGATATGGGTAGAGAGAATTTGTGATCAAATGGAATTATTTATAGGTATTTATAGATTTTTTTTGGGTCAAAATAGTCATTCGATGGTAAAAAAATCATTATAATATAATTATAGCCGTTGGATTTAATTTTTATGCAAATCTGACCATTAGATCTTCTTTAAATTGTTGAGATCAATCCGCCTTAGTTGGATCAAGTCGAATTGAATATGACGTTTGATATCTCCAATATATCCCGGTATATCCGCGATATATCATACGATATATCCCGATATATCCTATATATCTCCGATATTTTTGCGAAAAAAATTAAAGCGCGTGTGCCCACATGCGATATTTCCACGATATATCATCGATATTATCGATTTTTTGCCGATTTTTCCCTCAAACGATTATCGATTGCCGATATCGTGTTGAACATTACCGATATATCAGCGATATATCGGATATTTTTAACCCTGCCTGAAATGTTAAGTGTTTTATTATGAGTTAGGTATGATGAGTGGCTTTTCACTTATAATTATTATTTTGATAAAAATGGTATAAATAATTTATTGAGAAATGTGAATGACCACACATTTACCGATGAATAATTATGAATGTACTTTTTATTATATTAATGAAAACTCCTATATATATGGGATCCATGATAATGAAAGATAAGGAGAAAAAAAATGAATTTTAGAGTTCTTTCTTTGTTCTCTCAGTTTCTCTCTTCTTTTCTTCATTTTTTATAACACGTTATTAGCACAAGAGATAAGATAACCAAAGTCACAAAACTAATAAGGCATTCTAAGTATGTATTTTTCCTTTTTTCCTTTTCTTTATTTTCTAAAAAAAAAATTTTATAGTTAGAAGCTATAAAACTGGATGTTATTCATAGCCTGAAGTTATAAAAATTTAAGTTAATAAAGATTTCTTCCGTCATTGATTCATAACCTAAAAATATGCACTCTTCTCTGTGTGATAGAATGAGGAAATTTGAACCATAGCCCTCAAGTTCTCATTTTAAAACATTACCACATGAGCTCAGATATATTATTATTAATTTTTAAGTTATTGAGTTATAATTTTCTTATATCTTTTCACCTTATTCATATGCTGTTAATTATTTCAGAAAATGACTAATATCACCAAGCTCGAATTTGCTACCCTTGATATTTCTGGCAAGAATTATTTATCTTGGATATTGGATGTTGAAATCCACTTGGATGTTATGAATCTTGGAAATCTTATCGAAGAAGGGAAATCTTTATGTCCCGTAGTCATGTACAAAACAATATTCTGTAGTCATCGTATTGATGAAGGCGCAAAGTGAATATCTTATGGTCGAGGATCAATTTGATCATTTAGGAAAAATTGAGAAAGAGCGGTATGACCCGTGAAAAGGCGTAATACTTCCAAGGGCTCATTATGATTGGATTCATTTACGACTACAAGATTTTAAGTTGGTCAGTGACTATAACTCAGCCTTGTTCAAAATTAGCTCTCAACTAAAATTATGTGGAGAAAAGGTGTCGGATGAGGACATGCTTGAGAAAACATATACCATTTTCACGCCTCTAATATGCTCCTGTAGCAGCAATATAAAGAGTGTCATTTTATCGGAAATATATTCTAGTTATTGCATGTCTCCCTTGTAGTGACGGAATAATGAATTGACATTTAAAAATCACCAATCTCTGCTTATTGGATCTATATCATTATGCGAAGCGATGCCACAATTCAAGCCTTTAAGAGCGTGGGCATGTGGATATTTACATGGATGAGTCGGGCGTGATAGGTAATTCGTAGTATTTCTTGGAATCAAGGGGATTATAATCAACCTCGCGATAAGAAAAAGCAATTTCCCGATAGTAGGAAGGCATCGTTCAAAAATATTATCGGGGAAAGGCATTGGGCCACATAGCAAGGGTTTATGAGACTTAATCGCTACGGTGTGGAGATGAAGATCATTTGCTCACGTACTTGTCGTACTGCCAAGCATTTGGTTGACCTTTATCAAGCCTCCATAAAAGGAAAATGTAACCAAATTGAGACCACTTTATTAATGGTCCAAGAACAATGGATCCTGATAATCCTTATCAAGTATCCCTTCAAGAAGTTAACAATCAAATTGATGACAATTTCATTGATAATGATGGTGCAATACCTTTAACTTATTTTAATATCTCGACTTCTTTGAAGATCAGAGTGGAAAAATTGGCCGTTGATTGGTGTGACAATGTGTGTTATGATTAACATACTTGCTTATTATTTTACTTTTTATTACATATTTAATACAAACTGAGTTCTTCTATTTAAATTTTGTCTTTCTTTTGAAGATATATGAATCATTCTCCTAGTGATGCATGACTTGTTGGTTATGCCACAACTCACAATTTTACGTAATAAGAAATATTTTTCAAACTTAATTTTAGTTCCATTTAATGTTCAAACTATCTCAGGTCCCGTTGACCTAATTAAAGGCTCCGGAAGAGCTACTATTGTTCTGCCTAATGGCACCAAGTTTCAAATTGATGACGCCCTTTATTATAATAAATCTAATCAAAATTTACTTGGTTTCAAAGATATTTGCCGAAATGGATATCACATTGAAACTAGGAATCATAATAAAATGAGAATTTACTCATTCTTTGTGGCTCAAATCTTAAGAGCAGTTGATTTCTTCATCATATGGATTATATCAAACAACTATTAGACCTCTTGAATCTCATGCTGTCATGAACCAGAAGTTCAATGACTTAAAAGCATTTTTACAGTGGCATGAACAACTTAGACACTCGGGACTTTCAATGATGCGCCATATAGTTCAAATTCTAATGAGCAGACAAATTTTAGTTATACTGCTTGTTCCATGATTTTAGTTGTACTGCTTGTTCTCAAAGAAAATTAATTATTAGACCATTTTTTACAAAGATTGTTTCTGATTCCCCTGCATTTCTAGAACGTATTCAAGAGGATATTTGTGGGCCTATTCACCCACCTAGTAGACATTTTCGTTATTTTATGGTTTTAATTGATGCGTCCACTAGATTGTCTTATGCATGCCTTCTTTCTACCCTAAATGTTGCATTTTCCAGATTACTAGCCCAGATAATTTGGCTCAGGGCACAATTCTTTGATCATCCTATCAAGACATGCAATTTGTCTTGATAATGTTGATGAATTCTTATCTCAATCCTTCCTTGATTATTGTATGTCCATTGGAATAGATGTTTAATACTCAATTGCTCATGTTCATACTCAGAAAGGGTTGACTGAATCCTTTATCAAACGTCTGCAATTAATTGCTAGACTATTACTTTGGAACACCAAATTGCCTTTATCGGCATGGGGGCATGTTATTATTGATGCTGCGAATTTAATTCGCCTTCGTCCTACAACTAATCAAGATTTATCTCCATTACAACTTGTTATAGGTTATCAACCTAATATTTCACATTTACGTGTTTTTGGTTATCCTTTTTATGTTTCCCTTGCGAATTCTGAGAGGGGCCGGCGGATTTGGCACCCATAACCCGAGGACCCTCCGAGTCAACTCCTACGGTTGAAAACATTTTTTAAACCGCTTTTTTAAAAAGTGAATCAGTGGGCGAACTCATTTATCTGATTATCTTGCATTAAATCTTATTAAACATGGTGGGAATTTTTTTTCTTTCCTTTAAACATTAAACCCTTTTTATACGATTAAACATTTTTGTAGAAATCGGATGGGTTTCCCTCTATTTTGGACATTTCCCGATTTACAACACACCTTGATAAAACATTTTACACCCAATAATGTTCATTTACTCCACATCCAACTACGGGACATCAAGTCCACCACAAGCAATTTCAAATCTAAATTTAAAATCATTTTCTAAACACCATAGAAATATAAACAATATTTTTATAACCGTTGGGCTCGAGTCGAGGATTACACCCAACCGCAAACGTACCTCTACCACATAGAGGATTAGAGCTCTCGTAGTTCATTTCTTTAAAACATGTATACATTACAAAATAAAGATGCACAAGTAGTTATTTACAAAAAGGTCTATACATTTTCAAAAAGTGGTTGTCGCATGAAGCGCGAGGTATCCCCTCGCCCGGGCTTGAGGATCTCTTTCAAACTAACCGTCGTCTACCCTCAAAAAAACATTTCGGAAAGAGGAATTGAGTTAAAGGAGAACGATTAAGCTTACGATTCGTAGAAAAATGTTTCCATATATAGTTTAAATAAATTGTGTAAAATAATTGTATAAATATCTCATTTTAATAAACATTTACTTTATTTTCTTTTCACACCAAATCCGTCCTCAATGGAACATGCTAAGTAACCGCGTTGGCCATGAAAACTTCGATGAAACGCTACGATCATGATAGCCAAAAGACCTCCAGATAAATCATACATTTCTTTAGATATCATTGCACTATGGAATACATCACATCGTGCTTTAGTAACATTTTCGTACTTTTCACGTGCATGCGTAATCACTCTTCCATTCCCTCTATAAAAAAAATCTTATCCCTTTCCCATGTACCATGCATGTTTAAAGCACTTTAGTTGACTTTCCTTTAAACTTTATCTTTGTAACATAGGGTAACCATGAATTCAACCATAAACATCTTCATATAAACATAAATATATATATATATATATATATATATATATAATATTCATAAACATTTCATTTAATATGAAAACCATAAATCATGCTTTATAAAACTATGGAAACCATAATTATTTCGTATTTTCAACATAATTAAGTCAAAGAAAACCATTTCCTTTTCATTAAACATTTACCAACATAGATATGAAAATATATATATTTGTAAACATTAATATATATATATATATATATTTCCATAAACATTCACATTTTCCCTCACCTTAGTTATTTATTTCCCTTTTTCCTCCTTTAAAAAACCTACCTTTGTCATAATCACTTTCCTTCTACAAGTCGTATTCATAAAATCATTAGCATTCATGCCTTAACAATATTCAATGAAACCATTAACTATAATATACTCTCTATCAAATTAGAAAGCAACCCTTAAGTATTTTCTTATTCAACTTAATCTCAACTTAACCAATTCACTTCCAATTAAATCAAGACTCATGACAACATCATTACAAGTCTTAAATCAAGTCATTAGCATGCATAAAGTGAAAAACCCATAATGCCCTTCACCTTAGCAAAAATTACATTTATACCTTAATCAATTATTTTTCTTAAAACTTCAATTCTAATACATTCCATTAGGCATTTACTCACTTCCAATTGATTAAAATAAATTGAAACTCAACTTTTTCATACTTTTCCTAGGGTGGTCAAATCCTACATGTCACACATTCATCCTTGTTTCTTCAATTTCTTCCATTTTCTTTCAACAATTACATTTAACAATTCATCCAATACCATTGATTCAATTAAACTAAATCAAACCAATGCATTTCCAATTAAACCCTCTCTTGGCCGAAATTTACAACCCTTATAATCTCACTCTTTCTTTTCAATTTCTTAGCAAAATCCACATAGAATCATGTCAATTTAATAACTAAAGTGTTAACATAACTCAATTGAAGGTTTAGATAAATAAATCCATAAAACCCTAATTGTTTACCTTAATAGTTTTGGTGTCTTGGTGTTAACTTGAATTTAAATGAAATCTTTTGTTCAAATCTACATAAAGAGATGCCAAGAAACTCATTTACACCCTCATATAACAATTTCCTCCATTAGCCTTCAAATTCACATAGACTAGTAAGTGATCTCACCTTAAAAACTTGATTTTTCACTTAGGATTTGATATAGGGTACTTCATGGAGATGATGAACACTTGAAATGACATGAGAATTACTTGAATGGCTTGGAAAGGGGCTGCCAAAATTTTCTCCCTTGCATGGACATGAAGTGCTTCCTTTTTGGCTTCACTTTTGCCTTTCAAATTGTCTCTCCCGTAAGCACACCCACAATCAAGCCAAATGCACTTTAAATGATCCTTTTTCATGCCTAATTTGCCCTCCAATTGTCCTTAAATTAACAGCATGCCATTGGTTAGCATCCTTGAATTCTAATTGGTCCATATGTAACCATATAATCCAAAAGCAACCAAAACCACTTTATTCTCCATAAAATCCCACTAACTTGAACCATAGTTGAAGCAACTAACTCTCATGGTTAGCTAACATAAATATCACTTTAACTTTAGTTAGCTTTAACTCATCAACTAACCAAAGTTAAATTAACTACTTTATGACAAATATCAAAGTTAATGGCAAGCTCTCATAGGTCCATTCTTGTAATCACATGGATCACCAGTTTACATGTATAAATTCTGTGGTTCTTGCTTTGCTTACTTAGATTAGGCTTACTCATTAAATGACTTAAATGCCCTCTTTGAAAATAATACCCCTATATCAATAAAAACTCCGAAAATATTCCATGATCGGCCAATCATAAAATTGATCATGGAATACTCTAATTAAACTTATTTCCTATCATGAACATGCTTTGAAAAAATCTGAGTCTGAGGAATATTTTAAAAATATTTACCGTAAAAAGACATTTTAAGTCATAAATGGTAGTTCTTCAAAAACCCCTTAAACGAATTCCATTTTAATTCGTTTCATTTTCTTTAGACTCAATACATTATTCTGAACATTTTCAATTTTTTTTCGGGCTCGTTTTTCAAAAATTATTATTCATTTGACCGTTTTTAGTTAAATACATAACTTATCGAAAACAAAATTTACTATTCATAGAAACAGTAAATTCAGGGTCTTACACACTCATCGAACTAAACTAGGTCCTCAACGCCGTCTTGGTATTTATGTTGGTTTTCAATCTTCATCTATTATTAACTATATTGAGCCTCTCACAAGTGAGGTTTTTACTGCTAGATTTGCAGATTGTCATTTTAATGAAGATGTTTTCCCGCCATTAGGGGGAGAAAAGTCAATTCCAGAAGAATGGCAAGAAATTACATGGACTGAATCATCCTTTTCTCATCTTGACCCCCCATAAATCAATCTGAATTAAAGGTTCAAAAGATAATTCATTTACAAAATTTTGCAAATCGATTGCCTGATGCATTTATTGATTCAACAAAGGTTACAAAATCACATATACCAGTTCCAAATATCCCAACACGGATTGAAATTCCATTGCGAAAATTGAAATATAGTGTGACCAATGAGCCTAAGCCACGATTAAAACACGGACAACCTATTAGCTCAAAAGATACAATTCCTAGAAGAAGGAAAAGTGTTAAATTCAATGCTCCTGAAGAGCATACAAATGTGAAAGGATTAAATGATGAACTAATAACCCCTGTAGAGGCATCAATTGAACAATCATCTCATGAGATTGTACCGATACATAACAATGAAGAGATATCTATTAATTATATGCATAAGGGAAAAATATGTGGATCGAAATACTACCCTTATAGATGATGTTTCTTTCCAGTGACTATAGACATCATAAGCAATGATGAAGATCGAGGAGCCACGAAATGAATGAATGTCGACGTCGAAATGATTGGTTATGGAAAGAAAACAGTGTGAATAAGTTAAAATTCTTGACTAAATAGCGGTATTTGGATGAAGTTCAAACACCTAAAGATATAAAACTGTTGAATGTCGATGGATCATTGTATGTAGTGAAATGAGCAAAAATGAGATCATGTGATATAAAGCACGCCTTGTAGCCAAAGGCTTCTCACAAAGACATGGAGTTGATTATGGGGAGACATATCCTCCCGTAATGGATGCAACTACATTTCGTTATTTAATATATTTAGCAGTCTCCAAAGGACTTGATATGCGGTGATGGATGTGATCCTAAGCGCATTTATATGGATCACATTGATCTGTGTATATATGAAAATGCCCAGGATTCAAATTACTTGAAGTAATGAATTGAAAACCCACGGACATGTATTCAATCAAGTTACAACGATCTTCTAAGGATTAAAGCAGTCACACGGTTGAATGTGTGGTATAATCGTTTAATAATATTGCTCAAAAAACGAGGATATGAATAAATTCAATTTGCCCATGCATTTTTATCAAGAAAGTAGCAACTGGATTTGCAATTATTGCGGTATATGTGGATAATTTGAATTTGATTGAGACTCCTAAAGAGCTTATCAAAACAACAGACTACTTAAAGAAGGAATTTTAAATGAAAGATCTTGGGAAAACAAAATATTGTCTCGGCCTGCAGATCGAGCATTGTTCAAATGGTATATTAATCCATCAATCAACATATACAGAAAAAGTCCCGAAGTGCTTTCATATGTATAAATCACACCCCTTTAGTTCCCCCATGGTTGTTAGGTCGCTTGAAGTGACCAAAGATCCATTTTGGCTTAAAGAAGAAAATGAAGAATTGCTTGGTCTTGAAGTACCATATCTCAGTTCAATTGGTACACTAATGTATCTTGCAAATTATATGTGACCAGACATTGCTTTTATAGTTAATTTACTAGCAAGATATAGTTCAACTCCAACTAAAAGGCACTGGAACAGAATTAAGCATGTATTAAGATATCTCTAAGGGACATGTGACATGAGATTATTTTATTCCAAAACATTGGAACCCTGAGTACGGTTATGCGAGATAGAGGGCTATCTTTGAACCCTCCATGGCTTAGATCCGCAAAAAGCGAGAATATATATTTACTTATGGAAATCTTGTTATATCTTAGAATTCGATCAAAACAAACAATGGTAGCCACCATCTCCTCGGTATTTAGAAATGCTGTCATGCATGTGAAGCTAGTCGAGAATGTGAAACCCGGAAAATCCAGATTTTGGATAAAGGGTAAAATAGTAATTTCGGATGAAAATCGAATTTTCAAATCTCGAGCCAAACAAACGGACTTCCTCCGTTGAAATCGTCTGCATGAGAATTGATTTCGCGTCGAATTTCGTTAGATTCGAAAGTGGTCGGGATTTCGCGTTTTTCGAGCGTAGGGTGTCGGATGACAAATAAGCGAGGTTAGGGGATCTTAAGTGACACTTGGCAGAAATATGTGGTCACTTGAAAGAATGGCTCACAATGAGCCATGTGTGGGAAAAGGAATCCCATGGCTCACATTGAGCCATGTGGTGATGATGTCATAATGAGGGTTTAAGAAAAATAAGAGAAAAATATGGGAAAAATAGAGCTGCGCTAATTTGAGGAAATGGGGAGGCAATTTCCTCCTTTGAACGGATGTGGTGTCTTGAAAAATGAGGAGAAATCTGAAGGAAGAGAAATGAGAGAAAATGAGATTGAAATGAAAAAGAAAGAAGCGGAAATGGAAGGAATAAGGCGAAAGGAAAAGAAGAGCGTGCGCAGAAGGGGAGAGAAAGAAAGAAGATTATCGTGCTTCAAATTGATTAACAGTGAGAGAGTCTTGCCTGCAGAATTGTAGCGTCAGGCCGTGTTGATTCGCCCGAGATAAGAAGGAAGTTGTTACTGCGGAGGGATAAGCGCGTGAATTTGGTTTTGGAACTTCCAAACTCGAGAGGTAGGATATTTTCCTACTTGGTTACTTTGGCACAAAGGCTTTATAATGGTAGGGGTTGCTTGTGGGAGGCCATGTAAATTGGATTCGAGTTTTGGGATTAAAGGGTATGGATTTTATGACCGGTTTCACCGATGCGCCGACTATGAGTTAGGGTTTGGCCCAAGCGAAAGCTAAGGTGTCATCAATTGTTTGATGTGATGATAGGATTGGAACCAAAAATGGTTCCAAGTTTGCTAAGTAGTGAGGTACCACAATTTGAATGGTCCTGATTTGAGACCTAATTGTGTGTTATTGCTTGTTTGAATTAAGTACGGTGTGTAAATGTGATGTTGATGCATCTTCATTTAATGTATTAACATGGTTTGCATGGAGGTAGATTATATGTATAAATTATAATTATTATGGTGTGTAAATGTTTTCATATAGTGCTCATTCCTTACATGAAACATGAGGAAAAATACGTGGCATCATACATTCCACCATACCACGGTCCACATCGTGTCGAGGTGGTGTGGAGTGCGGGGTAAGGTTGATACCGGCATTGTTGAATGAGTCTTAAAACTCAGACTCTACAGGAAAATGGGATAAAGTCCAAGGTAGAGATTCACGAGTGTAAATGATCAAAATGATAAATTACATGTTTGGGCGGGACGAGTTGGGAGTTCCCCCAGTGAAGTCCCAAAATGTTTATTCACGCGGTTAGACATGAATCAGGCTAATGTAAGTTCGTGAAAGGTATTTGAAAAGGCGTCTTTGGCGTCCTAAAGTGCCAAACCCGGGAGAAATCCATAGCCCACAAAGAAATAAAGGAAAGAATGTGATAATTAAAATTGGAGGGTGCCGATGGTTTAGTCATGGTGTGTGGCCCGGTTTATTCACGCTTGGCGTTAAAGTGTGAGAGTCGGTTAGGACTTGGATTACCGTGAGCATGAGGTTGCATCTAAATCATGATATAGACATTTCATATAATAGTAAATAATTGTATGGAATGTGATTGATTCATTTATATATCATAATTCTGCATGCTTATGCATTTAGGTGGGAGTAACAGCTTGTAGGAAAACTTTCTCTTTGGGCTTTGCTCCTTACAGTCGTGGGACCACTTCCAGTGCAGTATTAGAGAGACGACACTCAGTAGAGGTAGCTTTTGAGAAGAAAGCCGAAATGTGGCTTTGAGTAAATATTTGTAAATATGTATAAAACTTTTTGTAGAACAAGCATGGAAACTATGAAAATATAGTTGATTATTATCATTTTGAGTATTGGTTTATGGGCTCAAGAGGCCATTTTACTTTCAGTATGCGTCTGTGTCTGAGATGTATAGATTTCGCGGTGTGAATAGTTAGTCAATGGACCCCGGTTTTGGGGCGTCACGAGAATGTGTTTGGTTGAGATCCGTGATCTGACACATCGGAAAATCATAATGAATTATCTTCTATAAGAACAAACCAAACGATCATTATATGAAGATAATGTTGCGCGTATTGCGAAAGTCAAAGGTAGATATATTAAAGGTGATCGAACTAAGCACATTTCACTAAAATTCTTCTATACTCATGAACTTTAGAACAATGGTAAAATCAATGTGCAATAGATAAGGTCCAGTGATAAGCTAGCATATTTATTTACAAAAGCCCTTCTCACTACAACATTCAAGAAACTTGTACACTCAATTGGTATGCATCAGGTAAAAGATCTTTAAAATGAAGTATTATGTCACTATCAGAGGGAGAGTTGTTAAAGATGTTAGCATACTGCACTATTTTTCCCTTCATCTAGGTTTTATCCCACTGAGTTTTACTGGCAAGGTTTTTAATGAGACAATACTAACTATCTAGTGATGGTCATTCAAGGGAGAGTATTATAAATAATTAATTGAGAAATTTGAATGACCACACATATTGCCTATAAGACTTCATGTGTCAAAATAATTAATTATCAATTATTTATTTGTATAATCTTTATTTATTTATTGTGCATGCAACATTAAGTGAATAATTTTCTTATTCTTCAAGTTGCTATATGTTAAGTGATCAATCAATTTTACTCATTAATAGTAGCCACAACATGTTGACCAATAAAAATTTTATATTGAGGATGATCACTCTATAACATAATTGTGATTAATTTAGAAAAATATTTAGTTAAATTTTTATGATTAATTATGATAAAATATTGGATTATAATTCTTAATCTACCCATAGGAATTGAGAATAAGAACATAGTCTAATAGTTTTATCTTAAGGAATAATAGGCTTAAACCTAATTGCATGGAACTTTAGCCCACATGCAAATATATGTCTCTAGGTCCTTCCCTAAATTTTTTAACATATACATTTATTTGAGTAGGACTTTAGCCCACAAGCATGTCCTATGTCTATTGACTAATCTTTGCGTGTGTTACATTGGTTCACATACATTACGTTTATAGCCTCAAAATAATTAATGATAATATTTTCTTACTTTGTAGTTACACAATCTGCAAACTCCCGAGTTTAAGGGAGATAACTATAAAGTTTGTGAGCCAGTCTTTCTCCATTTAGGATGTATGGACTTTGACTGCTATAAGGAAGGATGAGCCATCGGTATCACGCGACGACCTCGGATCTTGGTGAGACTTCGAAAAGTAGGAAAGGTCAACCGTCCATTTTGTTCATAAGACACACATGAGACGATGATGAACCGATTGAACGTGTCAGTCGTTGATCACCAAGACCGATGGATGAATGATTACTAATTGATAAATCCTTGATAACATTTTGATAATTCAATTCGTCTAAGGCTCCTTTGGAATTAGAGGTGCACGATCATATCATGCGCCTGATGGACAATTTCGGCTCAATTGAAGTCTTTGGAAGTATCCATGTCTGAGTCCCCTCAATATAGTCCATTCAAGATCTCTTATAACACACATAAGGATAAATGTTCAATTAATGAACTCTTGGCCATGTGTGTTGATAGGCTCGAAATGTGCTATATAAAATGTGTATGCTTATGTGCGCAAGTGCATGTGTCGCCTCAAGTAATATAGTGATGAAAAGTAAGAGTATCATTCCCATGGAGAAAAGGGTTACTAACTACCGAAATTGGAATAGTTCTAATTTTATTTGGATTAACATAAAGGTGAAGTTGAAATAGAAAACAAACTAAACTAAAGAATGCAAATTTCTACACTACAACGACTCAATAAAGACTAAAAAGCCTTAGAGCATAGATTTCACCTAAACAATTATATATGAACCTCCCAGATTCAGTCAATCAATCTTCAATTTTCACTAACCAGAAAGTGTCAGTTTCACTAATGTATATGCGAATCTCTCTCTAGCATCCACACACTACCCTTAGAAAAGGTTTTATTGCTCCTCTGCCTCAAACCAACACAACTAAGGATGTTGTGAACCCTAGAAATCCCAATACTATACCTAATCTCATCTATATCTCTATCTCATGATAATTAGATGACATTTCATTCATGGTCTAACTTAATCATTACTTCTTAGTCTCAAATCAAGCCACAAATCATACAAATATTGGTCAAATACTCATGACATTAGACTAAATGAAATATTCAACATATGTGTGAAAATAACACGTAATCAATATAAATTAGGAGAATCAGCACATTCATGTCTTTGGCTACATCTAAACCCTAAAAACAAACAAAAAAATCTCTAAGGAAATACAGCCATTAAAGGAAAACAAGGAAAGAGAAGATAAACAAATCTGAGTAAAAGCCCCATGTTTTCCTCCTTTATTTCCTTATTCTTCAAGCCTTTCTTCCCCAAGATGTGTGCTCTAGGGTGTTTCCACCCTAAGAGCTCTCTTTTGGAATCTTCGAGACCCCCCCAAACTCTCCCCCTTTCAAATTCCCTAATTTCTTTCTCTTATAAGCCAAAAACCAAGAGAGCCCCGACATCCACGCTCTAGCGTGGCAAATCTGCGCTACGACATGGAGAAAATGGAAAGCTACTGGTCTTTTGTGAGCATATCCATGCTACAACATGGTGAATCTACGCCGCAGCGTCAAAATTTCACGCCCCAGCGTCAAGACATAAAGGCACTGTTGTAGGTAAGTTCTAGCCACGCCTAGCATGAAACTCATGCCTCGACATGAGTGGAGTCACTTGTTACAACACCAGGAAATCTAACATAGCACGAGAACTATTTCTAGCTTGCTCTGGTTTTCCTTCTCTGCTTCCCGATACCATAACTTTCTCGTCCGAACTTCAAATTAAGCAATCTTGGTGTCTACAAAAATCTCTTGAAGTCTAGATTATGGATATACTATAGATAACACTTTAGAGTTGATGGTAAAGACTGAATCCATAAAGTGTGCCAACTGGTCAGTTTTTTAGCACTATTATCTTCTTTCTTCAACTTCTAAAATCCATAACTTGATAATTTGAAGTCCAAGTTAAGTGAATAAGGCCTTTTCGGAAAGCTTGAGAAGTCTATTATCCATCCATATAAATATTGGATCCATGGGAGATCATTCTATAGCTAAGTAATCTGAGTAGTTGATCTTTTGCATCTTTGACGGTTTCTTGATTTTCCACTTTTAACTGTTTTCACTCCGATTTCACTCGTATGCATTCAATGGTTAACCTAATCATAAAGATGAAAATTTAGGGCATTAGAAAAGTTATTTATATCTAAAAACCATAAAAAAACACACAAAACATAGGGATAAAATGAGTATAAACTATACTCGTCATGTGTCTGAAGGAGCGGCTACTCAAGGAACAAAGGGGGAGGAAGACTTTTACTATTCTTGGTAATCAAAGGAAGAATAATCCTAAGAACAAGGGAAAGGGAAAGATCCAACCCAAGGCAGACATCAAGAAAGAGTCCACGTGTTTCTTATGTAATAAAAAATGACATATGAAAAAGGACATGAAGCACAAAGTATGACTTGAAAAGAAAGGTATTTCATTTTCTTTCATATGTTATGAATCAAATTTCACAAATGTTAACAATAACACTTGGTGGATTGACTCGATTAACCGATCCATGTTTAAAGATACCTTGCGAGGTATGAAACCTCGAGAGCTGATGGAGTCGTGAGTAGGCATCCATTCAAGAGGAAAGTCAAGCTCACATGTGGAAGCCATCGACACTTACAGTTTAGAGTTGTCGAGCGGCTTTATTTTGCAATCGGAGAAGACCTTCTATGTTTCTAGTTTTTCTATGAATTTAATTTTGGTATCAACTCTTGTACCTTTTGAAATCTCTTGTAACTTTTTGGATAATGGTCTTAATTTTTTAATAAAATAAGAAGTTATTGGATCTGGTACTTTGTGCAATGGTCTATATTCGATACATTTTCAAGATAATAATGCTTTTAACTCATTAAGTTTAACTGTTGGAATTAAAAGGAATGTTATGAATGAAGTATCATCCTTATTATGGCATCAAAGATTAGGACACATCTCCATTAGAGAATTAAAAGGTTAGTCAATGAAGGGAATTTTCGGTGCTACTGGACTGCGACTTTGAGACATGTTTGGATTGCATTAAAGGAAAGAACGACCATGAGTCAAAAAGGGTGCAGCAAGGTAAACATTTGTTGAGAAATCATACATACAAACATTTATTGTCTTGGTATGGATGAGAGAGATCCGAAATACTTCATCACCTTCATTGATGACTACTCACATTACATGCATCTTTACATGCTTCACATTCCTAAGAGACCAGCGCTGGAAGCCGCTAAAAGGTATTCAATGCCGAAGTAGAAAAACAATGCGAGAAGCAAATAAAGATAGTGAGGTCAGATAGAGGTGGAGAGTACTATGGTAGTTACATTGAGAATGGGCAAGCACCAAGTCCATTTGCTAGGTTTCTTCAAGAGCATGGTATTGTTGCCAAATACACCATGTTTGGTTCTTCGGAACAGAATGATGTGGTAGAAAGAAGAAATCGAACCTTAATGGATATAGTAAGGAGTATGAGGAGTAACATTAATCTTCCTCAATTCTTGTGGACTGAGAAACTAAAGTCGACAATGTATATAATCGTGGGTTCAACCAAAGGTTGTCCAGATGCCATTTGAGTTATTCGAAGGTTGGAAACCAGGTTTGCGACATACTCGTGTATGGGGGATGCCGCGTCTCAAGTAAGGTTATAATCCACCGGCAGAACCCAGTTATTAGTGGGCATTTCATTTGGATATCTTTTGAAAAATCCAAGGGTTATGTATTATGTTGTCCTTCTCACACCGCAGGATTGTGGGTCGAGCAGAGAAGTTTCTTGAGAATGACTTAATCAGTGGGAGTGGTTAATTTCATAACACATTGTTTGAAAGAGATCACTATCAAGGTCACACCTCTAGTTCAAGTTATAGATTGATTTGTCATACATACCCATGAGTTAGAAATGGGTACAAGACAACCAGTCATCAAGAATCCACAAACTTTTGAACCTATAGATCTCATTGTCGAGGAACAACAAAATGTTGAACAACTAATTGAGCATCTGGTTGAACAACAAATTCCTCTTGAAGAAACAACATTAAGGTGATCTACTAGGGTTAGAAATTCAGTTATTTCTAGTGATTATGTCGTGTACTTCTAAGAATCGGATTACAATATTGGAGTTGAACATGATCTAAAAACCTTTTCACATGCCATAATTTCTAAGGAATCAGACTTATGGTATAATGTCATGAAAGATGAGATGAAATCTATGGCATCCGATCGAGTTTGGGATCTAATCGAGTTGCCTTATGGTGTAAAAATCGTTGGGTGCAAGAGGGTCTTTAAGACAAAGAAAGACTCGTGGCCAAAGGGTCCACTCAAAGGGAAGGAATCGACTACATGAAGACCTTTTCTTCTGTATCAAGGAAAGATTCTCTTTGGGTTATTATTGCATTAATAGCTCATTTTGATATAAAGCTGCATCATATGGATATGAAAACAACTTTCCTTAATGGTAAGCTAGAGGAAGAGGTTTACATGAAACAACCTGAAGGATTCTTCTCAAGTGCTGGTGATCATTTGGTTTGCAAACTTAATAAATCTATTTACGGTTTAAAACAAGTGGTCCCGTCACTAGTATTTGAAGTTCCATAAGGTCATCACTTCATTCAGTTTTGAAGAAAATGTCATGGATCATCGTGTATACTAGAAGGTTAGTGGAAGTAAGATCTATTTTCTTGTTTTATATGTGGATGATATTTTGCTAGCAACAAATAATAAGGGGTTACTACGTGAGGTGAAACAATTCCTCTCAAAGAACTTTGATATGAAGGATATGGGTGAAGCATCTTACGTCATTTGCATTAAGATCCATCAAGAAAGATCTCGAGGCATTCTGGGTTTGTCTCAAGAGACCTATATCAACAAAGTTGTAGAGAGATTTCAAATGAAAGCTTGTTCACCGAGCCCACCACCCAGTATGAAAGGAACGGTGTTATTAGACCAAAACATCTCCTAAGTAAATCATTTTTTCAATATTGGTTTTGGCCTAATATCTTGCACAAGTGCATAGGTCTGACGGGTAATAAATTGGATTTAAGTCCGGATATGATCCCACAGAGATTTCAAGAATTCTAGATCAACTACCACGACTACTCGAGCTTCCTTACTATTTGGACTATAAAATGACATTTGTGTTCGACAGAAGCTGTAAATTATACAGTATATAATAAAAAAGGAATATGTTTGTCGAATAAACTGAATCCTAAGAATAATGAATACTTGAATAGTTAAGAAAATAAATGGAAGCGAGTAATTATCGTTTTAATTTTGTGGAATCAAATACTATTGTAGTATCAATTCACATTTGTTAACCTTTATTAATTTTGCTTATGTATTTCGGGTTTAAAATCTCTGTCCAAAATGTTTAGTAGATGCAATTTGGATCTCTCCACCTCCCGTTTCATTATCTAATCTTTGCACGATCCTCGAATACAGAATGAGATAACTACTTTTTAACAGGGACTTCCCTAATTACGGGTATTTTCTTTTGCAATACTTCATACCCATTTTTGGTGTAACCTTAGCTCCCAAGGTATCGGTCAAGAAGCAAGGATATACAACTTCCAGTTCTCTTCCTCAAAGAATAGAATAGATCACCTCTCCTTGATTAGATCTCGGCTATACGGGTTGGCTTCACTATTCGAATTGGGGTGAACTATCTGCTTGTTTAAATTGATAACTCATTCAACTCATTCATGATTTCAAGTGAGAAAGTTTATCAAGTAAAACTTACAAAGCTATTAGATCTCTAATAGCAGGGTTAATATGCCTTCAAAGAAATGTTCATAACTCGGGATTGTCATCCTACGTGTCACTCGAGACCTCCTTGAAATCGAGCAATGAAACAATTCTTAATACGGGTATAAGAGCGTGTCGGATCAAAACGATGAAAAAACCATAACCGAAGTAAATTCCTTAAATTGAAATTCGCAATTTCTTTGGAAACAACTACGGGAAAGATAATTTAGGCAATAGCTCACTTAATGGAAGTTGGGTTCCTCAATTACTGAATTACACACTACAACGCATTCCTACGATCCTGTAGGAATGCTTGCCTTGTAGGCTTGGAGGCGGAATTCGGAGATTTATCTGAACTTGAACATTCGGGTAGTAATTTGAAAGAATTAGATTCTGCATTCAACTTCTACTCAAACGATAACATCAGTTCAAAATAGCAAGAAAGCTAAATGACCAAATCAATCATCTCTCTTCATCTTAACATTGAAGAAAAAGAAAAAGAAAAGAAAACTAAGAAAATAGAAAATGAGCCGGCTACCGGAACCTCTGCGATGCGTGTCGCGTAAACTGCTAGTTATGAGTGGGTAGGCTGGCATTGTTATAGGGTTTCTCGGTTGGGCCCGTACGGAGTCTTTGTGGATTTCCAAGTGGTGGCCCATGTTAATGTTAAGTTCTTGCGACTTCAGAATCCCGCAGTCAGACATCGATCTCACGTCGCTGACATCAACTCAAATCTTCTACTTGAGGCTGGAAATGGTTGCTCCGGATGCCGGCGACATCAATCTCTTGTCGCGACATCGGCCCAGTGAACGCGACTTCCTCCCGATATTCTTATGCCGGTACCGTTCGCCCAGCCATGACATCACGCTCTCTGCTACTTGGGGCCCGATAGGGTTCTCCGATGTCGGCGACATCGATGTCTTGTCGCGACATCAGCTCAATTCTTCTTTGTAGCTTTTAGCGAGCGTTCATGATGTCGGGTATAAATCTCGCAGCCATTGACATCATCCACATCATCAGCGACATGATCTCACGTCGCGACGCTGGCGACAGAATCTTCTGCAGCCTTCAAGTGATCTCTTTTGGATGTGGCGCGACACTAGTCACTATCAGCGACATCACTTCTGTGCCTTTGCGGGTTTTCGCGTTGGTTCGATGTCGACATCAATCTTTTCGCCAGCGTTAACGAGCTCATATTCTTGTAACTTTCAAGCGGGTTTTACGTGTTGCGACAACAGCCTATTGTCGTGACATCTTGATCCTTGCATGCTTGATCACGTTGCCACTTAGTTTGCTCTTGATGTCGCGACATCAATTCTTTGTCTGACGACATCTCATTATGTTTGCTGACCTTCAGCGGTAAAACACAGGTAATTTGTCGCGACGTATTAATCTCTGTCGCGACATCAGCTTGAGAACTTTCTAAGCTTAGCGGTGCTCTTGGTGCCGCGACATCAATCTCATGTCAGCGACATACTTTATGGCTGCGGCTTTGAATGCGTGTGCTTGTATTATGACCGCAAACCAAATCATCTGCGACCCTTCAGCCGATGTCTGGGATGTTGGCGACATCAACAAGTCTTACGCTCAATCTTGGCTGCTATCTTGTGATCACATCGCGACACACGTCAAAATTAAGCTTGATTTTCTACGATGTTGCGACCTCATGCTGGGTTGTGCAACCCCAGCGCAACATTAATTAACCGGTTGCTCATTACGCCTGCTATTTTACGCATTTTACTCATGAGTTCTTGCATTTGCCAAGTACATTTCTTATACTCTTTTATACTCACATAAATAACATTGGTGAGTTTCTTAATATTCTGCATCTGAAATTATTCATTTCTACATTAAAATCAAACAGAAAAATGGACTAAAAATAGATGACTTTTGCTCATTAAACTCCCCGAACTTAAAATTTTGCTTGTCATCAAGTAAAGAAAAAAGAAAAGATTTGTCCTGTGAAGCAATAAGAAAATTTTAAGGACATTTTTCGATTTATTCTGTGATGGCATTCAATTTAATTATAAGCCGTGCGCCATTATTTTACGGCCCACATCTAACCAAGTCGATTCAAGTTGGTTCTCCACTCCTTCACCATCACCTGAAAACTATAGCCTGTTGAGTATTTACAAACAACATAATCATTAGATCTGTTGAAAAATAAATTGTTTTCCTTTCTCATCTTCCTCTTGAGTCCACTTAACTCCTAGAGTCTTCTCATAGTTTTGATTGTTCCATATTTTCAAATTCCATAAGTTTTGTTTTCATGTTAGTCTCCACTAATGTAGGTGATTTCAGCCTTCAAGATCAATCAGGTCTTTTAGGCTTATATTGTTAGGCTTGGGTAATGGGTAGGATGGAAGGAATTTTTAGGTTAAGATTACCCTGAACCTTTTCTCTCCTCTTCTGCCCTTTCTTTCTTGTAGTCTTCACAATAAGCTCCCTAAACTTTCATGTTTGGGCCATCTCTTGATTTCTTCAATTCGAGCTTGTATGCTGTTTCTCACTTGTAATTCCACTGGGGAAATTTCCTTTGTTTGTCACCATTCAGGGATAGTGCAGTGTTTTAACTTTTTAGGCTTTCTAACACTCTTAGCGAACTTTGGGTTAGTAGCTCCCATACCAGATGGCATTAGGGTACTAGGTGTTGAAACACCCCTAAGAACTTAATTGTTCAAGGGACAGGCCACCAGATAAAGCTTATCCCTATAATCTTTTCTTTTAATTGCATTTTCTGCTCTTTGTTTTTTTTTTTTTTTCTTTTCATTCCCTTTTTGAGTTCCTCAAAAACATATACTCCCCCAAACTTCATTTCTTTCTTCCTCCTTGAATTCCTGGGTAATCATAGGTTCTTTACTGAAGGATTGATTTCTTGGATGAGTTTGGGTTTCCATTGGTTTATTTTTTTGAAAAATAAAAACATGTCAATTACTGGAACTAAGTATCTGTCCCCGGCATATGAATAGGGATGGCTAGAATGGCTCAAATATCAAGAATGGCTGCATGTCTCTTGTCAGCTGTATCACCTAGGATTTAGCCTCAATCAATAATCTAACAAATTCTACGAATTTGGGATTGGTGATTGTGACTAACCATAAGAGTACCTTGACTCATTTTGTTGATGAGTAGTTAAATAATTGATATTCAACGGGTTCTACCATGACTTATTGTTCATACTACAAACTCAAAAATATGTTTTGTTCCTTCTATTTATTACTTTCCTCCTAATACGGACTTGTCGGTTAGACTTAAGTAACTTTTGCACCTTGTGTCTCAATTAAACTGTATTCATTTGGCCCTTATTCTGCAATTTTTTCGCATTTCAGCTTATTCCTAATCTAACTGCTTCATTCAATTCAGCTCATGACATCTCAACAGTTTTTATTCTGGAACTAATTTCTACTTTAATTTCCTAATCATGCAACCACAAAGCAACTCAACATTGAACAAACAAATTCAAAATAGCACGCACACAACAAATTCAATTTCAAGTTTCTTATTTTTTGATTCCAATTGCAACAGTTGGATACAATTCAAATGGGAATAAGAGGGGTAAAGAAGGTTAGGCCAGGGGAGAAGGTCTATTTTTCCCTTTTGAAATAGCCGGGAGCAAAGATGTTGGGGGATCTGAGTCAGGTGGCACTAAATGGTAGATTGGGTTTTCAATTCTCTTCTTTCTTTCTCTTCTTGGTTTCCCTCTCCATTTGTTCTTCAATGAAAGAAATCTCATTAGAGATCCAACCTTTTTGTTCAACTCATCCTGCCTCTTCCCCCAGGCCATTCATTGTATTCTCCATTTGGAGTCATGACCTACAAAAATTTGGAGAGATTATTGTTCAATGGAATCTAAAATTTTCTAGCCATTCTTTTTGCCTATAGGATTCAGTATCCTTTTGCTTCTTGTCTCTATCATCCAGTTTATTTTCAAAATCCTTCTGTAGAGACTTGTATAGGAACTTGAAGCCCTTGATTTGCTCCCCAAATTTAGCTTCTTGCTCTGTATCTCTTTTCTTTATCAATGTTAGGAGTTGAGAATCACGCTCAAACGGATTGTTATAAAAAGCTTCATGACTTAGTTTGAGTTTCTGTAGCAGTTGATCTCTTTCCTTCATTTCTTTCTTGAATTCTTCCCCTTGCTGCCCATTATTTTCTCATACATTCCTCTCTTGTTCGGCTCTTCTCCCCCCTTCTTTGTTCTCTTCTTTGTAGCCTCAATCTCATGCTCCTTTTCCTTCCTGTTTAGCTCTTCCTCCCACTGTTGGTCTCTTCTTTTCAATTCTTTTTCATAAATGCCTTCTCTGAATTCCTGCTTTAGGTTCCACTCTTTCTGTTTTTCATCCATTCTCTTTTGCATGGCATTGAGAGCTTCCAGTATCGAATTGTTCTCTTGTGCTCCCCTTGAGCTTTCTCCATGTTGGAAATTTACGTTGCACACGGGAGGAGGGTGGCTAAGGGAATGGAGAAGTCTGTTGGGCTGCCTTCATCATATGTTTATTCTTGCAAAAATACCAAAGTCATTGTTTTGTCGGGTGCTGGTTTTACGGATTTGCTCTGCTCCTTGATCGTGACCCTCTGAGATCTCACTTTTTGGTCTTCAGCTTGGGCTTCATCTCTTTTCTCTACCAGCACCCCCTTTTTCTTCTGGTTTCTTGGCCCTTTGCTAACTCTTGTCATAAGAATTACAGGTGAAGCTGCGGGTGCTTCTTCGCCACGATTCCTGTCCCTTTCCTGACCTTCAAACATAGAACAATGATTGTGGCTGGGTGAGGAATAAGACCTCTTTTGTTCCCTTCATGATACCTCATGATAGAATTCTCAATGACAACTCCTATATTGATCTTGTATCCTTTTAGGATGGCATACAGCAACATAACCTCCTGTTCTCTCACTGTGCACACATGTTTTGTTGGAACTAAAACAGAAGCCAGGAAGTAAAACCATACCTTCGCTTCCTCAGTGAGGCTTCCTGTTCCAGCATTCTTGGCCTTCCTTCTTCTTAGTTTAGCTGCACCTTACCATTAGTAGGCTTCTTGGCAACCTTTCAAAATCTGGTTTTCCAAAAGTTTCTTAAATTTGGAACCATGCTTGTACCTTTGCCATGCAGTACCGGCCTCGTTGATGGCCTTAGCTTCATATGAAACCCAGACTCCTCTAACGAAAACCGCTCCATCCTTCCTTCCTACCAAATTTGAATAAAATTCTCTTACCAGTGCTGTATACCCTGATTTTTGGTGTGCGCAGAGACTCTCCCACCCTCTCTGCTCTATCATCTCCTTGAAAGGAGTAACAAGATTTTTGAATCTCACTCACTGACAAACCTTGTTAGCACTCTTTTTCCACTTCAGATGCGCTTAGGTCGACACGAAATCTTCTACTTCTTCTTCTTCTCTCATCTTTCCACTTCCTTTTACGCTCTTTCTTGAAGTTGCCGGAGCTTCGGGTGTTTTTTGATGGCACCTCTCCACCTTGTTCTTCTGACAGATCTCATCTAGCTGTTCTTCTTGGCGGGTTTCTTCTTACGGTTGTTCATGTTCCCTGCAATGAAATCGTCTAGGTTAGGGACTAGAGTGGGAATTTCAGCCATTGGAACGGAAAAGCTTTCGAAGGTTTAAGGCTAGGGTTTAAGGGGTTGAGATTGAAGGAGGAAGAAGGTGAATAGCTACCATGGTTTGGAGTGAATGAGAAAGTTTCCAACAGTTGCAATTCAATCAATGTTTGTGGGCTAATTATTGCTTCATTAAGAACACGTCGCTACTTCAATTTTCGCGTCTTTTTATTTGTCGCGACATAACTAGGTTTTCTAGGAATTGTTTGATTTTCATGTTGCGACATCTATTTTTCATTTGAAACTTAATTCTGTGGCTTGCGGTGGTGTCGCGACATATACCTTCTTCTTTAATACTCACCGGTTGCCCTTTCAAAGCGGTATCGACATCAATCGTTTTTGTCGCGTCACATCACTATGTCAGCGACCTGAACCTTCTGTCGCGACTGACCCTTAACTCAATGATCTCAAGAACCATTTTCTCTTATTGTTTCCTAACCGCACCTGACATTACTTACGGCATCTCAAGCCAGGTTAACAAACAATTCAAGTACCTCTAGGAATTGGGTTAGGGATCAAATTCTCCCCCCTTTTCTCATGTGCTTTGACTTCTCGCAAGTTCTTTGGAATTATTCACATGATTGCCTTGCCATCATGTCTTTACTGTAGTGCTTACAGAAGCTTACTGCAATATTCAAGAAAAATCTAATTAAACTACAATTGATTTCTAAAAATTAAATCTATCCTTATAAAAACAAATCTGACCTAATTTAAGCAACTAAAAGAAAAATATTTCAAAACTTAAAACCAGAAATTAAATCCTTATGGGTTGCCTCCCATTAGCTGCTCAGTTTTGAGTCCTTAGCTGGACTTGCTGTTGTGGTACTTCTTCTTTTCCTCAAGAACCAGTTGGAGTTCTTCATTTCCCTCTTCCCTGTTTAGATAATGCTTTAGCCTCTGTCAATTGACCTTGAATTCTTCGCCGGTGCTCAGTCCTCGATTATCCTTTGCTCCAAATGTAGTACTTGACACCAGCGTGTATGAAGCCCACTCCAATTAGTTTTAATTTCCTGAAACAATTTAAGTGCAGAATTAAGCAATGAGAACACAATTCCCTTCTACGAACTCTTTTCCTCAAAATTCTCACGATCATGCCATTTCTTTGTCTCTTGTCTTTGTATATTCTAGCATTATCATGGCTTCATTTCTCGAGTTCTTTCAATTAGGACAGTTGGAGCAATCTTTCTTCCTTTACGACTTAAAATCGAGTTTAACTTCTTGATGGCCCACATTGCCTTGTATTCTAATTCGAAATTGTAGATGACATAGTTTTACCAAAAACAACTCTGTATGAGGACATTCCAATGGGGGTTTGTATGTACGTTCACAGCCAAGCCCAAAGTCAAATAATAAGTTTGGAAGACTAATCCATATACAGCAGGCTCCATGATCTTTTCAAGTATTCTTTTGTTGATCTCACATTTGGAAATTTCTGCTTGTGTCCATTGGTGGGATGATAAGCTAAACTCATTATGCCCAGTCCCATACCTACTCCTTGAGTTTGCAAATATTTTTTGTTTGCAAAGTGGGTTTCCCCATCACTAATGAGTAAGTTAAGGTGTTCCTAAATCTGCTCAGAAATATTCTTTGCAAAAAGAAGCTCACCATTATCTAATTAGCATCATTCCTTAGACGACTCTTGCTTCCACCCATTTGGAAAGCGTAATCTTGCTAGCGGATATGTAGGTTTCCAAATGATGGTGAGAAGAGGTCCCCATAAAATCTATTCCCCATACATCAAAAATTTGCATCACCATAATACCTTTGAGGGGCATTTCATTCCTGCTGCTGATATTTCCAATCTTTTGGCATCTATCACACAATTTAACCCACTCAGCACAATCTCTGAAGATAGTGGGCCAATAAAATCCTGATTGGAGTATCTTGCGAGAACTGTTCTTTCTCTAGAAAAATGTCACATATGGTGATGCATAGCATTCAATTTATAATGTTGCCTTGTTCCTTTCGCACACATCTTCTTATTATCATGTCGACACCTCTCTTGGGCAGAATGAGTGAGTCATCCCAAATATAATACCTGTATCGATTATGAGTTCCTCTTACATTTGGTAGCTGGTCCCAGGCATTACTCCGAGCCGGGGATAGTTCTGAAATATCAACATACGGGGAGATTGGAAGGAGCCTTAAACAATTGCTCATCTGGGAAGTTCTCTTGACAACATCATTTTCCTCTTCATCAACTTTGCTACTTTCTACTCTTGACAGAACGATCAGCTATCACATTGTCACATCCTTTTTATCCTTGATTTCAAATCAAACTCCTACCTTGATAGCACCACCTTATCAATCTTGACTTAGCTTCCTTTTTTTGACATCAAGTATTTGATTGCTGCATGATCAGTGTGAATTACCACATGAGATCCTAAAATGTACTGCCTAAATTTTTCACAAGCAAATACTATGGCTAGCATCTCCTTTTCAGTTGTTGAGTAGTTCTCTTGTGCTTCATTGAAGGTCTTACTAGCATAGTATATGGCCCTAATTTTTCTCTTTTCTTTGCCCCAACACGGCTCATGGCGAAATCACGGCATCACATTATTTCAAATCCACGATTCCGTGCAGTGCGACCATTATAGGTGCTTGTACGATCGATCTTGATTTCTTCAAAAGCATCCTTGCAGGAGTCATCAAAATTGAACCTTGTATCTTTTCCAGAAGTCTGCATATTTTTGAAAATTCTTTGATGAATCTCCTGTAAAATCCAGCATGCCCCAAGAAGCTTCTTACTCCTTTTACTGTAGTAGGTGGTGCAAGAGTTTTGATAATGGATACCTTGGATTGGTCAACTTCTAGTCCAGTAGCAGAAATTTTATGCCCAAGAACAATACCTTATGTCACCATAAAATGGCATTTTTTCCCAATTCGAGTGCTAGTTGTTTGTCTTGGCATCTGAAGTGCATTTCCAGTTGTTTAAACATTGATCAAAGCTGGATCCATACACAGTAAAATCATCCATGAAAATTTCCATCACTTCTTCAACCAAATCTGAGAATATAGACATCATACACCTCTGGAATGTAGCTGGAGCATTACATAGCCCAAATGGCATCCTTCTAAAGGCAAAGGTGCCATGAGAATAATGAATGTGATCTTCTCTTGATCCTCGGTCTGATAGCAATCTGATTATATCCACGAGTACCCATCGAGGAAAACAAAGTAGAGGTCTCCTGCCCAACTGTCCAACATCTGATCAATGAGGCAAAGGGAAATGATCTTTTACGGTAGGTAGTATTCAGCTTCACCTTGTAATCAATGCATACCCTCCATCCACATCCTTTAATTCTTGTTGGAATCAATTTATTTTCTCATTGCGGATCTGGGTAGCCCCCTTTCTTTGGAACCACATGGGTAGGCTCACGAATTTGTACGAAATAGCATAGATAAAACCAGCATTCAGCAATTTGAGTACCTCCTTTCTGACTACTTCCTTCATCACTGGATTCAGTCTCCTTTGGTGTTCCACAGATGGTTTTGAAGTCTCTTATAGCAGAATCTTATGCATGCAAATTGATGGACCGATACCCTTCAGTTCTTCAATGGACCAAGCTAGCGATTCCTTATGCTTCCTTAATATTTTCAACAATCTTTGTTCCTCATCATCACTGAGTCTGGCTGAAATGATTACTGGTTTTTTCTTTGGTAATTCTAAGTAAGCATACTTTAAATGACATGGCAACTCTTTCAAAACTAGCCCTTCTACACTGGTTTCTTGATGAATTTCCTCTTTGTCAATATTTTCCCCATTATCGTTTTGTTTTGCTTGAAGCTTATACAGGTTCTATAGAATGAAAACTCTTTGTATGGAAATTCGAATAGACATCTTAGGTATCTCCCAGAATTCATCTCTTTTCATTGATAAAAGCTGAGTGTTACAATCATTGTTAACATCGAGTTGGAAGTATAAGAGCAAGAAATCAGCTACATTACCTTTCCTTGTCTCTGTCTATATTTTCATACTTTTATCAAGTTAAAAAGCAGGCCCTTCTTCTCCAACCCTCAAAATTAGAAGCTGGCTTTTGCATGTCATTCCAGGGCGACTCCGAGTAGCTAGGAATGGTCTTTGATAAGCGAGGGGTACTTGTGAATCTTCTTCCATGTCTAGAATGATGAAGTCTACTGGGAAAACAAACTTCCCAACGGTGACGGTACATCTTCAATGACTACATTCGGGTTTACCATCGATCATGCGCCATTTGAAGGTAACGGTTGTAGGGTAAAACCACGAAACTTAGTTTCTTGGCGACGAAAGGGCATCAAATTAAATCTTGGCTCTGAGTCACGAGAGCTGCAGATTCAATTCCTCGACAATACAAGAATCAGCTCCACGGGTCTTTCAAAAAAAAAAAAAAAAAAAAAAAAAAAAAAAAAAAAAAAAAAAATTTTTTTTTTTTTTTTTGTCTTTCTTGGTAGTTCTTTTACAGTGCTGCTGCAAGTGGCAGTGAGATTCACTATTCCTTCCTCTCTTATTTTTTCTTTTAACTGCTCGATTATGTCCTTGGAAATTTTGCTGGTGGCATTTGAGTTACCACTTCGAGTAAAGGCATAAAGTCTCGAAACCTGAAAGTTTTCAAGAACCTTGCAAACTGCTCCTCCATCCTTGACTTCTGCAGTCTTTGTGGAAATGGGACTGCAGGCTTTGATCCTTGGATGTTCTTCCTTTCTACTCTTTCTTTTTCATTCTCCAGTACCTCTTCCCTTTATGGGCTTTCTTCTTCTTTGCTGCTGTCATTTTTCTCTTTCATCTCTTCTAATTCCTTCCCTCCTAGTACACCGCATCATACGGTCTTTTAGGTTCTTCCTTGTGTCACTTGGGAAGGCATCTTTCCTCTGGCTTTGCAGGGTTAGGGCCAACTGCCCTACTTGTGTCTCCGGGTTCTTGAGGGGATGCATTGGTGGTGTTACGAAAAATTTGAGAGTGAGTAGCGGGTTGCTTCCAACTCACACCCAAATTTTTGTTCGAGGTCATAGGTTTCTTGTGCTCCCCCATGAGCTGCGGCATCATTCTTCAAGATTGGACCCTCCTCTGACCTTGATATTCATTTGTATGTGCTCATTTCCTTCTTTGGCTGGCTGGCTGCAGGACCTTGGTGGCTGTTGATAACCCTTTGGAGGTTAATCCGTACCTTGGGTAGCAGTGAAGCCCCTCCACCGTAAGAGAAATTCTCATAGTTTCCTCTGTCTTTGGCGGGTTAGTATTGGAGTTTAAAATGGTAGTTTCTTGGCTCCACCCGGATAATTAACCTCTTGACATCATAGGGTGTTCTTGATTACCCTCTACGGCACTTCCCTTCAATAACTCTTTTCAATTGCTCCTATTTCATGAAGCGATTGTGTGTCTTTCTTTCTTGCTTGTCCAACTTTTATTGCATAATGGCATCCAACTTGGCCTCCATAGGTTGTCATCTTGCTCGGCTCCATGATCCTTTCCTCTGGCTGTTTCCTTTGAAAGCTCGGAAGGAGTTTCATGTTACATTTGTAGTCTTCAATCAAGCTCTTTTGCCTCTTGACACTTTTCGTTTGAATGCTCTCCTGATGACATGATGATCCCTTTTGATATATCATTCAAGGCATGATGCCTGTATCCATTTAGATCTTGAATCTATCCCATGCATTGGACATCTTCTCAGCAACCGTTTGAATCTTTCCCAAGCTACATACAGGCCTTCATCTTCCCTTGTTGGAACACAATGATTTCCCTCCTTCTTTCTGTGTGAGTTTGGGGAAGAATGTCACCTAAGTAAGGCCTCTCTTAACTCCTCCCAAGTATCAACGAGCCATATGGTAGGATTCATACCATGTAGGCCCGGTATCTCTTAGAGAATGGGAGATAGATGCGGTTTGATGACTTACGGTCTCACCCATTCAACTTCCGCGTATTAGCTATCTGAAATCTTCAGTGCTTCGTTGGGTCTTAGGTGGGATGACGATGAGCGATGTTGTTGGACCATTGTAATCGGTGCTGGCCGGTTCAAATTATTAGCATCAGCTATGAGGCTATGGTCTTGAGTATTCATCTGTATAATTGGTCCCGAACTCCTCCCATTGTATCAGTGATTGGAGGTCTTCTAGCTTCTTCTATATGTGCCTACGTCCTGATCCACGCCTTTCGTACGCCGCTGGTTGGGTTTTACGCCTTCTTTATCTTTCTCAAGCTTACGAGTGTCCTCTCTAATTATGTCATTTGGAATCGGATCGGTGTTATTGTTCCTATGCATTAAATTTTTGTCTGAAATCAAACACACTTACATTAATGAGTTAGTTTGGTCGACAAATATTTTCAATATGGTTTGTTAAAGGTTAGTGGTAAAAATAACCTTGAAGAAGCTATTTTTGTTCTTTTCTTCAAAATGTCAAATTAGTAATTCCTTCTTTCGTGAATATTGATTTGCCAATTCTTTCGATCCCGACACGCGGCATGCATAAAACTTGATGACTAGACCAAACATCTCTGAAGTAAATCATTTTCAATATTGGTTTTGGCCTAATATCTTTGCCAAGTGCAGGTCGACAAGTAATAAATTGGATTTAAGTCGGATATCGAGTCACAGGAGATCCTCAAGAATTCTAGATCCAACTACCACGACTACTCGAAAGCTGCATACTATTTGGACTATAAAATGACATTGTGTTCAAACTTAAGAAGGCACATAAATTATACAAATTATATAATAAAAGAATGAGCAATCAGATAAGCTTGAATCTAAAGAATAATATGAATATGAGCTAGATAAAATAAATGGAAACTGAGTAATTATCGTTTTAGAGTACACATTAAGATCAATGCTATTGTAGTATCAATTCTGTTGTTAACCTTTGTTAATTTGCTTGTGTATTTCGGAGTTTAAAATCTGTCCAAGGCGTTTAGTAGTACAGCTGGATCTCTCCACACTCCACATTTCATTATCTAATCTTTACCTAATCCTCTCGAATACAGGGAATGAGATAACTACTTTTTAACAGGGACTTCCTAATTCTAGGTATTTTTCTTTTGCAATACTTCATACCCATTTTTTGAATTTGTAAACCTTAGCTCCAGTTATCGGTCAGCGGATATTCAACTTCCGGGTTACTCTTCCTCAAAATTAGAATAGATCACCCTCTCCTTGATTAGATCTCGATAACACGGGATTAGCTTATTGCCGAATTGAGGTGAACTCTACGCTGTTTAAATTGATAACTCATTGACTCATTCTTGATTTCAAGTGAGAAAGGATTTGTCAGTAAACTAATTTCATTAGATCTCTAATAGCGAGGTTAATAGCCTTCAAAGAAATGTTCATAACTCCGAGTTATCATCTATGGCCAATATGGGGACTCTTGAAATCAGGCAGTAAAAGCGATTCTTAATACGGGTATAAAGCCCGATATTCGGATCAAAAAACATTAACCATGTAGAAAGTATTAGTTCTGTGCATTGCAATTTGCTGGAAACAACTACAGGAAAGATAATTTCGACAGCCTTCACTTAATGGAAGAATTTGGTTTATAATTCTGATTACACCTCGACATTCCTCGATCATAAGAATAAGCGCATTATGAAATTGGAGGGCTAAATTCAATTTATGCGAACTTCAAACATTCCGGGTAGTAATTTGAAAGAATTGAATTACGCATTCAGCTTCTACTCAAAGCGATAACATCCGAGTTCGGAAAATAAACGAAAACTACGAAAACAGATAAATCTAATCTAATCTCACAACTTCTCCGACATTGAAGAAAAGAAAAGAAAAGAAAACTAAAGAAAAATAAAGAAAATGAGCCTTATTTACGGACTCTCTCATTGTATGGCCGTAGAAGCTACCGTTGTGGGTTTTGGTAGTATTTATAGAGTTTCGGTTAGGCCCTAATCAATGCGGTGTGATTTCCAGTGGTGCCCGTATTAATGTTCAAGTCGCGACTTCAAATCCCACTTATCGCGAAGCCTTCGATCTCAAATGCGACATCAACCCGTGTAGGCTTCCAAATGCCGTTGCTCGGATGCCGACATCAATCTCTTGTCGCGACATCTGACTAAATGTTGCGACTTCAAGCGATGTCTTGATGTAAGACCTCGGTCCCTTGTCGCGACATCACTTTATACCTTTGCAGGCTTCAATAGGGTTCTCTCGAAGTGTGCGACATCGATGTCTTATCGCGACATGTCGGCTCAATTCTTGTAACGCAAGCTGAACATTCGCGATGTCCAGGCCTGATCTCTTGTCGTGGTATGTCATATGACATCGATCTCGCGTCGCGACGCCGACTCTAAGTCTTCTGCGACCTTCAAGCGTGTCTTTGGATGTCGACGCCGATCCCTTGTCAGCGACATCGCCCATTGCCTTTGCGAGGTTTGTTGATGGTTCACGATGTCGACGCCGATCTTTGTCGCGTGGCGGCTCTACGTATTCTTGTAACTTTCCGGCAGGTTTTGATGTTGCGACAGCGACGTATGCGTGACATCAAGCGATCCTTGCATGCTTGATCTTATTTTGCCACTTGGTTGCTCTTGATGTGCGACATCAATTCTTTATCCGCAGCGACATCTCTGTTCTGACCTTATTTGATCCGCTGTGTTGTCGCGACATTATCTGCTGTCGCGGCTTGTCAGCTTAGGAACTTACAGATTCAGTTGCTCTGCGGTGTCGCGACATCAATCTCATCATCAGCGACATCACTTTGTAGCTGCGGCTTTGAATTTGGTGTTCCTTATGCTTCGCGACCTCGGCAAGTCGCTGCATTATGGCTGATGTACTTAGGATGTCGAGCATCAACTTAAGTCTTTTGCTCAATCTTGTTTGCTATCTTGTGATGCTGTCGCGGCCTGCATTCAAAATTGGCTAATTTTCTGATGTGACCTCATCTTGGAGGCCCATGCAACCCCAAAGCGCAACATTAATTAACTAGTTGCTTTCATTTTACGCCTGCTATTTTACGCATTTTACTCACTTCGAGTTCTGCGTTTTTCGTGCATTTCTTGCTTTCTTTTATACTCCCGGCCAATAATAAATTTGTTGAGTTTCTTAATATTTCTGCATCTCAATTATTCCTTTTTACATTAAAATCAAACAGAAAAATGGACTAAAAATAGATGACTTTTAAGCTCATCAACAGGTTCAACTTGGACTAGTGCTTGAAGAACAATTTTGAGTGGGAACAAATGAAAAACATTCCATATGCTTAAATTATAGGAAGCCTTTTGTATGCTCAAGTGTGCACCAGACCTAACATTGCATATGTTGTTGGAGTGTTAGGCATATATCAAAGTAATCCAAGTATTGACCATTGGAAAGCTGTAAATAAGGTCATAAGATACCTTTAGGGTTCAAAGAACTACATGATGATGTATAGATAGACTAACCAGCAGGTAGTTGGCTACTCATATTGATTTTGCTAGCCGCTTGGACATCAGAAAGTCAGCTTCAAGTAATGTAACATGTTTGGCCAATGGGCCGTGTCTTAAGCATAAGTAGACATTGAGCGCTACTTTAATTTATGAAGGTCGAATTGTATCTTGTTTTGAAAGGCTCTACGCCGTGGTCTGTTTGGTTTAGATTTTCATTTACGCGCAAGTGTAAAATTCCATTGAGATTATCTTGACAACTCGAGATCGGCTAGAGCGATAAAGTCAAAGTTGATGTAAACGCGTCTCGACGCCAATCGCAGCCGTTAGGGAACGTGTTAAAGCGGTCGTTGGTCGTTAGCGGTTGATGATTGCGGATCCTTTGACTAAAGGCATGCCACCATAAAAGTTCAAGGATCATGTAATTAGTATGGGACTCGGGTCCATGATGAATCTCATATTGTACATGTACATTTGTTGATATTAATGAAACTCTTATTCAGTTGATGTTTCTCATATAGTTGTACACACTTCACTTATTATGATAGAAAAATATCATTAAGTTTTGACCTAGCTAGGATAAACATATGATTTATTCATAAAGATTAAGGCTACTGTTAAAGGAACAAATATATTGTAATACATGGATAATAATACTCGCTATCAGAGGACCTATCGCCATGTTTATTTCTTGATTTGGATGGATATCGAGAACTATGGACCAAGTGGGAGAGTGTCTTAATTTCCTATTTGTTAAGGAGCATTTCTTTCATTAAGGTTGATTAAGAAAGGAAATTCAAAGATTCAAAGTGGTCCATACGTTCCATACTCTTGGTTCTTAATGTATGCCCATTAATTCCATAACGGAATTAAGCGTTAAGGTGGAGGTTATGATGGAAACCTCTATATAAGGAACGTAATCATATCGCTCTTGGTATCACTGCTACTCACTCTTTGCATTGGAAAATAGTATCATCATTCTTGAGAAGTTAGAGCACAGAAAGTCCATAGCATCCTTTTCCTCACTGCAATGATTGGGGGTTAGATCAAAGGCCTTCCGTCTTTAGTCATTAATATAACAAATTTATCTTACAAAGACAACTTCCAAATCGCTCCCTACTGTAACAAGATCCAAAATTTTCCTTTCCTTTTTCCATTCTCAGCTTGTAAAATTGATTGATATAAACACGATATTGAACAAATTATTGAGAACATTTGGCTACCATATTTGAAAAGTTCAAGCCTTCTTATTTTTGGTTCATGAAGTAATTAACTTGCAACAACCCTACCAAATGTTAATAATCCATGGAGATTTGTGGGCGCATTCGCCTCTCCTTCCTCTCCTTCATCATCTACACACTTGCTATTTTCTTCTGCTACTGCAGAATTCTTCAATGTACAAATTGATGACTGGCAAATTGTGCTGGTACAGCACAATTATTGTAACCTCTCTAGAAATCAATTATGGGTTCTCCAACTGTCAGATTTCTCTCCACAGTCCATGGCAAGTTGAAGAGCTTTGCTGTGATGAATTTAAAGATCTTGTTCACGTTTATGTTGTAGGTTGAGCTGGAGAAGAAGAGCGTTGCGTTTAGGGCCTTCGCATATCCTCTTGCCTGTCCATCACAAATTAAGTATATATAAAGATTCCTTTTCCTCCCGATTTTAAAATGCGTTAAATAAGCACTGGTTGAGCCAGAAAAATAAGATAGTGGGACAAGTTTAAAATTTTTTAGTTCAATGAGGGCAATATAATAGAAAAATAAATGTTTAAATATTTTTTAACTTTAACAACAGTAATTTATTATTAAATATAATCAAAATTCTTTTAGGAATTTAACAGCAACAATATAATAGAACTAAAGAATATAATTTTATTATGTTGAGTTTCATCTAGGTCAAAATTCCTCAAAATTTTAAATATTTTTAGTCCAATAAAAAGAATTGGAATAAACATATGGAATTAGTTTATTAAGTTTAAACCTAACTTTTATTTTCTTCTAAAGTTTCTTTTCATTCATTTTTCCTCTTATTATTTTTTTCTCTATTTTTTTTCTGAGTTCCAAACTGAGCCAAAGAGCTCAAACCCAATTGACAAATGTGTGATCTAGATGTACTATTTTAATATCATTTGTAATGACCGAGACTCAATAGGTCATCAAGATTTTAAAACATGTTTAGAAGATTATGAAATGAGATGGGAAATTAAATTTACCTGGCTTGCTACTGTCCATTGCATCTCCATGGGAAGTTGGATGAAATCGTCAAACTTGGTTCCAATCAGTACAGGAATGGCATTCTGCAGGATCAAGAAAACACGAGAAAGAGACTAAAAAAAAGAAGAAAAAAGAACAATATAAGAGGATAAGAACTGCTGAAACTTATGGGAGAAATCGTAGGTAAGTACCTGATTCCATTTCCTTGCTTGGTGATACCAACTGATGACACTGCAATTACACCACACCAAATTACAATCCAGAGAGAAAAGGAAAAAGAAATTAAGGAAAACACAGATAATAAGAACAGTTTTTCTGATTTCAAAAACTATTCTGAAGAACATTTTTCAAAAAAGGAAAGCATTATCTGAAAACTGTGCTTGTACTATGAATTTTGTATTTTGTATTTTTCCTTGTTTTTTTGGGAACAAAAAAAAAGGAATCGTTTTCTCCTTCAAAAACTGTTTTCTTCAGAACCAAAAACTGCCTTAAAAAACAAAAACTGTAAACAAACGGGCTCTAAGAAATTGAAAATTTTAGTTGAGAAAAATTGTACCTATTCAAGGTACACCTGCTGGTAAGATCAAACATGTACAGGATTGCTACTGAGTCTTTACAAGCCATTGGAATGTGATTGTGAGCTTTTTCATCACCTGAATTAATGAACAAAACCCCCATTAAACTTTCTAACATCTTCAAGAAAATTAGAGAGAGAGAAGTATATGTACCTCCTACTTCCCAGATACAATAAGAAATTCTAGCACCTCGAACATAAAGAGTTTTGTCCATCAAATTTATCCCTGAAGTCTGCATATCTCTTTTTTCTTTCTCGTTCCCGACATACTTAACCTTAAATTTTCCAACAAAGGCATCAGTTTAAGCAAAATGCCTGTTTGGCAGCCGAGAAAATTTAATCAAAATCAACAAGTACCCACCACAAAACTTGTTTTTCCAGTCTGGCTATCACCCAGAAGACTGATCTTCAAAGCAACCAAATCCGGGTCCTTACCACCAGCCTCCGGTGAAGACTCCTGAACCGGAGGAGGAAGCAGCGGCGGCGGTGGCGGAGGCAGCGGAGGAAGAGCAGCAGGAGTGGCGGCAGAAGTAACAGAAGACTTCCCAGCAAAAGTGGTAACTCTCAGCAAGTGTTTATACTTGATGGATTTGGTCTTGGAAGAGCGGAGTACTTTTTCCCAGAGGCGCATGAGGCATCGACTGAGGAAGGAAACGCGACGTAGGATTCTACGCCTGATTTTGACGGAAAATATTTTCCGGGAAAGTTGAATCATACTAAGGATGATGGCCTTGGAGAAAAGTTATGACCATGGAAACAGCAGAAAGGGCTTTGATAGCTCATATTTTCAAAGATTTGGGGGTAATATTTAGAATTTTACTATATAAATTTATGGATTCAATTGCCTTTTTTCCTATCAATCTGGGTTTATGTTTCCATTATTGGGATAGTTGACTAGTTTGTGGACCTTACCTCCATCATTTTCTGTGGTTTTTATTTCAACTTGTGTTTTTTTCTATTTCCTTTTCCTTTTTCTATTTGATTGAAATCATCCAATCATTCATATGTTTTTTTCCTGTTGGTGGTTGAATTAGCTTCTTACAAGGAATATATTTATTTTTAGGGCTCATAATTTTTATCTATTTATATTTATTATTATTTTAAAGATTTTTCAAATTAAGCCATGATATTCACAATGAATAAAAACTAAAAAAATAGCTTTAAACAAAAAAAATAAATAAATTATACTTCCTTATATTCTAGAAAATTAAAATGTCAAACTTTCAAATAGTTAAAGAGTAAAAGAGTGTGAGATCGGAAACATAGGTTCATGCTGGTATCAAGAATAAGGATAAAACTTTGAGGGGTAACTCATTTGGCTTTAAGACCACAAATTTCAGAAATTTAACTCTTTATCCAATTTGCCTGTCATTTTAATAAAAATACTTCTAATATTCTTTTATAAAAATAACCCTTTTTTCTCAAGGACTTTTGTAAATATATAAAATAATAAGTGACATTTTTAGCTAAAAAATGTAATTTTTGGAGAAAAACATGTAAAATGTTACATTATTTAAGGTTTATTTAACCAAATATTTCATAAAAATATTATTTGTGATGGTGTAGATATTATCAATTTGAGGGTAATAAAACTTTCACAAATTTAAATGCATAATAAAATTTTGAAAATATTTCTAATGTTTTATTTTTATTATGTTAATTTAAATATATATTGGTAAATTGTTTTGATTCCGTTGAACTGTATAAGATATTTTTTATGCTTTAGAACAAACATGATAAGTCAATGTGAATATGATAAAGGGGTGGCCATTGGCCAAGCACGTGACGATAAGTGATTGGAAGAAAAACAAGAAAGTCAAAAATGAAGACTTTGGTACTCTATTTTGATTCCAATTTTCAAGTCGGTGGATCAAATAATTCATGATTGATTGAAACGACGCCGCTTTAGTTAAACAACTAAAACGGTCTTGTCTTCACCAAGTGACACGTATTTAGATCCAACGGCTGTCAGTGCATCTTGATGCGATGATTGATCTCGATATTCTCTGGTGGGCCACAGTTGGTGGAATATAAGACGTGCGGAAGTCGACGACACATGCTAGATGTCCAAAGCAGTCAAGAACCGACCAAACAAATTTTCAATTTAATATCATGCTAGAATCTCCATTCGTATGATAAAATATCTCAACCTCACAAATTAAATTGATAAATTTTTTTTTTTTAAAGAAAATAAAACACGATTTTCACATTTTAGAATGTTATGGATTGATGATCCATTGATGGGTTTTGAATCTACGAGGTTTCCAACGAGTCAAATTAGGTCGCTCGATCGAAGTAACGAGAAATGTGACTCAACTTGGATAGAGTTAATAAGCAATTGATGGGTTAAGTCGGGCTTGACTTTGTATATTATTAGGGCTCACGATTCAGTTCATGGGCTTTGTATTAGGTGGACTTAGGATGAACAAGTCTAGGGCCTAAAATGGACGGACTTAACAGGCCCAATAATTAAAATTAATTATTTTTAATTTTTATTTTAACTCTTTTTTCTAGCTTAAAATTTAATATATCAATTAAGGTATGCTCGGTTGGATCGGCTAGAAGAGTTAATAGTTGGTCGATCCCAATCAACTCTAAGAATGTGTTTGGTAAATACTCAAAATCAACTATTGATAAGTGATTGAGGTTGAAAAGCTTTTGATAGGAAAATGTTAGTTATTGATCATAGCATTTTTTGAAAAGATTTTATTAAAATATCAAAATTCTCTATTTTTATCATTCTTTTTATATTTAAGCAAAAGACAATTTATTGTCTTAAAAAGTTCGAGAAAAAATATTTTAATTATTTTAAATAGTTAATGACTCTCATTACTTATTAAAAAATTCTTTATGATATGATAATTTTTATTTAAAATTTGAATTTGAGGAATATTAAAAATTATGAGATATTTTAGGCTTTATTATGATAATTAAAATTTATTAATTTTATTATTAATTAAAATCCTAATGCAAGTATTTTTATTTTATCATAAATGAATTATTTTTTACTATTTCATACAAATAGATGAAATAAAATAAATATTTTTTTAATAAATTAGACATTCATGTAATAAATATTCTTTAGTATTTCACTTGCAAAATATTCAATCATGTGATATAAACTAAATTGAACATTTGAAATTCCTTTAAAAAAAATCAATCATTAGAAATAATATTTTAAAACCTGGGGTAACTTTTGTCTTTTATTTAATAATTTTTTTGTATCTCTTTTTATATTTACCGGTAGAGTCGATAAATGGGTGTTTGATTCCCATTTAGAGTTGTGGTCCAACAGTTGAAATTTGTCTGAGACGTTTATATTTGGGTAGGCTTTTAGTGAGCCAAACTAAATGCCAAAACTTCCCAAAATGCTAAAACAAATTTCATAAATTCTATCATTTTTTAAATAAAAATAAATAATATATAAATATATAATAATAATTAATATATAAAATGATTGAGTCTAAACAATATAATAATAGTGAACAAACTTAAATAAATAAATAATGTTAGAACATTGTCATAACCAAAGTACCAAATTAACTAGCTAAATAGTATTAAAATAATAAAATTACAACTTAATAACATATTTAAAAATAATAATAATAATTCAAGTGTCAAATGAAAAAGATACATTTAAAAATTGAAAATAAAATATTTTGATTTAAAGATATCATTTAATTAATTGGTAATAATACGTTATAAACGTATAATCGAATTATTTAAAATTTTTAGAGGATGTGCATCGTCAGGGTTAATAGCGTAATATATAGATAATTTCAAGCTGCAACTTTTTGATAATCTTATAATGACTAGAATACATATGGCTCGGAATTTTGCGTTATATTGGCAATAATGATTTGATTTGTTGTTTACATCTCGATCAAATATCTTTCTTAGTTGAATCGATCAGCGCATTAAGAAGCCATGCAGATGACTAAAAATCTAACCATCGTCTGAGGTGACAAAAACCGCAGCGTCATAAAAGTTAAGCGATAAAATCGCCAAAACAAATTAACAACTCAAATCTGTATGGAAGACTAACTTTATTGAGAAATAAAATTATCAAAAGCTGTATATGGGTGATTTTAGGCCAAGAATCGCCAAAAAATTAGCCCTCCTTGCTAACAGAAAAGAGGCTAGAAGAGAGAACACATAAGAGAAAAGAAGGGACGGCTAAATTGTAAATAAAATAGTTAAAACAACAAAGATAATGGTAATTATCTTTGATTGTAAGAACAAAGATAAAATAGTTAGAACCAGAAAATTTGTTTAAAAAGGAGCTCTGTTTGTAAGAAATATTTGATAATATATGGAAATACATGAAAATGCAAAGATAAGAGTAAATGATCGTAAATATCGCATATGATTACCGGATAACAATAGTTATTTGAGGATATGAGATATGTCGCGAAAATGGCAATAAAATAGATTAATACGCTTAGAACACGGAAGGGGATAAATGGGCATGCCTATTAGGGATAAAAGTATGTAGCATCTTTGATCGATTCAGTCAGTTAAGGTCATTCCTGGCGCGCCCGGGCGCTATAGAATACGTTGTCTTTGTCTGTGTCTGTAGTAGCAGACTGTATAGTTCTGTCTCGTCTGATGATAGCAGCGCCTTCGGGCCCTTATGGTTTACAATTTTCTCGTCTGATGATACTTGATGCTTTTCGGGTCCTTATAGTTTCTTTATCCACTTCTAAGTTATATGCGGGCATGAAACATAAAAACAAATGACAAGAATATGCAAATGATTTGAATATGACAAATGACATGATATGAAATGATATGAGAGCGTAGACTCTTATGTGATGCAGTACCTTTGTGTGAGAACGAAGTAAGTGTCAAAATGAAGGTGTAATGACGCCTGGCTTGGGAATTAGTTGATGCAGGTCGACCCTTTGAATCTGAGTGGACGTCGGGTTCACCGTAGCCCGGCAGCTCGGGCGAGTCTCCTTTGTACGAGGAGCTCTGCAAATTCACATTGACCTGCGTAAGCGCATCAAACGGTCGATATATCGATATATATCGATATGGCCACTTGGGCCATGCAGTACTCGTAAAAATATCCCAACTATGCATCCAACTATATCTAATAGTTCTGAGAGTTAATATTTTTACTCTTAAAAACAATACATATATTAAGCGTAAGGAGTTCTAATACATGTACAACCACAAAAAGTATCAGAACTTCTTCCTGATAAATCTGAGCGGAGTCGTCCTCTCTCATGCGCTCACTGTACACGTAAAATAAAGGGGATCACGACGGGTGAAATTTAAGCTCGATGGGAGAATGTCATACAAATTAAATTCTTCATGCGCTAAGTGCGGTCTGAATGTTAAAAGTAAACACGTTCAAGCGAATGCATGATCCTAACGAGATGTCTGTGACCCGACTCAGTCAGAATTCGCCGGCGAAATTTCTGCTCACACTCGCCTAAGCCCTTATATGAGAATATTCTTTTATTAGTGAGCGGCCTCCGATGAATATATATCGAATTGGGCGCTCAGACGATTGATATATTATTTGTTTTAATGAACTACCCTCAGATGAATATATGTCTGATTGGAGCGCTCAGACTGGTTGATATATTATTTAGTTTGTGGAATTCTGTAGATGAATATATATGAAATTGGGTAGCTCAGACGGTTGATATATTATTTAGTTTGGACTACCCTCCGATAATTAATGTTTTAGACTACCCTCCGAACCATTTTCTCTAGACTCATCTAAATGCAGCTACTTCCGCATATTAGATGTTCGGTGCGTATGGAATACTATGTATCTTAGGTTAAATGCAGTGTCATGTCTGAAATATATAAACGCTGAATATACTTGCATAAAAATTAAATCCACATAACATGTTATGTAATTATCATTTCACATATCAAAAATTATTTCTTTAGGCTAATGTTCAAACACAAACAATTCGATTCGAATTGCCAACTTGAGCTTACATAATTTCACGATTATATTCTTAGAACACTATTTCGGAATAGTGAAACCCTCGGATTCTTATTCTGAAAAATCCGCAAATCAACGGTTCACCTTGTGAACCTGCAATCCACGACCATTCCCGGCCCAATCCAAATCAGTCAGCGATTTAAAGCGAATATTTTGGAATTAAAACACCCGAACCCAGCCCTCTAAATTTAAGGCGGAGTCACGACCCGACACGAGAAAATCCCAAAATTTCTAACACTTCGGTCCCGAGTTTTGGGGCCAGATCAAAACGACCCCTCACGGCCTCAAACCAACGAGCGTGGAAAACACTTAAAAATGGGAATAAAAAACACAAGTAAGGAAGAAACCCCTACCTCAGGAGTTGAAGAAACTCCCGTCGTCCGCAGCGTAGCGCAACAAGCGTAGAACATTTCTCCTTCTTGTCCGGCTTAGCCCAGAGCGGTCGGATCTCGATGTCTGGGAAGTCTTCTCTCTAAGTATTTCGTCCATGGGAGTACACTGCATCATAATTGTTTCCCACGTTTTGCTTTGTGTTTTAAGGAGGAAAACACTATTTGATATTTATCCTTTAGTGACTTAAAAATCAAATCCATAATTACCATTATGTCCCTCACTATCAGATTTAATATTGACACTATCCTAGGCCTTTCATTTTCATCATTTCTCCCTCCCAGCCCCACCCACTTATGGTACATGAGTACATGTTATATGTGGCTTTTGTCGCGTCGAAAACCGTTTTACGGCACCCGAAACGCGATGCCTCGAAGCGTCATAGACTCACGGCTTGTCTCGGAAAATTATGAAATTTTACGTGTGCTTGAATTCGCGAGGCGATTAGCGGTACAATCCGTTTCGTCCTTCAGAGATCTAGAGAAATTAGTATGGATTTTTAACGAAATTACAATTTTGTAATCAAAATTACGGTTTTGCCCTTATTCGAGGAAATTGGGTTTAGGGTCTTCTGGAAGGAAAGTGTAAAAGAATGACCTGAAAATATATGAGCGATGATAAGAAATGAAACATGATATGATAAGTAAGTATGAGGTGTAATAAGCATGTATGATTCATTAGTTTATGAAATATGTATAAAAGCGTGTGTATAAGTATATGATATGTTAGATGTATATGCGTGTATGCAAGTGTGATGATCGCTATTGGGGATTAGATCCCTTTGAGTATTATTCCTGCCCCTAAGGCTATAAACAGCGGGTGTTTAAATGCATTGTGGGTATGAAAGAAGGAAATAGAAGTCGGGATAATCCGCCAATGATCAAGATTCAGCCTTGACCCAGGTGCCCATTGGGGACCTTTTTGGTCTATTTCTAACTTGAGACGAGGGTTAAAAATGTCACGAAATATCGACGATATATCATTGATATTTGGTGTGTTTTCATCAGAGCACGATTTTGCAAATGAAAGTCGTTTCTTGGAAAAATCGAGCGTCGCTCGATGTGGCGATATATCGTGGAAATATATCGATAACTTACCAATATATCCGACACAAAAAATGCAAGTTTGTGAAAAAAATTAAAAAAAAAACAAACTGGCCGATATATGCCTATATATCACTTGATCATATCGATACAAGCCTTCCCTTAAGCTGCTTTTTTGTTTATTAGAAGCTATTTTGTTTGCAGTAGGTGAGATAGGAATCTATCATAGGATGCGATCAGTTCACTCTTATTTATGAGAGAAAACAACGCGGGTTGGACAAATCACTTCCTTTCCCATTTACATAGATTTCTTTGAACTTGTTTTACAAGATCAATTCAACATATGATTTCACACGTTAACATCATTTGATTCATTTCTCTTCCAATAATTAATATCATTTACTGTATGTCTTCGCCAATAATTCTTATATTAATTATTTGTAGAAAATAGGAGAAGATCAAGAGACGGTTGGAATTATTATGTCTTCATTAATAATTGCTATCATTAATTATTGTAAAAAATAGAAAACGAAATTTGTAGGAGAGAAAATAGAAAGGTTTTCGTTCATTATCTTAATGAACTAATTTTAATATATAAATTGAATATATATTTAAATTTTGAATAATTTATAAAACCGATATATCTCAGGTATATCCTTAAAATCAAATCTGGAATGTCATAAGCCAAATATTTTATCTTGCTTGAGACGTCTGACCGGCACTCGGTGTCGACGAGTGTGTGCTTTTTTTCTGTTTACTATAAACTTGTTCATTCATATATTGTTAAACATTTAACTTGAAATATATTATGTAGCAGCGGATTACAAAAATATATTGGAAATTGTAAATGGGTAATGTAAACATATACAAACTTTTACATTGTTACAAAAACAAAGACATATACAAAAATACCAAGGTCCTCGGTGGGCCAGCAGTGTTGCATTGACCTTGATTGGCGATGCGGATTATGCTTAGCCACATTTCCTTAGTACGTACCCTACTGGCGCGATGAAACATCGGGTCTTAAGCTTATAGCTTAGTGGGAATAAAACTCGTGGATGGACCCTAAAAAGGATCATCACACTTTAGACACATGCATATACATCTAACATATCATATACTTATACTCATGCTTATACATATTTCCTACACGGATGAATTACACATGCTTATACATATCTCATACTTACTTATCATATCATGTTTCATTTCTTACAATCGTTCATATACATTTTGTGTTATTTTACACTTCGCTTCTTATTCTTGTCATAGTGTACTTGTCATCACATAGCAGTGTCATGCTTCTCATATCTTTTCATATCATGTCATTTATCATATTCAAATCATTTGCATATTCCTGTAATTTGTTTTTATGTTTCATGCTTGCATATACCTTAGAAGTGGATACGGCTATAAGGCGAAGGTCTTCATTATGTCGTTATCTGAAACAAGCGAACTATAAAAGCCCGAAGGCGCTGTTATCATTGTATGACAATGACCTCTATAAGGACCAGAAAGGTCTTTGTAATGACCACTAAAGGGACAATGATCCAATATCTTGCAGAGACTATTATCCACCAATAGGCATGTCATCCTATCCCCTGCTAGGCTCTGTACGAGTGATGCATTTTATATAATTTTAAGTATATATCTCATATCCCCAAATAAATATTGTTATCCGGTAATCATATGCGATATTTACGATCATTTACTCTTATCTTTGCATTTTTATGTATTTATGTATACTATCAAATATTTCTTACAAATAGAGCAAAAGCACCCAGGTGAATTTTCTAGGTGAGTAGATTAGAATTTGAAGACACCTATTTCAAGGATATTTGTTATCCTATAAGTCTAGTTTACTCAGAATTTTGAATCACTCGATTTGGATGAGTGATGGCCAAGTTATGGCCTAAACCACCAAGACCACTCTAATGTCAAAACAGAACTAAAACAGAACCAAGCACTTTGACTTAGAACAATCAGCCTCTTAGATCTATCTCTATAGATCTTTATCCCTAGGATATAGGCAGCTTCGCCTAAGTCTTTCATTGAGAAACACTTCCGCAACGAGACTTGACGTGCGCGGTAGGGATATCATTCCCGATGAGTAAAATGTCATCAACATATAAGACCAAAAATACAGTGCGCTCCCACTAATTTTCTTATAAACACAGGAAGCTCATCTTCATTTTTGACAAATCCAAACCCTTTGACTGATTCATCAAAACGAAGATTCCAACTCCGAGAGGCCTGCTTCAAACCATAAATGGATCTTTGAAGCTTGCATACTTTACCATAATTCTTAGGTTGTACAAAACCCTCAGGTTGTGTCATGTACACATCCTCAAGTAAGTTTCCATTAAGAAATGCAGTTTTAACATCCATTTTGCCGTCTCATGATAAACGATATGCGGCGATAGCGGTAAAATTACGATAGACTTAGCGTAAATTTATAGGTGAAAAGTTTCATCGTAGTACATGTAGCGAGTTTGTTTGAAACCTTTACTTGGTAGCCTTGCTTTAATAAGTATACACTTACCCCATCCATGTTAGTTTTCTTTTAAAAACCCATTTGCACCCAATGGTTTGTACCTTCAGATTAGTCGATCAAGGTCCATGCACGATTATCATACATGGATTGAATTTGAGACTTCATGGCCCTCCCAACCATTTCTCGAGTGGATCAGCGTAGCCTCTTGATGAGTAGTGGGTTCATTTTGATCCACTAATACATCACATGGTTATCGGTCTGAGAAATCCGCATATCTCACGGGCTCATAGCGTATCCTATCGGATCTACGTAAATTTTTATGCTATAGGAGGTGTGTCGACAATAGTTTGTTGACTATGAAGTATCCCGGGCTGTTCGATGTTATCTTGTGGTTCTCGAACTTCTTGAGTTGTACCTTACTCCCCCCTTTGGTTCCTTTAGAAATAAATTCCCTTTCTAGAAGACACCATTCAGAGCAGCAAAACACTTTGTTCTCACATGGGATTATAAAAAGTAGTACCCTTAGTCTCTTTAGGATACCCAGCAGACATTTATCGGACTTGGGCTCAGAAGCTTATTTGAAACTTGACGTTTTACATATCCTCACAACCCGAATCTTAAGAAAGACAAAGCTGGGCCTTTTGCAGTCCACGTCTCATATGGTGTCTTTTCAGCGCTTTGGATGGAACTCGATTTAGTGTGAACGCGATTGTTTCAAGTGCATAACCCAGGTAATGGAAGATGCGTTTGGACTCATTATAGATGAAACCGTATCTAATAAAAGTTCGATTCCTCTCTCGGACACACCATTCCATTGTAATTGTTCGGGTTAATTATGAAATGATTCCCTGAGTTACAAGATGGTCATCAAATTCTTGGCTCGAATATTCGCCACCTCGATCGGTCGAAGTGCCTTGATTGTCTTGCCAAGTTGGTTTTGTACTTCATTTTGAAAAGATTTGAACATTTCAAATGATTGGTTATGTCTCATCAAGTAGACATAACCATATTTCTTTGAAGTCATCGATAAATGTAATGAAATACTTGTAACCTCCTCCTAGCATATGAACTTAATGAGTAAAGCGTAAATGCAGTATGTATGGGAGATCAAATAATTCATTGGCACTTTCAACGTGTTCGATAAAGGGATCCTTTGTCATCTTACCTAATAGACAGAATTCGCATGTATCGTATGATTCAAATCAAATGAATTCAAAAGTCGACTTGATGGAGTTTTGAGATGTGTTTCTCATTTATGGCGGCGGCTTGATACGAAGATAGGTTGAATTTAAATCATTGGACTTAAATTTCTTGTAGTTATGTTATAGACATGAGAATTGTTGGATTTTGAAGGTTCATAGTAACATAAAGACCCAAATCTGTAAATAGGCATTTTGCATAGAACATGTCTTTATGAAAAATGGAGCAAGTGTATTCATAATAATAAAGAAAACCATCATTATCAGACGAGAAACTTAAATAATACTCCACCATGTGTAGGAACATAATAGCAATTGTCAAAACTAACAAAAGCCTTGGGTAAAGATAAGTTCATAACTTCCCTACGTAAACGGCAACTTTTGCTCCATTTGCCTACTCGCGAATCAACTTAGCCTTTTGATTGTCTACTCCTTTTGAGCCCCTACATATTTGGCACAAATGCTTTGAGATCCACATCAGTATCTAATACCGGGGAACTAGAAGGAGAAAAATTAATACGTATAACATAAATACTTGAAGAACTAATCTCACGATCTTCTTCTTCTTCTTTGAATCCTGCAAATACGACTTGCGGGTTTCTCTTCCAGTGACCCGGGTTTGCGTGCGAAAGAAACAAACACCCTCCTTTAGGGCTTTAGCCTTGGGTTCAAGTTTGGGTTTGGGTTGAGCATTGGACTTTCCTTTGCCCTTGCCCTTGCCCTTGCCCTTGCCCTTGCCCTTGTTCTTGAAGCCCTTTCCCTTTTGAACCATCAGAACATGGCCAGGCTTAGATTTATGGGTGCAATGGGACTAATCCCAGTAAGTTTTCCCTTGCCCTTGCCCTTGTTCTTGAAGCCCTTTCCCTTTTGAACCATCAGAACATGGCCAGGCTTAGATTTATGGGTGCAATGGGATTAATCCCAGTAAGTTTTCCCTTGCCCTTTTGAACCATCAGGTTATGTCATGCAACCTAGCTCCCCTTTGATGAATTTTTGGGTGCAATGGGGTCCAAATTTTCATACACCTATTTCAAATATATTTGTTCTCCTAGAAGTTTAGTTTACCCTTAATTTTGAATCACTCAATTTGGATGAGTGATGGCCAAGTTATGGCCAAAACAAAAACATGAGTTTTAAAAAAAAAACGGACAGTATCTCCCCTAAAACCCATAATTTTCTCTATACAAAATTTTCTTCCATTGAGGACCACAACCAAACAAAAAAACCATATAACAACTTAGAGCAACCCCCAAAATTGAACTAAACCAATCAACTTCATTGTTGGAGGTAGGAGAATTCCTAACCAACAAATAAGAAAAACCTAAACCTAAACACAATTCTATCAAATATCCATACAAATCCTTACATAGACAAGGATTTAAACTAGTATCCATACCTTAAAGGCTTCTCATTCTTCTTCCTCTTCTTAACTGCTTCTCCTCTTTCTCTCTCAAAGCGTGACCACAAGCTCAAATGGGACAATTGCCCAAATTGCAAGACCAAATGTGATCTTATCACTTACATAGCTAAGGCCATGTTTGGCCAGTAACTTTGTGATTTATTACCCGTTTTTGCATTTAAGTCTACTGTGCTTTTCATTTACACTTTTTTTTTCTCACATATTTTAATTGGGCATATAGTCTTATGATCTTATGACATTTGGGTCCTTAGTTGGTAAATTACTAATTTACCCTTGATCCTTAGATAAATTCCAGGTTTTGCTTATTTTATTTTTAGTATTATTATTTCCGAAAACTTTAACTTTTAACTTGTATTACACCCTCAACATGTTATAAAAATGTCAAGGTATAATTTGGAATGTTACAACGACAAATGTCGAAGCCTAAAGTTCTTAGTGGAAAAGTTAATCAAGGTTGGACACCTCAGGAGGTATATCAAAGAAGTTGACCATAGAGAAGAATCAAGGCAAGCAATAGATAGAATTATGGTCAAAGCATCAATCCCATCAGAATCCAGTCCAGCCATAAACTATATACTAGGTAGGTAAGTGATGGCCCAATATCGGTCGAAGCTCCAACGGAAAGCTCTTGAGGCTGCCACGATTGAGCTAAGGGTAAATGTCATCTCACGGAGAATGACCATGAAGAAACCAGTCCAATAGATAGCCCCATATCCTTTCCCCCTGTCAACCCAAACATGGTCATTGTGCCCCACTATGATGCATTGGTGCTCACCCTCTATATTAACGGTTTTGATGTGCACAAGGTATTGGTAGATCCGGGCCGTGCGACAGACTTGTTGCAGTTACCAACCTTCAAGCAGATAAATCTTTCCTTAGGTGTGCTGAACTAAACCGGGCGAATCCTCTTTGGTTTTGATGGTGCAACTACCTTAACACTAGGAGATGTCGCACTCCCTATAAAAGCCGGGCCAGTCACTCAGCAAGTTTTGTTCTCGATCGTCGAAGACTTGGGGCCTTACAACACCATAATAGGGTGGGCCTGGTTGCACTCGATGAAAGTTATCCCATCGACCTACCACCAAACGGTCAACTATTTGACTAACGTTGGGCAGGTTAACCTTTTAAGCAGTCAGCTAGTCACACGACAGTGTTATTAACTATCTATACAGGAGCAGAGAGGGGAGAGAAGCTCTGAAAGTCCTTCCCTCAAAGATCAAACCCCTACATAGCAATCACAGTTCGCCACCCAAGGCGGAAAAGAAGGATCCGTTAGTTGTGGATCCTCTGGAAAAAGTAATGTTGTTCGGCTTCACTTACATTAGTTCCCTCCTATCAAATGAAGAAAGGGAACAGTTACAACTCGTACTATTGAATAATGTAGATATATTCGCCTAGAGCCACTCAGACATGACTGGAATTAGCCTGAAGGTGGCCTCTCACAAACTAAATATTATTCCCACAACCATATCAGTGAGGTAGAAGGTGAGGTGTTTTCACCCGGATCGTCACTATATTATTCATACGGAAGTAGACAACTTATTAAGAGAAGGTTTCATTAGAGAAGTGAAGTACCTCGAGTGGCTTGCCAACATGGTGGTGGTTCCAAAGAAAGACGATAAGTGGCGAGTATGTGTAGATTACATTGACCTCAACGAAGCCTGCCTAAAAGATAACTTCCCCTCGCCACGCATAGATCAAATCGTTGATGCCGCAGTTGGGCACGAGACACTGTTGTTTATGGACGCTTTCTCTGGATATCATCAGATTCCCATGCACTCGCCTGACGCAGAGAAAACGACCTTCATAACACCACACGAGTTATACTGCTACAATGTGATGCTTTTTGGCTTGAAGAATGTTGGGGCGACTTATCATTAGTAACTAAGATATTCCGACTGTTGTTGGGAGAAACCATGGAGGTCTATATCGATGATACGCTTGTAAAGTCCAAAAAGCGCTTCGATCTCACTAAACATCTGCAAGAAGCCTTTGAGCTACTCCATAAGTACAACATGAAGCTCAACCCTTTGAAATGTGCGTTCGGAGTAAGTTCGGGCAACTTTCTAGGTTTTATGGTGACATAGAGAAGCATATCCAACTAAAAGCTATAATGGATTCTCAGGTTCCTACCTCCAAAAAAAGAGTGCAGTGATTGACTGGCCGGCCGGCAGCTCTTGGGTGGTTTATATCTCATTTCACATATCGGTTAAGACCATTTTTTATCACTCTAAGGGGAGCCAAAACAGTCTGTAAAGCCTAAAAAATACCCTAGAATTTTTATAATAATTTTATTATATATTTCGGGTATGAATTGAGCCAAACTTGGGTTTTTCCAGGAAAACTAATAAATTGTGAAACGTGAATTGAATATGTGAGCATATGATTAAATATTATATGCTAAAATGAGAAATTGATCGAACCTGAAAATAACCCAAGTGTAAAAAGGGTAAAAATGGAAATTTGTAAAATAAGGGCTGCAGGAATTCGAATGATAAACTTAAATGCTAATGTGAAATAAATGATAAGTGAATGTGCAAATAAGAAGAGTAGTAAGCTTTAAGTGAGAAAATGGAAAATGGGATTTAATGAGCAAGCCAAACAAGGCTTAATGAAGGAAATGGGAATTAAGACCAAATGTGGTCTAAGAAAGGCTCATTTTGGGTAAAATCGTTTTTGGAGACAAGAGAGAGAGAGAAGAGCTAGGGTTGAGGAGAAATAAAGGTTTTGGTGGGAGATCATCCCCATTTATGGTTTCCAAGTGATCAAAGAGGAAGAAGGAAGCTAGGGCAAAGAGTTTCAAGAGATTTCAAGGTAAGAACCAAACCCTAGAATTTCTTTGATGATGTTTGGGTTAGAAAAACCTAATCCATCCATGGTTTTTGCTCATGGTTGTTTTAGAATGATATTAGGATGTTATTGGGAGTGATTCCCATGTTTTGTTTTGGGATTTTGGAGAAAATCGCAAAAGTGCAAAAACTCGAAAATCTAGACATTATCGGGCTCCTACGCAGCAGCGTAGGGAACCCACGTCGTGGCGTAGACCTATGCCAAGGCGTGGGATGCCCTCGCCACGAGGTCGGTATAAATGGCACCTCGAATGCAGTAGCGGCGTAAACCCTCTTTGTTCGCGAGAGGCAAAATTTTGGATTTTGTTCTGAAAGTCTAGTTTTTGTACACGAATAGTATAGGAACCCTAATAAATGACTAATGGGGGTTCAAATAAGAATGAAACTAAATAAAAAACGTACCGTACCTCGTCGCCGAGGCGAATCTTAGTCTTTAGGTAGACTTAGTGTCTTAACCCAAAACCGTTAATGAAGATAAATTGTCATTCACTAAAAATGTATAATAATTGTTTATCCACTAAGGGTGGCGTAATTGTTATTGACTAGGGACGGATGAGGATCACCTAACCTAGGGTTGGGGTCGAAGAGAAGAGAGGAAGCGAGGCGAAGCGACTTAGGTTAGTTAATTCAAACCTCTATTCCGATTCAAGTATTGTTAGTTCTTTGTTCACCGTAATTATATTCGGATTTCAAGTGTTTTGGTAGTTTACCAAATGAATCTGAAATGATTATATGGAATGAGTATATCTTTGAAATGATGTTACGAAAGTGCATATGGATTTGAAAATGTGATATTTGAAACGTCTGACAATTAATTGCATGTGAGTGATTAATTGAATTGTAAATTAATTGATTCTTGACATCTTGAATTGAATCGATATATCGAACGACCAACATGGCGGGATGCACCAATCGACATCTGTCATGAAGGCAAACCGAAATTGTGCAATGTCCCACATGACGGGATGCACCAATCAGCATCCGTCATGATAGTGTATGGCATTGTTAAAATGTCTCACTTGACGGGATGCATCAATCGGCATCCGTCATGATGGCGTATGGAATTTTTAAATGACCACATGGCAGGGTGCATCAATCGGCATCCGTCATGATGGGAAACCGAAATTGTTAAATGTGTAAGCATATTACCAAATGACAAAAAGGACAGGATTCACCGAACGGAATCCATCATGAATGTGAATTGTATAGACAAAGTGAAATAAGAAACTTTGATGAGTGAAAATGAGATTTGTAAACTAAACACATCTTTAAGAATGTATGTTTGAATCTCATGAATTGAATTGTTGAATGATTTGTTGCCTATGAAAATGCATATTTATAAATGATCAATGAGCAAATAAATTGATAGTATGTGAAAATGAATAAGCATGAGTATTGTTTACATTGATCATGAATGAAATAAAAAGTATGGTTTAATATAAAAGCATGTCTTATATTAAAGCGAATTTGAGAATAGAGCAAGTATAGAACCACTTGAATGCTAGAAAATGCTTGAGTGTGTAGTTTTTATCTATAATGTCGAGGTATCGAGTAAGCAAGAAGAGGTAAGAATAAGAAGAAGCGAGTCATAGAAAGTTGCGGCGCATAAGTATATACCCCGTCATATGCATACCATTCTTTTTTAACGTGTGACATTTTGTGAACAAAAGAGTTAATCTCTGAACTATTGTTTTGTATATCATTTTGTAAAGGCATAAAACGTCATTTTGTAAACGTATTGTATAAAAGTAAATGTTTAAGGGCCTACCATTTGAAACAACTTCTGCGTAATTGAAAACTCTAAAATGAAATGACATAAGTAAAATGTTTTGATAAGATAAATGAAAACGGTTGGAGTAAATCGGGCTCCGGTTTGGATCCGCCATTCTTGTCTGGCCGGGGATTCGGGTAGCGACACTTTTGAAAAATAAAAAAATAAATGAAAAGTAAATAAAAAGAATTAAATGAGCATCCCGGATCCGGTTCGGACCCGCCAATCGGGTTAGACCGAGAAGGGGTGCTACATAGTCGGTTGGAATGAGGATGCGACCAGGCTTTCATGGCAATCAAATAATACCTTACTGAACCACTAATTCTAGCTCGCCCAGAAGCAGGCGATACGCTTTATCTTTACCTAACTGTTTCAAAAGTCTCAATAAGTGCAGCTTTGTTCAAAGAAGATGAAAATCGGAAACAGAGGCCCAATATTCATATGAAATCTCGTGAGAAGCGAGGCTACGGTATACGAGTCTCAAACAAGCGGCAGCCCTCAGTGTGAGGTGGGTAAACTCTGCCTTCTTTCGAGGCACACCTTATCGTCGTACTAATCAATCTCCCTTTGCAAAGCACTGATGAGTGCCCAAAAACACTCATTACAAACCCAGGATTTAGCGAGATTTGGGATCAGTTTCATATATATATATATATATATATATATATATATATATATATATATATATATATATATATATGACCTTGTTTTGATTAATTTTCTAATATTTAGTTTTATTGAGTTTTTGTAGGAAAAATATAGAAAAATGCTAGAAATTGAGCCTTGCAGGAGTCCTGGAGAAGATTGGTGCAGAAATCAGCCCAACGTTGCGACTCCCCAACATCGCGACGTTGCAGGAAAGACTTAACAAACCTTATCTCATAAAGAAGCTATAAAAGGAACAGGAGAATCCAATTTTGGGGGTTCGAAAATTGTTTGCAGTGCTAGGGTTTGAGGAACTTGGATTTGGAACAGAGGAAAGGAACTTGAAAGTAGATCTTAGAGAGAGACTTGAAGAATCACAGAGGCAGCATTCTTGATCTTTGAAGTTTTCTCTATCCTTATTATTAAGACTTTCTTTTCTTTTGTAATGGAACAAAACATCATGAGGTTCTAATTTCGTGGTTTAGGGTATTGGTAGATTTGGACATGAATACTATGTTAAAGTGTTGACCTTTAATAATTCCATTATCTTATATATATTTAGTTTTATCATTAACTCATGCTTAGTTGAAATCAACATATTAATTTCTAATCAATCTTAATATGTGAGTGGTTCTTTGTAAGATCTGAGAAGTGAATGAAGAATTTGTGAAACCCCGGAAAATTCGAATTTTTGAAAAAATGTTAAAATGGTAATTTCGATCAAAATCCAAAAAAAAAAAATTTTGATCTTGGATGACAAAACAGACTTCACCGTTGGAATCGTCTCGCAAAATCTAGCTACCACATCGAATTTCGTTGAATTCCGAGATAGTTGAAATTTCATGTTTTGAGGGCACGAGAAATAATACGGGACACTTGGCCTTGATTAGTGAAAAGCTGAGATGAGACACGTGTCGAGTGGAGAGTAGTCAGACAAATAGTTTAAGTGGGACCCAAAGAGACATGTGGCAACACATGATTGGAGAAATCAGGGTAGATGGATGGGATAAGTGTAATCGAAGAGCCACTTAGGAAGTGGACATGTGAGTGAGAGGACATCTCACTTGACTTCTATCTTCTCCCAACCGGTTGGGAGAGAGGGGAAAGGGGAGAGAGAAAGGCAAACCAGATTTGAGAGGAGGAGTTAGAGGGAGAGGTTCTACCTTCTCTCTAGATTTTTCGACGATCGGACCATCGGTTTCCGGCGAAGGGGGAAGAGTTCATCCTCACGACAAGGGCTTTGCATAGAGACCGGAGTTGGGGAGTTTCAACAAACCCCGAGAGGTAGGGGTTTTCTCCTACTTGGTTTAATTCTTATCTAAGGGCCATTCAAATGGCATGGGTTGTGTGAGGCCCGTAGGTGGGTTGTGTGAGGCTAATCACGAGACCTTGGGACGATTGTGTTGAAGATGGAATTTGTTTGAGACGGTGCGGGGATGGACTTTTTGGACTAAGTAATTGTCCTTGTGTGCCATTTTTATGTTAGAGTTAAAATGAATAATGGTGTTGGTTGTCTTGCCCTAAGGGGAATGTTTGTTTGTGTTTTGAACCATGGGAAGGCTGGTATATTGTGGTGAGTACACATTAATGAGGACTTTAGGCCCCGGTTTTGGGTAGGAAATAAAGAGAATTTTGTAATGAGTCCTTCAGGTAAATTGTAGCCACATCAATGAACTTGATGTTAGGATTTTTAATTTCTCAAATCGGACCTCTATAGCCCAAGTAATGGTCCATTTACCCTCAACAATCTAGTGGAAGGGCTGCCCAGATGGGTTCACCCCGGATGGTTCACCCCAGATGGTTCCGCCCGGCTAGGGTCATGCATGACCTCCAACTTCGGAAGGTCATAACTTCTTTGTATGAACTTGGATTTGGGTGTTCTTAGACTCTATGGAAATCCCATTGAGTCAGAATTCCATCTATGCCCTATGGGGCATTGGAGTCTCTTTGGAGATTGGCCGAAAGGGGCAATCGGGTAGGTCGGGTGAAGTTTGGCCAGGAGTGGGGCTTTCTGATAAATGTGTGACCTCCAACTTCGGAAGGTCATAACTTCTTCTTCTGAACTCTGATTTAGGTGTTCTTAGACTCTATGGAAATCCCATTGAGTTAAGTTCCATCCATATTCCTATGGAGGGCATTGGGTAGTGGGTGGCGAAGAAGCTGTCAGGCGGTCGGGTAGGCTGCCACGATAGGGCTGCCTATTCATGTGTGACCTTCAACTTCGGAAGGTCATAACTTCTTCGTCTGAACTCTGATTTAGGTGTTCTTAGACTCTATGGAAATAACATTAAGTCAGGATTCCATCCATATGCCTGTGGAGGGCATTGGGTACTGGATCCGGGCCGGAAAGGCACCCGTAGGCCTGCAGGCTAGCCGTGGCCGCTATTCATGTGCGACCTCCAACTTCTAAGGTCATAACTTTTCTATCTCGAACTGACCCGAGTGTTCCCCGACTCTATGGAAATCCCATTGAGCCAAGATTCCATCCATATGATTTTGGAGGGCATTGGGTACTAGATCTGGCCTGAAAGGGGAAATCGGTCAGGTCAGGTAGGTTGGCTGGGTAGGGCAACCTATTCATGTGTGACCTCCAATTTCGGAAGGTCATAACTTCTTCGTCCGAACTCCGATTCGGGTGTTCTTTGACTTCATGGAAATCCCATTGAGTCAGGATTCCATCCATATTCTTGTAGAGGGCATTGGGTACTGGATCTGGCCGGAAAGGGGCAATCGGGCTGGTCTGGTAGGCTAGTCAGGTAGGGCTGCCTATTCATGTGTGACCTCCAACTTCGGAAGGTCATAACTTCTTCGTCCGAACTCCGATTTGGGTGTTCTTGGACTCTATGGAAAGCCAATTGAGTCACCATTCCATCCATATTCCTATGGAGGGTAATGGGTACTGGAGCTGGCCGAAAAGGGGATATCGGTCAGGTCGGGTAGGCTAACCGGGTAGGGCTGCCTATTCATGTGTGACCCCCAACTTCGGAAGGTCATAACTTCTTCGTCCGAACTCCGTTTCGGGTGTTCTTGGACTCTATGGAAATCCCATTGAGTCAAGATTCCATCCATAGGCCTGTAGAGTGCATTAGGTGATCATACTAAAAATCTATGTTTTGCACCAAGTGTGCAGTTGTAATGTCAGGTTTGTAGGTGAATACTGATATGATATGAACAATACATGGAAAATGTTGTGTGCTATCAGATTAGGTATGGTATGATCAGATACGGGAGGCCATGGAGGCCATATGGTTTAGTTTCAAAACTTGGATTGAAGTATGAGGTTTCTATGACTGGGTTTCTGCCACAGCCCAAGACCCAGATGGGGTTTGAACTGGAAATTAAAAGTTCCTAGGGTCATTCGGGGTTGTCTGATGTCAGATGAATGATCGAACCAAAACAAACATGCTTATATAGCCGTGAGGTACCCTCGTTGGATGGTCCAAGATTGTGATCATTGTGTAAGTTATTGCTTGTATGACAATACGCAGCCAGAATTTTCATTAATATATATATATATATATATATATATATATATATATATATATATATATATATATATATATATATATATGCATGCTTGATATATTAATGATGAATTATCATGGAAATGGCATATTGCATTTCATATGCACTGGGGCAACCTAGAACCGTAGTGTGAGTGCATGTCATGTTTTCTGAGGGTCGCCATAAATTGGTTATCCTGAGTATGTCCACAAACAAATGAAAACTGGGAGGGTCACAAATGAATTTTATGGAAGATTTTTCTAAGAATTGCCTTGAGAGTTTTCCAAATGCCATCTTCGAGGAAGACCCATGACTATTTGGTGAGTTATCCAGCACTCACCCCTGGTTGTCCAGTTAGAATTTTACTTTAAAATGGTATGATATTTTTAAGAACAAAAACCTTTTGTTTTGAAAACAATGTTTCTCACACTTGGCTTAGGCATGCGTGAGGGAGTCAATGAGGGCTCGAGATGTGGGGATGAGTGAGTCATATTCTCATCCATAACATGTAGACATTTGAGTAGGGACTTGTATGTTTTACTAATGCTCGTGTCATCAATAGCACTTAGCGGAGTAACCCATGTAGGAGATTATCACTACATCGGCTTACTTCACCCCGCTGCTGGATCCCCCTTCGTACAGGAGAGTCTGGGTGAAGACCCGCGCCTCACTGTAGGCCGCCAGGAGAAGAAAGCCGACATGTGGCTTTGATTTTATATGTTTTGTAAAACATGTTGCATTCCATTCACCTTTAATGCTTGGGGTTGAACCAAGGAGCAAGAAACCTAGTGATAAAAGGAGGTTAAATGACCTTGAGAAAGGCTTTAATTACAATAGATAAGAGCCGCCTTGGAGAACATATATACTAGATAATGGAATAAAACCACAACATTACATAGTAAGACTGTCCAACAACACTAGCACCCTTTTGATCATTCTTACATCTGAAGCAATACGCTACATTTAGTAGTAATTTAATCGCTTATTTCCACTTACTAATACGATCAAGTAGTTTGAATATTAAAGAAGTATTATAATTTTGGTACTTAGCATACTATGATTAAGGTTTTCCCTGTGGATCGAAATCCGTACTTAGGTACACTTTATTACTTGACAAGCGTATACTTGCGCGATTAGGCAATTTGCACTTCTGAATGCATATCCACAAAAACACAAACACGTAAACGCCTATCAAGTTTTTGGCGCCATTGCCGAGGATAATTTGTATTTCATCGTGGTGTTTATGCTAATATCAACACTAAGTACTTCTTTGGTACTTCAGACATTTGTTTTGATTTAATTTTTGATACTTTATATTTTCTTTGTTTTGGAAAAAAAAAACTTGCAGGTACGTTAGGTTGTATGCGATGGGAATCTGCTGAAAATTTTATTCCTTTAGATCCTGAAATTGAGAGAACTTTGAAAAGAATTCTGAGGGACAAGAGGGAAGCAGCTAGAATGGAATAGCTACCTATGGGATCGATGGAAGAAAATAGAGACAACAATGTTGGTTCGATTAGAGGAGGTAGTATACACCTTGATTCGACAAATATGGATAATATGTTGCCACCTATCAGAGATTATGGTCGCCCTTCGGCGGTTACTCCACCTGTGATTAGGAGACTAGAAATACAAACGAACAACTTCAAGCTCAAGTCCATCACTTTCCGCCACGTAAGGAATTCCAGCCTACTCAAGCCACATAAGGATCCAATGCTCATTTCTAAATTTTTCGAGGTATGATACAGTGAAATATAATGGGGTGAGCGATGATTCTATTCGGCTTAGATTGTTCCCATTCTCATTGAAGGAGAAAGCCAAGCATTGGCTAATTTCAGAACCGCCAGATTCAATAACATCATGGGATGACTTATCAAACAAATTTATGGCTAGATTTTTTCCACCAGCAAAAGCGGCAAAGTTGAGAATTGACATCAAAGTTGAGAATTGAAGCGTGGGAGAGATTCAAAGATTTGTTAAGAAAATGCCCTCACCATAGTTTCACCAAATGGATGCAAGTCCATCATTTCTATAATGGTTTGAGTCGTCCCACTAGGACTCTTATTGATGCTTCTGCTGGAGGAGCGATTATGGGGAAGAATGAAGTGGAGGCTGATTAACTCGAGAACATAGCCTCAATGATCACAATGGCCAATGAGTAGCACCAAAGAAACCAAATTGGGTGTTTCCGACTAGACATGTCTACAAACTTATCCAAGCCAAGTGTCTACACTCTCAAAGCAACTACAAGCTTCTCAACAATTAGGTTCTCAATTATTTGTGCATAAAGTTTAAGAAAGCCCACTTGCATGAGAGCAATGTCATGGACCTCATCCCACCTCTCAATGCCTAATGATGAATACCATCGGAGATTTGACTGTTGAACAAGCTCAATATATGGCGAAGTTCCCTCACAATCAGAACTTCAACCCATATGGTTAAAGTTACAATCCGGGGTGGAAGAACCATCCTAACTTTTCATGGAAAAACCAGAATGCGGGTAATCCCATGGAGCAAGCCAAACCTCTCTAACCACCTCAAGAGAAGAAGCCGAGTCTAGATCTGAAAATGGAACAGTTAGCTTATATGCATATGAATATGATGAAGTCACATGATAAGTTCGAGAATGAGACTAGGGACATCATCAACAATTCAGCAAATTAACTCCGAAGCTCTGAGGTCCAATGTCAAATGGCTTCGTTATTGAGCCAGAGGCACACTAAAATCTTCCTAGTACTTCAGAGGTCAACCCAAGGAGAGAAGGAAATGAGCACTGCAGTTGTAACCCTTAGGAGTGATAAGACTCTGGAACAGTCAATTGAGGCCCAAGAAGAGGATGAAAACCCTGAGGGAAGTGAGAAAAGCAATGCCAAGGTCGCTGAAGATACTGAAAGGTTAGTAAAGAAACCAGTCTCAAACACACCAAAGAAAGTTGAAGCTTAGAAACCTACGTATGATGAGAGGCCTATTATCCCGTATCCATGGAGACTGAGAAAGAACATACACAAGCAAATGAAGGTGCTCATGGATATCTTTCAAAAAGCTTCACATCAACATCCCATTTGGTCAAGTACCAAGAAATGCCTGGATACGTGGAAATTCAGAAGGACGCCTTTGTCCAAGAAAAGGAAGCTGGGGAGACTATGATCAGCTTCTCCGTCGAAGAATGTAGTGCTACATTGCAAAAAGAAGCCGTCTCGTTGAAAGATCCAAGTAGCTTCACAATTCCATGCTATCGGGGAATGCAATATTTGAAATAAATTCTCAGGTGATCTAGGTATGAGCATATAAATCTTATGTCGTGGCTTCCATCTTTAAGAAACTAAAATCGAGAAGCGAAGTTCGACGACAATCACTTTTAGAAGTTAAGTAAAGACGGTCACTAACTCATCCGCGTGGTATCATAGAGGATGTGTTAGTCAAAGTGGACAAATTTATCTTTCCTGCGTGATTTTATCATTCTAGACATGCAAGAAGATAAAGAGGTCCCAATTATCCTCTATCTACTCATTCTTAGCCATGGAAGCAATAGATTGATGTGCAAAGGGTGAAACTCAAGCGAGAGTTCAAGAAGAGGAAGTGACATTGAATGTTTCAATTGCCATGTTATCCACATGATACCGACGCTTGCTTCGCAGTGGATATGATGAGGTTATAAGGTCTAGCCAAATTGGTTCCTTCAACCATTGGAGACCAGCTCGACTCCATGATGACCTTCCTCTGTGGAAGATGAGACAATTCAGAGTATGTAAAATGGATGGATTCTTTCTACCAAATAGAAGAAAGTACTTGAATCTTGAGCTAGCCTGCCGATCAATTCTAACGAGAAACCCCTCTTGTGGAAGAGAAGAAACTCCCCCAATCATTTGAGATAAGGCCATCTCTTGGGAGAACTACACTACCAGTTATCATTTCATCCTCCCTCTCTAACATGGAGGAGGAGAAATTGTTGAATATCCTTAAGGAGCATAAGGAAGCAATTGGATGGTCCCTAGCTGATATAAAGGGGATCAGGCCATCTATGTGTATGCATGGGATATTATTGGAGGAACATAGCAAACGGACAGTGGATGCCCAGAGACGCTTAAATCCTTCAATGAAAGAGATAGTTTGGAAGGAGGTACTTAAATGGTAAGATGCGGGAGTGATATACCCCATCTCTGACAGCCTACGGGTGTGAGCCCGTTCAAAGGTGCCTAAGAAAGTGAGGAACTACGGTGATAGTAAATGAGAAATGAACTGCTTCCCCGACCGTAACAAAGCATGGATGGAGAATTTGTATTGACTACCGAAGACTGAACAAAGTGACCAAAAAGGACCATTTTCCACTTCCATATATTGATCAGATGTTAGATCGACTTGTAGGGAATGAGTACTTTTGCTTTCTGGATTCATACTCGGGATACAATCAGATCACCATTAGTCCAGAAGATCAGGAAAAGACCACCTTCACATGCCCTTATGGCACTTTCGCTTTCCGAAGAATGCCATTTGGGTCAGGTAATATTCCAGAACCTTTCGTAGATGTATGATGGCAATATTTTCGGACATGGCCGAAAAATCCATCAAGTCTTCATGGATGATTTCTCGTTGATTGTCTACATTTGATGATCGCCCATAATCCGACGCTGGGTACGAAAAAGGTGCATTGGAAACCAATTTAGTTTTAAATTAGAAAAGTGTCACTTTATGGTGAGAGAAGGCATAGTGTCAGCATCACAGATCTCTAAGAGGAATCAGGTCGATCGAGCCAAGATTGAGATCATAGAGAAACTACCTCCACACAAGAAAGGAGTACGAGTTTCCTTGGTCACGCAGTTTTGCAGATCTATCTACATCCAAGATTTCTCCAAAGTTTCAAAACCTTTGTCTAATCTTCTTATGCAAGGTGTTCCGTTTGAGTTTAAAGAGCCATGCATGAATGCTTTTGAGTTGCTGAAAAAGAAGTTGACCTCGGCTCCTATAGTAGTCACTCCAGATTGGAATCTTCTATTCGAACTTATGTGCGATGCAAGCTACTTTGTAGTTGGGGTCGTTTTGGGCCAGAGAAAAGAAAAAGTCTTCTATGCCATCTATTATTCCAATCGAACGTTGAATGTGCGTTAACTCCAATTACTCCAATAAATGTAGAAAGAATTGTTAGTCAGTTTGCAGGTTTCGCTCTTTAACAAATTCAAACCTTATCTTAGAAACAAATTTATCAGGTTCATGTATCATTCTGCAATCAAATACTTGATGACTAAGAAAGACGCGAAACCTAGACTTATTTGGTGGGTGCTCTTATTGCAAGAATTTGATATGGAGATTCGAATAAGAAGGGTTCCGAAAATATGGTAGTCGATCATCTTTCAAGACCTGGAAACCTGCAGTCAGCGTAAACATCATTTGGTGACGATGACACGTTCCCAAATGAGCAGATACTAGCGTTATCACATGCTGATACATCCCCATGGTTTGCCGACATAGCCAATTATCTTTCTACCGGTATTATTCCACATGACCTCACATTTCAACAAAAGAAAAGATTCTTTGCAGAAGTGAAGCGCTATTTCTGGGAAGACCCAATCCTTTTTAAGTAGTGTGACTATCAGATTATTCGAAGGTGTGTGCCAGAAAGTGAAGTGAGTGAGATACTGACGCACTGCCACTCTTTAGAGTATGGGGACCATTTCAATGGATAGATAACAGCGGCCAAGGTACTGGAATTGGGCTTTTATTGGCCATCTATATTCAAAGATGCACACTTGTTTGCAAAGTCCTCATGACGATGTCAGCGACCGGGAACATCGGGATCGATAAAATGAAAAATGCCATTGACGAATATTCTGTAGGTGTAACTTTTTATGTCTCAATGACTTTACAGTCCATTTCCATCGCCCTACGGGCACAAGTACATTACAAGTGGATTACGTGTTCAAGGGTGGAAGCCATTCCAACTATTACTTGTGATGCTAGAGTGGTACTGTGTTTCATTAGGAGTAACATCTTTTCAAGGTTCGAGACTCCTAGAGCGGTAATTAGCGATGAAGGCCCCATTTCGTATCGTCGCTTGCTTCGCCTGCTCAAATACGCGAAGCATCGGTGTCACTGTGATACCACCCCCAGCTACCAGCAAGCTAAGGTGTCGGTCAGGAGGATGAATACACACCGGTTAAATAATTATAGCAAGTAATCCTAGCACATTCAAGTCACACTTTGCCCACATTTTCAGACAGGATAGGTACTTTTAATCGCCAGGTTTTTCGACTCACAAGTGTCTTTCAGTCTAATGAATAATTGTACAAAGATTTATGTCCGGGAAGCAAATATGGATCATCGAGGAGGTTGGCAAACGTGACAGAAGTTCTCGAACCGCAACAATGCCGGAAAAGCACCGTATGCAAAGTGTACCGCACACCTTCAACTACCAGACACCCGAGCGTAAAAGCAGGCAGAAAGTGTACCTGGCACACCTTCAACATGTACCCCAGACACCCGTGTGCAAAAAAAGTGACAAGATTAAAGTAAAAATTTGCACACCACTAACATGTAAATTTCCATACCCTATATGAGAACTACGGAATTGGTTGTGGGAATTCGATCCTAACGAAGGGGCACACTTCACAATCAACCTTTAATGCGAGATCACATGGAGAGGGGTATAAAAACCACAGGATACAGGAGAAGGCAGTTTTGATCTTATGGTTAGGGTTATTTTTTAGAGAAGGAGTTCTTCTCCCATAGTTGGAGTGTGGAGTTTTGTATTGAAGTTGAAGATTCATTTTCCGGGATTTTGATTCAAGCACATAATCTTTCGCAGGAACTCATATTTCGCTTCCATTCTCAAAGATTCTCGTATTTTTCATCCTTAGGTTTTGCAATTGAATTTTGATTCAAAGTTCTTTTTATGAATAAATTTCTTTGAACAGATCATCTACAGGTCCTGTATGAGTTTAAATCTTTATGTTAACCTACTTTATGAAACTCACCCGATCAGTAAATTCAATCCTCTTTTATACCTCAATGGATCGTGTGATGTTATTCGCTTGTTGAAACCGTAAAACCTTAATTGGGCATCCTCTTGACAATGTGTGAACAAGAGATCCTCTATGAGCACGTTGTGCTTGATTACAAATGCCTAAGAGTCTTAATGGTTCAGAATAAGGCTTAACATCATTCAATCATCTTTCTTTCAAAAGAGCATTTAAGGATAAATCTTCCATCGAAGACCATTTATCAATGGCTCCTAGATGAGACCAAAAAGTAGCTGGGAATTACGTGATCATAAGTGAGTGGAAACCTAAGAACCCAGCAATCATTTTTCTATTTTAAAATATTCAAATCCTAATCAATCATTCAATCCAACAACACAACCTCCCATAATTCCTTTTAAATTACACTTTTGTGGAGAACAGTCTACCTTTGATCACTGAAATTTTAGACCACTTCGTGGAGATGACCCGTGGATTCCCACAAGTACTACAATGCTAGACAACCTTAACTCCTATGCTCGGGGAATAGAATTCAAAGATACCGAATAAGCACGAAACATTTTCGCGCCAAGCCACAAGGAGTAATACCACCCAGCTGATCCGACGAGTTAGAGGTTTGCAACTCACACTTGGTAAATCCCAGACGCTCTCTCTACTTTTCTTTTAATTTGCTTTTTTTGTGAGAACTTCGTGGGTGCTTCTCGGGATCTAAGTAAAGACTAGTGCATGCCTGGCTGACTCGCAACGAGCAACGCCGACTTGTAAGAATTGCACCTCTCAGAAATTCCGAGGAATCCATAATAAGTCAAGTGTTTCAAGATAACATTTTACATCAAATGGATCATCCTGAACTGCTGAATATCTTTAATGAATGATCATGGGATTCCAAATAACCCAATAAGGAACTATATATGAACCTCCACAACATTGAGATGATGTTACACTCCCAGTAGCACCAGTAATAGGAGGGGGAAATGTTAACTTTCGGGCCAGAATCAATATAGGTCCCCGTCTTTACCTAATGTGGAAAGAACTCTTCGAGAGATCTTGCAACCTCAACGAACCGCAACAAACTCGTGCATTCGCCTACCTGAAGAGGCCAACCAATTTCTCATGAAGTCGGAAATGATCCGTCTTTTACCTGTCTATCACGGGGTCGAATCTGAGAACCCCTATTCATTCATGAGAGACTTATGATGTTCATAGCATTTCTACCGGTTCAATCTCTCCACATAACTGCTTGGTTTGTTTCCTTTGCTCTAAAGGAAAAGCCAAAAATTCGTTTCTATCTTTCTTGCACCTAATTCAATTTTCACTGGGAAAATATGCGAAATGAGTTCCTCAACAGCCTTTTTCCCTCCCGCACTGCACACTAATGCTCTCATGCGGAGCAATCTCGTAATTTTTCAAAAGCCGCGAACCTGCTACTTGTGCATTTCGAGAGATACAAGGATCTCCTCCATGCTATCCCTCATCATGGATTGATGTAGGACAAATCATGGCATACCTTTCATCAAGGACTATCCTCGAGTAATAAACACACATCCAAATGATGTGTGCGGGTGAATTTTATGAAAAGAGTGTTAGGGAGGCAATTCAACTCTTTGACACCATAGCAGAAAATGCTCGAACATGGGAGACTAACACCTCCATAGACACTGCTAAAGTGCATAGTACGCCTGTAGGGGGAGGAATCCATCACCTAAAGGAGAATGATGAATTGCAAGCAAAAATTGCTAATTTAACAAGGAAGTCGAGGCCATGTGGTATGAAAAAGGTGAATGAGGTAACTAAGTGTACCCCAAGCACTGCACCTATCAGACCCAGAGTGGAGGAGCCATGCATAATATGCGATGACCCTACACACTCAACTATTAACTGTCCAAACCTTCCTCAAGTCAAGGGAGCAATTCAGATAGAGCAAGCTAATGTTCTTAACTACCAAAGGAAGCCTTTCAATTCCCCATACTCCGAAACATATAATCTTGGATGGGGTAAGATCCTAATTTTAGTTGAGAAATGAGGAGGCCCATAACCCGCCAAATGTTCAGGTCCCCATTACCAAAACCAAGGTTTTTCAAATTCAAATTCCTCCATTTCATAATCAAGCTCCCCAAGGATTTCCTATGAACTCTTAATCAAGGTTTTCATCCACCGAATCAAGGGAATCCAAACCTACAAAATTTTTATCAACCTCCACATAAGAGAAGTTCGAGGATATAGTAACACGCTTGTCAGACCCAACAATCCACCAACACAGAATTTCAGACTAATTCCTAATGATGTGGCAGATCCCAAATAACTAAGCTTAACCTCTTCTATCAAGTAAGTAATCTTCAACAAGAGAAAGGAAACTCCCATCTCAACCCATCCAAACCCACAAGGTCAAAATAGTGTGGAGTTTCAGACCTCAAGTGAGGGTACTTTTTGAATATCAGAAGGTTGTCACTCTTCTCAAGTGGTAAGGTAATTGACAAAACCATTCAAATCAAGGAACCAACACATGAGTCTCAAAGTGAACCAGTCAGAGATGATGAGGTGTCAGACAAGCCTTATGTCCCTAGGACAAATGATATTGATGGTGAGCCAGAGGAAGACAAGGCAACCCATACCCCTCCAGCTCCATACCCACATAGGCTGAAAACCCCAAAGAAAGTGAATAACCATTCTGAGATCTATGAGTTATTCAAACAAGTGAAATTGAACATTCCTTTATTAGATGCCATTAAGCAAATTCCTATATGCTAAGTTTTTAAAGGATCAGGCACGGTAAAAGGAAACTGGTGTCAACAAGGAGGCATTCATGACTCCACCCACCACGATTTTAAACAACTCGCCCCCGTAAAGATCCAGAAATCTCTACTATTTCTATAGTGGTAGGAAATTCCAAGCTCGACATGCTCTAGCTGGGATTTAGGCAAGTGTTAATTTGTTACCTTACTCAAGATATGTGGACCTGTGGTTAGGAGAATTGTGAGCCAACTAATATCACCTCCAGCCATCAATCGAGTGTAAAAATTCCTGTGAGGGGATATTTAAGGATGTACTGGGTACAAGTGGACAAGTTCCTACTCCCCCGTGGATTTTGTCAGGCTCGACGCCTAAACCCAGAGTCAAGGAACCCATTCCCATGATTCTTGGTGACTCATTCTGCAATCGCTAATGCCATTATACATTGTGAGGCTTAATGACACTATCATTTAAACATGACTCGTCAATCAATATCTTTAATGTTATCAAGGGAATGGGAGATGAAGATGAAGTGTGAGGTCAATATGGTCAGACCAGGGTACGTAAATACTTAGACAATGTCTTACATGATGACCTCTTACGCCATGTTTGTAAGCCCAAGGTTGGGATGAGGAAGTGACCACATTAGAATCTGAGTTCCTACACCTAATAATCGAACACAAAGAGGTAATCGAAGTGAATGGGTGGGTCCCTTAAATTTGGAACCATTGCCACCAACGAGGACAAGGCATTACCTTCAAAGAGTGCCACCTAAGCTTGAGTTGAAACCCTACCATCACACCTCAAATATGCCTTCTTAGTGGGCTTTAAGAAACTTTTCCTAGTAATCATATCTTCTCCTTAGAGATGAATCAAGAAAAATTCAACTTTTGGAGATATTGAGAACCTGGGCGTAAATGCTCTAGGATGGACTATTGCGTATAGTTAAGGAATTAGCCCTTGATCTCGCATTAATATAGAATTCATTTAGAAGAGGATGTTAAACCCTAGGCAACCACAGAGACTATCAAACCCAATAATGAAAGAAGTGGTAAAGAAGGAAGTCTTAAAACTCGGATGGTGTTATTTACCCCATTGCAAGATGAAAGAAGGGGGTTAGCCCAACACAAGTAGCTCCTAAGAAATCCGAGTCACCGTGGTCGCCAATGAAAATAATGAGCTTATTCCTACTGTGTCACTTCAGCTGAGGGTGTGCATAGATCAGGTAGGAAAACTTAACGCTTGACTAGAAAGTTATTCACTTTCCTCTTCCATTTGTTGATCAAATGTTAGAGAGAGTTGCAGGGCATGAATTTTATTGTTTTCTCGACGGGTACTCAGGTTACAATCAAATTGAGATAGCTTTGGAAGATCAAGAGAAAACTACATTCACCTGTCCTTGGTACTTTGCCTTTAGAAAATGCCCTTGATTATGTAATGCACCAAACTTTCCAATCCTGCATGATGGGAATTTTCAAAGGACATGATAGAAATCATTCCCGAAACTTCATGGATGATTTCGCTGGTGCGACTCTTACGAGGGTCGCTCTAGAGAATCTAATGAAGGCTGAGAGATGTCAAGAGAAAACCTTGTGTTAATCAGAAAAGTGTTTGTTTCATGGTGACAATAAGGGATCAGTTTCAGCCATATAGTGTCAAAACTGAATTGAAGTCGATAAAGCCAAAGTTGAGCTGATCTCCAATTTACCTACTCCTAAGTGTGTTAGAGACATCAGATCATTTTTGGGACATGCTGGATTTTATAGGAGATTTATAAAAGATTTTAGCGCTATAGCTCGTCCCTTATGTACTTTACTTGCTAGCATGTCCTTTTGCATGGTCACAGCTCGTGAGGACGCTTTTGTTAAGCTCAAAATCATGTTAGTGTCGCCTCATCACGCGGCCTCCTAATTGGAACCTTCCGCTTCGAGATCATGTGTGACGCTAGTGATTATGCTATAAGGGCTGTTTTAGGACAAAGGGAAGAAAAAAGGCTTTTGTAATTTATTACGCCAAAGAAGACATCAGTTAGACTCGTCACAAACCACACAACCACGTTAAAAGAGTTTTAACTGCCGTCTCGCCTAGAAAAGTTCAAATCATACATCAGAGGCCTCCCGTAATCCATTTTCACAGATCATGCAAAGATCATACCCGTCTCTAAGCAAGTAACACCAAGCTCCTGCTAACTAGGGTGGATTTATTATGCCAAGAATTCAATCTTACTATTAAAGATAAAAAGGGGGTCGAGAATGTGGTAGCTGACCATTTATCTCGATTAGTTCCCGAATCCAATTCTCATGGCGTATCCATAGGCGACAACTTTCCTGATGAGCAGCTTTTTGCTCTTGTTCATTGCCCGTGGTACGCCGACATAGTAAATTACTTAGTCACTGGTCAAATTCCAACACAATGGACTTCTCAATAGAAAAAGAAATTTTTAGCAGATATTAAGAAATATTACTGATTTAATCATATCTATTTAAATAATTATTCCGATCAATTAATGAGAAGATGTGTACCCAATGATGAGCAGATCAGGATCCTAACCTTTTGCCATTCCGAAGTTTAAGTGGAGGGCATTTCTCTCGCAAGAAAAACAAAGATATAAGATTTCGTAGTTAGTTTTTACTGGCCTACCTTATTTAAAGATTGTTTCGAATTTTTCAAAACGTGTGCTCAATGCCAACAATTAGGTGGGGTCACAAAACGAAACATGATGCCGCTTACCCCCATTTTAATCATTGAAATATTTGACTGTTGGGATATGTGACTTCATGGGCCGCTTTCCTTCCTTGTAAGTACCTATACATTCTCGTTATCTCGTTGATTGGTGTGTCAAAGTGGGTCAGCTATATTCGAAGGAGAACTAATGACCACAAGGTTGTTTTGAAATTTATAAAAGAACACATTTTTCGCTTTGGAATACCTGCAATTATTAGTGATGCAGGGCTCCATTTCTCGTAATAATCACTTTTGAAAATCTGTTAAAAAATATGGAGTCACCCATAAAGCTTCAACAAAAGATACCACCCAATGCACTAATGGTCAAGATGAATTACCTAATAGGAGATCAAACATATTTTGAAAAACTAGCTGTCTCTAAATCGCAAAGATTGGTCACTCGACTTACTCGATGCTCTCAGCCTAATTTACTCACCTTTAAAATTGTTCTCGTATGTCCCCTATAGGCTTGCTTTCTATGGAAAGGTTTACATCTACCGCTTGAAATGGAACACCGGCTTACTGGCTATTAGAACTTTAATTCGATCTAACTCAAGCAAGTAAGGCCATTACAAATGCAAATGAGCTCATTGAATCATGCGAGAGTCGTATGAAAGCTCCCGAATTTACAAGGAGCGGCTCAAGTTGTTCCATGACAAAACTATTGCTCGGAAAACGCTCAACCTAAATCCAAAAAGTATCATTGCATACCTCCCTTGCACTTATTTCCAGAAAATCCGCCTCGCTGACTAGCCCATTCATCGTTATGTAGTTTATCCCATACCGAGCAAAGTGGAGATCAAAATCCACACTGGAAAGTCCTTCAAAGTCACGGGTCAACGCCTCAAGCCATTCCCAGCATTTCAATCTTCAAGAGCATAGTGAGGATTTGTAGATCCGCCACGCATCTCCCCGCAAAGTAAACTCGTTCTCAACTTGTTGTACATAGTTTTGATTTTGTTTTATTTTTGTTCTTGCATTTTATTTCTCGTGTCTCTATTTCATTTGCTGTTCAATAAAAAAAAATTAATAAAAAAAATAATATAAAAAAAATTAAATAATAAAATCAACTGTAGCTTCTATGTTGCCTCCCATTCCGTTGTTGTGGGGGTACTCCTTTGTTTCTCTCGCATCAGGGCAATGCTTGCTTCACAGGGGTAGGCGTACACCTGGGTTGAAACTAACTATGCGCTTTGCTTACATGTTCAAGGTGGTATCAACTTTTTTCAATATACTCTTTAAAGCAATACTGACCTAATATACATACCCGCATGATCTCATACACACTCCACATCATCTCATTGCATGTACACTTTAACAAGCATACACATAAATCTTTATATTCATCTTTTGGACTTTACCCTCTTGCATTTTGCCTTTATTACTTACACAAACCACAGACCTAACGTCATGTTTTTATCTTGCCTGCTTGTGCTCCCATTTGTGCATCAATTTGGCATGTCATAACTTCGGCATCATAGTCTTTGAGGAACATCTTGCATAACTGGAAAATGATTAGAGGCCATCATTTCTATGTACACTTGCGAACTCATATTGTCTCACCCCTTGCACCTATTTTGAGCTTTAAGTTGTCAAGTTAGTTTAAACCTAAGGACCCTGATCACTGGAAAAGCAGTGGACCCCATGGAAAGATTGAAATTATCGAAGAAGGCTGATGACGACTACCTGTGAGCTCTGATCCGGTTGGAGTAGAATATGAAATGCAAAAGGTAGGCATGCGAGTAAAACCCGGGATGGAAGGCAGTTGGCAAAGACAAATTTTACATTGGCACTATTGTTCCCAAATTGCAAGAATATATAATCAAAATAAAAAAAATAAAAAAAAATAAAAAAAGGGACGATGTGAGAGATGTGCAGTACCCCCCAGTGTCTTAGGTACACCTATAAAAAAGAGCAGTGGCCAAAGTGTACCGGTACACCACTAATGTGTACCGGTACATGCGGCCGGTTTTTGAGCAAATAGGGTTTTAAACCCCAACTTTTATGCCTTTTGACATTCATAACCTCTCCACTCCCTAAAAAAACCAAGCCCTGACCCTTTGTGCCCTCTCACACAAGCATCCCCAAGTTCGTTTGCTTCTGCCAGAGTTTCCAGCGCTTAGGCCCGGATTCTTCTGCATTCATCGTACGGACGTGGTAAGCCTCCTGCAATTCCTTGATAGCATTTTTGGGCTCTTCATTATTATACATGGACTTGCTTGGGTGGTTTTGGTTGATAGTTTTCTTTACTTGGTGGTTTGGGGTTTCGGCCGAGGGTATGGGGAGGAAATTTAAATGCGTCTCAGGGCCAGCTTGGTACTTACGGAAAGCAATTTTGGGACATTGTTTTATATGTGTGGGCCATCTGTGCCATCATTGCCATCCTTGCCGTATCTATGGCACGATCCAAGAATATTGGAAAGGGAAAAGCGCCTAGCTCCTCTATGGAGCGGGCCGTGAAGAAAAGGAAATCTGACTCATCACAGCCAGTTAAAAGGGGCAAAGGAAAGCAAATAGAGTCATCTTCAGAGAGTGAGGAAGTGTCAGATAGTGATGATGATGAGGAAATAGAGGCTATGTTTCTTTGAGGTTGCAGTCGGGCTTCGGGAAAAATGGGCCCGATCAATTGCGAGCAGAGTTTCACTTTGCGAGAGGGCGTGAAGTTGGAGACATTTTTGGCCTCATCCCATCGGAGAATTATTCAAGAGCGAATATGCGGTTCATGCGCGAGGTTCGGGGATATTTCCCTCTTGTGGTTAGAGTTTATACTAATATGAAAGTAAATCGGCGAGAGGACCTTACTAGAGACCACGGTGATGGGTGGATTCTGGATCACCCACGGTCGGTAGCTCATTCCTTACAGGTATGTTCGCCTGGCGCCTCGGACCAGGCCTTACCATAGGGCTATCCGCAGTTTGATGCGGTTGTTCCGCTGCTATGTGCACTCACCCGGTGACCATGAATGGCTTCGTGCGTAAAGAATTTGTACCAGGGAAGCTCAAGCCGGAATATGCATTGATGAATAAGATTATCCATGATCGAATTGGACCTAAGGGCAATGAAATCTCAGCCAGAGATAACAAAATTCGTTTATAAGTCATGGCCAAAACTTATCGATTATGCTTTAGTCATATGGTGCGTGATGAGGACTTTGCGGTTCTCGCGTAAAGTAGACATATTCCATTCCATTAAACATTACGAGTCTTGTAGGCCGCGGGAATGAGGAGCAACTAAGGAGAAAGGGTGCTTCCTAGGTTGGGGCTATTACAAACAAAGCGAGGCCCAGGCCGGGCCGCATCTACTAGACCCCGGCTAGCCGGTGGTATTCCGGGGTTCCTTGTCTACGGCACAGCACCTCCCGAGCACATCCCCATTGAAGAGAATGGGCGATGAGAATAAAGGGTGGTTCAAATTGTATTTTAGGAAGCGAAAGCGGCGACCCCCTTGAGACTCTCTAGGCTTGAGATTCATATTTTCCGAGGAGAGCCTGCATTGGCAGATGCCACTTCCCCTGACCTGGAGGGAGATTCAGAGGAGTTGGATGACTGCGTCGATGAGGATGCATTTTCTTCTGCAGATGATGAGGAGGACGCTGTGTAGTTATTTTTATTCTAGCCTAAAAGAATAATTTGGACATTTTCTTCTAGCCTAAAAATAACTGCAACGTCCTCCACGCTGATACATCCTCATCGGCTAGCGATAAATCAACTCTGAATCTCCCTCGAGCCTGATGAAGGAGGGCGGCGCCTTCTCAGAACCCTTTGCTTGAAAAACTATTTTTGTTCTTTTTCTTTAAATGTCAAATTAGTATTTCCTTCTTTCATCACGAATATTGATCTATCGAGTCTTTCGATCTGACGGCGTAATAAAACTTGATGACCTCGACCATTACATATACAAATTTAGTTGCACAATTACCAAGGGTTATTATCTAATCCCGACGCACCATAAACACATTTGAGACCAAAAATCTCCTAGAGTTAATCATTTTCAATTTTGGTTTTGGCACGATATGCTATGAGTGCACGGTCGACAGTAAAATGGATATAAGTTGAATCATGATCCCACAGAGATCTCGAGAATTTTTAAATCAACTACCCTGACTACTCAAGCTTCGTACCATTTGGACCATAAAGTGATATTGGAATCCCGGCTTAGAAGAAAGGCTGGAAATTATCTGCTGAGTAAAGTAAATGGCTTGATCAAATAAAGCGGAATATAAAGAATAAAGAATAAAGAATAGTTAAGAAAACAAATGGACTAACTGAATAATTATCTTTCGAGAGAACACATCAAGTATCTTCGCTATAGTGAAGTACCAATTCACATAGTTATCTTGGTAAAAACTTCTTGAATATTTCGGGTTTAAAATCACATCCCGGCGTTTAGCGGTAAAGGCTGGATCTCTCACTCCACATTTCATTATCTAATTTTTTCACGATTCTTTGAAACGGGGAATAGAGATAACTACTTTTAAAGGGATTTCCTTAATCTAGGGTATTTTTCTTTTGCAATACTTCATACCCATTTTATGAATTTATAAACCTTAGCTCCCAGTTATCGATCAAGCAGGATATACAACTTCCAGGATGCTCTTCCTCAAAATTAGAATAAATCGCCCCCCTCTCCTTGATTAGATCTTAGCTAACACGGGATTAGGCCTCCATTGTGAATTGAGGTGAACTCTGCCTTGTTTAAATTGATAACTCATTGACTCTTTCTTGATTTCAAGTGAGAAGAGATTTATCGAAGTAAACTTGCAAAGCTCATTAGATCTCAAATAGCGAGGTTAATATACCTTCAAGCAGTGTTCATAACTCTTCGATTTGCCTTCTCTGTGTCACTCCGAGAGGGCCTCACTTGAAATCAGAGCAATGAGACCGTCTTATTCTGGGTGTAAGCGATGTCGGATCAAAACGATCAGAATGACACAGTAAATTCGCTAAAAGCGAGGAATTCAAAGTACATTTGGAAAGCGACTACAAGAAAAGATAATTTCGTTTATAGCATTCACTTAATGGGTGGATTCCTCAGTGCCCCGAATTACACGCTCTGACATTCCTGCGATCATAAGAATAAGCGCAATTCGAGCGAAAGGTTGAATTCGAGAGATTTAATGCGAACTTAAGCGTTCGGGTAGTAATTTGAAAGAATAGAATTACGCATTCGACTACGCTCGAAATCAACAACACACGGATCCGAGAAAATAAAGCGAAAAATAAAGCGATAAATCTAATCTAATATAACTATCAACATTGAAGAAAGAAAAGAAAAGAAAAGCAAAACTAAAAAATAGAAAATGGCCTTGACTCCCCATACCTCTCAAATGCGTATCCCAGCGGTGCGTTCCTCTTACGGGTAGCTGCGTATTTATAGGGATTTCTCGATTGGGCTAATCCCAACGCATTAGTTTATTAGTTTCCAAATTGAATTTGGCCCCGAGTTCTTTGTTCAAATCGCAACCTCCAAATCCCTTATTAGAACATCATCCGTATCGACATCGATCAAATCAGCGACATCGACTTAAGTCTATGCGACCTTAGGCTAGTGCGTTCGTGATCTTCGCTGACATCAATCTCTTGTCGAGACATCAACTACATGTCTTCATTTCAAGCGTGTTTTGATGCTCCAGCTGACCTGGAATCCCAATGGTGACATCACTTTATAGCTGCGGCTTTAGGCTGATACCGTTCCCCCAGTGTCGCGACCTCGATCTCATGTAGCGACGCTTCGACTTAGTTCTCTGGAAGCTAAGCGGTTGCTTTTGGTGTATGACGTCATTTCCTTTGTCGTGACATCCAGCAGGAACTTACAAGCTTCGGTGATTGCTCTTGGTGTCGCGACAACGTCTCTTGTCGCGACATCGACATAGCTCTGCGGTCTTGGCTTGATGGTTCGGTAGCCATGACCTTCGATCCCGCTGTCGCGACGTCAATTCAATACCCTTCTTGGTTTCAAGCGAATTAGTTCTGCGATGTAGCGACTTGAGTCCTCGTCAGCGACAACAATTTGAGTTATCGACTTCATCTCACGAACTTGTCATAGCTTGGCGATTCTCTGTCGCTGACCTACGTAATTTCTTCCATTTCTAATGTCGCGACAAACGATGCGTTCGGTGGATGTCGCGACCTCTTCTCTTCCTCTTGTTGTGACGACTCTTTGTTTTATGGCCCATACATCATTATCGATGTCACGGCTAGCATCCGGTCTTCGCGACATGAAGTCTTCTTAACTGCTTCGTTTCTGGTTGCTTCACTGTAGATTTCTTTAACTCGGCTGCCTTGTTCTTGAGTAAACCGTTTAAACCAGGAGTTTCTAACACTGGCCACGGATATGCATTTTTGATTCTTTCGCCAAAGTTTGCGACATCGGGTTCCTTTATCTTGTCGCATTTTACGCTACAACTTGCTTGACCAATTATCTCGTGCGCTCATCCTATGCATAGCTTACCTTAAATATTCTTCTTTTTTCTTGAATTCCCAGCCATTTAACAGTTTGGTTAGTTATTCAAGAATTACGCACATAAATCAGTCTTGTTTTAGATAAAAAATCGTCGGAAAAATGAACTAAAAATGGATGACTTTCAAGCTCATCAAACTCCCCGAACTTAAAATTTACCTTGTCCTCAAGCAAAGAAAAAGAATTGTTTGTCTGAAACAAAATAAAAAATTTTAAGGACATTTTTCTGATTCTGTGATGGCATTCAATTTAATTGAAATACAAGGTATGCATTATTTTGTACATCTAGCTTCAAGTCAGTTCAAAGGTTGGTTTCTCTTTCTTTGTAGTATACAAAACTAAAGCATTGAAATTGTTTACAAACAACATAATCATTGGATCCTGTTGAAAATAAATTGTTTTCCTTTCTCATCTTCATAATTATTCACTTAACTCCTAGGTCCTTCACGGTTTTCTGTTGTTGCTTTCAAATTCCATAAGCTTGTTGTTCATATTGATCTCCACTAATGTAAGTAATTCCAGCCTTGAGATCAATCGGGTCTTTTAGGCTTGTAATGTTGGAAGCAGGTAGGGTAGGATAGAAAGGAACTTTTGGTTTAGATTACTACTGACACTTTCTCTCTTCTTTCTCACTACTGCCCTTTTTCCTTGTAGTTTCTTTAATAAACTCTCCCAAACTTCATTTTTGGGACATCTCCTTGATTTCTTCCATTCAAAACTGTATGTTCCCATTTCTCATTTGTAATTCAACTGGGAAAATTTTTTTTTTTGTTTGTCACTATTCAGGGATAGTCTGATCTTCTTCCACAGGCTTTCTAACACTCTTAGCGAACTTTGGGTTAGTAGCTCCCATACGGATGGAATTAGGGTACTAGGTGTTGAAACACCCCCAAGAACTTAATAGTTCAAGAGAATTAGGCCCGCAGGTAAACTTATCCCATTTACACGTTTTGACCCTTTTCTTTCATTATCTTTTTCTCTTTTCTCTTGAGTTCTTAAAAACAACCTCCCCCGAACATGATTTCCTTCTTATCTTCCGGTTCTTGGGTAATCATAGGTTCTTCTTGGAAGATTGATTCTTTTGGAAGGTTTGGGGTTTAAATTGGTGATTTTGAGAAATAAGGCAATTAGCTCAATTCACGGATCTAAGGTATATGCTTTAGCATATAGGTAGGGATAGCTTGAATGGCTCAAAACTTTCGAAATGGCACGCATCATTTCTTGTCGGTACAATATCACCTAAGTTTCGCCTCGATCAATAATCCTAACAAGTTCTAGAATATGGGTTGCTTCTTTGTTATTGACCATTAGGAGTTCCTTGATTAATTTTTGTTGATGAGTAGTTAAACTCTTTAGTATCCAACAGGTTCCTTGACTCATTGTTCATACCACAATCTCAAAAATATGTTTTGTTCCTTCAATTTAATTACTTCCCTCTATTCTGGCCTCAACAGTTAGACTTAAGTCACTTTTGCACTTTGTGTTTCAATCAAACTGTATTCATTGGACCCTTATTCTACATTTCAGCTTATTTCTAATCTAACTGCTTCATTCAACGTAGCTCATGACATCTCAGCAGTTTTTATTCTGGAACTAATTTCTACTTTTATTTTCCCAACTATGCATCACAAAGCAACACAACATTGTAAACATATTCAAAATAGCACACAACAATTCAATTCAAATTTCTCATTTTATTTACGATTCAATTGCAATAGTTGAATCTGATTCAAATGGGATAAGGAGAGTAAAAGAAGGTTAGAGCGGGGAGAAGGTCTATTTTTCTTTTGAAATAGCCGGGAGCAAAGATGTTGGGATCTAGGTGTCACACAGTGTACCCTAAATGGTGGGAATTCGAATTTTAATTTCTCTTTAACTCGCTTCTCTTCTTGGTTTCCCTGCTCCATTTGTTCTTAATGAAAATCTCATTAGAGATCAACCTTTTTGTTCAGCATCCTGCCTCTTCCCCGAGCCATTCATTTGTATTCTCCATTTAGTCATGACCTCTAGGAATTTGGCAAGATTGTTGTTAATCGGATCTAAGTTTTCGATACGTGCTTTTTACTTTATAGGATTAAGCATCTTCTTGTCTCTGTCATCCGACTTATTCTCAAAATCTTTACGTAGAGACTTGTATAAAAACTTGAATCCTTTGATTTGCTCCCAAATTTGGCTTCTTGCTGTATCTCTTTTCTTTATCAATCGTGAGGAGTTGAGAATCCGCTCAAGCGATTGTTATAAAAAGCTTCATGACTTAGTTAGTTGCATATGAGGCCTTGATCTCTTTCCTTCATTTCTTTCTTAAACTCTTCCACTTGCTTCCTTCAAAATTTTCTCATCACATTTCCTCTCTTCTGTTCAGCTCTTCTCCCCACTGCTGGTCTCTTCTTTGTACCTCCATCTCATGCTCCTTTTCCTTCCTGTTTAGCTCTTCCTCCCTCTTCTTTGAAATTTTCTTCTTTTCAATTCTCAAATGCCTTCTACAATTCTGCTTTGTAGATTCACTCATACATTTCATCCATTCTTCTTTGCATGGCATTGAGAGCTTCCAGAATCGAACTATTCTCTTGTGCTCCCCTTGAGCTTTCTCCTGGAAGTTTCGTTTCGCACGAGGAGAACTCGGCTAAGGGAATGGAGAGGTCTTATCACGCCCTTCATCCCGCCCCTTCTCTTCATCAGTTCGCAAAATGAAATCATCATTGCCGTGAGCTTTCTGGGTGCTCGCCTCGATCGCTGAACCTCTCGAGTCTCCTTTTCGGGTCTTTCAAATTGGGCTTTATCTCTTCTACCAAGACTCCCTTTTCTTCTCCGTTTCGTCCTTGCTAACTCCCCGTCAAGGAGTGGTGAAGCCTGTACTTTCTTCTTCGATTCCCATACTCCTTTCACCCCAGCCTTCAAACATAGAACAATGATTGTTGCTGGATGAGGAATAAACCCTCTTTTAGTCCCTTCATGATACCTCATGATAGAATTTTCAATGACAACTCCTACACGATCTTGCACTTTTAGATGGCATACAAGAACACGCCTTTCGTTTCTTCACTGTGCACACGTGTTTTGTTGGTAAACCAAAACAGGCTTGTGGTAAGAAAAACCATACCTTCAGCTCCTCAAATGAGGCTTCCCCGTTAAATGTTCTCGCCTTCTTCTCCTTGGTTTGGCTGCACCTACCATTAGGTGAGCTTCTGTCTTTCCAAAATCGCTTTTCCAAAAGTTTCTTGAATTTGGAACCATGTTTGTACACCGCCATGCCATAGCTTCGCTGATGGCCTTTACTTTCATGAAAACCGACTCCTCTAACAAAACTGCCCATCCTTCCTTCATACCAAATTAGAATAAAACTCTCTTACCGCTGTATACCCTGATTTTTTGCAGAGACTCTCCCACCCTCTCTGCTCTATCATCTCCTTGAAAGGAGTAACAGGATTTTTGAATCTCCTCTCTGTGACAAACCCCTTGTTAGCATAATACTTTTTCCACTGGGAATACGCTTCGTCTGACACGAAATCTTCTACTTCTTCTTCTTCTCTCACCTTTCCTTCGCTTCTTTCGGGAGTTTGCCAAGCCGCGGTGTTTCGATGGCACCTCTCCCGACATTGTTCTTCCCGACGAATCTCGCTTAACCGTTCAAGGAAGTGCTTCTTCTCGGTTGCTCATGTTCCCTCATAATCTCGTCAGCTGTGGACTGTGGTGGGAATTTAGCCATCGGGAAAACTAAGAAAGCCGAAGGCTCGGTGCTGTGGTTTTCGTGGGCCGAGATTCGAAGGAGTGGAAGGCGTGAATAGCCTATGGTGTGGAGCGAATGACAAAGTTTCCAACACAGAATTCAATCAATGCTCAGGGGCCACTATCGGTCATTAAAAACTTGTCGCGACTTCACCCGCTCTTTATTTGAGATCATCAATTCTGTGGCTTTAAAGTGAGTTAATAGCATTAAAAAAACTCTTTTATGTCGCGACATGCTAAGTTTGTCGCGACATTAGTGGATCATGTTGCGACATCCCTTTTTTTTTTTTATTCCCCAGCTATTTCCTACCTTGTTGGGGTGGTCGCGACATCATTTTTCATTTTGAAACTTAATTCTCTGTCGCGACTTCACAAAGGGTGTCGACATGTACCTCTCTTCTTCAATACTCACTAATCGCTTCCTTTCAACACAAAAGTCACGACATCAATGTTTTGTCGCGACATCGCCTTTGTCGCGACATAACCCTTCTCAACGTGACTCCAAGCCCTTAACTCAATGATCTAAAACTTGAATTTTCTTATTGTTCCTAACCCTTTAGACATCTCTTCGTGCATCTTCAAAGATTTAACAATCAATTCAAGTATATCTACAGACTGGGTTGGGGTGGAGAAGGTTACTCCCTTTTTCATGTCGTGACTCTCCGCAAGTCAGCTGAATTTGCTCCTCGTGAGCCGTCTTGCCATTCATGTCTTTAAACTCAAGCTCACCGCAATATTCCGTGTCTAATTAAACTACAATCGATTTCTAAAATTTAAATCTATCTTTATAAAAACAAATCCGACCTAATTTTCAGCAACTAAAAGAAAAAAAAATTTTCAAAAATTAAAATCAGAAATTAAATCCTTATGGGTCAGCTCCCATTAGTCCTTTCGATTTTGAGTCCTTATTTGGACTTCTTTGTTTGTGTTATTTCTTCTTCTTCCTTAAGAGCAGGTTGGAGTTCTTCATTTCTCTCTTCCTGTTTAGATAATGCTTTAACCTCGTCTATTGACCTTGAATTCTTCCTAAATTATCAGGTCCTCGGTGTCCTTGCTCCAAATGTAGTACTTGACACCAACGTGTATGGCCCTCCATTTGGATTTAATTTCCTGAAACAATTTGATCCCCAGAATTAAGCAATGAGAACTGTTCCCTATACGAACTCTTTTCTCAAATTCTGATCATGCCATTTCTTTGTCTTGTCTTTGTATATTCTAGCATTATCATAAGCTTCATTTCTCAATTCTTCCAGTTCAGACAGTTGGAGCAATCTTTCTTCCCTTGCAGCCTTAAAATCGAAGTTTAACTTCTTGATGGCCCACATTGCCTTGTATTCCCGACTCAAGAGGTAGATGACATGGTTTGCCAAAAACAACTACGTATGAGGGCATTCCAATGCTGGGGGTTTGTAGGCGGAGTCACAGAAGTGCATCATCAAGTTTGAAGACAATCCTTCCTACTTGAGCTCACTTAGTCTTTTCAAGTATTCTTTTGATCTCCCTTTGTTGGAAATTTACCTTGTCCGGAATTTAGTGCAGGGATGATAAGCTAAACTCATTACATGCTTGATCCACATACTGCTCATAAGTTTGCAAATATTTTGTTTGCAAGTGAGTTCCCCATCACTAATGATAGTTAGGTGTTACGTCTGCTCAAAATATTCTTTGCGAAACTAAGCTGTATTAGCATCGTTCCTTGGACAATGCACTGCTTCCCACCCGTTTGGAAGCGTAATCTCTTCTTGCTTGATATGTATAGGTTTCCAAATGATGAATGAGAAAGGTCCCATAAAATCAATTCCCCATACATCAAAAATTTGTATCTGAATACCTCGAGGGGCATTTCATTCTGGCTGGCGATATTTCCAATCTTTTGGCATCTATCACCTGATTTAACCCACTCGACACAATCTCTACAGAGATAGTGGGCTTGATAAAATCGGTTAGGAGTATCTTGTGAAACGTGCTCTCGAAAAATGTCCCCATATGGTGATGCATGGCATTCATTTAAATGTTGCCTTATTCCTTTCACTTTGTCTGCTTGTATCATGTCAACACCTCTTTTGAATAATAATGGGTCATCCCAGGTAATCTAATACTGGCGTCGAGTTATGAGTTTCCTCTTACATTGGTGGGTTGAATTAAGAGAGCATTACTCCCTGAGCGGATAATTCCTGTCTCCCGGCATACCATGGAAGTTGGAAACCTTAAACAATTATGTCTAGGAAGTTCTGCGTTAATATCACATTTTCTTCTTCATCGGCTGATTCTTTCTACTCTTGACAAGTGATCAGTTATCACATTTATCTAAATCCACTTTTATCCTTGATTTCCAAATCAGGCTCACACCTTGGCCCGGCACCCACCTTATCAATCTTGAAGCAAACTTCCTTCTTTGACATAATTGCTTGATTCTTTGCTGTGTCGGTATGAATGATAACATAGGATCCCAATGTATTACTGAATTTTTCTGACAAATACTATAGCTAACATCTCATACCGATTGTTGAGTAATTTTCTTGTGCTTAGGTGAAGGTCTTACTAGCATAGTATATATTGCACGAATACTTTTCTCTTTTCTTTGCCTAGGGCTGACTCCCATCAGCAAAATCAGCGGCATCACATTTATTTCGAATCCATGATCCCATTACAGTCGCGACCATTATAGATTACTTAGACGATTTGATCTTGATTTCTTGAAGCATCCTTACGGGTCATCAAATTGAACCTTGTATCTTTTTCCATTAATCGCATGAGTGGTCGCTATTTTGAAAAGTCTTTGATGAATCTCTGTAAAATGACATGTCCCAAGCTTCTTACTCCTTTTCTTGTGGTAGGTGGTGCGAGTTTTGATAATGGATCACCTTGGATTGATTACACTTCGGTCCGTGTGAAATTTTATGCCCAGAACAATACCTTAATCACCATACGTGGCATTTTCCCAATTCGATTGCTAATTTGTTTGTCTTAGCATCTTTGAAAATCTTGTTTTCCGGTGTTTAAACATTGATATTTGGATCTTACCTGTTGTCGTCCATGAAATTTCCATCACTTAACCAGCGAATGAGAATATAGACATCATTACACCTGCGGAATGTGGCGGGCATTACACTTAGCCCAAATGGCATCCTTGAAGGCAAGGTACCATAGGGGCATGTGAAGATGTGGTCTTCTCTTGATCCTCGGGTCGCGATGCTGATACGTTGTATCAGTACCAGTAGAAAACAAAAGTGAGGTGTCACGCTTCTTTGTCAGCATCGATCAATGAAAGGCAAAGGAAAATGATCTTTTAAGTTTGCTGAATTCAAACTTCGCATGTCAGTATACCCTCCATCCATCCCTTTGTTCTTGTTGGAATCAATTCATTTTTTCATTTCGATCACGATAAACCCCCTGTACCAGACCCACATGTCATGAAGCTCACAATTCTTATTTGAAATAGCATAGATAAAACCCCGGCATTAATGATTTAAAGTACCTCCTTTAGGCTAGCTACTTGTCAGCAGTTCGGTCTCCTTTGGTGTTCTCTGGATGGTTTTGAAGTCTTCTAGCGAGGAATCTTATGCGTACAAATTGATGGACTGATACCCTTGACTCTTGATGGACCCGAGCTAAGCGATTCCTTATGCTTCCTTAATATTTTTCGACAATCTTTGTTCCTCGGCATCAACGAGTCAAAGGTACGAAATGATCAACCCGGTTTTTCTTTGGTAATTCTAAAGTAAGCATACTTTAAATGGCGTGGCAACTCTTTCAAAACTAGTCCATACGCCTTTGGTTTCTTGATGAATTCCTCTTTCTCAATATTTTCCCCATTGTCTTTTTTACATTTCTTCAAGCTCATCATAGTTTCTAACGAATGAAAACTGCTGTACGGAAATTCAGAATAGACATCTTCAAACCTCAAGAATTCATCTCTTTTCATTGATAAAAAGCCCCGGAGTATTCATTCATTGTTAACATCAGGGTTGGAAGTATAGACAAAATCTGCTACATTGCAACTTTCCTTGTCTCTGTCTATATTTTTCATACTTTTGATCAAATTAAAAGCAGCAGCTTCTTCTCCAACCCTCAAGGTAAGAACTCCTTTTTGCATGTCAATCAGAGCAGCTCCAGTAGCTAGGAATGGTCTTCCAGTGCGAGGTACTGTGAATCTTCTTGATATCGGAAATGATGAAGTCTACTTTGGAAAAACAAAATTTCCCAGCGGTGGCTTGGCACATCTTCTAAGACTCCTTCGGGTTTCACCATCGTCACATGCCGTTTGAAGAGTAACGGAGTGGTGGGAATAACCTCCCGAGCTTAGTTTCTTGGCAACGAAAGAGGCATCAAATTGATACGTCACGAGTCCGCAGGCTTCACGGAATTCAATTCCTCCAGCGATACAAGGAATCGTGAAGCTCCACGGGTCTTTCATCTTTCTTGGTAGTTCTTTTGATTCTTGCTTGCAGTAGCGGTGAATTCACTATTCCTTCCTCTACTATTTTCTTTTCTTGCCAATTATGTCCTTGAGAATTTTGCATAGAGTGGCATCTGAGTTACCACTTCAGTAAAAGGCATACTGATCTCCAGCTTCTGGAAAGTCTTCAAAAACCTTGCAAACTGCTCCTCTATCTTGGATTTCTGCAGTCTCTGTGGAAATGGGACTGCAAGTCTAGATCCTTGGATGTTCTTCCCTGCTACTCCTTCTTTTTCTTTCTCCAGTACCTCTTCCCTTTCTGGTCTTGCTCCTTGCTGTTCTTTGTCGTCTTTTTCTTTCATCTTTTCTATTTCCTTCCTCCTTTCCATTGCCCAATATACGGTCCTTTGGATTTTTCTTTATGTCACTTGGGAAGGCATCTTTCCTCTGGCTTTGTAGGGTTAGGGCCAGCTGCCCTACTTGTGTCTCCAGGTTCTTCAGGGATGCATTGGTGGTGTTACGAAAAATTTGAGGTGGTGGCGGTTGGCTGACTCTGCCGAGCTTTGTTAAATGGAGGTTGCTTGACTTCTTATTATCCCCATGAAATCACGACATCACATTCTTCAAGATTGGGCCCTCCTCGACCACGATATTCATTTAAATTGCTCATTTCGCGTCTTCTTCCCGGAACCTTGGTGGTACGATGATACCCTTGTTGAGGTTGTCCACGCCTTGGGCGCGAGAAACTATCGCCCATATGAAATTCTCATGGTTCACGAGTCTTTGGGTGATAATGTCTTGACGAGGTTAGGATTGGGTTTGAAATGGTAAGCTCTTGGCTCACGGATACTTAACCTCTTCAACATCATAGAATTGTTCTTGACTCTCTCGGCACTTTCCTTGATAACTCTCTTCCTTTGCTCCCTCTTCATGGGCCGATTAATAGGCCTCCTCTCTTGTTTGTCCATCCATTCAACTAGCATCAACTTCCACTTCCATAGCATTCATCTTGCTCGGCTCCATGATCCCCCTTTCCTCTGCTTTGCTCCTTTTTGGCTTCCGGAAAGGAGTTTTCATATTGCATTTTGCGGAGTCCTGTCGACTCTCTTCTTACTCTTTGACACTTTTAAGCAGATGTAACATGAAGCATCAATGATCCCCTTTGATATATCATTCAAGGCATGATATACAATGTCCATCCGCGTCTTGGTCCCATCCCATGCATAGGGCATCTTCTCGGCGACCGTTTGAATCTTTCCCGGGCCCACGTATAGGCTCTAAATCTTCCCCTGCTTGAAAAACAATGATTTCCCTCCTCCTTTACGAGGTGAGTGATGGGGGAAGGAATGCGCCCAAATAGACCTCTGCCCATTTCCCTCCCCAGTATCAACGGAACCGCCTGGTAAGATTCATACCATGTGGTTCTTTAATATCTCTTGAGAATGGGAATAGATGTAACTTGATAACTGGTCTGGAATCCCATTCGAACCGCTGTGTTCGCCATCTGAGAAATCTTCCCGGAGTGTTCATTAGGATCTTGAGTGGGATGACGATGGCTGATATTCTTTGCCTTAATGGTAATTAGTGCTCGTTTAGTTCAAGAAAGTTGTTGGCATCGATAGCAAGCATCACGATTGATGAGTATTCATCAGAATGATCGGCTTCAAAATTCCTCCATGGTATCGGTGATTGGAGGTCTTCGGCTCTTGTCCTGTGTCCCTGATTTGATCCACATCTTTCATCTTGCCATGGAGTGTGTTTTACGCTTTCCTTGTCCTTTCCAGTACTTGAAGTGTTTTCTCTAATTGAGAATCCAGTGGAATCGAGATCAATTTCTGCTTCCACATGCATCAAAGTTTTTAAAGCGAAAACACACTCCCACATTAATAGTTAAGTCAAAACAACAAATATATTCAATATGGTTTATTTGTAGGTTAGTAAATTAAAATGAACCCTTTGCTTGAAAAACTATTTTGTTCTTTTCTTTAAATGTCAAATTAGTAATTTCCTTCTTTCATGCGAATATTGATCACATCCAAATTCTTTCGATCCGACAACGGCATGCATAAAACTTGATGACCTCTGACCAAAACACATATACAAATTTAGTTGCACAATTACCAAAGAGGTTATTATCTAATCCCATTGCACCATAAAACACAATTTGAGACCCGAAAATCTCCTAGAGTTAATCATTTCAATTTTGGTTTTGGCTGATATGCTATGAGAAGTGCCGCAGTCGACAAGTAATAAAATGGATATAAGTCAGATGCTCGATCCCACGAGAGATCGAGAATTTTAAAATCAACTACCACGGCTACTCGAACCGTGTATTTGGACCATAAAGTATTATTAGAATCCGGCTTAAGAAAGTGGAAATTATACTAACGAGTAAAGTAAATGAAGCGATCAAATAAAATGAATATAAAGGGCAAGAATAAAGAATAGTTAAAGAAAACAAATGGACGAATAATTATCTTTCGAGAGAACACATCAAGTATCTTTGCTATAATGAAATTACCAATTCACGTAGTTATCTTGATAAAACTTCTTGAATATTTCGAGGTTTAAAATCATCCCGAGGCGTTTAAGCAGATAAAAATTGGATCTCTCGCACTCCACATTTCATTATCTAATTTTCCTGAGGTTCTTTCGAGCCGAGATGAGATCTTCTACTTTTAAAGGTTTCCTTAATGCGGGTATTTTCTTTTGCAATACTTCATACCCATTTTATGGGTATGAAACCTTAGCTCCCCAGAGTTGCTCCGGTCGACGGATGTAACTTCGAGGATGCTCTTCCTCAAAAATTAGAGATAGATCACCCTCCTTGATCGGATCTTAGCTAACACGGGATTGGCCTCACTATTCGAATTAGGGTGAACTCTGCTTGGTTTGATGATAACTCATTCAACTCTTTCTGATTTCAAGTGAGAAGAGATTTATCGAAATAAACTTGTAAAGCTCGTTAGATCTGAATGCTTGAGTTAATGATACATGGCTTGATTGTTCATATCTTAGAATTTGCCTTCTGTGTCACTCGAGAGGCACTCGAAATCAGGCAATGAGACAAATCTTTAATACGGGTATAAGAGCGATATTGATCCAAAACGATAAACCAAACACCGAAGTAAATTCATAAGCTGAAATTCAAGAATTTCTTGGAAAGCGACTTCTGAGGAAAGATAATTTCTAACTATAGCATTCACTTAATGGAAGCTGGGTTCCTCAATTCTTGAATTACACGCTACGACATTCCTCGATCATAAGAATAAGCTGATTAAACTGAAGAGTTGAATTAAGAATTTATGCGAGCTTGAAACGTCGAATTAGTAATTGAAAGAATAGAATTACGCATTAAAACCTGCTCAAAATGACGACACGAGATCCAAAATAAACGAAAAATACTTGATAAATCTAATCTAATCTCTAACTATCAACATTGAAGAAAAAGAAAAGAAAAGAAAAGAACGAAAACTAAAGAAAATAAAAGAAAATGAGCCTTGGCTCCCATTACCTGCAAATGCAGTGTCACTTGCATGCATTGCGTTCCTCTTTTGGGTAAGGCTGGCATTATTTATAGGGTTTCTCGGTTGGGCCCTAATCCCAAACGCATTCGATTCAATAGTTTCCAAGTGGGTGGCCCGATTCTTTATTAGTCGCAGCCTCAAATCCTTAGCCGGCGACATCTGCTCCATATCGCGACATCGATCCAACGTCGCGACATCAGCTTAAGTCTATGCAGCCTTAGGAAATGGTGCGTTCGTGATGCCGACATCAATCTCTTGGCCGAGATTTCAGCTACATGCTGCGACTTTCAAGCGATGTTTGATGTAGCGAAGGCCACCGGTCCACTGTGCGTGACATCCTTTATGTCTGCGGCTTTGGGCGGTCGTTCTGGTATGCATGACCTCGATCTCTGTCGCGACATCGACAGTTCTGCGGAAGCCTCAGCGGATTTGCTTTTGGTGTCAGCGACGTCATTCCTTTGTCGTGACATCAACTTAAGGAACTCGCAAGCTGCCACTGATTGCTCTTGGTGTCGCGACAACAATCTCTTGTCGCGACATCAACTTATGGCTCTGCAGTCTTCACTTGATGGTTCTGTTATCGATCAATCCCTTCTTCAGCGACATCAATTCATGCCCTTCTTGGTTTCAGCGTGGTCATTCGCGATGTCGACTTGGTCCTTCTGTGCGACAACAATTTGAGTTCTGTCCGGCTTCATCGCGAACTGTCGCTAAGCGAAGGCGATTCTCATCGCTGACCTCTATCAAATTTCTTCCGCGTTTCACGATGTCGCGACAAGCGATCTGTCGGTGGATGTCGCGACCTCTTCTCTTCGCCACTCACATTTGTGTGACGACTTCGCATTTTCGCCATTTATACGTATCATTGTCGATGTCCGCGGCAGCGTCGGATCTTCGCGACATGAAGTCTTCTTAACAGCCGTTTTCTGGTTCTTCACACAGGTTTCTTTAACTCTCGGCACGCCTTGTTCTTCAAGTAAGCCGTTTTCGACTAAGTTTTTGCGTCTGACTTGGATATGCATTTTGATTCTTCGCGAAGCTAAGCATCGAGGTTCTTTATCTTGTGCGCCTTTTAACATGACTTAGCCCATTGATTATCTCATTAACGGCTTCGTCCGCATACGCTTCTTTTTACGCAAATATTCTTCTTTTTCTTGAATTCCCCGCCATTTAACAGTTTGGTTAGTTATTCCAGAATTCTGCACATAAATCAGTCTTGTTTAGATAAAAATAGATCATAAAAATGGACTAAAAATGGATGACTTTCAAGCTCATCAATTGTCCTTATAAGTTCCATGGAGTTCTAAACTTCTATGCTGGGGTCCTACGGTGGAAACTCACCCTAATCAAGGTAAATTCCCTCAATCCTTCTTTTATACCTCAATGGATCGTGTGATGTTATTCACATTTGAAGCGTAAAACCTTAATTGGGCATCCTCTTGACAACGTGTGACGAGAGATCCCTCGGTACACGTTGTGCTTGATACAAATGCAAGCTAAAGTCTACAGATTAATTGGGAACAAATTGGCAACATCATTCAATCTTCTTTCTTTTCAAAGGAGAATTTAAGGATAAATCTTCCATCGAAGACCATTTATCAATGGCTCCTAGATGAGACTGTAAAATAAGAGGTGGGAATTACGTGATCATAAGTGAGTGGAAACCTAAGAATCCCAACAATCATTTTTCTATTTTAAAATATTCAAATCAATCAATCATTCAATCCAACAACACAACCCCATAATTCCCTTTTAAATTACACTTTTTGTGGAGAATAGCTCCTACGGATCAACAAATTTAGACCACTCCCTGTGGAGATGACCTGTGGATTCCCACGATTACTTCTGATGCTAAAATGACCTTAACTCACTGCTTGGGAATAGAGATTCAGCATCTGAGGTAAGAAGCGGGAGATCAAGAAAATCTTAGAAAAGACAGTTAATGTGACGAGGAAAGACTGGGCGAACAAAATTGATGATAGCTTATGGGACTATCGAACAGCTTTCAAGACCCCCTTGGGAATGTCCCCGTACCAAATCATCTACGGTAAGGCATACCACCTCCCTTTAGAATTAGAGCACAAAGCATACTGGGCAACTAAAATGCTGAACATGGATCTCGAACTGGCCGGGAAAAAGAGGATGCTTCAGTTGAATGAGCTGCATGAACTTAGGCAAAATTCATATGACAGTTCAAGGATTTATAAGGAGAAGACCAAGGCATGGCATGACAAGAATCTAGTGCATAATGAGCTGAAACCGGGATAACAAGTATTGCTATTCAACTCAAGATTGAAATTATTCCCAGGAAAACTCGGGTCACGATGGTTTGAAATTTGTTTTTATCACCGAATTTCCAGCATACGGTAGTGTCAGTAATGCATCATGAGAGAGGTCGATTTAAGTTGAATGGGTAGTGAGTGAAGCTTTATCTTGGCGGTCAATTCGAGAAGCACACGTCCACCATAAGTTTGGCACCAACATAAGCAATGCTCGGGGCCACGAAATTTTGGTTTGCCAGAAGTTTTCTATGGTTGAGCACCAGTTAGGGAGACACAGCTTGGTCGAGCTAATGATAGTAAACAAAGCACTACTTGGGAGGAAACCTAAGCTTTTAAATCATTCTAGTCATCAGTTTTTTTGTTTTATGTTGTTAAGTTTGATTTTGCTCGTTTTAATTTTGATGTATTGGTGTTGCAGTGTTCAAAGGTTCCGAGGTTGCGCGGCGAAAGAGAGATAGCATGGAAAACTTTGTGCGGGCTTTTGGAGGAATAGAGCTAAATACAGAGAGCTTTCTACACTTAGAAAATTTTTGTAAAAATTTCCTGGTTGACGGTCTCGGGAACGTTGCGATGTTGGACTCAACGTCACGACGTTGAAAATATACATCTCGAGAACGTCGCGACGTTGGATTCCAACGTCACGACGTTGAAATAATACCTCCCGAGAACGTCGCGACGTTGGTTTCTAACGTCGCGACGTTGGTTTCTAACGTCGCGACGTTGAACAAATACCTCTCGGGAATGTAGCAACGTTGGGTTCCAACGTCGCGACATAGAAATAATACCTCTCGAGAACGTCACGAAGTTGGATTCAATGTCATGACGTGGAAAATCAAGCCTCTCTACAACGTCGCGACATTGGCCCAAACGTCTCAACGTTGGCCCCAACGTCGTGACTTTACAAATAAAACTCTCGAGAACGTCGCGACGTTGGCCCAAATGTCGCGACGTTACCCTGTTTTTAGGACTAGAAACGTTCATACTCTATTATCTGACAACTCGAAAAACCCTAACGTGGTCTCCGACTTTTGCAAATGCTCCAGCCAAATCCTGTCCAAGCTCCACCAAAGCTCCAGCCATCCTTAGCAACCTCTAAAGCCCTAGGCATGTCCTAGCTCCGAAAAACCCAGTGTCCACTGTCATTTGGAGACCCTTCTTACGATCCAATTTTTGGCTCCGTTTAGGTATCGATTCCGTTACACTGCCCTTTTTCTAGGTTGTTTGTGTCCAAGAAGGTCCCCTAGGGTTGGTTAGGGGCTCTAGACCCATTTGTCTTCTATCAAGCCCACCATCCCACTTAGTGCCCACTAAGTGTTTGTTAGTTGGCCTAAGTTAGTTTTGGGTGATTCCCTTGGGTATTTTGGTAGAGTGCCGATCAGTGTGAATTATGCATGCATTTTAGTAAGATTTCGATGTGTTCTTATAACTCAATTGCATGATTCGCATTCATATTCACTCGTATTACGCTAATCTGCCATATTATAATGTTTTGTAGGACACAATGATAAAATAAGCAAAAAGGAAGCAAAATAACGCGAAGGAATACCCGAAGCAGAGAAGAAAATGAGGAAGGAAATCAAAGCACTCACGCAGCGGTGAAGCACTCCACGCTGCGACGTAGCCCTTTGTAGTAGCGTGGAGGTCCTAGCCACTACGAACCGGAAGAAAGACATTCAGTGGTCTTAGGTACGCCGCGGCGTAGGACCTCTTCGCCATGACGTAGCGAGGGTTTTTCAGAAACGGTTGAGCATTAAATGACCTGGAACTTTGGGCCAATGATGGGCCCACTTCCCAAGACATAAAAGGAAGACATTTTAAGTTGGGGCATTCGAGAGGCAGAGAAGGATGGACGGACGGAGGAAGATTGACGAGACAAATTAAGAGGAGATCGAGGCAGCTATGCAGTAGTTCCGCAGATTTACTTTATGTTAAAAATCTTTCAGTTTGTAATGAATATCACCATGAACTAACTCTTCTTTCTAGGGTTTTGTCAACCCTAGATGCACCATTATGGATTAATGTATTAATTTTGGTTTATTTAATATTAGTATGAATTTATATGGTTGCTTTACTCCTGAAATTAATCACATGTTATTGTTTGTGATTTTGGCATGCTATTACTAAATTACGAGATGAGAAGATGACTCCTAGGGACATGGGCAAAGCAACACTTGGTCAATCGGGGAATAGAGATATCTCGGGTTCCAAGTGTGGCGTTAGGGTTTGCACATTTATGCATTTCGAAATCAAGGGGTCGAGGTAGAGATGTAATAAACTCCAATGGCGAGATAGGCAGATATATCTCGAGAGAGAATATCTTGTAGGCACGATCAACCTGCTAACATAAATCATATGAAATATTAAATAAATACTATCTGATTAAAATCCATCGGGTGTGGCAAGTGACAAAACCACTAGTTTTCTCATCGTTATGTTAAATCAATATTTAATATTAGGTTTTTCCTTAGATTAGTTAAATTGAGTAAATTAATTCTCACATAAAGACTCGATCAAATATTATCTAGGACGCTAAGCCAGTATTCAGCACACTTCTCTTCATGGGAGCGACACTTGACGAGCCATTATACTATGCGAACTCGACGCGTATACTTGCACGTACAGGTCTACGTTTTTACTTAACTTTTACACACTCACTAATAGCCCGTCAAGTTTTTGGCATCGTTGTCGGGGAAGTCGAGCTAATGACATTAAACATAGCGCTTCTTGGGAGGCAACCCAAGTATTGTGAGATCCGGCTTCTTCTTTAGACTTGCATTATTTTACGTCTTTTTATTTGCTCCACCCGATACTGGCATACCGGGATTCATCTCACCCGCGGTTTGACGCATATTGGGATGAGAGTCAGGAGCACCGTGTTGCCCTGAGTCAGGATATGGATGCACTCAAGGCCGAGATGGCCATCATTCGCTCCAACCAGGACTAAATCATGCAACAATTGGCTCAGCTCCTCTGTTTTCACACTCCACCACCGCCATCGCAGTTATTCTCTAGCACGTATCTCTATTCCCTTATTTCCCTTTCTATCAGTTTTCAGTTGGGGGGGTGTGGGTGTACGGTTTGGCTTCATTTTATTTTTCTGATTGTTTTAGGTCCTAATTTTTGTTAGTTTTATTTTTTTTTCAGCATGTTTTAGGACCTAGTTTTTGTTCAGTATGTTTTAGTTATGTTTGCTTTTGGTACTATTGTGATCTGGTAGCTTTAGGATTTGGTATTAATTTTTCTTAGCTTTAGTCTTGGCCATGATTGCAAAAAGGGGGGTCATCGTGATCACGGAATGAGCTGCGTAGAGTAAATGGGAACTCGAGGTTGTTTGATGATCGGAATTGCATTGTAGAAAGTTGGGAGTACCATGTCTAGTCACTCAGATTTCCAAGAAACCATTTCCAGTAAGCTATCGCATACACGTTTACGTGATCTTGAGGTATGCACAGACCTGGAACCTCGACATCTGAGTTCTCTGAACCTTGGAAAGTTTAAACACCTAAGTGATGAGACACCTTAGAAAAAGAGGATCACCTTTGAGCCCCAAATAAGTATATATAAAAAAAAAAGAAAAAAAATGTCAAAAATAAGCTTGTGGTTTAGAATAAGTGGATCATCCAATCGGAATCCCGAACACAATACGAGGGGCCTTTTAAAGCCTAATGCCCTGGGCCAACTAGTCGGGAGCCATTGACTTCCTTTGCCGTGCGTGGGACGGAGGATGGATGATTTCCTGATCACAGGGCCTCGAGTTTTGGTTAGTGTTCGGGGTGAAGTTCGAGAGATGATGACGGTGCGCCAGCCAACGGTGGAGTCACCAATGGATCACCTGTGCCAGACCTCATAAACTTCTTGGCACTAAGGTGCTTAACGTTTATCTTCTGGTCTAATCTTAGTTAGGTGAAGCGAATAAATCAGTTAATTAACATCATACGTTGCGATGCTTCATTCGAGCCGGTCGAAATTCAAGTTTGGGGGTGCGGGTCCGGGGTTACACATGGAGATCTGCCCGAAGCCGCCGCTATAGACTCCTTGGGAAAGGTTGTTGAACACTAAAAAGGGGGTTGACTTGCTTGGTCGACTAGGCCTGACTCAGTGCAGTTTTTTTTAAAGTTAAATAAACCTAGGTAGTCCCCGGATCTAAAGAATTATTTCATGTGGTATCATGTGTATTGGACCCATATCGTAAGTGTTTAGTTACGCCATATTCTTGCATGCCCTATTTAGAGTCTATTCTTGCTTGGGGACAAGCAAGAAACTAAGTTTAGGGGTGTTGATCGTTGTGAATTATGCATGCGTTTCAGTAAGATTTTGATGTGTTCTTATAACTCAATTGCATGATTCACATTCATATTCACTCATATTGCGCTAATCCTCCATATTATAATGTTTTGCAGGACATGGTGATAAAATAAGCAAAAAGGAAGCTAAATAACGCGAAGGAAGACCCAAAGCAGAGAAGAAAATGAGGAAGGAAATCAGAGCACTCACGCAGTGGCGAAGCACTCCAAGCTGCGGCATAGCCCTTCGCAACAACGTGGAGGTCCTAGCCACTACGAACCAGAAGGAAGACATTCAGTGGTCTCGAAATTTTGCGGCGTGAGCCTCTTGGCCAGGTGAATTGTAACCCAGGAGTTTTTCGAGAAATGGGCGAGCATTAAATGACCTAGAACTTTGGGCTTGATGATGGGCACCTTTCGAGACATAAAGGAAGACATTTTTAAGTTCGGGGCTCAGAGGGAGACGAGAAAGAGAAGGATGGACGGACCAGGAGGAAGATTGGCGAGACGGAGGCGGTTAGAGATCGCGAAGGCGGCTAGCCACGTAGTTCTTTCCCTAATTTACTTTATGTTAAAAATATTTCAGTCTATAATGAATATCACCATGAACTAACTCTTCTTTCTAGGGTTTTGTCAACCCTAGCCGCACCATTATGGATTAACGTATTAATTTTGGTTTATTTAATATTAGTATGAATTTATATGGTTGCTTTACTCCTGAAATTAATCACATGTTATTGTTTGGCCAATTTTGGCATGCTATTACTAGGAGTCTGAGATCGAGAGAAGATGACTCCTAGGGACATGGGTAAAGCAACACTTGGTCAATCGGGGAATAGAGATATCTCGGGTTCCAAGTGTGGCGTTAGGGTTTGCACATTTATGCATTTCGGAGTCGAGGGGTCGAGGTAGAGATGCAATAAACCTCACTGGGGAGATAGGCAGATATATCTCGAGAGAGAATATCTTGTAGGCACGATCAACCTACTAACATAAATCATATGAAATATTAAATAAATACTCTATCTAGGTTAAAATCCATCAGGTGTGGCAGGTGACGGCAAAACCCTAGTTTTCTCATCATTGTCTTAAATCAATATTTTAATATTAGGTTTTCCTTAGATTAGTTAGATTAGTCATAATTCACTATAAGACTCGATCTAAATATTATCTAGGATGCTAAGCCAGTATTTGGCACGCTTCTCTTCGTGGGAATGACACTTGACGAGCCACTATACTACGTGAACTAGACTCGTATACTTGAGCGTACAAGCCTACGTTTTTACTTAACTTTTACACACTCACTAATAGCCCGTCAAGTGCAATCCAACTAGGGGTGTGGAAGCCTACTAGAGCGTAGTCTCACCTTCAAGTTTCATCCAAAACCGACCTTATCCCGTGCCCAATGTCGAGCAAAAAGCAAAAAATGAGCTCAAAAAGTAGTGGGGCCAGTGAAGAACCCTCTCCGACCTACGATCACGATAAATTTGTCAATGAGAGCACGATCGAGAAGTTCGACCTTATCTCTGCCAATTGCTCTTTCATTAAGGAGAAGGGATTCCAACATCCCAATAATTTTTTCTACAAAACTATAGCTAGGAAGGGGTGGGGTGCATTGTGCCAACCCCCGAGGCCAGTTGCCACGATGGTTGTACGGGAATTCTATGCGACCCTAGCGACTCATTTTGCTCGAAGGTCAGAAGTCAGGTGGGGTGTTGGTAGACTTGATCACGAGGGAATCTATCAATCGCTATTACAACCTTGAGCCGGTTAACCCCAAGGCCTATGATCGGCTTCACGAAAACCCTAACTACCAGGAAGTCCTTAGGATGCTCACAAACGGGTAGGGTGAGTGGAAATTAAACAATGAAGGACACGTCGTGCACTTCAAGGCCAAACACTTGGCCTATATACCTAAGGTGTGGCACCATTTTATCACCTCTCATCTCATTCCGATGACGAATGTTTACGAGGTGACGGCGAAACTGGCATTGCTCAATTTCGCCATCATTCAGGACATCCTGTTTGATGTCGGTCAGGTCATAGAGGACGCCATCCTCTATAACCAGGACACCAAAATGAACCTCGGGCACCCCTTTCTCATCTATGGCTTGTTTAAGAACACAGGGGTGCCGCTTGAGGATAATGAGGCCTGGATCCATCCCATTAACGCCATCGTCGTTAAGAAGGATAAGTCGGGCGTTCCTCGATTTGAGGTAGTTTATGACTCGGGTCATGAACCTTCGGATGAGGAGGAGTTGACAGCATACCAAACTTTGTTTGGCATGTGTGAGGAGACATTGGGTGAGGTCGGCCAACCTTCCACCTCCATCCGCCTCACCACCTCCTACGCAGGATGTCACTAGTCCTTCTCTATACTAGAGAACCAAGTTCGGGACTTCCTTCCTAGATTTGATGCGTGCAGGATGAGACTAAGAGCATCGCGGTCACCACATGAGCCAAGACATGGATGCCTCCCGGGCCGACATGCGCACAGGTTCTTACCTTTAAGCGAGGTCATCCAGCGTCAACTTCATGACTACTTGCCTTCCATTTTCCACCACCACCACCGCAGTGATCCATGGGATCGACAGGGGAGTTCCCATCGTTCTTTTATTTTCTTGCCAATGTGGACATTGTCCGTTCTTGTTTGGGAGGGGGGGGGCTGTGGGTGGTCAGGTTGGCATCATTTACTTTCGTTGTTTAGGATATTGTTATGTTTATGTTTATGTTCGTTGTTTAGGATATGTTTATGTTTATGTTTATGTTCGTTGTTTAGGATATGTTTATGTTTGTTGTTTAGGATATATTTGTGTATTTTGTTTATGTTTAAGTTTATGTTTGTACTTTCATAGTTTTCGTTTAGGTTTGTGTGTTAGGATGTCTCAGTTTAATTTCATGTTTTAGGGTCGTGTTAGGTAGTATGTGTGAGTGATGCCATGATTGCCAATCAAGGATCTTTTTTACCTCTCCAAATTTTCGAAACACACAGTGAACGTAACAAGAAAGGATCCTTAGGTTGTTAGAAGCTCGGGAATTGCGCAGATGGCGAGGGGATGACATAGTGAGTCACCTCCTTGGTGTTCAAGAAACCAATTCCAGATTAGTCTACCACACACTCATGCATGTGATCTCCAGGGTATGCCTAGGCTCCGGACCCGGCTCACTAACGTTCAACAAACCTTGGGCGTTTCTAAACACCCAAGAGATGGGACACCTTAGAAAAAGAGGATTGTCATCAAGCCCTATCTAAAATAAATAAATAAATAAAAGAGAGAAAAAATAAAAATAAAAAAGAAAGTGTGAATAGAATAAGTGGGATCTTCTAGTCGAAATCCCAGGCACAGTCCAATGGGCTTTTCAAAGCCTAATGCCCTAAGCCAACTGGTCGGGAGCCATTAACTTCACTACTCGTTACATAGGACAGATGATGGAAGTTTCCCACAGCCTAGGGCCCTTAGATTTGGTTAGTGTTAGGTGAAGTTAGAGAGGCCCGGGCTTGGTGCCCTTAACCAGCGGTGGGAGTCACCAACGAATCCCCGCTCTGAAGACTTACTCAACTAAAACTTATGGGCACTAGGAATTCGTTCATGAGTAGGTAGGTTAGTATGAATAAAAATGGTGTGTTCTTATCCTTTCGTAGTTAGACTCTCCCAAATAGGCATGTTGAATTCAAGTTTAGGGGTCCCAGAACTAAGTTATATGCTAGAGATCATGCATCCAATCCACATAAACTTCTTGGGAAAGGCCATTGAAAACCTAGGGGGTGAGTCACTTGTCGACTGAACCATGCTCAGCTGAATTCTTTCGAAAGTCTAACAACTTTAAGGATCCTCTAAAATTAGAAACAAAGGGCAAGATTTGTGAGTTCGGTTCATTTTGATCCTTCCTTTTGGCAACATGTGCATCACCCTCGTGTCGTTGAGTTTAGTATGTTATTTTCTTATGCGTCTAGTTCAGAGTTTGTTTCTTGCTTGGGGACAAGCAAGAAGCTAAGTTTGGGGGTGTGATGAGTGCCCAAAAACACTCATTACAAACCCAGGATTTAGCGAGATTTGGGATCAGTTTCATATATATATGACCTTGTTTTGATTACTTTTCTAATATTTAGTTTTATTGGGTTTTTGTAGGAAAAATATTGAAAAATGCTGGAAATGGAGCCTTGCAGGAGTCCTAGAGAAGATTGGTGCAGAAATCAGCCCAACGTTGTGACGTTCCAACGTCGCGACGTTGTTGGAAAGACTTAACAAACCTTATCTCGTGAAGAAGCTATAAAAGGAACAGGAGAATCCAATTTTGGGGGTTCGAAAATCGTTTGCAGTGCTAAGGTTTGAGGAACTTAGATTTGGAACAGAGGAAAGGAACTTGAAAGACGATCTTAGAGAGAGAGACTTGAAGAATCCCGGAGATGGGCATTCCTTCAATCTTTGAAGTTTTCTCTATCCTTATTATTAAGACTTGCTTTTCTTTTGTAATGGAATAGAACATCATGAGGTTCTAATTTCGTGGTTTAGGGTGTTGGTAGTGATTTGGACATGAATACTATGTTAAAGTGTTGACCTTTCATAATTCCATTATCTTATATATATATTTGTTTTATCATTAACTCATGCTTGGTTGAAATCAACATATTAATTTATGATCAATCTTAATATGTGAGTGGTTCTTTGTAAGATATGAGAAGTGAATGAAGAATTAGACATAGTTGGGTTAACCTAATAAACTTGGTAATATAGGATTATCAATAATTAGGAGGCTTGAAAGTTCTTTGCATTCCATGCACCTTTAATGCTTGGGGTTGAACCAAGGAGCAAGAAACCTAGTGATAAAGGGAGGTTAAATGACCTTGAGAAAGGCTTTAATTATAATAGATAAGAGCCGCCTTGGAGAACATGTATACTAGATAATGGAATAGAACCGCATTACATAGTAAGACTGTCCAACAACACCAACACACTAACCTCTTGCACCCTTTTGATCATTCTTACGTTTGAAGCACACAGTTACATTAGTAGTAATTTAATATGCTATTATTTCCACTTAGACATCACGATTGCTAGTTTGAATATTAAAGAAGTATTATAATTCTGGTACTTAGCATACTACGATTAAGGTTTTCCCTGTTGATCGATATCAAAATCTTTAAATTACGCTGTTATGACAAGCGCATATACTTGTAGCGATTAGGCAATTTTCACTTCTTATTACATATCCATAAAAACACAATCATGTAAACGCCTATCAAGCACTATACACAAGCTTGACCTATCATGGAGGATGGTCCAATGGGCAATTGAGCTAAGTGAATTCGATATCCAATATAAGTCTCGCTTGGCATTGAAGGGGCAGATATTAGCAGACTTTTTAGCAGAAGTTCCCCAACAAGATGCGGGCTCAGATAGCAATGGCTGGTGGATCCTTAATGTGGGCCGGCGCTTCGTGAGCGAGTTAGATGCATTTACAACAAAGCCCAGTTGGGAAAGGATAGAGCAGGTCATGCAGTAGACTTCACCATCTAATAATGAGGCCCGAATATGAAACCGTCCCTGGTTGGGATCGACCTGCATAAAAGTCGGTATCCTCAAAAAAAAATCATTATCCGAAGCGACTCTCAACTGGTGGTAGGGAAGGTAAACGGAGAATACGAAACGCGAGACCAACACATGATCAAGTATGTACACTTGGTTAAACTATTTGAGGAGTTTTGCGGCTAAACTTGAGCATATCAGGGACTTAATGCGAATGGTAGGCGCTTTGGCGGCTGATGGCCCAGCATCCTCTAATAAAGAACCGTATTCCTCCCTATCTATTACCAATAGGCATCATCAATTATCACTAACCAGGTAAACAAGATAGATGAAGCGTGTTCTTCTTGGATGACTCTAATATCACATTATTTGACCCTGAGTAACCGGCCGATAACAGATCGGTAGAATCGTAGGATTCAGTCGAGGCGTCAGATTTTCCCTTTTTGTGAACGGGATGTACTCTATAAACGTTTCTTTTCAAGGGCGTATCTTAAATGCCTCACCACCAATAAAGGCAAGTATTGGGCGTAACTTCATGAAGTGATGTGCAAAAACCATTCGGGCGGTAGGAATTTGGCTCACAGGGCCCATACACAAGGTTATTACTAGCCAACTACGAGAGCAGATGCAGCCGCCTACTTCAAGAAGTAAGACCGGGCCGATGAACGACTAAATTTCTCATCTCAAGGGTGCCGACCAAGATCTAACTACCACTACAAGCCTCCGCCCTTTTGCTCAATGGGGTTGATATAGTCCAACCACCGCCTACCAATTCTCAAAGCATTTAAGAAATTATTATCAAGTCACAATGATTATTTTCAAAGAATGGATAGTAGCTAAAGCCTTCACCTCCATCAAAGATAAAGATGTCATTCAATTCAGGTGGAAGAATATACCGTCGGTTCGTATCACCTCTACCAATTGTAACTAACAATGGGCCACAATTTGATAGCAAGGTATGTAGGACCTTTTGCCATGAGTTGAAATCGTACCTTGTATGCCACCATGGTATCCACGTGAGCAATGACTGTGCTACATCAACAAAACTCTCATGACTACTTGAAAAGCGCCTACACTCAACTAAAGGAAAATCGTAGATGAGCTATGAGTTCTTCTGAGCCTACGTAACAACCAAATTTAAGTCAACTAGAAAGATCGTTGTTCACCCTCACTCACAGGATGGAGGCAAGAATTTACGTAAATCAAGTGCTCACACTTCGTACCTTTTAAGTCCTTGAAGAGGCAAATATTAAAGCCATTGCCAAAGATTTAGATATGACCGACAAACTTCGTGAAGCTACAGCTGTGCGTATAGCATCATACCAACAAAGAATGAAAAACCTATATAACAGGTGTGTAAAATAACAACGTGTATTTCGAGCCAGAGACTTAGTCTTGAGAAGGGTCTTTGAAAATACGGCTGACCCAACAGCCGGCAAATTCCAATCAAATTGGGAGGGGCCATACATGATAATAAGAGGCTGGGCAAAATTTCTGATTGCACGCATCAATAAACTAAATCGACGCACTGTGATGTGAATGTTATGCATCTTAAGAGGTATTATCCATAAAATTTTCTTTAAAGATATTATCAATAAAATTTTCTTTAAAGATATTATCAATAAAATTTTCTTTAAAGGTATTATCAATTAAATTTCCTTTAAAGTATTTTCTTTCAATTCCCGGACAGTCCTCATATCTAACTTATGGCTTAAGCCCGTCGCACATGCTAGAGACCGTATGGCTTCACGCCTTATCGGGCACATATCTAAGACCGTAGGTGGCTTCTGGGTTTCCACCGGCACACATATCTAAGACCAGAAGAGACTTCTAAGCCTACTGACACATATCAAAGACCAGAAGTGACTTCTAGCCTACTAGCACATACCAAAGACTAGAAGTGGATTCTAAGCCTGCTGGCACATATCAAAGACTAGAAGTGGCTTCTAGCTTGCTGGTACATGCCAAAGACCATAAGTGGCTTCTAGCCTGCTGGCACATGCCAAAGACAAAAAGTGGTCCCTAGCCTACTAGCTAAAGTCAAAGCCCAAGAATGGAGCTTCACTTACCGGTCCATGTGCAATCCACACCAGTTTCTAGTTCTCTAAAAGTTATGACGGTTATATTCCTAAAGCAACTATCCTAGTCTAGACTCATAGCAGGAAGTTGCAAAGTAAAGATATATCAATTGAATCAAATGTCAAATTGCAGTAAAATTCCAAAATACACCAATGGCATTAGTAATTCCCTAAAGATATATATCTGGGCGGCCATACGGGGCCCATTATAGAAATTCCCAAAAAAGAAAAAAAACAGAGGAGGAACTTAAGATGTTCCCTCAACATCCCCAATGGGAGTCTTTCCTAAGTTCCTACGGCTCCCTCCGATGCACCCTACTGCTATGACTTCGGCTGCCGACCAAGGGCACCTAGGGTTCGCGAAGAACACTGGAGGAAGAAGGTCAGAGGAGTCAAGCATGTTGTTGGGACTTTTAGATGATCTCCACAAATGTTGTGTTTGAACACACAACACCCGTAACCGTAGGCAAAGATCAGCTCCAGGGCCTTCTAGTAGTCCTCCTCCATGGCTTCTTTATCTTTGTTGGCATAGATCAAGAGTAGATATCATCGCCGCCACGATCTCCAAAGAGAATAGAAGTCTATCCAACCCTCCAGCAGTAACCCGCCCCTCGCCTTGCACCCGGCCTCCCCGCAATCGTCGTGCGCTTGACCCCAGCCGTGTCATTCTTACTCCATGCCTCGCATCACCCACGCGACCTGCCAGCCAAGCAGTGGATTTAAGATTCTTCTTCGCTCCCATCCCTCTCTTCGTGTCCGCAATCCTCTCGCACTCCACCTCGCCTCCGCCTCCTGCTAGACCTAGCATTGGCCTTGCCCAGGCCGTCTTCTAAGGCATGGTGCTCGAGGCAACTAATCCTAGCATAAAGCCATAGATCTTCTAAGATCTTCCAAATCTTAAGGTAAGCTCTCTCTATGTCAGCGCCATGTTCCAAATAGCGATGACATCCTGTAAAAGAAGTGTTAGGAGAAAATCACAACATAAAACCCATGCTCAAACGCTAGAAGTTTAGCCATACCAGCTCAATCGTCTCGTTAAAGTCGTGGTTACGAATGTACATCCCATCTTCAATCACATGCTGGTAGGATTTATTATCCATATAGCTAGGGAAGGGGATGGAATACTCCTCAGCACGAGCCACCATCGATATTCGGAGGTTATTGGGGTAGAGTTCACGCATATGTGCAACAGAAGAGTCCCTCATATTAAGAGGGATCCAACGATCAATAATCGATCGGTTAAACATCTAGACGACTGTTCTCAAGTGTTTCCTAATGGCTTAATTAAGCATACATACACAAGGAAAATTTTAAATTCTCGCCTTTCTAATCGACCAGGATCCATGTGATTTGGATTGGGATGATTCAAGGATGGAAGAATACCTTATTCAAGGCCAGAAGATCCTCGTCTGCAAATTCGCATAAAAGGCCAAACCCTCCTTATCGAATCCAAGGCACAACGGGATCGCTTCCACCTTTCACAGCCTATCCACACGAACGAGCCTTCTTGGAAACCGAGAGAGAAATGAGTGTGCTAGCACCGAGTTAAGTCTCATCAAAACCCTAGCCGCCTCTCAAACATGAAAACCGAATGAATGAATCCGCATAAGGATCCCTTGGGTTTAAATACCAATTTTAAGCCCAAGGGTTGGTTTCCGGCCCATTCTATGTGTGTGACTGTGGACCCTGCCTAATCCACGGGCCGGCGAGACTTACTATTAATAGAAAAAGTGAGATGATATTCGAGTTTTGGAAAATCCGTCCCTAGTGAGGAACGGTTTTGTTTGGAGTCACCACTTACTTTTTATTTTTACTTTTTCTTAAATAGGGAAAATGAAGTAAGAACAAAAACCCCTCATTAACTCCAGTCAGGAAAAAGCCGTCCAAGAAAACTAGATTTCTAGGTCTGAGGATCATGTTACTTATTAGGAAGGTACCTCATGCAAGGTAGCACCCCTCTAAGCCCGAAACTCAATCTCTACTAATGAATTGGGTACATGGGAGCATATGGGTCAAAGATCAATTGACCTTAAGCTATGTAGATGATATGAATCACACAAACCAACTCGGTATCTAGCAAGCATATAAACTTGACCAGTCAAAGAAAATGGGACATACCTGAGGTCCCAAGCCATGCGTTGTAGAAGAGATCATTCCAACACACATAAACACATAACAAGCATTCAATATTAAGCACCATGCATGCATATGAATTCCACAATCCTAAATCAAAGTGCGCACTGCGGGTCCCTAGCCATTCATCACAAGAAGGGTGAGTTAACCATGCCAACATGTATTCAACCAAGCATTAAAGCTCGCACCAGCAGGAGGAAAGTCAACAAACGAGGTAAGTGACTCCCCAAACATCATACAAATCAAACTAGACTTACCTAGACCACAACGCCCATAACTCCAAAATGGGCTCACACTAACTCAAACCAAACATAAACTCAAACCTTTAAGATGGCCCCCAAGTGCCCCATACCAAATGGGTTTGAGCCTAAATGATTCAAGCTCGAAAAAAAGGACTAAAAATTGAGGGCTGCCCATAAACCTTTTATAGAACAGGTCGAACCGATTCCCAACCAGTTCAGCCAGTTGAGTAAAATTCCCAGATCTTGTCAAAAAATTCCTCAATGAATAAGGAATCTAAAAAAAAACAACGATGCTCAATTATGAGCCCGGATGAGTGAGAACCAATTGAAACAAGCCAAGGTGTTCCTCATAGATGGTAGAGTCAGTGAGTTGTAGTGTAGAACCGGTTGAGGTTGAGTAAAATTCTTAAACCTTGTCATAAAATTCCTCAAATAGTAAGGAATCCAACACAAAAAAATGGCACTCAATTCCAAGACCGGACGAGTGAGAACCAACTAAACGGCTAACGCGGTTCTTAAACCTAGAGGTCACTTAGCATAACGGGTTAATCCGTTCCCAACCCGGGACGAGCTGGTTGGAGAATAGTTCTCAAAATTTTCAAACATTCCTCATAGAGTAAGAAACTAAAAACAAACGTGTACACTTCGACCTAAATGAGGAGAACCACTAAGACAATGCAGCACCCAACTATTGTTCCCAAAATATAACTCCATCGAACCGACCGATCCGGCTCTCAATCGTCGAGATGGCCGAGAACAATTCTAAAAATTTGTCATAACATTTCTCACAGAGTAAAGAATCCAAAAAATAAACGAAAAGCACCCGACCAATGAGTGAGACTGACCTAAACAATGCCTAGTGCCCTAAAAAAACGAGGCCGCAAACATCAAAGGCAAAGATGTTTAGCAGAACGAGAAGCATACAACGCCATACTGCAGAAGATTCACTCGCCATCTCCTTTTCTTCTTTATTTTCTTTTCCTCCAAAACCGTGTATCCACTCCTTCCAAATCTTTAGAAATCCTTCCAAAATGAGAGAGACCAATTTCTAAATCTAGAGAGAATCTCTATTCTTTTCTTTCTCCTCTTCTTTTCCTTCTTTTTTTCTCTCTCCTTTTCATTCATCACCATTTTTCTTTGCATTTCTCATTCATGTACCCCAGCTCACTCCATTTTGCACACCTTCCCCCCGGTCCCAAGAACTCGCCCCCAATCGCTCTCGACTTCCCTACCTCCATAAACACCTCTCTATTCAACAGGTCAAAAGTTACTACATTAACTTATTCATGAACCACCAAGCATCCAAGTGATCTGCTGTGGCTAAGCAACTACAACATGGCCCAAAATCGACCTAACCCCATGCCTAGGACTGATGTGGGGCTTATGGGATCAAACCAAGTAGGATCCAAAATCACCAAAATCAATAATCTACAAGTCGCGCCAATGATCCGGGCCGAATCCGGCCCAACTGTCTATTTTGATCGAGAAAAATATGAAATTTTGAAAAATATTCAAGAATAAGGTCCAAAAAATGACGACAATTTGAGTGCCTGATGAGGGAGATATGACTGCACTGTGCTCGGTGCTCCGACCAACCGTCGGACGAACCCACTGAACCGTTAAACTGGCTGATCCGATTCCCAACTGGTCGATCCGGTTAGTAAAATTTCTCAATTTTTGTAAGAGAATTTCTCAATGAGTAACAAATCCAACAAAAAAAAATGCATGATTTCGAGTCCGGATGATGGAGATGGCGACCGTAACAAGCCTGGGTGTCTGAATTCAAACCAAGCCCATAACTTAATGAATCCAATAGGAGGCTTCACTTCCTTCCTATAACACGATGTGGACAACTAGGGAAAAGGCCATGATGGCACTCCAAAATGAGCCACACACTTGCACCATCGTGAACTATAGACGTACGTACACAAAGCTTGAAAACTGATTAAACCGAAAAGGGCCACAGTAGTGACATATAAACAACTGGGTACAGGACACCCATAGGATAAATGCAAGTGTCGAGGGATAAAATTGAGGGTCTACAATGACTCTATAGGTCTACATAATGTTGGCGGTGGGCTCAAAAGCCCATTAATTTCAAGCCCATCAGATCATGTTTTACTTCAGCAAGGCACACAGACCACCTCAAATTATGTAGAGATGTCAATACAAATTTCAACATAACTCTAATTCATAATAAATGTCGTACCCTTTGTCTCACGATATCCTAATCGAACACAAGGCATTGACTATGTCTCCCTTGTAAAGTTCAATCATGCACTTTCTTCTCGACTCTCCATGTAAACCGATAATACAAATGACATTAATAACCCTTTATTAATTCCGCCTGAAAGTACGGCCACGCAATGGGCCTCACATACGAGGGGCCCACATATCTCTCTAAAAGGAGGGACAACTCATCCACTCACGCCCTCTACACGATTTATTCTATGTCCAACTACGCCTATATTACCACCCTATTACGTAGATGATGTTGAACTCCGTACAAAAACATAAAGCTCCTCATGCAGGGACCTATGGCGGTGTGCCAGTCGAAGGACAAGAAGACATTATCATGATGAGAAGTACTTGTGACTTATAGTCCATGTAGTATTCTCATGGTGGTCAATCAATACAATGTTCTCCAACATGTACTTAAGGAGTTGACTTAATATCATATATCCATGATCAAGAGAACATGATCATCTAATAAACTCCATACTAGTCTTAATTCACTATTGCTCCACCAATAAATGTTCATCAAGGACAATTTAGAATAGTATTCCATATGAAGTCCAGGGTTCTACTATCAAGTCACACACTTGATGACCATAAGTGGAACCAACTATTCATGGAGTAAATCACCAAATTAGAAATATAAGATGATAATGAAAATGCCTCTTTATTATTAAAATATGAAAGTAATAACAATTACACTATTGCCCTAGGGCACATCACTAACATCCTCCAGAGGAGCCCTTGCTTACACCTGCGATCAAGATTGGGAGGTCCCCCAAATTCGGGTTCCATTCTGGGTTGATGCACAAGCATCCTAGTAAAGACCTCCAAAGCCGATCGGGCATCAGCGGCTTCGCCTCAGAGTCCCAATGCATCATCGCCTTACCTCTGCTTTTCCATCCTACTAAACCGCCCGCACGCTTCCGTCCGTACTGGCCAGAGCCAAGAGTGGCCTTCAGCACTCAGATCGATCGAGCATCCACTGACAAAAAACCAACGATGAGATTCTGACACACTCTCTCAGCCTCCCAACCGACTCATTTATAATCTGTAGAATGACTGCTCCCTGTTTCTTTAAATGAGGAACTGGATTCGCCTAGTCCACAAAATCTTGACCTACAAATAAGCCACTGTACCCTTCGCTCTACCCAAACCCTTCTTCCTTCTTCCTTCTTCTTCTCCGCCAGTGCTTGACTGGAATCTGTGCCTCGAGCTTCATCTCTGCCAGGTTTCGACTAACCCCCGCTTACGAAGAGCTACCTCGATCGACTTCGGCAGCGTCGGGCCAGACGAAATGTCGCCCTTAATAAGCTTTGCTAGCAACGGGCGGGGGATGACAGGGACTATGTAAGGAAAGGGGCTGGCACCTAACTCCTGCAAGTTCTCCACAAACAATAGAAGGTCATGATTACACTCCCCCTCAGTGATCTCGAGTAGCCGTCTAATACGCTCCAGACTGACCTTCTCCACTCAGCTAACCAACCAACCTCGCCTACGCCTATCTACAAAAATTTTAGAAAAGAAGGGCATGTCAAAACACACGAAAATTTCATAAAAGAAAGGCATGTCAAAATGCAGACGGGCTAGGGGAGTACAAGCCCCACTAAGCTGAAACAAACCTGTGAATGAGAGAGACTGGTTCATATCAAATGGAAGCCCGAGAAGCCGCTCTAATATGGACTTCACCAAAATGGGCCCCTTTGCCTGCCTTGTGAGTCCCAAGAGTTTGCAAACTGTTTTTGTGGTCAACTAATATCATGCAGACGGCCCCCAATCTTAAGCTTCAAAGTGTAAATAAAACAAATCTCTACCAGCGAAATATCCAACTGGTAGAGAAAGTTTAGCACACTATAACCCATCAAAATCCGAAAGACGTTCGGATGTATAAGTGCAAGAGGTGCCCTAGTAAAGTACAGAAACTACTTCACCAAAGAAGGGATGGGGAAGTGAAGTCCAATAGAAAACTGCTCTCGGGTAAAATAAACGACATTATCTACCCCTCCTATGGTTGAGGCAATCGTGCCGTCTGACACCTCCAATCTGATGAAGGCGAGAACTTATCTGAAGAATCTTAATTCCTCTACAAACATAGCAGCGACTAGGCTGCTTACCGTGGGCATTTCCCGAGGGGTCCCCTTCTTACGCCCAGCCTAACTGGAAGAAGCCTTTTCATGACCTCTCGCAATACTACAGGTAAACAAACAGAAAAAAGGGGGATCAACTTAAAAACCCTCAAAAGACAAAAGAACCCCCCTTTAGAGGTTTAACAATCCGCTAGCAATAGACCCTAAGAACCTCGAATCAGGAACCTTCGTAGGACCTAATAGGATGTCTCTAAACCTGGGAACACCCCATACCCAGCCTACATCATCATCACCAGAACCCCACTGATAAACAATGTTAGCAACCTTAGAAAGAAACAAAAACTTTCTAACCCAAGAATACCCAGCAAACAAAGCCACAATAAACGCAAAGAAGGAGATACAGACTAGTTTTGAAAAAACTCACTGGAAAATTGAAAGTTGTAAAGGGATCTCCGATCATTCCTTTAAAAGAACGGTTCGCAGAAACACAGGAGAAAGGAATTTGTAGTAGGTAAAGAACTTTGAGAAATAGTAAAAAGGGAAAGCCTTGGAGCCCAACCCCAATATATAGGGGCGAAACATCAACGGGTGCATTAAATGTGCCATCAGGACATCATGCGCCTTAGACATGTTGGGAAACGTGCACTGCCCATGCACTTTATATTCAAACACGCTTCACCTTACGACGCGTTCAATATACTCATTAATTCTACCAATCCTTTCAACTTTCCGTACCCAATATTTAAAAACATAGTATTTTCCCCCGACTGAAAAAGCACAAAATTCCAGTCGGGGAAAAGTGGGGCATTGTGAGTACCATAATCCTTAGATCTACTACTCGATGAGCCCAAGGCCCGCTTGGCCCGCATTTTGAAACGGCCAAGCCCACTTACCGTGTTAGAACCAGGCGGCACTACCTAGACGAGAGAGTCATAAAGCCCGAGTGTCTTCCCATAAACTAGCTCCATGGATGTCCGCCTAGGATTTTGAGTTCCCCAGTCAGACATCCTACCGCATATGGGAAGTTCGTTATGAATAAATACATGAAGGCGAAAAGATATTTATCAACGAATTTCCCAGTTTCTAAATCCCTTATTTCTCGAAAGATTAATCATTGATAGGAAAGAAAAGATGTTATCCCTAAAATTAAGAGATTTTATCCCTAAAATTAAGAGCTTTTATTCCTAAAAGTAAGGGAAGATTGGCAAACAATGCCCTTAAATCAGGAAGATCTCCCACAAGGTAGGGGATTCGAATTGAGCAAAATTCTCTGCTTCTTCTTCTCCATCTTTCGCTGACTTAATCATCAGAGAGGTGGCTGGCACTGTGACGCCCCAACCCGGCACCCTGTGTCAAGAAAGAGTGTTACAAATCTAAGAACTATAAACCTGTTAGCTTATATAATTCTAAACAATTATCTTGAAAATATAAGCTTACAAAAAAAAAAAAATTTCATATACACCCACCGTAGTGGTAATTACAATGTCCTGTACATATATTCTGAGTCTCATTTACTTGTACTTTTACATTTACACTGTCTCCAAAATCTTACATTTACATTCGCAAATTCGAGTCAAATCTATATGTGGTGGACTCTTACAATTGTGTTGGCCCTATTGTATGCGGAATATCACGAACATCCTCTTCGGTACCTACACAGATAAACATCCGTGCTAAGCTTTATAGCTTAGTAGGAATCCATAAATACGGACGACCACCATAACGATCATCACAATACTTCAAAACATTTTATTCATAATACATATTACTACTCATATCATTATAATTCAATTACATATTGCATCTCATATCATTTTCATGTTTCACGCCTTTTATAAACAATTCAAAAAATTTCATTTCACCTTATGTCATGCCTACATATTCCAAAGAAGTGGATACGTGAAAAAGAACTATATGTACCCGAATGTATGATCATTGTACGAGACAATGATCTATAAATTGTATTGTATTGTATAACCCAAACGGGGCCACTATAATGATCCAGACGGGATCCATTTCATCGACCTAAACGGGGCCACTCTGTCTGTAAACTGGATGCTGCAACATTGTTATCCTTATAGGCATACCTATCTATCTAACTACCCAGTCATAAGCAAACAATCAATTTTATTATGTTTTCTTAACAATCTTTCAAGTATCAGAAAAATATATCTCATATACATGAATAACTACTGATATCATGTATACTTATGAGATATTCATTATCAAATAATCTCTTATAAACATTTAAATATACTTTGCACTTTTTCATATAACAAAATTATACGTATATTCTCTTTAGCTTTCGTAACACATGTTATCATGATCATCTTACTATGATGCATTATTTCATATAACAATAAATTTATATAGTTTTTTATGAATTTCACTCTATAACCAATTATGCTTCGAACAGCTGATGTACTCTCCAAGTCCATTTTCGACTGACAATTTCGAATTCTATAAACCCGGATTGTTAGAGAAAGTGATCTTCTAACTCAATATACCCCTATGTATTAAGTTTCTTATGGTTCAAAAATCTGTCATTTGGACTTTTAATTTGGGAGATATGGTATAAACATTCCGAACTGCTCCTAAACAATTTCCAGGAATATAATCTAGAATTGTGTCCTATATTTGAAAATTTTCTGGGAATGATAGAGACATAATTTGACCATACTTTCTTCATGAAAGTTGTTCTCCCAGATGTATAGTTTGTAGAAAAATTTGAATCCCCTCATTTGGATCAGTATAACTCAAGTTATGATTTAAACAATGGGAATTACTCTAGTTCAAGGGACTATTCTGAGACAGGTTTCATGGACATAATTTTTCCCTTACTTTGACGAATTTCTAGTAACAATGGGGACTAAATTTGGCTATACTTCCTTTATGGAAGTTGTTCTCCTAGAAGTCTAGTTTACCCAGAAATTGGAATCACTCAATTTGGATGAGTGAAACTCAACTTATGACCTAAACACTAAAACTGTACCAAACAGAGGATAACCCAGTAGCTTACCCGTATTTTCACTTCAGTCAAAAAAGAGGCCTTTGTATCAGATTTGCTTCTTTACCTTCAATGACTTTGTAGGTTTACCTTTTAAGGTTCTTTTCCAACTGGAATCACTCAATTTGAATGACTAATGGTCAAGTTATGGCAAAAAAAAAAACATGGGTTTTGGAAAAAATTTGACAGCATCTCCCCTAAAATCCCAACATTTCCTTTATACATAATCTCCTAATTGAGGACCACAAACCAAAAAACAATCAAAACCAACAAAAACAACAAAACAAAGAGGGAGAAATTAGGGTAGCTCTTAACCTTAATTTTCTTAAACCTTCTTCCTCTCTTCTTCTTTTCTCTTTCTTCTTCCTTCTTCTTCACTTTACTTGTATCAAGAAAATCCTACACAAAAGGAGTTAAAGCAAACCAAACTTTTGGATCTTCTCCTCCAAAACATGCCCTAACTTTCCAAGGCAAAATGAAGAACTCCCAATCAGGACCAAATTTGATATTATCCCTGTATTTTCTTATGTTTGTTCGCTTTTCTTATTTTTTGTTTAACTTTCCTCTTTTTTTGCATTTAGCCCTTTCATATTCTAATTGTACAACAACTTATTATAAATTTGAATTACATATATTCTTCTTCATTTATGACCTTTGGGTCCTAATGTGACATTTTACTATTTTACTTTTAACTCTTTTTAATTAATTTCGGTTTTATCATTTTTCTACTTAGCATTTAAATTCGAAAATACACATTTACTTTTATTATACTCCAAACATGTTATAAAACTATTAGGTATAATTTAATATGTGCACATCACCATCGATCATACCTTTGTATGTGTTCATGTTGCACTTCTGATGGTCGGAGATTCCAACGATCAAGGTAACAATAGTCATGTCCGCGATAGAACAACAATAGCGACTAGGATTGCAAATTTAAAAATCGTGGATGATAGAAAAAGATGAGAAAAGGGTTTAAAAAAATGGCAATGATGAGAAACGAGAGTGAATAGAGGAGTGGTTTACTGTTATACCAAAGCACTTCAAAGGGTTTGTGCCAAGTATTAAATTATAAAAATCTTTGAATATCTCGTTTTTTTCATGCTAATCTAACTCTCAGATCACAGCCATGTTTAGTGAAGGGCTCAAATTCAATCTAGAAGGTGATCTTATTGTTTTTTTATAATTAAGCACTTTATTAAAATGTAGTAAATTATCCCTATTAGGATTTGAACTTGAGACCCCTCCCCTTTCTATATGTCCTCCCTTTTTAAACTTGGAATGCTCTGTTAATTGAGCTAAGCATGTGTATAGAAAATGTGATCTAATAGTTGAGTCAACTTAATAGGTAATTGATGATCCAATGATCAAATTTTGCCCAAATTTCATTCCAATTACTAAAATTGATTTATAATGGTAATTGATATGTATAGAATTGATTTACTTATCGTGTGTATATATATATATGTATTGATTTAGGAGCTTCTACAACAAACAATGGTAATTTGATCTTCATTATGAAAAATTCATATTCGGGAGGTTTTGAAACCTTAGAGACACCAAAGATATTTCTATATCCAAGTATTTTGAGTCTTGTTACTATTTTGATTTGGAGTTGTTTTATTCTTAGAAAGATTTGTTCTCCAAGTCAAATAGTAGTTGCTTATCACTTAGAAAGTTTGTTTTCCTAGTCACAAAAGTTGGAGTTTCTATTTCTTTAGGAGTTGCTTATTCAAATTGGAAAGTTTTCAAGCTTCCAAGTCAAAGTAGAGGATTTAAAAAAGTATGGGCTATATATACCCCTAATGTAGTCTTTTTATGTACCCGCCAAGTTTAATAATATTTTCATATTTCTCTTTTTAAGAGTTCTCTCTTATTCTCTTATCTCTTTGAAGGATTCCTTTGAGTGACGAGTTCATTGTTTCTTATCCCTAGGTGGATTTCTTGGGTGGTGAAATATATATCTTGTTCTCTAATCTCTTGGGTGGATTCCCTTGAGTGGTGAGTTCGTGGCTTCTTATCTCATGGACTTTCGAGCTGAAGCAGCACGATCCTCTTTCATAAACTCTACTCATCTCACTCCATCTTCCTTTAACTTTCCAAATCTGGTTCCATACTTCTAAAAAACCTTTCCATACTTTGTTTCACTCAGACCACGAAACCATCATCCCTAACCTTGAGAAACCAAATTCATCCATAGCCCTAGCCTACCCAGAAAACCTGAGTGTCCCAATTAGTCGCTTCATGTTGGGCCATATCAAACCAAACTCAAACTGTTCCAAACCTTAAAATCCTTCATTCTAAATCGAATTTGTCATATAAACCCTAATCTGTACCCAGTAACCTTGAGATCAGACTCATCCCTTTACCCATCAAAGTTGTACCCCATCACCCTAACTTACCTAAACCATTAGATCATCCATCACGGTCCTAACCTTGCATCAAAGTGGTATCATAGCTCATGGTTTGATGGCTGATCAGAATCTAAGAGGTGTTCTTGGTTCTAAATACAAGAGTTATAATCATACTTCAAGTTGTTCAAGAGAGTGAAAGTTCTTATGTGGTTCCTACTATGTTGGTGCATGAAAAAGATGGATCTTGGAGAATGTGTTTTGAAAAGCAACCAACAACTTTATCCATGAGGAGTCGATTCAACATAGAGCAAAGAGCAAAGCAATATGAAAAACAAGCAAATGAAGGTTATCAAAGGCTGGTATTTAACCTTGGAGGATGGATTCAGTTACACATGAGAAAAGAGAGATTTTTGATACAAAGGTGTTTCGAGTTGCGTGCAAGAGTGGATGGTCCTTCTAAGATTATTAAGAAGATCAGAAAGAATGCTTACAAGTTAGAATTGCCCGATGACAACAATACCTTGCCTACATTCAATGTCAAGGATTTGATACCATATCATGGCGAAAACTTGAAGGCAAGTCTTTTTTCCCAACTATGAGGGATTCATGCAGGAGCTTCTACAACAAACAATGGGAATTCGATCTTCATTATGAAAAATTTAGATTCTTAAGGTTTTGAAACCTTGGAGACACCAAGTATATTTCTATATCCAAGTATTTTGAGTCTTGTAACTATTTTGGATTCTGAGGCTTGTTGATTTGTGTGAGTCTTTTCCAAGTCAAATAAGAGTTGCTTTATTTAATTTATAAAGTTTGTTTTCCTAGTAGTTGGAGTTTCTATTTCTTTTTAGGAGTTGCTTTATTTAAATTAGAAAGTCTTTGTTTTCCAAGTCAATGTATAAGTTTCCTTATTGGATTTAGAAAGTATGGGGCTATATATACCCCTGTCATAGTATTTTGATAAATCATTATAAGCTTAATATATTTCATTTCTTTAAGAGTTCTTCGTTTTTATCTCTCGGTGGATTCCCTTGAGTGGTGAGTTCGTTGCTTCTTATTCCTAAGTGAATTCCTTGGGTGGCAAAGTATATATCTTGTTCTCTAATCTCTTGGGTGGATTCTTTGAGCAAGTAAGTTCACTGGGTCTATCTCAAGTGATTCCTTGAGAGGTGAAGTAAGTACCTACCCTTCCATAACCTCTACTCATCTCATCATCTTCTCTTTTTAACTTTCCCCAACCATAACCCAAAACTTTCCAAATCTAGTTTCATACTACTAAAACATTTCCATATACTTTGTTTCATCAGAACAATAAAACTATCATCCTAACCTTGAGAAACCTGTTCATCCAGAAGCAGTCTCTAGCCTACCATAAAAAAACCTAAAACCTCAAATTAACTCAAAACAAGGCTGTTTTCAGATCAAACCAACAACTCAAACCGTTCCAAACCTAAAATCCTTCCATTCTAAACCGTAATTTCATCACATAAACCCTAAACTAGCCCTATAACCTTGAGACCAGACCTATCCCTTAACACCATCAAAGCTCTATCCCATCGTCTCTGTCTGTTCCAAAGTCCACAGATCATTCATCATGGTTGTAAGAACCAATTTGTTCGATTGATCTCCGGCGCATCAGTTGCACAATGTGAACCTGCAAAAATGGCGATCCGGTGACGGTGTGCCGGCCGCCTCTCTGATGATTAAGTCAACAATATGGAGAGGAAGAAGAAGGAGGTTAAGATAGTTAGAATTGCATACCTCCACCTTATAGGGGATCTTCCCAATTCATAAGGCTTGGTTCCCAAATCTCCGTTCTTATTTTATGAATAAAATTTGTTTTCCCTTATTAAGGATTATCCTTTTAAGAAATAAGGGATAAAATCTGTTTTTCCTTATCAAGGATTATCCTTTTGAGAAATAAGAGATAAAATATGTTTTTCCCTTTTTAAATATTATCCTTTTGAGAAATAAGAGATAAAATATGTTTTTCCTTATCAAGGATTATTCTTCCAAATAAAAGATTTAGAAATTAGGAAATTCAAGGATAAATATCTACTTTGCGTATTTTCCGCTTTCATATATTTACGCATAACAAATTTTCCATTTATGCAAAATGGCAGCCTAGTGATCTGGATCCAGCTCTGGTCAAAGACTCCAAATCTGCCTAGTGGTTCCTGTGTGGATTTAATATAGTGGGTCGTCTTAGGCCACTTCATGAGGCAGCGGCGCCATATAAATCTACTTTGTTTCGCCTATCGAGTAATGGGTCTGACCTAAAAAGTCACGTGATTAATGTTCTTTTTTTTCCCTTACCGGGCGTTGGTGCTTCTTTCAAATGGGAAAATACTTCAAGGCTTTTAAACCTGCGGGAGAAAGTCAGTGACTGAGAGAATTAATGCGTGCCTCAACACATGCTCGATACAAAGCACGTGTAACCTGCTTCTGTCAGTCATTCAGCCAGCTCTGAGGACTCACTAAAGATGGAGTGCACAACGAAATTTCGTCACGAAGAATCCTCAGTAGAGTTAGGCTCTAGCCTCTTTCGACATACTTCGTCATCCCCCCCCATCCACCGCTAGGAGAGCATTAGGTGAACATTTGTTCTTGCTAATCTGGGTCATTCCAGGTAGCCTTCCTGCGCGTGGTCAACTCAGTGCCTAAGCCGAGGTCACAAGGGGGGCCTTGTGAAGCAGCTTCCTTCCGAACTAATCGCCACTCTTCGAGGAACAAGACTCAGCACCTCTTCGCCCCTCTAAAGTGTAAAGAGAAAGAAGAGAATGAGAGTCGTTGTCATGTTTTAAACATGCGCCCAACAAGCCAGAGCCACAAGGTTGAACTTTGAGTGCTGCAGGCTAGAGCTGCAAGTCGCCCTGAAAGCTGCCCGCAGGCTTAGAGCCACAATCTAAACTTTAGAAAGTGCCAGTAGGCAAAGTGCCACCTGACTTTAGAAAGTGTCGGCAGAGGCTTAGAGCCACTCGCCTTCCAATTTCTTTTGAAAGGCCAAAGAGTTAAGAGCCACAACTGACTTCTTAGAGGTGTCGTGCCAGTTTAGAGTCACAAATCGTCTTGAAAGCCCTAACACTGGGAGCCTCATCTAGGCTTTGAAAGTACTAGCTGTGCTTGGGGAGCTGCGCTCTCCAAGCCCTTTAGAAAGTGCCAACAAGCTTAGGAGCCAAGCGCCTGGCTCAAGTGCTAGCAGGCTTTGAGCCACAAGTGTGGCCTTTAGAAAGTGCCAGCAGACTTAGAGTCATAATTCAGATTTTGGTGCTGTCACTTGAGCCTGGTCTGACTTTGAAAGTGCCAACAGTTAAAACTCCTGGGTCCATCAAAGTGTCAAGAGTTTAGAGCCACAACCCGCCTTAGAAAGTGCTCAGAGTTAGAGCCGCGCTGCCTTTGAAAGCGCGCCGCTTGAGCCTCATTCGGTTTTGAAAGTGCCGCAGACTTAAAGCCACAAAGCCTAGACTTTGCATGTCAATCGGCTTAGAGCCACGATCCTGCCTTTGAGTGCTAACCGGTCGGGAGCCTCATGTGGGCTTTGAAAGTGCCAACAAAAGCCAGAGTCGCTGTCACTTTAGAGGCCACTGCATTAGAGCCCCATCTGTGGCTTTGAAAGCTCAGCAGTTTATAGCCAACTGCCTTAGAGGTGCACGGCTGGGAGCCTCGTCTGACTTTGAAAGTGTCACAGCTTAGCTACGCCTGTATTTTTAGTAGCAATGGCTTGCCACAGCCGGCTTTGAGTGCCACGGCTTACGAGCCCGTCCCACCAAAGTGTCGGGCCGCATTGGAGCCCTTAGCATCGGCTTGTGCGCGCTGCTTTAGAGCTGCAAGCCTGCCTAAAGCGCTAACCGACAGCTTCCCTTATACTGGGCTTGAAAGTGCGCAGTTTAGAGCCAAGTTCGTCTTTGAGCACCAACCGACCGGGAGCCTCATCCGAGCTAAAGTGCCAAGCAGCTTAGAGCCGCTAACTGCCTTTGAAAGTGTCACCGACTGAGCTCCTGGTCTGAATTTCAAAGTGTCAAAGAAGCTTAGCCGCCTTGACTTTAATATGTCAACTCCACTTAGCCACGATCTGGTCTTTTGCAAGTGCCAGCAGGTTTAGAGCCACAAATCTGGCCTTTAGAAAGTGTCAGCAGACTTAGAGCCATAAGTCTAGACGTTTGAAAGCGCCAGCCGGTTAGGAGCCTCATTTGGGCTTTGAAAGTACCAACAAAGCGAGAGCCACAGCTCGGTCTTTGAAAATGTGCGGTCTAGGAGCCACAATCTAACTGCCTTTGAAAGTGTCATGAAAGCTAGAGCCATCCGCTTTAGAGTGCTATAACAAGCTCAGAGCCAGCATTCCACTTAGAAAGTGCTAGTAGACTAAGAGCTCACGCTGGGGTCTTTTGAGTGATACAAGAAAGCAAAAGCCACGATCCGTCTTTATCAATGCCACCAATGAGCTCCATCTAGATCTTTGAGCTGCCAGTAGTTTACAACCATGGTCTAGACTTTAGAAAGTGCCAGTAGGAGACATGGTTTGGTCTTTTGAAAGTTCTAGCAAAGCAGAGCCACAACCGCCTTTTGAAAGCGCCAGCAGTTAAGAGCCACAATTACTTGTAGTCATTCACGTTCTAGAGCTAAGACCAGTGAAAATCTGTAGAAAGTGCCTGTACACAGGTTTCATATTTGGACTTTTGTAAGCACCAGTAGAATATCAACCATATCTGGGCTTTGAGAGTGCCAGCAGGACAACAACCATGTTTGGGCTTTGAGAGTGCCAATAGGATGTAAACAAAACATGTCCGACTTTAAAGATGACAAGACAACAACCATGTCCGGACTTTGCAAGCTGCCAGACAACAACCATATCCGGGCTTTGAGACTAGCTATTACAAAGATTGAAAGAGGAGAATGCTTAAAGAAAACTTTACTGGAGCACACTCTACCAGACGCACTTTCTCCGATCTGAGTCCATGACTGGTCATTCTCACGCTTTAAGCATTCAACATGATTTGCAACTCCTTCATCTTTCTTGCTTGTTCCTCCTGCTTTATCTCCATGTTCTGACACCAATGGAGGAATTTTTTTTCTAGCGATTAGTTCATTGGGTTGCTTGTCATTGCGACTGCCTCGAACGAATCAGATGTGGAACAGGATCTACGTGAGCTCTATGACAAAGGGCTACTCCAGACACCCATTAGAGCCAAGCTCTCAAAGCCTGCCACAGACTTTTATTCATCCCACGCACTACGCTAATTGTAAGAACTAATTTGTTCAGCCTGATTTGGCATCGTGCCCTACATCATGAATTAAGTCTACAATTGCTAGAATAATCGCCTCCAATGATTGCTCATCAATATGGGAGAGTAAGAAAATGACGTTAAGATAATAGAAAAATCAAGATACCTCCTGTTCCTGGGCAGAGATCTTCCCCAATTCTATAAGGCTCGTTCCCAAATTTTCGTTTTATTTTGTGGGAATAAAACTGCTTTTTCTCGTTATTGCCAGATTATCCTTTGCTAAATATGATAAAATATGCTTTTCTTTATCAGCACTATCCTTTTCAGGGAAACAAGAGATGTAAATATGCTTCTTCCCTTATCAAAGATTATCCTTTCAAAAAATATAAGTTTAATAAAATATGCTTTTTTCCTTATCGGCACTATCCTTCCAAATAAAGATTTAAAAATTCACAATTCCTATATTAGTGTTTATCTATTTTGTGTATTTTCCGCTTTCACATATTTACCCATAACAAAGCAATTCCTCTATGATACACGGATCAGCATCCCAGACGCCTCAAAGATCGACCGCCCTCGATCGCTCTCGCTGCTTTAATATAATGGCCACTCGCCACTTCAATACGAGACCCGGCCGTGCCGACGGACTCGCACAGTGCCGAGCCCATTAACAGCGGTCCGATCCTAAAAGGCTACGATACCCAACGGCCCCAACCTTGCATCACATATAGCAAGAAGAGAGCAGAAAGAGTGCAGCACAGATATAGCAGCAGCATGCATTTTTAACAACTGAATTTTCATCCTTCACATTAGGAATTTATTTATTCGTCCTGACCAACTGGGCCACCTCAGAGGTGCTCATTTTATATAACACTCAACTTCATCATTTCACTGGAGGAGACTTCGAATGGAAGAAAGGCTCCTTTATAATAAATAGTCATTTTCTCCTAAAGATGATAAACAAACCACTAAGAATCATCTACATCTTATAAATGCTCCTCCTTTTCTTGAAGTTTTTGTAATAGAAAAAAAACAAAGTAGTGACAGTAGCCATAGCAGATAGTATAGTATGACTACTCATCCATCTGCCTAACTTTGGTATTTTGTATGAAAGATACAAATATAAAGTATATGCGGTATATAGCATATAATTGAATCTATTACCGTTATCATCCCAATTTAAGGAGTTTAATTGAACTACTACCCATCTGAGCTGTCGGTGGGTTGTCGCTTCCGCTTAAGAGCCTCTTTGATCTCTGTTTCTTTCTTGTCAATAAAATCCAGGCAGCTTGGGCGGGTCGGACTTTCTATCTCATCTTCCTCATCCTTCCCCTCTTCTGGGCTATATCTCCGGTATTGAAATAAGGCCCTGAAGGTGAACACAGTAAGAGCTACAAAGCATGCAATGCCAGAAATGAGAAACAGTCCCCAGAAGCTTGAGAGAGAGAGTCTGTTCTCATCGACTTGGCTGAGTTGCGAGATGCATTCCTTATTTGATAGCCATTTGTCATGGATTCTTTGGAGTTCACCGTTCTCTGAGAGCTGTGGTGTTGATGTGTAGTCGGAGCAGGTCGACTGCAAGAGAGAATCCCTTTGAATACGTGAGTTTGTTGAAATCGAACATCAGATTATTATTGGTTTCAAGCTGCCACCAACAGCGAAACAATTTTTTGAGTTAACTGCAGCTCCAAAGTAAGTCCCTGAAAGCTGGGGTAAGAGAGTTCTGAGAGCCTTCCAAAAAAGGCAGAACATGGGGAAACAAGAGTCCCTGAGTTCAGTCCCACTGCAAGAGGCTAAAGTCACTGTGCACAGGTAAAAGAGAGTCTGAGATGAATACTTACAAATCCCTCTAAACCAGCCTTTAAACTCCTGTCCAACAATTCCGAAGAGGCAATTGGTTTTGGCCAAGAAGAGTTGCATGTAAGGAAGCTCATCAACAATGGCAGCCACCCCGCCATCTTTAGGTCCGAGCTTACACTTGCACACTCCTCTTGTTCTAAATAATGCTTCAGACTGCTGGTACGTTGCTTCTTCAACTGGGTTTGTTCATGCAAAGGACCCAATCTGAACTCCACTCTTCTCATTACTGAGATCGCTTTACCCATTCTCTCAATCCGCGATGTCAGCTGCTGTACTGTGAGGATCGATGTCAAACTAGCTGTGTAGCTCGAGTTGATGATTAAAACTACGAATAACCATATGATCAACACCAGACGTCCAAGGGTGCTCACTGTGCCTCCCAGATTATCCAAGTAGCAAGTAATGCTTCTTAGCTTCAACTATAACCTAGTAAACTAACCTTGTTTGCAGTATTAACTAAGAAGAGAAGAGGAGGTAGTTTCAGACAATCAATTTGATTTATTATTATACAAGACATGTGTTGAATTATTTAGTAGTTCAATATAGGAAAAAAATTTATGGAATATGTTATTGACTAATCATCATGCTAACACATTCGCTAGTTATGGAAGTACATTGATTAGTTATGAGAGTACATTCGCTAATTATGGTAGTATAATCACTAGTTATGATAGTACATATCCCTCATAACTAGTGAATGTAATATCATGACTAGTCAATGAGTACTTTTAACCTGATCCACAATTTCTTTTTTTCCTGGTAACCTAAACCATCTAAATCAAATTCATGTCTTATGTACAATAGTAATCAAATTGATAACCTGAAGCCTAATTTTCCTAAATATAAAAATATCAGGCATGATTTGCTTACTGTGAGAGAAAAACATGGTGGAGAAACTAAACCTGCAAGATCAAAAACTTCTTTCAGTGGAATTACTTTGATATCGTAAACAGAGGATATAAAGCCTATACATTGCTAAGACAACAGCCAGACTCTTCAGGGGCTTTTGAGATCATGTGCCTAAGAGGCATGGTTCGATGAGTTAGAGCATACTAACCAAAAGACGGTCACGAGTTGTTGGCTTGGTGGACCACGAAATTCACTGTTTATACGATGTTCAAGAATCCAAACAACTGCTCCCACAAAAAGAAAGAAGACACCAGTAACAGCCCACATTTGCACGGTGAATGGCTTGAGGAAAGCCCAAGCACTAGATTTCGTTTCTTTCACAGGAGCAACTATGACAAGTCCAGATTCCATGAAAGGCTGGGTAAAATCCACAATCCTCGTTCTGTTTGTAACAATTGTGATGTCACCAACAGCAGCATCAAATTTCTGAAAATAAAATAAAAGAAGAGGCAATTAAGATAATGACAAGAACGTAAACATAAAATCAGAGTTTTGAAAATCTTTCACCCTGAACAAACATATCAAAATCACACAAAACTGGCCAAACTTTTCCTGGTCTAAGGCTGTACCTCATTCTCTCTCACACACATAAAAACACAATTTAATCTGTATTGAAGCTTGTTCTCTAAGTTAGTCAGTCCATAACCGATTCAGGAGCAAATCAGGTCATTGTTATTTATACATATTATACAATCAAAAGTATATACTCACATTTTCCACAACTTGATACACGAAATCACTGTAGTCTGGATTTCTTGAACCATCTCCATAAAGCATATACGTGCGTGGAACTGGGTAAGGCAGCAAGCTTACTGCAGCTTCAAAGACATCAATGCAATATCCTCTGACCCCAAGCGGCCCCTTGTCTTTTGCCACAAACTCTTCAAAACTTACTCGGTTAGGCACCCCAATACGCAGTGGCTTCCCGTTATTAGGGAACACCCATCCCCGAGGCTTTGCTGTAATTTCACCAGGCCATATAACACTGTAAAGATGATTGCTAGAATTAGCTTTTTGAGGACTCTTATATAAGGTTTCCGGAGTGATGACTGAGAGATCAGAATAATTTGACCAATAACCAATTCTGCGGACTCCAGTTCCACCAATGTTGAGAACTTCATATGCTGGGTGAATTCGGTTCTTCTCCGAATCAAACTGAAGCTGGCCAGTTAGACCTGTAATGTTCATTCCAATCAGGGTTTGGAGTAATTGATGGCCACCATCAAAAGCATGGAGTGTAGATAAGTGTAATTTGCTTCCATTTGTGTCATGCAACTTTGGATCACTAGAGAAGGAAATATTTCCACCTTCTTTGAAGAAAACATCAAGAGCATGTGCAGCCAATAAAACAGAGTCATAAGCATAGAAAGCATAAGAGTTAATGCTAGAAATTCCCTTGTTCTTCAACTTGTCCCATCTAGACGTAAAACTCTTTTTGAGATCAGAATCAGGGATGTGTTGACGAAGTGCAATTACTCCTTGCAATTTATTCATTCGATCAGGATCGACAGTGTCTGATGAATCTAAAACTGTAGCAAGCCAGTCTGTGGCAATCCAAACATAACCATCTTTCATCATTCCAAGAACCTTTGCAACAGAGAAAATAGACAGGCCAGATTCAGGATTAACATGTACAACATAAACTCGGGATTCCATGAGGTTCACTCCAACCATCAAGTCATTGATTTCATTCTCGGTGGCTCCAGGTGTGAAGGCAGCCTTGTAAGAAATCTTAGCACGCTTCGCTGCAAGGGCATCACCCAATACTGAAATCCCATTTCTTCCATAATCATCATCTACAAAAATAGCAATGACTTCCCTCCATTCAAAAAACTCTACCAAAGCAGCTATTGCATGCATTTGGAAATAGTCACTCTGTGTAGTGCGCAAGAAATACGGGTACTGCAGTGCAGAGAGAGTGGGATCTGTTGCCCCAAATGACAAAAGTGGTATGTGAAATTCATTCATGACATGGGACATAACATGAGCTATTCCAGACGATTGTGGACCAATTACAGCAACCACATTATCCTCCATCAGCTGCAATGCTACACAAGCAACAACACCCATGTCAAAACTTCTGCATTCTAGCTCTTACAGGTTCCGGTGCTCAAGGACCTAACCTAACCCAACCCAATAAATAAAAGTGGGGAGCATTTTTCCACGAATTTTAAAACTATCTAGAATTTTCCTGTATTCTCCGTAAAAATCAAGGGTCAAGGAAAAAAGAAGCAATCTTTTTATCAAGGAAAAAAAAAAAGATTGGAAAGAATACTTTTCACTCTCTTTCACAGAGGAAATCAGGAAGAACACCACTCTTCTAAACAAATGCCCAACCTTAAGGTTTTCCTCTTTTATCCATGAAAGGAGCTCAAGGCTGAAAAAGAGTTATTCTCATATTTGTAATTTTATTCACAGTTTCAGACGAGAAAATTTGTCAGTGGAATAACCAAATCAAGATTCTATGGCATTTCAAAAGCCAAACACAAGCCTTATTTTCGATCAATATCTGATTTTACTAATCTCCTAAGGCCTTACCTCAGTTTTTGTTTCTTTTTTTTGATATATCCTTAGGTAAGGTAAGGTCTTATCAATGATTGCTGCAGACAGTTAAATGATGAATAAATGGCCTCTATTAAGAAGCCCAAATCGTCCTCCTTAGTCTCTTTGAGTCAATTAAATTAGCTGCTTGTTGATTTAGGAGACTGATCTCTTCAACCTCCGTGTCTTTACTTTTCTTTATCCAAAAATTTCCTCACTGTTTTGCTACTTTAACATCCCTATGAAATGCAGACTCTGTTTAACAGATAATTATTCTTTTACTATGGAACCAATTTCTAATCTGCTTCTACTTCATTCTAATAATTCCCCACCGCACAGCTACATACACAACCATCAGACACTTTTTCTGGCATTGAATATATATGCCATGGATATGCAACACCAAAGAAACTACAGAGCACATGTAATGCAACTAGTGCAGGAGGAGTTTAATACATACGTAAACAAAAACAAATATTGGTTTACAGATACATTTAATATTCGGATGAAAGGAAGATTGCAACTGTACAATTAATACTTTTTCAGAAATGTTTGACAGTATATACAAAAGAGGGCTAGTTTCGAAACTAGATCATGGATTGAATAAAAAAAGTATTAAAATCATGATTCATGGAAAAGTGAGCAATTACATGGATTTTGAAGCTCAAACAGTAAACCCAATAGAATATCATAATGCATGAATGCTTTACTGTTAAAATAAAACGGGAAAAAGAAACTGGAATTTCAACAAGAACAATACACAAGCATGTCAGATGCAAATTGTAGAAGTTTTCCTTTAAACCCAGTTTGTTTTTCTTCACAGAACCATAGGGCATCTAAATTTTTAAAATGCCCTCCGAAAAATAGGACGTCCACCTCTGATGAAATTAGGGATGCCATAATCAATGACCTAAGAAAGAAAGAAGAATGTTGATTAACTTAAGCTTTGTGTTTCAGGAAAAATACCTTCCACTGTTCCCATAAATCCACTGCAATTTGTATCCTGAAAAATAACCTTCAGTTTCCTCCCTTCCAGAATGGTCGAATCAGAGTTAACATCTTCCACTGCAGCTAAAATCCCCGGCTTTGCTGCTTTCCCGATGAATGAATTAAAAGTAAACAGAGCACCAATATTCACAACATTTGCCGATGAAGACGAAACACTGGCATTTTGAACCCTACCCAATACAGGCACCCACATACAAAAAATCAACAGCAGCAATCTTGCCATGAAAACCTGACCAGACCCACCAGCCAACTTCACCTCCATGACCAAGAAAGCTTGCAGTTATAGGTCAATTCTTCAGTTCACACCAGCATTGACTGAAGATATTAAGCACCTGTTCAGTGTAAAGAACAGGAAGGTGAGAACACAAATCAATTATGGACATCAAGAATTTGAATTGTTTCTTCTAATCACTTACAATCAATTCTCTTAAAACATAGCAACCAAATGATACCCAGAAGATGAAATTCAAAATCAGATAACAGTCAAATATCCAACAGCATGGGCCTAAAATCTAGGGTATAAGACCTTGGACAACAAATACTGATGATTCCCATATGTGAAATCAGCAGAAGAACCACAACAAGAAGATTGAACATAGGGATATCAAAAACTTCCTCAGATTTCAATTTTCAAAATGCCCATCAGTGTAGCTTACTTCAGTATGAAATAAATAAGAACAAACAAACAACAACCCTAAATACATAAATGAAATGAAATATAAAACCCGACTTAGAAAACCAAGAATCAACTGTATACAAAAGTAACAAAACCACCCACATGCATAGATTAATAATAATTTTATCAAAGAAAAACAATAATAAAATAGATACCCAGAAGAAGCCTGGACAGAGTATCACTCACCCTCAGATGGCATGAACTCAATATATAGATAAAGCCTCCAACATAACACTGCACTCCACACTTTCAACAGAAAAAACTAGAGATCTCAGAAATTCTTGCAATCTCAGTAAAGAATCATTCTTTCTTTATTCCCCCTTTAGAAACTATTTACTACCCAGAATGGGAACCCATAAACTGTTTTTCTTTTTTTTCCTACAAATTAAAAATTGAGGAAAAACCATGTCAACTAGAAAGCTGAAGAATATTAAAAAAAAAATCTAAGAGAAATTGGATTACACGTCTTCTTATCTAGAGCTGTCATGATACGGAGAGGGCCCAAAGGATTCCATTGTGAAACATGTGGATTCTCATCTCTCACTGGCTAGTATTAAACTCTGCCGTTGTACATACTACATACAAATATATATTTTTAATTTTATATTTTATACACAAAAAATTAAAATAAATAAATAAATAGAAAAGACCAAAGGGTCATTGACCCACTATCTAAAGAATTCTACGTTAGCCAAAAAAAACATCATGCAATAATCTCTGAAACTGACGACTGGGAATTAGTCATGGGTGGAGCTGGTTAATTTTGGAATTTGTAGAGGGGGACATAGAAACAAGAAGTCAGATGTGGGACCAAGATTTTGCTTTAGGATGCTGCTGTGTGGGGGCCCAATTTGGCAGTTATCCTGATGGTTTTTAGGGCATAATTCATAGAATTTGATATTTAGATGACAAGTTGTCAAATTAGTAATGTGGCCATTTTTTTTCCTAGATCGTGGGCAAGGCAACAATCATAGCCTATCCAATGTGTACGGTTGTACTAAGTTGATGGCCCCTCCATGTTAGGTACATTCTTAATAATATGTAGGTCATACATTAAAACGGATCATTATGATAATATCTAACATATTAACATGATATTTATAATTATTAAAATAATATTTAGATGTGTGTGCATATCTTAAATAGGTGATAAAATTTAATAGCATGAATAATCTGTTTTATGGGTTTAAAATTGAGTATAATGCGTGTTTTGGTCGTATTCGTGTTGGCCAAGTTCATAGTTTAATAAATGGGTCGTATTAATTGTTGGCGCAATACATAGTAATTAACTTAGTGCGTGTTTATTATGTCAATTAAGTTATTTAATAAGTTATTTGTATTAAATATAGATTATTAATTATAATTATTATTAATTTAAATAATAAAATTAATAAACATGTTAAATTTAATGAGTTATTGTGTTAAGCATTAAATGGATGATTAATTATAATTACTTATTATTTTAAATAATCGAGTGATTGATGCGTATTCGTGGCCTGCTTTGCGAATAATAAATGGAGTTGGGTTGGGTTAAACGAATGTTAATAGTTTATTATTCGATGTTAGGTTTGAGTTGGTGAATATTGATGCGATGCGTAGTTGATCACGGCGACAACGTCGCGTGACTTGCAATTGTCATTTCCTGTCTTGACATAATTATTTTTATGAAACTTGATTTTTATATTTTTTTATTATTATTCTTAAATCAATAAATTGAAACACAAGTTTTCAAAAAAATTCATGATGTTTAATTGAATACCACATTATCAAAACATTTTTCTTGGTTTACAATATGAACACTAATTGGTTCTTTATAAAAATAGTCTCCTAAGCATGGTTGATGAAAATGATTGTAAACATACTTTTATATGAATCATTTCCAAATGACTAACATTGGGAAGTGATTTATAATGTATCATATGTTAAAAGGCACTTTTAAATTGATTTCAGATATGACCATTGAAATATAAATTAAAAAAAATGATTTTAGTAATAATTTTGATCCTGATAGATGTTAATTCAAGAATTAGGAGAGATATTCTCTACATTTTTTAAATTTTATTTCATATTTAGAGTATTTTGACAATAATTATATATGACATGTTTAGATCTAAAAAAATTAAAATAAAATATGTAATAAATTTATAGCCACATGTTTCTATTAAAAAAATTAAATAAAAATATGATTAATTTGTGCATCAGTTTCGCACCTCCTTTTTCATTATTTGTAGCTTTGCTACAATGGCATCATGTAGAAATGCAAAAAAAATTGAAAATCAAACTTTAATGGAAGAAAAAGCATCATAATTACAATTTAGATTTTTATTTTTATTTTTCAACGTAAAAAATGAAAATCAAACTTGAACAGAATAAAAACATTATAATTAAAATTTAGATTTTCATTTTTATTTTTTGATAATCTATTTATTTTTCATTACATCATAATATTTTATTTTGTTTCACATAAATTTATCCCAATTAAAACCAGGACCTTGGACCCTTTTCTTTCTTATATCAGTTTAAACTCTCAACCGACTTAATCTATGTCCTATTGACTATAATTTAAATTTATATCTAAGTATTATTTAAAGATAAATAGAGTATTCATGCCCTAAATCATCAAAGCATATCTCATAGTCACGTGCTATTCTTGCTTAGATCTTCTCCATCATAAAGCTATAAAAATTTAATCTCCTGACATCCAACGTGAAAATGATACAGATTCCTCATAAAATAAATAAATAAATAAAAATAAAACTGATATGAAGTGGGTGGTCATGCTCATGCAGAGGTTATGGTGTATAAGTAACCTGATAAGTATCTTGGATTTCAGACTGGGAGGAAAAGTCAGATTTGTACAATTGTATTGATATTTATTGGTGTGGGGCTAACATTAATTTGACCCATAAAGACTAGGCCAAATTTGAATCCCATTCATTTTATAGCCTTTTACCATTTCACTTTTTTGGAGTTTAATTGTAGGATTTTAGGGTAGGGTAACAAAGTAAATTTTTATTTAATAATAATAATAAATGGGGAACATCAAGCTTTCTCTATTTTTCACTTTCCTTTTTTCCATTGCTTTACTACTTCAATCAAAGATGCTACCACTAGTTATGTCAGGTCACCTTTGCTTGTGATGCCCCCACCATTTTATTCACCTCAAATTCCTTAATTATTTATTCAATGTTGCATTTGGAATGATTGGATAATAGATTATTTAAGTAAATTTACTTATGGGTGATCAAATAAAATTTCTAATGATAATTTTTTTTTTCCATCATCGTATGTTACGCACACTTTGATTAATCTCATGAATCCTGATATTAACGATTGGATAAATTTTTGATGACCCTTAAAGATTTGGATAAACTGTAAAGCCTTGAACCGACAAGTTTAAATTTTAAAGAATAATATTGAAATTATAAAATTTGTATTAGAAATCCTTTTCACATGCAATGATTCTCCTAGTATTCCTTATTACTGGATTTTTCTAAGAAATTACATCAAATATTTTCAAGGACTTTTATTTCGTTCAGATCGTTACATCGATTATTTTTTAAGGATAATTTGCATTGAGAATGAATCGAGCCGTCTTGCTCGGCTTTGAAAGGTGTGTCTCTCGAGAATGCTTAATTCAAAGGGTCTCACTTTATCACATTCCAAAAAAGTGGAAGCCATTAGATCTAACCACTTGTATATCCAAATTTGTATTGAAATGCATAACATATAAAAACTTAAAAGCAAGGTGACAGCATTGCTTTTAATAAGATTGATTGCCTAATAATTTTAATTTTATTACTTTATATATTTGTCTCATTCATATATATCTGATCTTGTTATCTATACTACATTTTACTCCTAATCCACTCGGCTAACATCTTCAAATATCCTAAAAAATTTCCTAATGCAAATTTGAAGGAGGAGAATTAGTTACCAAAGCGAGGTATATTTGTTTTATAATTTTGAAAATATTTTTTAGCTTTAAACAAGGATAATAAGAAGAAACTCGCCAGCTTGCTGGTTTAATTGTTTTTGTTCTAAAAGCGTGGAAGTCGTAAAAATCTTAAATTCGGAAAATATGAGCAATTTGTGTTTTGGTATTAACGATAATAGTTTTAGCGTATAGATGTGGCAGAGCACGATGTTCTTGATTTGATTGTTACATAAAGATTTTAAAGAAAATTATCATGGATGGCGATTAGGATTCGAGTTTGATGAAGGCAGGTTCTTATCTTAAATTAAAAGTGTAATAATATATATATATATATATATATATATATATATACTGCTATATATATATATATATATATATATATATATATATATATATATTATAATTAAAAATAGTTAGAAATATATATTTTAAAATTATTTAATCTTTATATTGATGATTTAAAATAAATTCAATGAGCTTAAGATGCAAATAAAATAATTCATTAACTTTAATACTATTTTTGTATTCTTCTACTTTTTCTTTCTATTTTTATTATTCTTCTACTTTTTTTTCTTTTTCTTTCCCTTACATTTTCCCTCATATTTTACGAGAACCAAACATAACCATAATGTTACATCATAACGGTTGATCAAAGAATACAGCCACAAAATGTTGATAAGTGAGTATCTGCTATTGGAGGACAAAACCAACCTTACCACACAACATATTCTGAAGAAAAGATAAAGAAAGGTGCAAGTGATCTAGCCCAGTTAGAATTGATATCTCCATGAAATAAAAATCCCCCCACCAATCTCCATCAAATGGATACAAAAAAGTCTTTATGAAAGAAGTGTAAAGTGACATCTAGAACCAAAAATAAACCAAAATAGAGTAAAGAGAGATAAAATGCCTGAAAGGAACAATTTGTAAAGACTTTGAAATTTGTGAGAGATATCAGCAATTGCCCATTCAACAAACTATCTCTTGCTGTGAAAGGACAGAACCCACTTTCAAAGACAATCCCTTCAGTAAAAGTATCATGTGTGTAATGCAATATATGCACTCAAAAACTTTAAATAAAGAGTATTAAATGAGTGTTGAGGTGATATGTTTCTCAAATAGATGCTTTTTAAAAGAAGAAACATGGACACATGGAAACATGGCATCTTATTTCTCCACGAGGAAACAAAAATGCAAAGACAACATGGCTGAAAAATCTCTATAAACAAACAAGAACACTAAGACAAGATGGTGTAAGGAAGGTCATATGAGGAGGGTACTTGTACTTTGTCCTAAGGAGACGTTCAACCGAACTCCTATGATTTATTCACCAGCTACTACCAACAATCTATGTCATGGAGGGGAAGAGTGAGGGACCTAGGGGGCATCGGTGTGCATGTGCATACAATCATGGAAGCCGCAACTTCTTTTTTTTCTCTATACATTTGATTTCATGCATAGGTAAATTTCAATTCATGAAACTCATGGATGATAATGATGTTTCAACCATTTCTGAACCAAATATCCTGATGAATTCAGAACATAAGCAAGGAAAGTCTGCTATATTACAACTTATGTCGGCGAATATGTATATACATTTTTTATGAATAACAGTTGAAATGTAACAAAAGATCATCTACATACTAGATTAATATCTCAACACTGGAATATTAAAATTGTTCTTGTAATTATATCATTGATTAGCTCACCTGAGGCTGGGGGTTTTCATGCTGTTTGAACATTTTCTTGATGGCTTCCTCCTTCTCATCTATGAAGTCAAAGAAGTTGTAAATGACCTGGGAACAGCGGGTATTTGATGACACTGGGGGAGAAGTTTCCATCTGCTTCCTTTTGTACCGGGCAAACTGGCGAATAGTTCTTAGCAGAAACACAAGGAGTGCAAAACTTGTGATAGACCCACATAAAAGATATAGACCCCAGAAGCTGATCATATGGAGTTGGTTAGGTTCGGACTTATGTTGCCTCCACCCAGGACAGCCCATCTCACAAAACCACTTCCCATGGATCTCTTGAAGTGTTCCAGTCTCAGAAAGTCGCAGGATCGCAGTAGACAGGTCGGCAGCAAGTGGAGAGTCTTTTTGAAAAGCCTGATTCATTATAGGGGTAAAAATTAGTGGGAAGTGCTGTAAACAAAATTCTTCTGATATTCATTCTAGAGTTTCAGATATATTGTGATTTAATAAACCTCATTCCGTCAGATTGAGCTACTATAGAAAATTTATAGTTTCCCTACAAGTTAGGGAACATCATTTTGAAGAAAATAAAATGTCCAAGGCGATATGCCAAACTATTGAAACTCTAATTACCTCCATCTTTAAGTAATAGAACAATTAAAATAAAATAAACCACATGTACAGTGATGATGTATGATTGCTATGGAGCACAATACCGAGTGGATCAATTTGCTTTAGTGACACAAAGAAAAAAAATTAATAAGAGAATTAATTCCACCTATATTTTATTAGCAGTTTAAACCTCAATTCATAAATGTGCAAATTACATGCATATAAAATGCATGCTAAATGCTATGAAGTGAGACTACAGTCCATTTGTTGTTGTATGCTCAACTTGTGATTTAAAAAGCTTTTAAAATATATCATTTATTCAACTATGCACAAATGAAATCATGTATCTGCTCATAAACAAAAATCTACTTACAAATCCCCAGCCGCTCTTGGTGAATGTTTGCCCAAAAATCCCAAAGTCCTTCCGCTTTTCTAGAAAGAGCTCCACATATGGAAGCTCATCTACTATGGCAGCCACCCCTCCACCACTAGGCCCTTTTCGTAATGCCGTTTCATATGCTTCAGGGGAGCCTAGAGAAACAAGTCTTGATTGGCGAATGTAAAGACTGTCCCTCAGATAGCTGAAGGCAAATGACCCTACTTGATAACCGATTGGCAAGTCACTTGCAATCAAGCTGTCAATCCCTGCGATGGGTGATGAAAGTTGCTGGACCGTAAGGATTGAAGTCAAGCTCGCCGTATAACTTGATGTGATTACCATCAATAAGAAAAGCCAAACCACCATTACTATCCGTCCTAATGTGCTTCTGGTATCTTCTTCTACAACACAATTGACATCAAAATATAATCTTTATGAATATTCTATTCTGTATGTTGCATTGCATGTGGTAAGATCATGAATACCAAATTGTTTAGTACAATGATTCGCCCCTCAAGAAATCCCTGAAGTAGAATTTCTAAAATGACAGATAATGTCAGTTTTGCTTTATGTGTGCAAAGCTTTCTGACATAAATTCTACATATATATAAGGAAAAGAAAATTAAATGATAGATAAGACTTTCATAATCAGCTTAAACAATTAGTCCCTTTCTGTTGGATTTGAAAGGTTGGGAATGATTTTGTATTTCAGATTGCAAAATTGTAAAGAGAGCTGGCTTAGAGTTTTTCTATAAATGTATAGTTTGGTTTAAGGTTAGGCTCTCAGAGAAAACTGACATTGCAATTTTAAGGTGGTTCTGAGCTATTTAATCACTATTTTTTCAATTACAGAAACATAAACAGATAGCTAAAAAGAATTAATCAGATTGAAAAGGCTAAAATTTCCTTACGGTTTGTCTTGAATAGCGTTGAAAAGCTGAACCTGCAACATAAATAAAATGGTTGAATGTGAGGTTGAGCACAAATTGAATTTAACAGATGCAACTTAGAAGCCTTATTGTACATGGTCTACATGTATATTTAAAACTATGAGTGCAAAGGATGAGTTTTTGGAAAAACAATCAAGAAAACTTACAGGAACATTGTGATGAGCTGCCTCTTAGGAGGACCCCTAAAATCATCATTGACACGATGTTCAAGAATCCAAATTACCACCGCAATCATCACAAAAGCAGCTGCAGTGACACACCACATCTCAACTGTAAATGGTTTAAGAAACACCCATGCACTTAATTTTGTGTTATGGACAGGAGCTACGACGACAAGACCAGTTGCAGCGTAAGGTTGAGTGAAGTCCACGATCCTTGTTCTATTTGAGCAATTGCAGCATCCCATTAACTCCATCAAACATCTGCCACCAAAATTTCAATAAACCAAACAGGATAACAATGAAATTCACACTTCTAACAATTAGGTTCCAAAGATAATCAACATCAGAGTGGAAACCTATGGTTCCATGGATCTCCTACATGCCAAAATTTACCGGAAAAATAGAACCATGGAACTATTGCTTTATTCTTTTTTCCCAAAGTTTTTATTGCTTTTTTCTTTTTCCCAAAGTTTCCAACATATTATCTGTCCATGAAAAACAAATGGTAAAGGATCAAACAGAGAGCAAAATCCATTTGGATTTATTTTTTGTTCAACTGATCCTTTAGGCAGGACCCTATGGCGATTTCATAATTCCAGCATGTTTTAAATTTTCTTGAACATTCTTGCCCTAAAAACCATGGGTTGGGCTAAGACCTATTTTTGGATGTTACTAACTCACAGAAAGCAATGAATTTTCACTTACATCATTGGCAACCATTTGCACAAGCTCACCATAATTAGGATTGGACCGACCATCCCCATATGGTATGAATGTGTGAGGAACATTATATGGAACCAGCTTCAGTGCTTCATTAAACACATCAATACAGTATCCTTGGACTTTATGACTCGTGTCCAATTCAGTTACAAACTCAACAAAACTGGCTCTTCTCGGAATCCCAATTCTCAACGGTCTCTCATCGGCAGCAATCTCCCAACCGCGTGGTTTTTCTGTGATTCCACCAGGCCAGGTAACATTGCCAAGCTTCTGATCTTGAAAGGAATCCCTCTTTTGTTCACTTTTGACATCTTCTGGGGGTTGCACTGAGAGACCTGAATAATTAGACCAATAACCAACCCCACGAATTGTTGTCTGGACAATATTAATGACTTCATAACTAGCATTTATGAGATTCCTTTCTGAATCAAATTGAATCTGACCAGTTAAACCAGTGAAGTTTATCTGCAGTAATTGCCTGAGCAAAAGATCTCCACTATCGAAAATTTCGAGCTTTTCAAGCTGAGTTGCTCTTATATCAAGTAACCTATCACTTGCAGAAAATGATACTTTGCCTTGTTTTTTTAAAAACTCATCAATTGAATATGCAAGAGCCCACACAGTGTCATAAGCATAAAGTCCATATGTATTCAAGCCGGAATTTACTAATCCTTTCTTCTGCATTTTTCTCCACTGGGACACAAAAGCATCCTTCTTCCTGGATTGTGGAATATGTTGACGAAGTCCAACTACTCCTTGGAGGAAACGGAGTGAAGTTTGATTCATTGGTGAGAATGAATCTAAAGTAGCACAAAGCCAATCTGTTGCAAACCAAACATAGCCATGGGTCATCATTTGAAGTTTTTGGGCAACAGTAAAGATTCTAAAACTGGGATCAGGGTTAACATGAACAACATAAACACGAGGTCCGATCAACTTGGACTTATTGAGCATTTCAGTGAAATCTGTGACATTGAATTCAGTAGGCAAAGACAACTTGTAAGAAATCTTTGACCCTCTTTTATCAAGCTCATCATCTAAAGCAGCTATTCCATTCCTCCCATAATCATCATCCACAAAAATTACAATGACTTCCTTCCACCCATAAAAGTCAATCAAATCAGCCATTGCAGCCATTTGATATGAGTCGCTATGTGTGGTACGAAGAAAGAACGGAAATTGGAGCGCAGAGAGAGTTGGATCAGTGGCAGCAAATGAGATTTGAGGCACTTGGAGACCATTAGCAATCTGAGAAATCATATGAGCTATTGAGGATGACTGAGGCCCAACTATAGCCAGTACTTGTCTCTCAAGTACCTGAAATGCTGTAAAAAAAAAGGCAAATAAGATAATGTAGTTTGCAGGGAAATTTCAATTTCTTAGCTTTGACTACATAATGCATCCATCAACAACATTCAAATAAATTCTTACAGAAACCATTCACTTGCCCTTACCACAAAAAGAACTGTTGCGGTCAAGCCTCTTAACAATAAATTAGCAAGGCCCCTTGGGGTTTTCCCAAATGAAACCATCAATTCAGTTCAGTTTTAGAAATTCAATCATCAGTGAGCAATGTTTTGTGATAGAGAGAAGCCGGGTTCCTTGGGAACTTTGAAGCTACCTCAAGGATTTACCTCCCAAGTTTCTTTCATTGCCTACTGATCAGATATTTTAGTCACCCTTCCTCACTAACATTTGTCAAACTACAAAGAACACTGGGACTAGATTACAAGGAAGCATAATATAAATTGCTAATAACAGGAAGTAAACACAAGACACTTCATCACAAAAATCTAACTAAAGGAACTACAAATCTCAACTAAGTTGATAGTTCTGCATCATCCCAAAAGCAAAATTTTAATTACAAATTTTCTCAAAACCATTAGCAGTGTAAAAATCAAGACTTTCAACTGTTAGGAGCAATTATTCTGGCTAATAATATTACTTGCATAGTAAATTGGAGGAAAAAAAATAATAGTATTTACAAAGGCAATAACAAGAATAAAAACAGAAGGAGAATTAAGAAGTTACTTGCAATCGACCCTATGAACACCAGCCACATATCCTATGGGGTGGTTCAGTTTAGTCCCATTGAGAATTCTTGGGTCTGAATTAACATCAGAAACTGCAGCTTCCATAGCCACCTTTGCTGGTCTACCGATAACTGAATCAAAGGTGAAAACTGCACCAAGATTCACAACTGCAGGCCTCTATTGAGCTTACAAGAACCATGAAAAAATAACCCATACCCATAAAGCTAGGGCAGAGCCACAGCATGCTTCATGGTTAGCTATGTGACCTTTTACAAATTCTTCACAAGAAAGATTCAGGGCCTAGATGTCTTTGATTATATTACATGCTTGCCAAATGCCCAGAGCTTGTAGGAGGATCAAGCCTCAACTATAAGAAAAATACAAAGGAACACAGTGACTATGACATATCCTTTGTGAATTGGAGGAACCCCACCAAGAATTTTTTAGGTTTAAAATGGAGAAAATGTGACAACAGCCCTGAAGCTTCTTATACAACAGCTTTGAAGAATAAGGGCACATGAATTTGTTCTCTGTTAGTGCTGTAAAAGTAATTTTCGTATAGTATAAAATTAGAATATTTCGCAGAGGAGGGGACAAGGAAGAGACCCAAAAGAAGCTGCTAGCCAGGCTCCCTCAAGTGAAAAATGAGAAGAGAAAGCTCAAAAAAAGAAGAAAAAAGCTTCACTATGTACTTTTCACAAACACCTGAACTGCAAATATAAGGATTGAAGAGGCTCCTCGTTCTCTACTTCAAATCCACACTATTCTTTCTTGACAACAAAATTCATCACAACTACTTCCTCACCAAACGAAAATTGACCTTCATTACAATAATTACACATCCAAATTGGTCAGGCAAAATACCTATGCATTCCAATTTCCAAAGAAGACCGGACAAGTGAAACAACTGTACAGAAACTACTATATAAGTATATACAGAATAAATTTTCCCTAATTAGGGTTTCAGAAAATTACAAGATAAATGGAACCATAACTTGCGATAATTATTCCACATATATGTACAGACAGTGACTTAAATTTTCCGAGCCGGGGTATTTCCAGAACCTGCCAATCTGACAGTTGAGAGCCATGATGACCTGGGGCTGACCCCATTTTTCAATCTCCAATTGTTCCTTGATTCTCCACAGAATATTAAAAAATAAAAATAAAAATTTAGGAACAATAATGACAAATTTGATTGATTATACAACACGGGCAAATGGTGAGTAGAAAACTGATTTGACATGGAGTGGTGGGGCCAATGGAAATGGGATATTGCTCATTAAATTAAACAAAGAAAAAAAAAGCAAAAACAGAACAAAAGGGGAGCAAAGTAGCACAATGATAATGCATTCTTTTGAAATAAAGGAAGAAAGAAAGGGGTGGTTGGAAATGGACTTTTGGGGCCTTTGATGGGAAAACAATGAGCTGAGTTCGTGAACAATGAACATGACTTCGACTCCATTGTCCCATACTGATAAACACCAAACATCTTTTGAACAGAAATTTGGTTGCCAAAGGAAAATACCAGTTTTGAATAGAACGGACAATCCTGTCCCTTTTTTCAGACCAATAAAATAGTAATTCAACGTGGTCCTAATTTCAAATGTACCGTGCTCAAATTGTCTTATAAAACTGCCCATTCAGACAAATCGAGTCAAGCCAAATTTGATTCAATTTTTTTAAACCAATAAAATAGTGCCAAATCCAACCTTAATCATGGATAAGCCAAGTTAGCCTAAAAAACCGAACTCGAATTGTCAGCTCCAGTTTTGAATGCCTTTATTATATGATCAAGAAGACTGATTATATAATGATCTATTGTATTTGTTTCCCTATATGTATACTTCCTCATCGGAGTCATGTGGAGAAGTTCCACATAATTTCAAACCAGATCCAATTCTCATGGATGGGGTGGGAGACTCTCATGGATGGGATGGGTCATGGGAGACGACTTAAAGTCCAAATCATACTTTTCTGATTTTCTTTAATGTCCTTTCATACTATTTTTTCCATTAAAAAAAAGAACCTCCAGAAAGATATTATAGCTTTAACAAATGTAAGTTGGATTTGCTTGAAGCAATGAAATAAACCTCTTTAAGTAAACCTTTCAGAATGGCCCAGATCAAATTTGTTTATCAATTAAAACTTTATCACTTCAAGTCATGAATGGAATTGTACCAAATTTATATTTCCACAGCACAAATACGTTCATCCTCGTTCTTGTTTTCACACTACAATACAAATATTATGGTCCTCATTTTTTTTTCAAAGCCAAAGCACTAATGTTTTGTGATAGAATAAAGTTATAAACAAAGACAATTTATAAACAAACATTTTTTTTTTATATATAACTGGGGATGTTGAGCCGAACATGCGTCTGTAGTATCCTATGAGACGATGAAATTAGCAATGCGTATTGAGCGCCCGATGAACAGGGATTGAAGTGTCGCGATTCTCCCAAAAATTACTCCCTTTCTAATCCTTCCACATAATGATTTAGTTGAGCAGCTTTGGTTTAGTTAATATAGATGGATGAAAATAAGAAATAATTATTACTCAATTTTTAATCTTTCGAGATAATGGGTTGGGTTTAACCATCTATTTGACCAGTACCGATAAAGCTACATTTTTCGGTTAAATATTTTATTTATAATATAGTAAACTGTTTTTATTAGAACTTAAACTCGAACCTCTCCTTATGTTGTCCCACTAGGACTTGGACCTCTCTCTCCTCGTATCCATCCTAACTCTTTAACCACGTCTCATTGTCTCATATATATATATATATATATATATATATTGCTTTTAGTTTATTAAAATGGTGGAAAATAAGAAATAATTGACTGGGCTATGAATTTAAATTACTAGTTGAAAATCTCTGGTTTATAAAATATGTTTGAAACTTGATAAAGAAACGGATGACTAATAAGTAATTTGTTGTCTTTTTAAGTTCAACGAATTAATCATAATAATGAATGAATTTTTTTTTTTTTAAATTTGGAGAAATTTGTTATAAAATGAATTAAAATATTAAAAATTTGATTAACAAATAATAGGAGACTGAGTTTTATAAAAAAGTAATCGGATGGGTTTTTATCCTTTTGTTGGCCCATGGAACAACAAAAAGGGTAACCCTGTCAATTAGAAGTCCAGAGAGGGGTAATTTCGTCAGTTAACTAGTCTTGTGGATAGGACGTGTACAAGAAAAACGGCAGATGCTCAGTCTCAGAGAAGCTGTGGAAAATGGCGTCTTCAATTACTCCCTCTTTCCAAATGAAGATTAAGAACCTAACCCCTAACCTCGTTACATTAATTTTGACACATCTTTCATACAGCTTCTCTTTCATGGGCTGAGCAGGGGATGAGTTCCTTTTTCTTTTTCTTTTTCTCATTCTTCTGCAAATGTTCATTTTCCAATTTCACGCTTATGTAATTTTGATGAAATTATATGAACATTCAAAGGGTTTTAATCTGCATTACAGTGAGTTTTGAGAGGTGGCTGGTTTGTCATTGAATTACAGGAGTTTGAGGGTGGGATTTCTTAGCCCAATGTCGAAGTACTTTTTAAGGTGTGAAAATAGATGGAAACTGTGTACTGCGTAATGGGAAGTGGGTAATAATTCCAAATATAGATAATTTGGTAAAACTCATTGTGATGGAAGCAGAATATCTGCCCCATACAGCCACAGGTATCTTCAGTCTTAGGAAGCTAAGAATAGGGGTAGAGACTTGCTAAATGATGGGTTTTGTAAATTTCGTTAGCTTGTTTAAGTTTACTAAAAAATAAGGTTGCTTAGGAATTTTGAAATTTGGTTTCCATCAAATCCTTTTGATGACTGCAGGCTTTTGACAATGCTTTTGGAAAAACAAGTGCTTGTGAATACTGAAATTATCTAAATAGAATTGGTGTTTTATCGTATAACTATTTTAAATTCTTCATTCACAGTGCGATTGCAATGCTAAATGGGGTTAGATTAAATTGGGTGAAGCACCAAGGGGGTATTGTTGAGAAGGCAAATTGATCCGGTTTGAACCTAGAGTATCTTCTCTGCTGATATTCATATTCTATATGTGCTAGTTCTTTGGTGTTCCGGACATGTCTTAATATTCGAAAGGCCTTTCCCTCCCTCTCCTTACTTTGTCCTCGCCCCTTGTTCTCTCCCCCCCAGCCCCCAAAGCACGGTTAAAGACATAAGATTATGCTGTACATTACTGTTAAAATGCCTTGATAAAGAGGTGGATTTTGGAATTCGATCTTGCGCAATCAGTAAGCAAAATAATAATAACCAAAGGAATGATGATATCAAAATCTCTGATTGAAAAACAAGTCCATTATCAAGAAATTTAGTACAAAGAAATTCTAGACTAGAAGTAACTGAGAGAATATTTGCAGTATTGTTTTATTGTGAACACTAAACTAACTGGCTAAGAGTAGACTATATTCTCAAATTCTGATACAGGCTTTCCCTTAACATGTTTCAGCAACTTGAGATCTGCTTTTTTGGGTGAGAGAAATGGAATCTTCGTGTCCAGTGTTCCTGTCACTCGTGTTGGATTCCTGAAGAAGATTGTTGAATGTAAGGAATCAAGAATTGGGAAGCAACCAATTGTAGTGCCATCCAATGTGACAATTGCATTGGAAGGCCAGGATTTGAAAGTAAAGGGCCCTCTTGGGGAGCTCTCAAGGACTTATCCACGAGAAGTGAGGGTTCAGAGGGATGAGTCAGGTGTCATAACTGTAAAAAAGGCACTGGAGACTAGAAGGGCTAACCAAATGCATGGTTTATTCAGGTGAACTCATTTATCAACTTTTGATTACGCTGAAAGTTTCTTCAGTTATACCTTTGATAGAACCCTTACTTGAATACTAGTTTGCTTCTTTCCCCTCCCTGAAATTTTAGTTCAGGATAGTTTTCTGTCTTTTTTACTTTAAGACAGTACTTGTATACGGAAGTTGCATTTAACATGACATAGCTTCCTGCATGACTCCAAGTAAAACTTCCACGTTAGTAGCATTTTCTTAGTTTCTATCACGAAGGTTTTTTTTAAAGCTATAAGCTCTTTTAGAAAGTTCAACAAATAGGAACAACTTTTTATAGGATCTTAAAATCGAGCTTTTAGCTAAAACCAAATCAAACAAATTCTTTATGATTTCTATATAGAAGCCTATTTCAAAAATAGTATAAATTTCTTTGGTTAAGAAGTGTTGCAAAAATATTAGGAGTTACAACATGTTATGTCCTCTACTTCAATTCCTAATTAGTTTATTTGGTGGTTATCTTTCACTTAGAATGTGGTAATTGACGAGATTTCCTATCTTTCTGGAATTGTGTAGCATTATATATAAAAAACAGGGTTCTTATTATTTTACTCTGTAGTGTCCTTGTGGTCTACATCTAGAATGAGCTTGATATATGAGACAAGAATTTAGTCCTAAATAAATACCTCATTTTTTCTCTAGGAACCTATATTAAAATGTTATAATAAGTTTCTTCGCTTAAGAGAGTTTGCAAAACTATTAGGGTTGTCAACAGATTATGTCACTTGCTATGCAATTCTTTTTGTTTTTTTTTTTTTGATAGGTCACCTTTTATGCAATTCTTAATTGGTTATTCAGAGGCTTTCTTTCTATATAGCCAATATAACTAATTGATCAAGGTTTTTTATCTTTCTAGAATTGTGCTTCATGGTATAATATGTAAAAACCAGGGTCCTGTATTTTGCTTTGTCAACTCATGGACAACATCTACATTGATATTTGATATCTCGAAGTAAGAATTTGGTTCTATCAAACTCTCTCTCTCTCTCTTTCTCTAACTCTTACTCACTGGCATCTGGCATTTCAGACTTGAAATTCTCGAGCATTTGATTGAGTCATCTTAGGCTATTTCCCAGAATCATTCTCAAGCGTAGTCATGTATTTCTTCAAATTCTTTGGTTTGCCATATGGAATTGTTGGCATGATACTAACTGGAAAAATAATGTCCATCCTAGCTTTTCTAATAATTCACTTTTTAAAAATTATTCTCTTCAGAACACTCACAGACAACATGGTGGTGGGAGTATCTAAAGGTTTTGAGAAGAGACTTCAATTAGTTGGTGTTGGGTATCGTGCAATGGTGAAAAAAGAAAAGAAAGGAAGGATTTGTTTTTGAATCAGGTTTCTCATCCAGTTAGGATGGCAATACCTGATGACCTAAAAGTGAAGGTTGAAGAAAACACCAAGTCATTCAGTGGATATGATAAATGCAACATTGGTCAGTTTGCTGCATCGGTTGAAATGGAACCCCAGAACCTTACAAAGGCAGGTGATATGCTGATGAAATTGTAAGAAGAAGGAAGGAAAAGCAGGGAAGAAGAAGTAATACAGGTATACCCCTGCCTGTTTCATTTCAGTTTTGTTTCTTTTCCTCAATTTATGCTGTGTATCTGCAACATCTTCATCTTATGTACTGACAATGGAAGAAATTCTCCACTAAATGAAAAGATAGCAGAAAGAATTCCATCCATTTTTTTTTGTTTTCTTTCCCTTCTGTTGCTATTGAATATGGTGATGAGTGAATGGAAGGTTGTTGTGGAGGGAAAAGAGACGGTTGCTATGCATGTAATTTAAAATTTTTTCCTGACTCTGTATTATTATCTTTCTTTTAGAAGGAAATGTCTTTATTTTGTAATCGTGGGTTTTTGGATAAGCTTGCTTACACCTTCACTAATCCTAATTGGCCCAAAGACTCTAATATTGTATAAAATGATTGAAAGACGATGTCCCTACTCAAGGAACCAAAGAAGCTAGTAATTAAAAGAAAGTATTGCATTTGATTGGCAAGTTTTGGTTGAGGCATCAACTTAATGAACTCATCCTCCATTATTACAGGGGTATGAAACTAAAATTCATAAATGCAACAGATTGTATCCTTCTCCCTCTAAAACAAAACACAAAACTAGCACTCTGAAGCCAAGCCAGAACCCATCTTAAATCCCATATAAAACATACCTCAATACAGAGGCGCCTTCGACGGGCAACAATCAAACCATTTGAGCAGAATCTGAAAATTTGGGACACACTGGAAGTTAAGATCCTGCCGATCAAGTTTAACCGCGGGTAACTCCAGTTGGTCCGGTTTGGGCCCGCCGGGTCCTCATTGGGTCATCAAAGGTTTACCTACCGGTTAACTTCAGGACCTATGGGATTTTCGAATCCCCATAGGGGAACAGGAGGTTTACCTGACATTCGGAGCCATGGGATTAGTCGATATGTACCACATGATTAGTTTATGGTCTGAGAGAGCCTTGAGAAACCAAGCTTCTTGAGCCGGCCGGCCATGGGACGAGACCAACCTCTTTCAGAAGTTCCACAGTTGAGGTCCACAATTTCAACAACGCAACATCCAATCTTACCAGGCAGTTCTCTATTAGGTGTTCCATGAGAAGAAACCTCATCAGAACTGAGAAAAGGAACATGATGAGCAGATAGTCTAGAGTTGCAAGTTTTTGTTCTGTGGCTTCCTCCCCGACTGCCGTGACTGAAACTCCTTAGGCTGCCGCCGCCGGAGCTCTTTTACCATTACCCTAGTTCTTCTCAGAACCGAAAACAAGGGTGGGAGCCGCCTGTCGGGCATTTTCTTGATGGTTCAGATCTTGTGGATTCCAGCTCCTTTCTCATCAGAACACTAATCTTCCCCGTCGTCCCCACCTTGATCGTGGAGCTTCCGCCGCCGCCCTTCACGGCGTCTGATCCACCAACCATGGTGTTCTAGGTTTGATCAACCACCACCTTATTAGATCTTTTCCCCACAGAGAACAAGCTTCAAGATTAAAGAATTATCAAATTGCACCAGAAGGACTCAGTTTGGTACACGGAAAAGGAAAATTTTCTTAGACTTCCTCCTTGATTCCCACACCCTTTTTCCAATCAACCAAACAGGCCGTACGGAAGGAGACAAATCAGCTTCAAGATTGTCTCATCTTTGATTCAGAAGACATTATCCAAAGCGGCCAAGAAGAAGAAGACAAACCCAAGAATCAGAATTTCCCTGAGATCAAACAAGCTTGTAGAGAAAGAAGATGTAGAAGAAAGAGAGTAGTTTGAAACACGCCCACAATAGTAGACATTTGTTTGGAGTTTGGACGTTCAAAAGCGCTCCATATTCATTGTCTCTCCACCACTTAAGCCTAAGCCTAAGCCTAAGCCTAAGCCTAAGGATAATTAAGGCCCACTCTTTTTAATTTATAGTTTTACACTTTAAACTTCTAGTTAATATTAAAATTATAATTTTTTTTAAAATATTATCACTATAAATTTTTTATTGAAGATGATGATGATGGGTTAGTTTTATATGAATAAATCAAACTAACAATGGAGTAGAATTTTCTCCACATGACCGACTTGTCTCAAGTCTCCAATGTGATTGATAAATCATTATAGTAACACTAATAATGATTGATTTAGAAAATGCACACAAAACAATTCTTGCAGTTGATTTATTAGGCAAATCGATAACAAAAGTAGAAAACATCATAGATTCGAATTAAATTATGTCATCCCATACCTTTGGAGATGCAAAATCATGGATTTTTCAGAAGGATAAAGAAGATTTAGTCATGGCATGTTGGACATAATCGTGGCAGGTTGAGTCTCTTTGCCATAAACATAAGAGCAGCCAGAGGGCCGAGGCCAGGCCAGGGCCAGGGCATGGAGCAGTGGTGTGTGTTTTACAATGTCTGCTCTCATTTACTCTATATTTAAAGTATATCTTTCTTGTCTTGCCCAAAATTGTTATTGAGAATAATTTTTGAAAACTATTTTTTTGTTATTTGAAAACTATTATTATTATTGAGTGTTTTTATGTTTTTTAGAAAAAAAAAAAAAAAACTATGGGCCTGAATTTAATGTCTTTTGTATTCTTTGTGTTTTCACATAACAAAAAAATTAGGAATGAAGAGCATTCTCACTGTTTACTTTGTTTTTAAGAATATAAAATAATTTTTAAAAACATAAACTAAATAGGTCATAAAATGAGTTTTATACCGAAATAATTGTTTGAAAAAAAATTATTAAATTAGTTTAGAAGCAATTGGAGATGAAATTCTCAAATGTCCTTGTCTATGACATCGACAATTAGGCGAAAAAACTGGTTTTTATAATAAAAAAACTGGTTTTTATTTTTAAACAATTGGTTATTATTCTGAACAAGGGATTGATGTCAAAAACTGTTTTTTTTTTTTAATCAAATTTTGGTTTCTTTTATTTTCATTGTTTCTTCTAAAACTGAAATCATATTTATGAAATCAAATAAGCTAAGTGAAGAATCATAGCAAACGAATATCGGAAAAACAAAAATATTAAAATAAAATGAAATAAATATCGCTTGTTATAGTGAAAGATGACAACAAGCCTGAGTGAAAAAACAGAAATTTGGAAACAGCCAAGGTAAGTAAGTCGATAACGTCTTCAGATGGGAGAAAGCGAAAAGCTGATGACACTGCTTTGTTTAGCGGTAATAACAATGATGGCATTCTTATTCATCCGATTATATTTGTCGTGGATAGCGGCGTTTGGCGTCTTATAATTGGTGGCGTTATCATGCGTGACGTTAGCGATTAAAACGATTATTTTGTGCTGGCCCAATTTAATAATTTTTATTTAGTGATAAAATAAGCCAAAAATTAATGTTTAGCAATGTTGATAATTTTATAGTATGAGTTAGGATATTTCATTTTATAGGCGAAAACCTTTAAAATCGATTGGATCCATTATGGCAGAAGCAGAGAGGCAATTCGAATTGGTTATGTTTGGCGCCTTTCGCTCTAACAGCTCTTCCTCTGTTGGTTTTCCCCAAACCTGTTTGCTTCCTGCTTCTCAAGGCTAACTTTCATCATCATGATCGCTAGATTCTCTTTCTCTCCCTAAGCCCTTTTACTGTCTAATATAAACCCTCCTCTTACGAACCAACGGGCTCCTCTGTCCAATTTCCCCTCATTTTCTAATGACGCCGTCAACGACCACTACCATTTGCTTCACTTATCGGTCCAGTACGGTGACGTTGATCTCATCAAGGCTGTCCATGCCTCAATTTTCAAGCTTACAGAAGACATTCATTTGGGCAATGCTCTTATAGTGGCTTATCTCAAACACAGGTCTCGTTCTCAACGCCTACAAGGTTTTGTGGGACTTTCGTGCCCGAATGTGGTGTCTTATACTGCCATGATTTCCTTCCGCCAAGTTAACCGAACGCGAAATGGAAATTTTTTTAATGAGATGAAGTTCAAGTAGTATGCATTCGCCCTGTTGGATTTAGAATTGGGTTTCAGCTTCATGCCATTGTGATTAAGCTGGGTTTTTGGATAACACTTTGTTTTCCAACACTTTTCGACAGGCTTGTACGGTAAGTGTGGGTGTTTTGGACACTATGCTTCAGTTATTTGATGAAATGCCTCAGAGAGATATTGCGTCATGGAATACTGTGATTTCGAGTGTGGTGAAGGAGTTGATGTATGAGAGAGAATTTGAATTGTTCCATGAGATGCTGAGAATGGATGGATTTGGAATTGACCATGTCACGGAACAATTGAGGAATTCAAATTCAAATGGATGGACATTAGGCTGGACTCAAACCTAATTAGGGCTTGAAATCTATGCCCATGGTATCAAAATTGGGCTTGAGTCCAGCCTAAGGGTGAACAATGCTCTAATTAGGTTTTACACAAAGTGCGGGACCATAAAACATGTGGTGGCTTTGTTTGAGAAGATGCATGTTAGAGATGTCATTACTTGGACAGAGATGATTACAGCTTACATGGCATTTGGGTTTACAGATTTGTCTTTGGAGGTCTTTGAGAAGATGCTTGAGATGAATTCCATTTCTTATAACGCCATTTTGTAAAAATGGTGAGGGATTGAAGGCTCTAGCTTTTTTTTGCAGAATGGTGGAGGAGGGTGTGGAATTAATAGAGTTCACTTTGACTAGTGTTCTTAATGCTTGTGGGTTTGCTTATGAGCCAAATTGACCAAATTCATGGAGTTTATCTTGAAGGTCGGTTTTAGGTCAAATGCTTGTATGGAAGTTGCATTTACAAATATGTGCACAAGGTGTGGAAGTGGCTGATGCTCAGAAGATGTTCTATCAAGGGCCTTTCAGTGAAACATGGACCTAATAATTGGACTTCAATGATATATGCTTATACGAAATGGACCAGCCAAAGAGGCTTTATCTCTTTGCTAGATCAGATAGAGAGCAATGGTTGTTGACAAAGTTGCATCAACTGCAATACTTGGTGTCTGTGGAACTTTAGGGTTTCATGAGATGGGGAAGCAAATTCACTGCCATGCTCTTAAATCTGGATTTTTATCTGATTTAGGAGTGGGGAATGCCATAATGACTATGTATTCTAAGTGCAATAACATTGATGATGCAATTAAGATTTTCAATGTCATGCCTGCACGCAGTATAGTTTTCTTGGAACAGTTTAATTTCTGGACATTTTCCAAGGCTTTGTCTATCTGGTCTAAGATGGAGAAGGCGGGTATAAAGCCAGATATAGTTACCTTTGTTTTGATAATTTCAGCTTACAGGCATACTAACTCAAATTTAGTTGATCATTGTCAAAATCTGTTTCTCTCCATGAAAACCATATATCATATTGATCCCACTGTAGAACATTACACCTCCCTGGTTGGGGTTTTGGGTTACTGGGGTCTCCTAGATGAAGCAGAGGAAATGATCAATAAGATGCCTATCCAGCCAGAGGCTTCAGTTTGGCAAGCTCTGCTTGATGTAGAATTCATTCTAATAAAAGATTAGGCTTGAGCTTACAAGCATCTACTTGCCATGAAGCCACAGGATCCATCTACTTATATACTTGTATCAAACCTGTATTCTGCGCTGGGAGATGGCATTGCTCTGATATGATTAGAGGAGATGAGGCGAAGGGATTTAGAAACGTCCAGGCGAAGTTGGATCATTCATGAAAAGTTCATACATTTTATGCAAAGGGATAAAATCCCATCCCCATGCCAAAGACATATACAGTGGACTGGAGTTAAAAATCAAGAGGAATGCCTAAAGGCTGGATATCGCCCGACCAGGTTTGCCTTCATGAAGTAGAAGAATATCAGAAGAAGGATTTTCTGTTCTATCACAGTGCAAAAACAGCTCTGAGATACGGGCTTCTGATGACCAGGCCTGGAAGACCCATTCGAATTGTGAAGAACATTCTTTTGTGTGGTGACTGTCATACATTCTTGAAGTATGTTTCAATTGTTAATGGGAGAGAAATTCTTCTAAGGGATGCTTCAGGCCATCATTGTTTCCTGAATGGTCAATGCTCATGCTAAGATTATTGGTGATGCATAAGATGCAATCAGCAGATGTTCTGGAACATTGTAAGTTTTTCATTTTCTTTTAACCTCACTTTTGGCTGATTTACAGAAGTTCTAAACCACTGTACCATAAATGTATTTATATTTGTTATTCAGAAAAGAGAATAAATTACATTAATATTCAGTGAAACATACTCTGTTTGGCTAGGGTGTGAACATTATTGATAACAACATAAACTCCAATGTTCTAATAAATCGCTTCAACTGCCAGCCTCCTTGTGTCCGCAGTACAACCAGTAGATCCAAGAATCTGCTCCGAGACATCAATGGAACAACTGTATTTCCCCATGCATAACTGCCATCCACTAAGAAAGTAATAATAATAATAAATAAAAAAAACACGAACACATCCAAAAGCCTAAAGCTCATCAGGTGATAAGATATTAGAACAGGGGATTCATCCATTACCTTTTGGATGGATAATAATGCCCAGCAGCCTCATAGTGCCCTTCTCCCGGAGAATTGACTACCTGTGGCAAATGGGTATCCAAGAGTGCCCTCGGATCACCGAATCTAGCAAATTTAATGTCGAAATTTGCTCTCTTTAATGTGATACCTTTGCGATGAAAGGACAGATTGGTCCATATTTGTAGGTGTTCCCAGCCAACAGAAATCTTCCCCCTAACTTTTATGAACCGTATATACTTCCATTTCAAAGCTTCCACACAGAAATATAACGGAGGAAATATGAATTGAGCAGCTACAAAGAAAGCTAGGTCAGATCCCCAAAGAATCTCGAGCTGCAGTTTAGGTGTCAAACATGCCACAGTTTGTCTTATAAATCTCAGGCAGTTCTCACATTTTTGGGTGGGTGGGAGTGAAAGACAATTAAACTATGTTGCCGTTGTAGATTTCATTTTTGCAGTTTTCCCATCTACTCCAGTTGATCCTTTGAAAATATGGGGTCTCACTGTTTAGTTTAGTGCTTTTCCCCAGCATTCACCTTCTATGCTGATCCATGTGAACACTATGAAGGTAATTAGGTATTCCGTATTCATATCAAACTGAAAGAAATTTTCTGCAGATTTTGTTCATCTCATTGTGATACATTTATCATGACAGAGAATTGGTTCTGGACTTTTGTAAATGGTTTGCTTTTTCCCAAGGGTGTAAACTTTGAAGGTAACTTGAATGTTTTTCCCTGTCATTCCTGAATCTGTAATGTGTTTGTTTTGAGCTTCAAATGGATGTTGTTTCACATGGGTGTTCTTGTTTCAGTGCAAGCTCACAATGGGTACATAAAGCTAATCCTAGTGGATCTCACGAGATTATTCTTAATAATTTGGATGAGGATGTTGTTGATCATGTAGCCGGACAATGGTCAATTGCTCTGCTGACTCTCTTCTTGTTGGCCTGTAAGCTTGCTGCAAAAAATCACTCATGTTTTTCACTAAATACCATGAAAATGAAATTCTGAAGTTGTGGAAATGGTGTTGTTGCAGGGGAATGTTAAGTCATCGGCAACATCATCGAAGACTTGTCAGTCCCTAGCAACGGCACCAAAAAGTTGTTGTTAACTGCAAGTGCATGGGTCACACAAGTAATAAAATGGTTTTCAATTATGAACCAAGATCGTTCCCATGAGGAAGATGTGGTTTTAATAAGGATTAAGTACCCCGGCTACTAAAGTTGTTCACGATTTGAGCGACTCAATGACAATGATTTGAGGTAAATTGTGAAAATAATAAAAACTAAACTAAACAAAAACAAAATGCTTTGTGAAAACTAGATTAATTGATTAAAAACGGGAGAAAACGACTTAAGGAGGAACTAGGGTCGGGTATTGTCATTGTTGATGCCTAATGATTCATCTAGATAAGGCCCGGAGTTAGTGCCGAATTATAACCCAGGTTGAGTGCGAGGCCCACGATGCAGGATCCCACTTTCGTGTTCCTCTTGTATTTTCTCTCTATCCCACATTCTACGATTCGTCTTTCTAAGTCGATAGAGGCGTCACTGAAAGGCATTTTCTCCGGGAGGCTACATTGAAAGTCCACGATTACGTCTTTTACGCAATGAAGTACGCCAATAAAAGATTGGATTGGTCACACTTATGTTCTTGCAATCCTCATTTAATATATTTGGTGTTCCCTCCTAGTGAAATTTGCTTAGTACTAGACATTTCTAATTCTCTAAGCCTCTTTGACTAAGTTAATTCGAATCTCGATTAATTGATTCACGCCTTAAGAGAATCGAGCCAAGTTTAGGGCTTAATGAAACATCAGCTAAGGATGCCTAGTAAAAGGATCGAAGATCAGGTTACCGACATGTAATCAATTAACTTGAAAGCCTTAGTATTCCAAGTATTAACACCATTACAACAAATCAAGCACTATAAACATCAGAAAAAGAAACTTTAGATTAGAATCAAACACCGTCGATAGCAAACCATATGAAATGTAGCCTAACATTTGACCATCAAAACCCACAAAAATTCATGTTGTCGACAAAAATAAACTTTAAAAATTGAAGAAGGATTATAGATAGAAAAATGCAAGAACCTGATTAAAACACCAAATGACTTCAATCTTCAATTCAAAGCTGAAATCCACACTCCACAAGGTTGTGCTTCCCAACAATAGTTAATTACAAACCAAAAAATTCACAAAACAAACCTAAATCTAAGAAATCTAAGGAATCTAATCCTAAAAAATGGAACAAGCTTCAAGGAGAGGAGAAACCTTAGGAGAGAGCCTCCCTCTCTCAAAGTTCGAACCCTAATAATGTCTGAAAAGCATGTATCTATATGCTTTGGAAAATGGGCTAATGATGGGCTCAAAAATCGAAGTTTGTTGTTCCAACCTACCGTCCTTTGCTGCGGTGAACACATGTGGCATCTTCTGCTTGTCACCTTTCTTCGTCGCTGTGAGCAGTGGCATTGCCATGGTGAACCTCTTTGCCGTAAAAAATGATGTCTTCGTCGTGGCGAACCCGAATCTAGAATTATAAATCATCACATCGCCAGTACCATATTGTGCGCTACGTAGCGGGCGAACCTCTTCGTTGTGGCTAGCAATGTCTTCGCCATAGCAAACCCGAGGCTGCTATCATCTTTAGTTTGAGCTTTGTCGTGGCAAAGCACTCCTTTGCAGTGGCGAACATCTTTCTTGGCCGAACACGATCCTTGACACGATAGACACATTCCTTCTCAGGTGAGCCAATTTGCTATAGATTATGACTTCTTTCTTAACTTGGTTTCCTTCATTACTTTGCTTGATTTTTCCTTCTAAACTTTCAAAACATAAGCTTAGTATTTGGGGGAGTTAGAGCTTTCTGAGATAATAGGTATGGAATCTAGCAATTTAAGTTGCATAGCCATAGAAAATCATACTAAAAATGCTAACAAGGTTCACACCTATCAAATACCCCCAAACTTAACATTTTTCTTGTCTTTAAGCAAAGAAGTAACTCATTTTCCTTATTCAAACCTAACAAACATGTTGAGCATGAAATTGAGATAATGAATGATAGGGTGCCTCAAAGGAATTCTAACATAGTACAACCTGAAAACTTTGAATCTTCTTTCAAAAATAATAGATTGACCATAAGTTGAACAACCTAAACCAAAGTTCTCAAGTGCGTGTGTGTAGTCTTTCCCTTCTAGCCAATTGCAGTTCGAATCAAATTAGACGAGCTTGAGTGGTATGGGGATCTCTCACTCTCATGGTGAGTGTGTAAGACTCCATAGGCTTGTTTGACATATCACTCTCCACTAATGTAGACAAAACACAACACTTCGGATCAACTAGGTCTTTATATAGCTTGTATGTGTAGTTAAGTAAGAGTAAATTAAATAGGTCATTAAGGCAATTTACCCAAAACATACATATTCTCTTACTATTGTATTTGATATCCTTGCCATATGCATTGTATGATTAGGCTCTCAGCTCCCTCCCCAGGCTTTTAAGCTTATTTCATCTTTTTATCACATATCTCCCCCAATACTTGCATGATTTTCACCATTTTCACAAGAACACCAAGAGCTTTATTTTTCTTGGATTACAAGGCATGGAGTAATTCAATGTTCAACCCCTTTAAGCTTTTTACCTACCTCATGTAACGAGCTTTAGGTCAGCAACTCCTAGACTAGTTGGCCTTGGGGTACTAGGTGTTGAAACACTCCTAAGAACTTACTTGCTCAAGGTAGGAAGGCTACAAGGTCAAACATACTCCTCCTTGCTTTATTTTTTCTTTTTTATTCTTTTCATTATTTTTCTACCTTTTTTTTCTTTCTTTTTCTGAGCCTCTTTTGGTTCCAGTGAAGCACACTTATTCCCAGCCCAGGCTCCCAGTTCACTACGTAGCTTTTGCTAGATATTGGCGTGGCGATTCTAACATCATTAGGGGTAAACAAGGGCTCTAACTAAAGGGTATTCAACAAAAAGGGACAAGGGGTTCATTCTTGGCTTTTCTCAAAAGAAAATGGCTAATATGGCTCAAATTTGATGACTATGGATATATGCACAAAAAGGTTAGCTAGAAAGGCTCAACCGATCCAAGGATGACTTATATCATTTCCTAATTGTCATGTTGCCTAGGATTTCACCTCAAGTGATAATTGAACAAATTCTAGAGTCTCAAGAGATCAAAATATGAAATGATCACCTAATTCTTCTCTAAACCAAGAAAAATTGACCAAAATGGGTAAATGACTTGTGCTAAAGATACTAAGAACAAGTGGTTAGGTGCAAATACATATTAGACTTCAGCCAAAATTATGGATATCTTCTCTCTCATTTCTTCATGTAAAAGAAGGTATGATTATTTATTCATTATAGGCATCATAATTAGGGATTAAAAAATCATGAAATATCGACGATATTTTGAGTGTTGGGCCATCCCGACACGATTTTTGCAAATTAAAATCGTTTATTCGAAAAATCGGAAAAAAAAATCGGTCAATATCGGCGATATATCGGCGATATATCGATATTTCACCGATATATCCGACACAAAATGCAGGTTTGTAAAAAATTTAAAAAAAACAAAAAAAAAACGGAAATCTTGGTAGATATATTGACCAGTTTTATTTTTGGTTTACAATTCTGATTCGACGACTACGGTTTTGGGACACATGGAAGGCTAAGATTTTGTCTCATAAATTCAAATTTTTCAATGGCTAGTAAATGATCGTGACTATATTACATTCAATCAAAATTATTTGATCCATGGAGGTTGTGAGTACAGTTAAGACATTTATGCATGACATTTCGTCTTATAATCGATATTATCGAACAGCCTCATCTTGGGTTTAAATTATCTTCACAAGATGGGATCCAGCCGTCGAGATGTTGCGATGGACGCGTCGTCTTCGTTTGATGGTGAAGACCATGCAATGTAATATTAACTACTATATTTCATTATTAATGTCATTCTTATAACTTTTACAAAGAGTATTTTCATTGAATTTGAAGCGTTTTATTAATTTATGATATATGATATTTATATAAAAATATCACGATATCAAATAAATCAGAATCTTAGATATATCCGGGTTAAGCAGATATTTTAACACTGATCATAATTAATCCCAAAACATGCTCAACCAAAAACAAAAACAACCTAAAAATGAAAAAATTAACCTAAAAACTGAAAACATATAAAAGTAACTAAAGCACACAAGAAACTAAAGGAAAACACTGAAAATAGGATAATTGAAGTTGTTGGAAAAATTTAAACTAAGGGACACCCCCAAATACCCCTAAACTTAAAATATGCATTGTCTTTAATGTATGAAATATGAAAGTTAAGAACAGAGGACTCCCTTAGATGATCAAGTGTGATTATTGGGCTCGGGTTGAGGTGGGTCTTGATGGAAATTCCCTCATGAATCAACTTTAATACCTTGAATAGCAAAAACCAGATAAACAATAAAAACAAAGTGAACATGCAAAACATACTAAAAATAACTAAAACTAAAATAACTAAAGTAGTAAATGGATAAAAATCCTTATTTTTGCTTGGGTTGCCTCCCAAGAAGTTGCTCAATTTTTAGAGTCTAGTTACACTCATTGGGGAAGTCTGAGAGCTTTGCTTTGACCCTTCATCCATCGTGGCCAATACTCCCTCTTCATCCTCATCTTGCGTAAAGATGAACTCCTCCACCTCCAGAATAGGCGATATAAGCTCAAATACCAACTCTTTGGTGGAATAAAAGCTGGTCTTTAATTTATATCCTTCAAGAGTGTCCTCTTGAAAAGTTTTAAATTAAACTCATCAAATGAGTAGAAATTGAGCTCTCTATCCACTTGTCTAGCGGTTCTTTTCTTCATCAAGTAGAGTTGTATGCTTTGGTGAAGGTTGAACTTCAATTTTTCCTTATCAACAAGTAAGGCCATCTCCCCATATTCTATATCGAAGAATTCATGCTTGACTTCGACATTGGAAGTGTTCCTATAGATGCCACTTGGTCCTCTTCCATTCAAAAGTCATGAAAGTCGATGAAATTGAACTTGTCAATCAGTGAAAACATTTTCAATTGTTTGCGCGGATGTTGCTCTTCAGCTTGCCTCTCCTTCACTTAATAGCTCTTTCCCACCAGCATTCGCAAAGTTTCATCCTTTCTCTTCAACCAATGTCGGTCTTGGATTTCCTCTCAAAACTTCAAAGAGCACAAAGTTACATTCCCACATGTCCTACGTCCTTTTAAATCGCTTAAAATTAGTAGCAGTCTTCTCCTCAGCCATTGGCACAATTCTTGATTAGATTTTCTAAATTTGTCATATGAGCTTTTTCATTGGTGACTTTATCTTTCATTTTGGCTTCTCATGCGGCATTGTCCTTCTTCATCTCATTCAATAGCATACAATAGCTCTTCATCATAAGGTTGCTGGATTTGTTCTTGATAATTGCAGCACCGCTTTCTGTGCCCCTGAGCCTCCTTGACTTTGAAAATTTGGTCTTCCATAGGAGAAATTCTGATATGTCCTCCAACCCGAATAATAGTAGCTTGATATAATGTTGTGGGGTTGAAAGTAATGACCTCCATTGTAGTTGAGATAATGAAGTGCTCTTTGAGTTTGTTGGTCAATGAGGTTTGAGAGAGGGTCAATCTTTATCTCAAGTGCAGATAGACGTTCATCTATCGATTCGTTGCTCATTTATGCTAAACACCAAAAAGAAAAATACAAAATAAAAGAAACATAATATGAAGCATACTAAATAAAAATAAGAAACAAGCAAAAATAAGAAAAGAAATTTTTTCCTCAAATTAACAAACTTCTCTTTTTCCAAAATATCAATCGAACCTGGCTTGTGCCTTGCAGAGCAATGAGCGCCAAAACTTGTTAGAAGTCGTTGGCAACATGTGAAGACTTGTCGAGTCTCCGACAATAGGCGCCAAAACTTGTTTGCTAGCCACAGATTACCACGAGTCACTAAGTAATAAAATATGGTTTCAATTCACGAAGCAGATTGTTTCCCGAGGAATGAGTGGTTTAATGAGTTAAGTACTGACTACTAAAGTTGTTTTACTATTTGAAACAACTGATGATTTGAGGTATATTGTGAAAATAATAAAAACTAAACTAAACAAAAACAGAATGCTTTTTGAAAACTGGATTAATTGACTAAAAATGGGAGAAAACGACTTAAGGAGGAACTAGGGTTGGTTATTGTCATTGATGCTGTAGTTCATGCCAGATAAGGCTGGGTTGGTAGATTATAACGGAAAGAGTTGGTTTGAGGCCACGATCTGAGATTCCTTTCGTGTTCCCCCTTGTATTTTCTCGCACTATCACCTATTCACAATTACGTCCTTTTAGGTCTATAAGGCAATACTTTTCCAAGACATTTTTCCTCGTGAGCTCTATTGGTCTGAAATTACATCCTTACTTGATAAATTTTGCTCGGACTAAGCTCGGATTGGTCACGATTCACGTTCTTACTGATCCTCACTTAATACATTTTGGTGTCCCCTCATAGTGAAATCAAAGCAAATGCCCAGACATTTATAATTCCCTAAGCCTCTTTGACTAAGTTAATTAAGTCTCGATTAATTGATTCATGCCTTGAAAATCGAGGAACCAGGTCACATGGCTTAATCCAAGCGTCACCAAGGATACCCTAGTAAAAGGATTGAAGATCCGATTCTCAGTGTGTATCAATTAACCAAAACCTTAGTATTCAAAGTATTAACATCAAATACAACAAATCAAGCATAAAACATCCAACCAAACTAAAGATTAGAGGAATCAAACACCAAATCTGATAACCAACCCTATGAAATGCTTAGCCTAATATTTTAGCCATAAAACCACAGTCAATATTTGTGACAAACATAAGCGAAGAAATTGAAGAAGGATTAGAGATAGAAATACAAAACAGAGATTAAGCTATAAATGACTTCAATCTTCAATTCCAACTTGAAATCTACACTCCACAAGGTCGTGCTTCCTAGCAATAGTTAATTACAAACCAAAGAATTCACAAAACAAACCTAAATCTAACAAAACTAAGAAATCTAATTCTAGAAAATGGAACAAGCTTCAAGGATAGGAGAAACCCTAGGAGAGTCTCCCTTTCTCGAAGTTCGAACCCTAATAATGTCTTAAAAACATGTATCTATATGCTTTGGAAATGACCTTTGTATAGGCTCAAATAAAGTTTGTTGTTCTAGCGCATGTTGTCTCGCCACGGTGAAGGCTTCTTTGCGATAGCGAAAGCTTCTTTATCATAAGCGAACCCACCGTGGCATCTTACGCGCTGTCACCATTCTTTGCCGCGGTGAACGATGTCTTCGCCGTGGCGAACCCAAAGCTGGAATTATAAATCATCTTGCTCTTCGATGCAGCGAGCCCTTTCCTTCGTCATGGTGAACCTCTTCGCTGCGGCGACAATATTCCTTTGTAGCAAACCCCGAGCTGCTATCATCTTTGGTTTGAGCGCTGCGAGTGGCAAGCACTCCCGCCCGCGTGCGAACATCTTCGCCACGGCAAACGAGGCTGGCTGAGATCAACAACTTTTTTTCTTAACTTGATTTGTAATCGCTTTTGGCAGTTTTTCTACTATTTTTATAAAACATTAGCAAATGGGGGATTAGAGCTTTCCTAAGAGATAATGGTGTGAATCTAGCATTTAAGTTGCATAATACACATAAAAATTATACTAAAAATGCTAACAAGATTCACACCTATTAGGGATTTAGCCATAATTATTGAGCACTCTTTCTCCAGCATGACAGCTTAACAAATCTTCTAGATTGTGTAGCAGAAAAGAATAAGATTGGTCTAAAAACTCTAGGATGATGCTTTTTGAATCTTTTCCTATTGTTGGCTTTGTGATTCCATTTGTTTCTTCATCAAAGTGACTTGTCTTTCAATCCTGTACCCAGATTTCCTGCCAAAACTTTCAAGTAAGCTTCTCTTACTCTATCATGACACAGAATTGGTCCAGTGAACATTGCTCACTATTTGCCTTGTCATTGCAGCATTGTAGGCAACCCTCTGATCTGTGCAAGAGGGTCTGAGCAAGGGATTCTAGAATGAACTGATGAAACGTGTCCATGAGCTTAGACAGCTCATAAACTATGAGAGTTCAGATTGTTCTTGCTTACTAGATTCATTTTCTGAACTTTTGATGTACTGTGAACTCCTTGATGGATGTTCTGGCAGGAAGTCATTAGAACTTCCGGATTCCCAATAAAGCAAGATTCTTATAGGAATTTCCAGTTACTGCAGTAGAATGACGTCCATTCTTCCCCAAGTCAATGTTCTTGAATCTTTGATCCTATCAAACTTTACTAAGCTCCCTTTCTAAGAGAGTTCAAGACTGAAGAAGAAAAGATGGTGAGAATATAAACTTCCCCACTCTAATATGATGTTAAAGCTATAGTTCTTAAGAAAAAAAAAAAAGCTCATTTGATTCCCATAGTTTTCCACACTCTGCAGGCAATTCGAATTCGAAAATCGAAAGCTACAATGAAATTCCTAACCATATCAGTTCAAGGATGAAACCGACCTCTGCCTCTTTAGCCCTTCTTCACAAACGTCAGTATGACTGTTAACCTATAAAAATAATACTTTAAATTACTATTCTTTTTTTCCTTTTTTTAAATTACATTAGATTTAAGTTAAATACGTTTGTAATATTTTGTTTTTGATTGAACTTAGGATCTCACATAAAACTTGTTTCACTCCTTTACCACTTAGTCTAACATAAAAGGTATTGATAACATATATAAGATGGAATTGTTTCTTACCTTGGCGGTGTTATAAACTTGGAACAATCAGGAAGTATACTAACGGACCATGCAGCAGGGATAGTGTGATTAATTCCTCCATACTTGATTGTTATATACCTATCCGCATATGAATTCCCAAAGTAACAACTCGATTTCCCTTGATAATTGTACATTGTTACCTAAAATTACAGAGTTATAATGTTATATTTCATGTTTGAATTCTATTTTTTTGACAACCGTGTGAATTTCAATTTAAAATATAAAAAGAAGCGAGAAAATAGGTATTGAAATATCATAGTCAACATTTTTCACGTCATTTTAAGTAAAAGTTCATCATATTTACCTCATAAATAAAACGTTCAACATTTTAAAAGGTGAGAGTGGAGAGTCCAAGTTCTCTATTAAGATTATTTAGGAGCTTTTCTTTTATTGTGTTGAATGAATGGAACATGCCCTCGAGTGATGATCCTTCCTCTATTAATAACCTTAAAAAGGTGCAAACACGTACCACCCTCTTATTGGGATTGGCGGGCTTGCACCTTTAAGTCTTTTCTAGGCCTAACAGGGCGACCATGTTTTTGCAGTCATGATGTCAAGCAAATGGACAACATGCGGAAGCTTTGAATATGGAGCCCTACCCCAGATTGTATTTGTAACAAGCTTACTTTAGACACCGCCGTTTTTGGGGATTGGGAGCTAGTTTGTAGGGCAATAATGTATCTGCCCACATGAATACCCTACTATCTATCTTGGTATCTGGATATTAGTTTGATTGGTCCTTTATTTGATGAAATTGACTACTTGTAAAAATTTACCATCTGTACAATCATCATTGTGTGTCTACGTTTCTGTTTTGTCTACAACGGGATTTTAAGAATACTTGGGGTGTAAATAGAAGATTTACTCTTGTTGATGTGTGCGGGCCGTTTTCTATGCTTAAGGCCTTTGTCGGTATGTTCAGCTTTGCCTATCTCCTCCGTTATTCGCATCCGAGCTTTACGGCTTATCTTCGCGTATCATTAAAACTAACTTTTGCCCGAGGATCTTTCTGAACCAAGCAGTAATTGGCTGTCAGACTATATATGAATAATGTGAGAGTAATATGAAACTATGTTACGCTCTTATTTCAATTTATTTAAAAAATTATTATCAAAATACCTACAACGAATGTTAGGTCTTTGATTTAAAAAATATTTGATAAAGATAATAAAATATTTGATAAAGGGTATAACAAACTTTAGGTACAACCTTTATAAACATTGAGTACTACGATATGTATTAGGTATAAACCTTGAGTATTAATATATGTATTAGGTATAATCTTATACTTAAGGTTTATCAGGGTTAAATCTAAGATTTGTTGGACCATTTATCAAATATTTTGCCCTAATAATTATAAAACAAATTAACAATCATTTTTTTTATTATACTTTGTTTGAAATCCAGAAAATACTAAGGAAAAAATATATAAGAAAATAGAAATGACAAGTATAAGGAAAGAAAATTTGGAGAAAAATAAATAATATGTTTAAACTTAATAAATTAATTACATATGTTTATTTATACTCATTTATCTCTCCCTATTTAAAAAATATATAAAACTTTGAAAGAATTTTAATTCTGATGTAATAGAATTATTCTGACTTGACTCAGATAAGACCCATCGCCCGCTAGAACTAGGCATGGTGGGCTTGTTTGATGTTATTTAGATTGAAAAAACAAAAGGACAAAGACCATAAAATGGGAAAAATAGGTTATGGGCTATTAATTTGGAAATATTGAGACTTTTAGAACCAAATTCTTGATAACCCAATAACAATATGTTACTTTGAAAAAATATTATGTGTTACTACATTATGTGTTGAGTATATATTCTTGGAAAAAAATACCCTTGTCTAGAATACACCTCACATGCCACCTAAGCAAATATAAACCTCACATGCCACCTAAGCAAATCCTAGACAAAAAAAAAAAAAAACACACCACTTTCTTTTTCACAACACAACTTTCTCTTTCATTCCCCCCTCCCCTTTCCTTCTCCTCTCCAAACCCTCCATTTTCTTTTGGAACAGTGGAAACCTATCAAAAATCTTAGATGGAGTTCTCATAACTAAATTGAGGTAATAACTTGCTCCCTTGTTTCTCAAACAACCTTAGTCTTTCTGGTTTGATTTCATTGAGGTGTAGTCTCCCATCTCACTGTTGACAGTGAACAAAAGGTAAAAACACCTTAAAGTGATATTCTAAAAATTTAAAAATTTTTCTTTCTAAGTTTGTTTTTGGGTTGTGATTTTATTTTTCCTAATGGATTGGAGTTCTTGTTTTCTTCAATTTTTTTGTTTGTGCTTGCAATTTTATACAGAATTTTTTCTTTCTACGAAATTAATAGTTTCGTTATAAATTTGTCTTTATCATTAATCTTTCTCACGATGTCATTTCCTTTAGAGAGATTCTATTTACACCCCATATATATTACATCCCAATTTTTTCTCAAATACAAAATGGGGTGTATAGAAGAAGATGATAGGTGTAAATAAGAACCTACTCTTTCCTTCTTTCTCAAACTTCTCTAGGATATGTGATAGCCAGTATCCTTTACGATGGTGATACCTATTTGTCATTCATATGCCTTAGATTCATGTGGTGTGTATAGTCATGTATGTGTGCAAATGCATGTGTTGAGCATAAAATAAATAAAAGAATATTTCAATTGTATGCTTGAAATTGCATCCCACCAAGACTTTAATGGAGGGGGAGCAAGAGGGTTTTTTCGTGGTCTACCTCTTCTCTTTTTTACTTTAGGAACAACAAATTCTTGATGTTTTTCAGTAATAGACATGTTAATTCTTTCATAACCACTTTTCTCAAAAATTTGTACATGAAAACATATTCTATCATATATAAAGTAAGAATTCTCTGTCTCCTAAAAAAATCTAAATTCAGAAATTAGAAACACCATTTGTTCAATCTTTTTTGACAAAAAGGTAAGAAGGGACTCAAAAAGGGATAGGGTTCACTCATACAATCTGCGACTTGTTGGGGCCACAGCCTCACAGAAATTAATATCAAATGGTGCCACAAGCAAAAGAAAGGGTAATCACGTGTCCGGGTTCTCATAACCTAAAGAAAACTCAGCCTTGGCCTCTATGGTTTGATTCCCACCGGCATTGTCTCCACGCACCTGAAAGGCAAAAGAGATTCTTGGGAGGATCAGTACGGATTAACCTCATGGGCAAGGGGACCTAGAAAGCACTCAGGATCATAGAAAAATTTTCTCGACACCAATCCAAATAAAATCCCATGGGCAGAACCCCTTTACAATCCTTAACATATCTTTGGCAAATAATGCGGAGCGAAGTGGTAAATTTTTTTTTTCAAACATAGATTTTGAGAAAAATTTGCCGAGTTTCCTACGTTTTTCGGACTCCCAAATTTAAAAAAATCTGCGAAAACATTTAAAAACAACTTGTCTTTGATTCTCGACTTCCGTTTCGGACTGCCGTCCTGCTTCAATCCAAACGCAATATATCCACGTATACATTTTATTCACTTCAATCGTCAAAACATTCAAAACTTCTTGATTCCATACCTGATTTATAAAAAAAGTGAGTTTAAAAGTAGGACTTAAAAGCTGAGCCGCCTCATTACCTAGATCACGAGGATCAAAGCCCCGTAGTTCCTTTTCCAAAATATATACATATATACATATAAACATGACAAAATATTCAACATGCCACAATATGCAAAATATATATACAATGCGGAGTCTATCGCGTCGTCTCCTCGATGGCTCGACTCCTTTGCCAGCGGGGATGCTCTCTGGCCCATACTGTCTCAAGGTCCCCAATGTTTTGAAACATACGGAAGAGTGAGCTAAAGGAGCTGGTGAGTGTACATTTCATTAAACCGACATTTCGGTATATGTCAGTAATAAATCTTTGTGCGATTAAAATCGATTTATGTTTTAAAGCTTTCTTTTCTAATGGAACCTGGGGGTAAACACACGAGCAGTTTCAGATCTTGATGGTGAGGGCGAGTCTCGAATCCGATCCATAACCACTCTGGCTGTAGGAGAAACTCACGCCTTACATAGGGTTCAGTCCCATAACACCTTAGCACGTGCAAGGATATTCTGGCCAAAAATCATTCCACCACTCTTGTTGCTTGACCTATAACTTTTCCCTCTAAATACTTACATTACTTAAGGTACCTCAGTCGATATAGTCCATAACAGTCATATAGGGTTAGGAGTAACCATGATGGCATTATTCAAAATACATGATTTATAAATCCCACATTTAAATCCTTCCATACTATCCTTCAAAAACCCTATATACACAAATACTTATATGCATTCTTTACACGATTTTAAACTTCCATAATACCTTAAAATATGCATACATATGTAATTTAATACTTAAATACATATATGTAGGTAAAAATAAATATATATACATATACTAATAACATATAACATTTTTATTTTATTAATATACATATATAAACATTTACACATTAAAGCTTTTCATTTAACATTAAAATCGTTCGCACTAAAACTCAATTTTCAAAACATCGGTTTTACACTCCTTTGTTCATGCTCAATCGAAACACAACTTCAAGGTCGAATTCACAGTTTTTCCCATCAGATGGTCATTTTTTCACATTTTCAAGAAAAACTTCTGATTAAACATTAACCTGCTGTTTAATCCACCATGCATTCATTTTCATGACCATCAATTCACTTTAATCCCCATTTAACCACACTTAAAAAATACAGAACTAAGGAAATTGACCAAAATACCCTTTACTTTACAAAATGACCTTAATGCCCTGATTTAAATCATTTTCTTTTTATCGAATCCAATGCATTTCTAGAGTTAATATTCACCTAAAACATGGAAATTACCAGCTACCACTTGACCCCTCTTATTTCCATTTAGTAGAAACATGCACGCAGCCATATTCAATTTTGTTCTTATTTCTTGTTTCTGTCCATTTCCGTCTAATGCCTTATACCTCGATTTCACTAATCCACTAACCAATTTCAACATATCACACAAATTCACTATCAAACCACTATTTCGTCATTTCCTTTTATTTTTAACTATACAAATCCATTTATTTCTCAATTTGTATCAAAATCTGTCATCATTCCACCTTAAATACAATTTAACATCCATACAAGAAAATCAATGTTAAGGCACAGAAAAACATCAAAATCCAACTTTCCCGCCGTGGAACTCACTTGTTTACTTGGTTTCGCCTTCTCTTTCTCTTGAAATCTGGCTTGGAGATGTTTGAAGAGCTTAGTGAGGAAAATCATCCTTGCTCCACCTTGGCGACAAGTTTTCTTACCTTCTCTTTTCTTTCTTTCTTTCTCTCTTTTCTCTCTTTTTCATGGGTATGTAAAAACTTCTCTTCTTGACAATTTAAATCTTTCTTGTTGTTTTACCCACAACTTGCCAAAATTGCATAGAGCCCCAGAATCTCATTGATCCATTCTCATGAGTCAATCCACCCCTAACCTATTATCATAGCAGCCCTTCAAGAAGGTTTTGATTGGCTCCATGAATAACTTAGTATGAGTCGATCATAACTTATCTCTAGATTAAGCGTCAAAAATATTCTATGATAAATCTATGAAAACAGAGTGGGCTTTTGATGTGACCTGATCTTCAAGATCATTGAGACGATTCTGGACACCGAAATCACGAATGGTTGATAAACCGATAAAATCATGGGATGTTTGACTTCATTATTATTTCTCAGATTAGTTGGATTAAACTGAAACTAACTAAGCGGATTCATTATTTTCAGTTCTAAGTTGGTGATCTGTGATTCAATTCGAACATTACCAATATTTTATTGATTGAAAAAATTTCTTGTATGATAAATCTCCAATTCTCTTCTAAATATCGGGTTAGTCATAGGAGCGAAATTTCTTAAAGTCCTACACAACCCACCTCCATCCTGGGATATAATGGAAAATTACTGTCGACAGGGCATCAGTGAAAATTTTGAAAAATTCACTTTATGCCGAATGACGTCGGAGCGTTCTAAATTCTAATCTACCCATACGTTACATTATTGGACCTCTAATCGGTTCAACAACTATCATTATGCATTCGATAAAGGTTGGGGTTTTACGATCATACTCGCATAAAATTCGTCATAATTAAAACGTTAAATACACATCAAAGAGATGCAGGGGTAATGCCTCTTCATACGCTCCTCATTGCTCCCATGTAGCTTCCTCTCTTGTATTACTCCTCCATAATACCTTCACGTGAGACAGATCTTATTCTTGTGAGAACTTTTGCTCTTGGCGATCGGATCACACTTGCCCGATTCCCTCTTCGTATGTCGAGTTCTCTGTATTCCTTTGGTTTGCTCTGTCGATACATGTGAAGGGTGCAGTGTAGCGAGGAGCATAGAAAACATGGAAACATCGTGAATGGGATCGAGGTCGGTGTGACTCAAATCGATGCCGCACTCCCCGATCACTCCTTGATGTGCCGGCTGATATACCGTGGATTCGACTTACGTTTCGGGTAATCTTAGTCACGCATTGCTTGGGCAGTCATCAAAAATGCCATATCCTCACCTCGAGACTCTGGGTCCCTAAGGCGTTAAATCGCCTCTAACTTTTATGTCGGTCTTGTGCAATTTTAGTCTCTCCCTTATAACCTTGACCTTATCACCCAGTCGTTTGGACCGATCTCCGGACCCTCTGCCAATTTCCTTTCACCTACACCGTCCCAGCGGGCCCCGGGTTAAACATTCCGTCCATAAAAAGAGCCTCATGGGGCCGCACGATCTTGCGATCAGCCCCACATTGTGTGAACTCCATTAGGGTAGATGGGTGTCCCGACTCCTTTAAACTCATAACATGTACTAAACACTATCTCTAAAATGCAATATGGTCTCTCGATTAGCCATCCGTGTGGATGAAAAGCCGTGCGATGTAGTCTAGTGCCAAGGGCATTCGTAGCCCAGGCCCCAGCAGTGAAGTAAACACGGGATCTACATGCGAACAATGGGCGGCGTGCCATGCGATCACGATAATCTCTCCCTAGCATTATAGTGGAGCCAACTTATCGAGGAATCACTATTCTAATAGGTAGGAAATGGGATGATTTCGTCGATCACGTCATGATCACCCATATCGTATCGTGACCACTCGTGACGTGGAGATCTTACCACAAAATCCATAGTGATTCTCCTCGTTTCCTTTGAGGATCGGGGTGTTTGCTTAATCTAGTCTGCGGGCTTGATGTTCGGCTTTCCTGGCGACATGTGAGACATCGGAGGCGAACTGCAATATCCCTCTTCATACCCTTCCACCCGATGAGTGTTCCTTTGGGGTATGATACATGTTTGTGATTCCGGGATGCATAGCATAAGCGGGAGGAATGGGCTTCCTCCATAATCTCTCTCCTCCATACCTACATCCCGGTACACACACAACCTGTCCCATGACCACGGTACCATCCTCTCTCAATGACAAATCTCCTCGTTGCCCCGGACTACCTTCACCTCTCAACTTCACTAATACGCTGGATCTGAATCGAGAAGTTCTCTAATTCTGTCTATCAATACAAGACGTACATGAAATGTGGCTAACAGTGCTTCTGAATTTTTCAGTTCCAGTCTCACACTCAAGGTCCTCAATTCTATGAGTCGAGGAAGATGCACGACCCTCAAGTGCGATATGGAACTCATGGGTCTCATACTAAGAGCATCTGCTACCACGTTCGCCTTTCCAGGATGATATTCAATGGTACATTCATGAAAATCCTTGATGGAGTTCAATCCATCTCCCCTGCGTGCTCATGTTAGGTTCATGCAACGTAAATAGATCTTGCCAGCTCTTATGATCATTAAAAATCCCTATAGGTACTCCATTGTAGTTCAATTGTTTATCAATTAGTTACATACGCTCTATTTACGTAGTTCGATTACATGATAATGTCACGACGACATAAGCATAATTACAGGAATCAGAGATTCAAGAGATGAGGTATTCAAAGATCCTGCAGAGTAGCCTTCATTGATTCTAGAAATAGAGATATCTGAACCCGACGGTGGTATCAAGTTAGAGATTACATTTTGGAATACCGAGTCGGATAGAGATATACCCGATTCTATTCACGAGATAGGCGGATATACCTCGAGAGAGTGACATTCTGCAGTAAGATCACCTCGCTATCGACGATTGCGAAATAAATCGACACAATATCTTTAGAAAATTAATCCATCAATGTGATAGGGGGAGATATAACCCTAGTTCTCAATTCCGTGCAGAATCCACCGTAATCAATAGTTTAGTTAAGTTTTTACATACTTTCTTTCTTAAAATCATATATTCGCATATTATCTAAAAAAAGGTAACCTTCTAGTCAATACACCTTTCCCCCGTGGGATCATATTCGTATCATAAGTACACTATATTACTTTGGGCGACGCGTGCACTCACATAGATGCATTTCTTACACGTTGCCGCCCGTCAGTTTTTGTCGTTTTGGCGTTTAGATTGATATAGAGAATTAAGCAATTATATATTACTGAATTTCTTTTTACTTTTTGTTTTGTTCTATCTTTACAAGTGTCGGTAATTTGGTTTTGTTAGTTCGTGTGTTATTGCAGGATAGGTTTCCACATACATGCAACATCGAGATCAAAACTTAACCAACACCTGCTCGATCCCGAGTCAAAGACTTCGCACGCATTGCGCCGAGAAAACGTATAGAACTGAACAGATTAGAAACTAAAGCTCATGGAAAACACTCAAGAACAAGATTCGCATTGAACAGACCGGGAACCACGTAGAGGCCGAAATGGGAATCATGGAAGCTGAATCAAGCACCCGTATCGTTATACACCCAGATGATCCTTTCATGCTACTAGATGAGTTCGTTTTACCACCAACGGTTGTTCAGACAGCTATCATACGACCACCCATTCAAGCAAACAATTTCGAATTGAAGTCAGTCACAGTACAGATGCTTCAGAATATCTTGTTCCATGGACTACACCATGAGAACCCGAATATGCATTTGACTAACTTCCTCGAAGTTCATGATACTATCATGCCAACGAAAGCATCAAGAAGCCTAAGGTTACGATTGTTCCCACTTTCACCGGATAGAGCCAAACATCGGGCTAAACTGGTCACCCACCAGATTCCATTACCCGCTGAACGACTTAGTGCAAAAATCTCACCAAGTTCTTTCCACCGAAAATTGCACACCAGCAAGAATCACGCTTTGACAATTAGAGTGGGGAGAAATCTAGCGTAAGCATTTATCGATTACCGAATTCATCATGAAATGCCCACACCAATCGACCGACCGTATGGATGCAAGTCCACACCTCTACAATGGTCCGAGAAATGCACCAGAACACTATCGATGCTTCATCCGGAGGAGCACCGATGAAGAAACCACACTGCTTATGAAATCTTAGAAGATGTCGCGACAACACTCAATCGCCTAGAGAAGGCTTAATTCAGAACATCAGGGTGGCACAGATAATGAGGTCCCCTCAACAACTGTGAATCATGTGGCACAAATGACTAAACGCTTAAATAGACAAAGAAGGAACCAGAATGTAATCCAAACCAACCATCGTTATGTGAATTCTGTAGGACCACAACAAAGACGAAATGTCACCAAGAAACCTTGCTGGAGCGTCAAAGACGCGTCCGTGTTTAATCGACCAACGCCAGCAGTTATGACCGCTGGGGAAACAGCTTATCGACCGTAATCAGGCCAAGGGTGGTATAATAATCGAACTGTAATAGTCGTATCAATCAGCGATATGGGTGGGCGGAATAATCCAGAACACACGTTATCGAACCGAACTAGTGAACCACCCTCCGAGAAAAGTCGATTTAGAACAAGCTCGCACAGATGTTAATTTCACCGCTTTATGAATGAGACTAAAGCTAACATGCAGTTGAAGAAGCAACCCAGTTGAACAATCAAGCAGCACAGTTGAGAAGTTTGGAGGTTCAAATGGGGCAAATGGCCAATCTGCTATGCGTAGGCAAATGATCATTGCCAAGCAATTCGTAGGTAAACCCTAGGAGGCGAAGGAAAAGAGTACTCATACATTACATCACCTAAGGAGGGAAGAGAATTGAAAACTCGGGGCCACAACTGATAGCCTAGAACTAGAAAATAGCGGGTATGATCGTCATTTCCAAAGACCCCGCATATTAAACCGAGCAAAATTCCCGAGATGAGCGGTCAAGGATAACAACGCTTGGGACGAGACCAGCCAGTTAAAATGGATGAACTCACAAACATATCTGTGCATCCCCAAAGATTTCAAGAAAGGTAAGTTAGAGAAGTTTGCTCATAAAGTTTCGATATCTTCAAGAAACTACATATTAACATACCCTTTTGGAAGCATTAGAGAATATGCTGCTGGCGTGAAATTCTATGAAAAGATCTTGGTGGGTAAGAAGAAATCGGGAAGAGGTGGGACCACCATTTTAACCTGAGGAATGCAAAGGCCATCCCGCAAAGAAGCCTCCTAAAACTTCAAGATCCGGTAAATTTGCTATATCAGTTTATAGGAATCTGCATCGGGAAAAGCCTTATGTGACTCTGGGAGCAGCATCAACTTGATGCCACTCTCGATGTTTAAAAAGCTAAAGTCAGAGAACCGAATCGACCACAACCACCAACTACGGATAGGTCATACCAACACCCTCGCAGGTATAGTCGAAAATGTGCTAGTAAAAGTTGGTAATTGGCCCTCCAACAGCACTTTGTCATTCCGACATGGAGGAAGACGACTCGTCCCCATCATACGGTAGACCTTCCTAGCCACTGAAAGCTCAAATCAATGTGCAAGAAGGTGAACTCCAAACTGAACTAAGGAGACGGTGATCACTTTCCATGTATTCCAACCCACTAAGCACTCCGATGACGCATCCAAATGAAGAGATATCTCTTAACTTCACATACGCAGAGTTTGTAAGGCGTATGTGAAACCTTAAAGATAAGCCTATTCCACGGAAGATCAGATGGGAAAGGGGATGATCAAAAGAATATTTCACCCACCTTGAGCATTGAGTGTGAGCATTATAAGGAGATGCATAAGCATTCCCAGTTTCTTCTAAGCATATCACACGTTGAGATTCAGGGTCGTCGAGCTAACGACATTAAACATAGCTCTTCTTGGGAGGCAACCCAAGTGTTTCTTAAACTTTTCCTTTTTCTTAGTTCCAATTTCTATTGTTTATTTTCAGTAAATATAGAATTTAGCTTTCTCCGTAATCGTGTTTCTACTTGTTTGTTTAATTTCGTAACCCGCGAATGCAAATAGTGGGAAGATTCGCTCAAGAGGTGCATTACAAATCCATAAAGTCACAAGTACGGTGGGAGGGTTTCGACGATCATCAATGTGCACAAAGCTATTACTGATCCATAGCTTCGCCACGCGACGACCTCCCACGCCGCGACGCCAAATTGTATCTCACACACGTCGCTGCACGCGGACCTCCCACGCCGCTGACGCCAAATTGACCGCCACGCCGCGACGTGGGACCTCCCACGCCGCAACGGGCCAAATTGTGACATCTCCGGCCACGCCGCGACGGATTTCACGTCGCTGACGCGGGATTTCATGACTCTCGCCACGCCGCCGACAAGCTCCAGACGCCGCGCGACGCTGTTAATTTCACTTCGCCACGCCGCCGACGCTATTCCGCGACGTCAGCGACGGCACCGCGACGCCGCGACGCTGGTCTCCGCACGTCGCGACGTTGCCCTGTTTTAAGGCCAAGAACGGTTCATTTTTGCCCTTCACCTCGCACACTCCATTGCCTGAAACCCTAGCCATCTTGCTTGCCTACACTCACTAGCCCTACCGGAGCTCTCTGTCACGCCGGCCGGAGGTTTGTATATCGCCTCCGACCACATCAGACATTTCGTAGCTCTTCTCACACATCGTCTCGGTCCTCAGGGCATTTCCACCACATTGTGCTCGGTTCAGCCTTAGGCATCTTCAGCTGGTCTAGGGTCTCTTGTGATCTCTCTTTAGGGTTTTGTTAGGTCTATTCTGTGTGGTTTGGAGTCATAGTTATTTTTTGTTTTTAGCACACTTAGTAGTTTTTGCTTCCTAAGAAGGCACACTAGGTGCTTTTGTTGTGTCTAAGTCAGTCAGGCCCACTTTGGTGCCCCCAACCACGTGTCGCCTAGGTCAATATATCCGCAAGAGCAGAATTGCCCGCTACTTAGTCGGCCCAGCCGAGGACCCGACTCCCACTCTACGATCTCATGGCTCAGGAATGCGAGTGTCGCCGATCGGTTTGGCACCATTTGAAAAAACCGATCCTTCATCAAGGAGAAGGGGTTTCACCACCCCGATGACTTCTTCCGCAAGACAATTGCGGCTAAGGGATGGCGTGCCTTGTGCCACCCACCTCATCCAGTAGCGATGAGTGTGGTGCGCGAGTTCTACGCCAATCTCGCATCCCATGTCTTGAAGAAAGTCGCAAAGTGGGCGTATCGTCGATTTCACAAGGGAATCGATCAATATTATTATGCCTAGAGCATGTCCCTTCGAGTCGCTCGATCGCCTACGCGAGCACCTCGACCACCCCGAGATTATACAGATCACCAAATGGCTCCGGGGTGAGTGGAAAATCACTGGGCTATGGGCCATGTCACTCTCAAGGCCAAGCATTGGCCTTCATTCCTGCGGTCCGCACTGACTTCATCACGCCGCATTCTCATTCGACGACGAACGTGTGTGAAGTGATCGCCAAATGGACCGCTCAACTATGCCATCTTACTGTATACCCTTCGATGTCGGGCAAGCTATCGAGGATGCCAACCTGCCAATCGATAAAGATGAACCCGGGACACCCTCTTCTTCCGATCTTTGGCTTGTGCAAACAAGCCGGTGCCCCGATCTATTAATCGACCGTAATAACCCATCCCAAAGGCATAACTATTCATGCATGCATTCAAAAGACAAAGACATACTTGCATACAATAGATATGTGTTTGGTCATGATTATGTTAAAGTGACAAAATTGAAAGTTAGGGAGTATGCAAGTCACAAATTGAAGGACCATTTTGAAATTTGTCAAAATACCTAGATAAAGCTTTAGAGTTTCTAGATTTAGCTTCTCTTCTCCTTTATGTTGTCCGGCTCAAGTGTGATAGAGGAGAGGAAAAAACTGGTTTTGAGCAAATCTCCATCATTTTCGGAATTCAAGCTGACTTTAGGTAAACTCTGTTTCAGATCTGTTTTGCACCTCTATTTTCGGCCTTTAAGCTCTGTTTTTGAACAAGTTAAACATGAAAGTTGTTGGCAGGTCTCTTCTGTGTTTCTGTAAATGGGCTTTGGTAATTGGTTGTGTTTATCTCGAGTTATGATCTGTTGAACACCGTGATTGCTCATGCTGTCCTGATTCTGGCAGTTTACTATGTGAAATTTGAAAGCATGTTTCCCTCTGTGTATTTGGTATTTTTCCAATTTTCGGATATGTTATACCTTATAGTGTTCTGTGCCTGTTCTTGAAAAAATATTAGTCGGATCAAGTCTCAATCTTGAGTTGGTGGTTTGTTTAAAAGTTGTTCTGCAACAGGGGACTGCATAACAGTTAAAGTTTGAAAATCTGGTATAAATTCTATATATGGAATATGAAGTTGATTTTTATGATATGTTAAAGACATGAGTCTAGTTTCTAACAAAACGAATCATGTCTTTTGGATGTATATGAGAGTTATAGCTAAAAGAGTCAGCAAAGGTCCTGCTGTAAAACAGGGGTTAGGCCGACCAAGGTTATATGTTCTCATATATTTCAAGTTTTGGAAGTTTATGCATGATATATGACTTATGTATGATTAATATATGTTTTAGACCACGAGGAGCAAGACGTATGCCACGTGGCGCTGCTATGATGATACGGGACGCCATTTTGGTGAGTTTGAGCATGAACAAGTTTCTGGCACTCACGCTTGCCTTGTCAATACCACGCGAATCGACTCGCTTTTCAGAACGTTTATCCAACGCTCGGTATTTATATACTATAATTGGCGCAAAATGTCATACGCAAAGAACGCCGCTGAAGGAACTATATTATGAATTATGAAAATGATTATGTGCAAGAACATGTTGATAAGCTATGTGATAACCATGAATGCATATGCATAAGTACACGTATATGGAAAGATCCATGATGGAAGTAAAGATAAGAGGATAAGGTTATGGACCCGATATGTCCAAGTAATCGCAGAAATACAAGTAACAAGGACCCAATGGGTCAACATAAGTATACAAGCTGGCCAAAGAACAATGTTTTTACAAGCTTACAATTTATCAAGCTTTACAGTTTTTATGCCCCTGGCGATACTTGATGTGTTTAGGTCATAACCGATAAGAAACTGATACATGCAAGCATTGTGATCTAAGAATACATATGAACTATGAATGTATGTATGTTTGATGTTATGAATGATTAAGTGCTCTCATTTGATGATAAGGAATATGTAGGAGTTATGTAAGTGCTTTGGTTTCAAAGTGAATGGGCTTATGATGATGATGTGAATGTGTGTGACTAGGTATCATGCTTTTATATCCCCTATCAGAGTAGCATCTCATTAAAGTGCAATATTTTTTAGGTTCCACGGGTCAAGAAGCATAAGTTGTGTTTTGTCGCTTCACTCCGCACGTCATGAGTGATAGGTCTACTGGCTACTCTCTCCTCTCTCATCATGACAAAGTATGTATTCTGTGAGACTTTCAATCAGATATACACGTATATATGCATATCTTAAATCGTTTTCGGGTATGTTTATGAACAAGAAAATGTGTATAGTGTTTTTGGTTGAGCTTTAATGTTTTTTAAAAAAACTCCTAAGGTCAGAAGTTCCTAAGTGACGCTTTTGTGGTTAATTGAATTTCTATAATTAGGATGACTTAGGGCTATAAAGAACCAAGATTTGGACATTAAGACCGACACTGGGCTTCACCCAATCAAAAGCCATATTTACGTTTCTGACACACCTGTGTCCCAACCCGAGGGGCCTACGATTCGGTCACGAGCCTCTGACGACGAGCCTATGAGTATCGGGCTCGTTATGGATCCCTGGGCGATCCCCAGGAGACACATCGTCGCCCCCCGTCCCACCACTTCCACCACCACCCCGCCAGCCCACGCGGCAGCCTCCCCCTCCAGCCTTCCCTGCACCTTGAGGACCCTGTTTCCTCACTCCAGCGCTTTGACGACTCGGGATGAGACCCAAGAGCACCGCGCCCCGTCACACAGACTCGAGGCCCCCGCGCATATGCAGACGGCATCGGGCCAACCAGCCACCATTTTGCAACAAAGAGCCAGCATCTACAGCACCCAGATCGCGCAGCCTCTCGGGCCTTCCACCATCCACTCCACCACCACCGCCGTGATCACCAGGGGAGTACCCTTCACCTCTTTTGTTTATTTCTTGTTCAAGGGGGACATCATCATTTTGTTCGGGGGGGTGTGGTGATGGACTGTTTTGCCTTTTGTTTAGTTCGCTTTTGTTTTAGTGTTTTTATAGTGCTTTGTTTTTATAGTGCTTTATTTTGTTCAAGATAGTTGTGTTTCTATTTAGTCTATGTTTAGTCTACCTAATTCCGAAATATGTGTAGTTCGCTTATGCTTTGTGTTATTTCAATATTATATGTAATAATTGCGTGGTTCAGGTGCCAAGGTTAAAATCGATATCACTTTTTGACTAATTCACGATTAACATGAATGTTCAAATACATACAATGTTTTGATGCTCTGTGAATTAGGTTGAATAGATGGTGTTAGTGAACCATCCCGAGTAGTCAAGACACCAGCTTCAAGAACCCTATCACACTCACACACTAATGACCTTCGTAGTATGCATAGGCCGGCACCACAAATCAGAGTTCGACTAACCTCGGGGAGGCACTAACCATTTAAGTGATGGGACACCTAATAAAAAAGAGGATTGCCATCGGTGCCCCAAACAAAAGAGAAAACACAAAAACAATAGAAAAGTGAAAAGAAAAGATAAAATGACAAAATAGGTATCCGCATAAGAATAAGCGAGATCATCCAATCGAATCCTCGGCACAATTCCTCGAAGGGCCTGGTCAAAGCCTAATGCCTTGAGCTAACTGGTCAGGACTAATTGACTTCACGCCCGCTAATGGAGCCGTAAGATGGATCATTCACGCAACCTTAGGCCGCCTGAGCTCTAGTTGAGGTTCTGGTGAAGTTTCTTGAAGGAATTTACCGCCCGGTGCCCTTAACCAACTCGGTGGGGAGTCACCAAATGGATCCCCCTCGCCATGAACACTCGCAACTTCGCACTAGGTTTTCTTTACATTTATTTTAAGTACATGGAAGTTTCTAGGTATTTCGTCGCGGAATAAATCAAGTGCCCTATCCTTTCTAGTTGGGGCTTCTTCCAAATGTGTGAGTCGAGCCTCAAGCTCAAAGTGCTCAACCTAGACACACCTGAGGTCATTCATTATAAGCACATGTGGGCTGGAAAGGCTATTGAGTACCATGTGGGATTTGATGCACTAGTCACTTCTACCTATTTCAACCTGTAGCTTTTCCGAAAGTCGAACACTCTGTGTGCATCCGTGAACTCGGAGCGGGAACAAACAGCAAAGGTGAGTCGGGTCCAATTGATCCTCTACTTTTCAAAGATGTGCAACACGGGCCTTAGTGTTAGTTTTTAGTAAGGTCCGGACACGTGTCCGGCCCAGAGTCTCATTCTGCTTCGGGACAAGCAAGAAAACTAAGTTTGGGGGTGTGATGAGTGCCCAAAACACTCATATTATAATTTCGCTACGGTTCATTTTTACATTTATTTTATAGTACTTCATAGTTTTTGCGGCCGTGCTCCTGACGGTGTTTTTCGGTTACGTACAATCGAGCAAAAAAGAGCGCTCTTGGAAGCATTTACTGGAGCAATGGGGACCAAGGCAGTGGTCGTCACGCCGCTGACGCCCCCACGCCGCGACGCCTAACGCCACGACGTCGGGGTCAACAATGCGTAGTCAACAAGCGGAAAACGCCGGCGATTAACAACGTCGCGACGCCTTCAACGCCGCTGACGCCAAAGACGAGATCCGCCATCATCATTAAAAAGCAAAATAGGGCTCGAAATCAAGGAGGAGAGACGCATTTAATCCGAGGCACCGACCTACAGAGCGTGAAAGGACAATGCATCGAGGAAGCGCCCGATTTGCATCGCTTTCTTATTTTTGGATATTAGAATCATGTTTTAATACTAAACATTTTTATCTTTTCATTCAATATGTTCTAGATTTATTTTTAGGGTTATATTGAACCCTGTCATATGTTGATGGATTAAAGTTTGATATTTTATATTATTCAATTGTTTATCAATTAAGTTACATCTCGCTCTATTTAGGTTCACCACATGATAATGTCTCACGCCATTAGCATAATACACCGAGATCCGAGATTTGAGAGATGAGGGTATTTGCGATCTCAAGAGAAGCAGCCTCTGGCCGATTCCTGGTGAATAGAGATATTCGAACCCGACGTGGTACTGGGGTTAAAGCATTTAAGTATTTCGAATACTGAGTTCGATAGATATACCCGATTCTGTTCACTAGATAGGCGATATACCGCAGAGGATATCTCGTGAGGCAAGATCACACCCGCCATCGAATATTGTAAATAAACTAATAATAATATCTTTTAGAAAAATTAATCCATCGAATGATAGGGGAGATATAACCCTAGTTCTCAATTCCAAATCCACCGTAATCAATAGTTTAGCTAAGTTTACATACTTACTTTCTTTTCTTAAAATCATATATTCAAATATTATCTAAAAGCAGAACCCTTAGTCAATACACCTTCCCCCCGTGGATCGATATCTGCACTATGTTACACTATATTACTCGCGACGCGTAATTTGCGACATAGGCGTACATTTTACACATCGCGCTACCAATGAGCAATTTCTTTATCTAAGAAAAGGAAGGTTTTAAATGAAACCTATATGTAGCATTTACGATTGGTCATATTAATTCTAGTAGTCTATGGTTCGTTAAAAGTGGAATTTTAAATTCCTTGATCTTTGAACCTATACCGCATGTGAATCATGTTTAGAAGGTAAATGACAAAGAGGCCCTTCATACAAAGGAAATCGTACACTATACGCTTGGAATTGGCAATAACACCGATGTGGCTGTGGACTAACGAGCGCAAAGTTCTCGAAGTGTACGAAGATTTCATCACATTTATCGATGACTACTCAAGATATGGTTATGTTTACCTAATGCGCGCCATAAGTCCTAAGTTTTTGATAAATTTCCTCGAGAGTATAAGGCTAAGGCGCAGGTGCCAATTGCGTCCATATCAAGCAAATTTTCTATTCGACTCAAGCGCATCACTGTCTGAGAGTTCAAGTCTTACTGCTCAAGAGGGGATATCTCACTATCATCTCCTCGGACGCCTCAAAGAAAATGGAGTCTCCGAAAGGAGAAATAGAACCTTTTAGATTTGGTGAGGTCGATGCCTCGCTATTCATCAATACCCGAATCGCCTGGGATATGCCTTAGAAAACAAACGCATACATACAAATTTAGTTCCCGTCTAAATCGCTTTCAAAGGACACCCACATAATTATGGAAAGGGTGCAAACCCGGCTTGAACCATTATTAGATCTGGGTGCTTCAAGACACGCCTTTGGTACAGTAAAACAAAAGTTGGAATCTCGAATGTAATGTGTATGTTTATTGGCTACCCTAAGGGAACGAGAGGTGGAATATTCTATAATCCAAAGGAAAAGAAGGTGATAGCGTAGTACTCATGCCAATTTTCTTAGAAGAGGATTATATGAACAATTTTAAACCTAAGAGTAAAGTGGTTCTTGAAGAGCTTGACTCTGTTCGAGATCCACCACAAACTCCTATTTTTCCACCCCTGTTTCCTGTTGATGTTCAAAGAGGGAAAAATGTACAAATAAATCTCGAAGGTGGAACAAACACAGAAATACCAGACCAAATTCAAGAAACTCAAGAACAAGAACATAATGAAGAGATTGGTAATCCACCGAACCGCAAACTCGATCCTTCGTACATATACAAATAACCATGCAAAGAAACTCAGAGTGGGAGACTGACACGTAAACCCGCAAGGTATGCCTTGTTAGAGAGACTTATCGTCGCTTTGGATAATCCCTGATGACGAATTTTCTACCACACGTAAGAGGTATTGGAGGATGTTGATGTGAAAGAGCGAAAAGGCAATGGACCGTGAGATGGAATCTACGGGTTCTAATCAGCTTGGTCTCAGAGCTACACCTAGCTGTGGTAAAACCAATGCAAGCAGGCGGGATCTACAAGAGAAAGAGATGACCAAATGGGAAGGTTGAAACCTTTAAAGCTAGATTGGTGGCAAAAGGTTACACCCAAAAAGAGGGTATAGATTATGATGAAACTTTTTCGCTAGTAGCCATGCTTAAATCTGTCCCATTCTCTTAGTCAGAGCAAGAAATTTCTCTCGACACGAGATTTGGCAAATGGATGTCAAAACAGCTTTTCTAAATGGAGAGTTGGAAGAGGATATCTATATGCAGCAACCGAAAGGGTTCATAGCCTTAGGTCAAGAACACATGGTTTGCAAGTTGCATAGGTCTATTTATGGGCTTAAGCAAGCATCCAGGTCATGGAACATCAAGTTATCAAATTATATGGATTTGAGAAAAGTCCTGATGAACCATGTGTGTATAAGAAAATTCAAGGTCATGGGTAGTCTTTTTGGTACTTTACGTAGATGATATTCTCATAATCGGAACAAAGGTGAAAGTGTTGTCGACGAAAGGGTTACCCGAAAAAAGCGCTTTGATATAAGGACTTGGGTGAAGCTAACTATATTCTAGGAATCAAACTTTTTACGAGACCTAAGAATAAGGTGTTACTGATCCCAAGCCCCTACATTGATAAAATAAAGGGACTGTGTTTGGTACCGGAAAATTCCAAAAGGGACTTCACCCTTCCGCATGGAATTCATCTTTCTAAGGAGCAATCACCAAAACTCCTCAAGAGAAAGAACTCATGAGTAAAAACCTTATGTTTCTACTGCTATAGTCCTACGGCGTTATGCTATGTACCAGCCGTGATATCTTCTATGTAATGGAAGTAGTGTCGGCACCAATCGATCCCTGAGCAGGTAATCGGACAAACAAAGGAAACATATACCTGGCATTTAAAGAGAACGGTGGATTATATGTTGCGTATTCCAGTTGGGAGTTTTAAAACACTCGGGTTATACTGACTGTGATTTTCAAGGATATCAATTCAAGTAAATCAACATCGATATGTGTTTACCTCAAATGGGGAGCCATTTGTTGGAGAACGTGTTCGAGAAATATGTAAATCAGATGGGTCTTAAGAGGTCCCGCACTTACTTTAGAGTGAGGGAAGTTGGTTACATTTGTGCTCTAGGAGCAAGACAAGTTTTGTAATTTCATTTTCCGATATAATACCCAGTTTTTTGCACATTATATTTTACTTGTGTGTAGTGTCCGTGATTAATTATGTAGTATATGATCATATGGGACAGTCTACCTAAGACATGATCACAAAAATTCATACTAATGAATTGTCTCAAAGTTATTAAATAAAGTCAAGACTTTATTTAGACTCAAGAATATTTTATGAAATGATCGGCCTTGGTTATTATAAAATATTGAAATGAATTATGGTCACTCCGAGAGGATCTAAGAGATTTAATCAAGGAGCAATTTATGCGAAGGAATTAAATCTCGTGCGATATTAGATATGTTATTTTTTTCTAATCCTCGAGTATATTATAAATAGATAATTAAGTTACTGGTTCTTGAGTTAATAATAAGTGAGGCCTATTTTAAACGAATTAACATTCTCATAATTTGGGGATTATGGTATTTTGGATTATCAAGTATTTATGAAATATACAAATGGACTTAGTATGAAATATCCTCTGACATGTTTCGCACTCAGATATTTGAAAGTCACTGTTAGTCGCGTATCGGGATCCGTTAGAAAAACCGATAAGTCAAGAGAATAAATACTCATTGATTTACGTAAGAAAAATTATCAATTAATTATTGATATTTTACAAAGAGGAAAATACATTTGATATAAAACATTATTAATTTTGAATTCACATCCGGGTTTTGTGGAGTAGCCCTTTATAAGATTGATGGTCCCATACTTGCTTCTAAGCAAAGGGAGAGATTGCTGGATTTATGCCCGTAAGCACCTAGACCGCTGATCAAGAGTCTTAATTAATAATGTCATAGGATCCCCAAGCTAGCTCATTGGGATGACATGTTCTTATTTAACTGACATTAAGATAGCGCAAGGAGCCCATTTATCAGCTCCAAGGTGTTATAAACCCTAGGAGGGTTGGGTTAGCAGCCTATAAATACATTGCTTACTAGCCTGTGGTTTAGAAGTTTTACTAGCCTCCGTGTCTATAAAAACACTGAGAGAGAAACAACCGAAGGTTTCGCAGTGTTTTTCGGGATCTAGTTTCATTTGTGATCAGTATGCTCTTCACATGCAGACCGTCACGTAATGGGACGTAGCGTCCCAAGTGATTCTTGAAAAGATTTTCGCACTACTACATGTTAGTAATGGTGATGAAAATATATCTATCATACATCAGATTTTAACTGGTATGATTCCTGGCCTCGCTTATACGATCTCTCAAGAGTCACCCCGACTCGAACCACTATAATTCTTGTCTTCACTCTCTTCACCTTAATTACTACATTTATTACTCATTCTTGACAGGTGGTGTGCAAAGCCAATTTGTGCACCATCAATTTTAAATATATACTGTAATTGAGGACTACTAAAAGTGGTCACATTTGTTATTTGTTTTTCCACTAAGCTTATGTTTCAGACGCTATGACCACAGAAGATCACAGGTCGCCGAGACATCCCACATTCGCTGTGAATAACACAAAGACAGAGTCCTAGCGACGCAGGCCCAAATTGCTTTTGTTGTAATAAAATATAAATATAATATTTTGGAGATATATAGTGCAACTTGTATAAATACAAGTAGTTTGACTCATACATATACATATATATATATATACAATTTAAACATCGTTAAGACGATGGATTTATAAGTTTATGTCTTTTATGAATATATGCATGAAATGAACCCACTAATACAAGGTTAATAGTTTTCAGTCCATCAAAAGTGGCTCCCTCTTGTCTTCCCACTTTTCCAATCTTTCTAACGCTTTTTCCACCTGCAAATTTTGTTAAAGTTCGTATCCTTAATAACGCAATTTGTACAATTAAATAAAACATTTAAATATTTTTATTTTAAAAAAAAATTATGTAAGTAAATGATTTAGAACACTATATTTTTTTCTAATCAATATGAAATAAATATTTTTTTTTCAATTTAATAGAGTGTTTGATAAATAACATGCATTATGTCTTAATATGATTTAATAACTTAATTTAAGTAACTAAATTCGTAAAATATGTTTGATAATAAATTAATATTATAATTTAGGTGTTATTTTTTTTTTTAATTTTGCACTTGAAGTAATTTTTTTTCAAATTAAAGATTGTTTATTTTTTAAATTTGTTGTTAATTTAGTAATTATCTTGTTCTAAAAATAGTGATGCAAAAATGTCAAAGTATAGACTTTTTTGAAATGCTAAAACTAATGTAAAAATATTTAAAATTAATAACCTAATATTAAAAGTTAAACATTATGTAGTTTTTATTTAATTTTAAATTGTAGTTGTAATTAAATTAAGACAAATAAACACCATCTTAAAATTGCTTTTTAACTTAAAGTATTAAATAAAAAAGGTTTCATTATTTTTAATATCAGATTCTCTTTACCTCATTTATTCATGCTGATAAATATATATATTTTAAAATTATGATTTCATCTATGTAACTCATTTTTCTAATAAATAAATATTTTATTTTATTTTATTATCTATAATAGTTTAAACATAGAAGCTATATAAATAAATTATTGTCCAAAAACTAAATAGACAGTTAGAGCTAAAATCAATAAAAAAAAAAATAATTAAAATCAAGAAGGGTAAGTATGTTAATATGATGATTTAAATAAATTATAAGTTAATTTTGTCAAATAATTTTATTTTGTATATTTAAAGTAAAAAAAAAAAAGTAATGAGATTTGAGTTAATAAGTTCTTTATTTTTTTTGGATAAGACGTTTGAGTGCATCTTGATTAATTATACAATGGCCTAGAGAAGACTCGAACAAATAATTATTGGGTAAACCATAAAAATTTAGACCAATTGAGCTATCCCTTTAGAATTAACAAGTTAAGAAAATCGATTTAACTTGTTAATACTTATTTCTTTTACTTAGACACATGAATATTTTGTACTCTAATATTAAGAACGTACCTCCTTGTTCCAATCAGTCCGAACTGTAACCCAAATTAAAATCAAAGTTTGCATTAATGTACCTCCTAGCAAGCCTAACCAAATTCCCTACACAAATAACAAATTACAAAGCTTAGAAGGATATATATAGTTTAATTCTCCATCCATATATGAAATGATATAAAAAAAAATGTAGAAATGGTGAAAATAAATGTACCTTGGCACCAAGTTTGAAGTAAAAGCCCAAGAGTGAACCTAAAGGCACCCCCACAAGGTAGTAACAACCAACATTTACATATGCCACAAAAGCTTGCCATCCACACCCAACAGCCACACCTTCAATGCAAAATTTGGAGATATTTGGTTAAAAAATATTTGGTCCAAAGATATCAAATAATCTAAAATTTGCAAATCTAATCATTACCAGATTTTTCTTTTGAAAAATAGATATTATAGACAAAAATACCATTTTTCCTTTTAGGTATTTACATGTTTCTTATAAAATGATGAATTATTTTTACAAAAAAATAATAAGGGTGTATTTGTCAAAATATGATAAAAATTTGATAAAGAATTAGATTTTTGAAATTCATGTTTCAAATAATCTTTTAATCAAACCAGTCTATTGTTAAACCAGTCTATATATATATATATATATATATATATATATATATATATATATATATATAAGTACATGTAAGGGCCAGAACACTATTATTAATGCATAAAATCTTATTTTACTTCTTGTTGGATACAATCATACAATACAATACAAGGAGAATGAGAGCATTTATGTTTCAACTTTTTACTTAAAAGCAAATTTGCTTTCAAATATTAGTTCGTGATCACTTAACTATAGATTTTTTATTGATTAGAAAAAAACTAAAATATTGACCTTTTGGAATAAAAAGAATAATATATTAATTTCTTATTTTTATAATGCTTAGACGAAACATGATAAAAACGAACGATCTAGCACATAATAAACAACATTTAGTTTTTAAGTTATATTTAAAATCAAGCAAAAGAAACAAACATTACTGAAATTTGTATTGAAATAGTCCTTATGGTTTGTCATATATCCAATTTGACCCTTAAAACTTTTTTCCAATCCAATGTTACCTTTAATATTTGTTCCTTAACTCAAATATATTCATATCGACAACGGAGTGAACAGATAAACAAACTAATGTCTAATGTCATTGACATGTCACCCGCTAGCAGCATGACATGTCAGCAAACTATGCCACATGTGGGTGACATGTTAGCGGCATTAGACCTCCGTTTTCTTATATATTCACTTCATTGATGATATGGGGCATATTTGAGTTACGACAAATATGTTATAAACAATAATATTAGACTCAAAAAAGTTTAAAGACTAAATTAGACATATAGTCAAACATCATGAATATTTGGGTGCCTTATTCCCATATTAAATAGATGAAATCTTTTATAGGGATGAAAAAATCCGATATATTCGTCGATATATCTCCGATATATCCGATATCGATAATATTCGACATGATATCGGTGATGACCGATATATCGCCGATATATCGGTTTTTAATGGGCTCGCCGATATATCGGTTTTAATGATATATCGTGGAAATATCGAGTCTGTAATAGCCTTGCGCGATAGTTTAATTTTTACGCGTAAAATATCTTAGATATATCGGGATATATTGAAGATATATTAATGGGACTCTATCAGATTTATTTAAATATTGGGATTTGGAATCACAGAACACGATCACGACGGTTATGGATTGATCATATGATTTAATTTGGAATATATCGATATTAAATCAGTAAATATCTAATCGATATATAAGATATGTCAGTAAGGTCAATCATAGATATGTCGGAATTAAGCGATATTTTAAATCGCAAATCATTTCTTTTATTTCAAAGATTCATACTTCATACTTGGTGGCACAAAGACCCTACACCAAATATGACACCCATCACAATAATTCACAAACGACAAGCAACATTATTGAAGTTAATTTACAAGGAGCTAAAAACATATAGGTGGTGTGGGGTATGGTGTGTTGGGGGAAATTTAATTACCTGATAAAACTGGCTGAATGCCATTGAGGGCGAGAGTGATGGCCAGGAGTGGACACATATCTGAGACTGCTTTGGCCACGGTTTCTCCATCAGTGAAAGCATAGCTAATTACATCTCGAAGGATAAGGACCACGGCGGCAGCCACCACTGACACTACGAAGGAGGATAGAGTCACCACCACCACAGAAAATGCTGCTGATTTTGGGTGTCCAGCTCCAATCTCATTTCCCACTCTCACACTGCCCACACACCACACAACCCCCATATATATATCATCTCAAATTAAACATTAATTAATGCATGCACTCTCACATGCACCGCCTTACATGCATGGATTTTAAAACACGTCTATTAGGTCAAAAGAGTTTATACTTGTCGGTGTTAAGAACTTTACTCATGATAAACTTTGGAAAAATATATATTAGGCTATCGATTTAAAAATAAAGACAAAGAATGTATGAGAAAAAAAAAAAAAGAAATACATGATTTAGAACATGTTCGAAAAAACTGATTGGCTTTTAGGCTACCTTAGCTAATTATTTAAGATAATACCCACAATCCGTTAAGGTAATACATTAAATAATTAAGATAGTACTTTCACTTAAAAACCAGAGGTAACCAATTCTTCATACTTTGATTTTCAAATTGATAGTCTAATACATACTTTTCTCTTTACATTTTATGTTTGATGAGATTTGGAGGTTAAATAGACAAAGACTCCTTGCAGAGCCAAACAAATTTTCACATTGAAGTAAGAAGAGTCTGTACTTATATAATAATAGAAATTTTTTTCCTACCTGATGTGAGATGTAACATGTATACTAACTAATCGACTCTATTTATATATGGTAATATGATTAAAACATGACAACGTACGTATGTGAAGCGTTTCGAAATCGGAGTTTTTATAAGTATGTATGATGGTTTTGAAGAATTAGTTGCCAAATAGAAAAAAATGGATGAATATTACTGACCTTGCAGCAGCATTGAATCCAACTGAAACCATGAATACAAAGCCATTTATCGTCATGCTGTAATAAATAATCAACAAATTCGATTATGTTACTTTTTGTTTTTCTCGTTCTTTGTCAAAATCAATTTTATCAAAAAGAAAAAGTAAATAAGCCCTATTACTTTCCTCATGTCCTTTTCTAAATTATTGGTTTGGTTCCCTACCCATTTAAAGTTAGGGCTTTCTTCTATAGTAAAAAGAATGAGTTCCCACACATTCATTTTTATCCCTTGAAAAGTGTTTGTAATTCTAATTATTTTTATATAAGTATACAAAATTTAAAATTTTATAATATTTGGGAAATTTTTATTTTCATACACTTATTTAAAAAAAAATACAAAAAAAATAAGAATTTTAAAAATATAGTTTTTAGTTTTATCAATGTATTGATGCAAAATAACATTTAAAGTGGTAATTAAAAGTAGTATTTATATAATTGAAACACGGTAATTCAATAGTGAAGATATTACACTGACATAAAGAATACAAAATACGAACTATTTTTAAATAACTAATTGGAATGTATTTTCTCTCTATGCGGTAGAAAAGAACGCTTAGGAAATTTGTTTAGTTCTATTTTTAAAAGCCGTTTTGTTTTGCAGCTTAAAGGAAAACTACAAAAAAGAAACACGTTTGGTTCTAATTTTTATTTTGAAAAACAAGGAAATATAAAAAATCTTAAATTGAATAATAAACCGATTTTAAAAAGCACTAAATAATCTTCTGTGTTTTCAAAAGAAATTGTTATTAAGAACAATTTAAAAAAATAGGAGCCAAACAACCCCTCAAACTCTTTTCGGAACTAAGAAAGTATTAATTTATTGAGTTTAAGCCTTTTTTTTTTCTCCCATTTTTTCCATCCACTATTTTGGTCTATTAGTTTTCTCCTACTATTTTATTTCATTAGTACTTTTCGGGTTCAAATAGAGCCTAAGAGCCTCTTTGGTTAATGTTTTTGAAAACTCGTAGTTTTTGAAAATACATAGAACATCATATTTTTTATATTTAAAGTTCAAAATTTGAAAACTTTTTTTATTATTTAAATTTAATATTTTTTGTATTCTCCATATTATTTCATAAAAGAATAGAACCAAACTTATTTTCCTTGATCTCCTTGGATAACAAAAATAACAGTTTTCAAAATGATTAACCAAACACACTCTACGTTTTTTTTTTTTTCACGAGGAAAAGAGAAAAAGAGAAAAAAAAATAATAATAATGCATTTGTCGTTACCATATGGCGAGAGCATCCAAAGCGAGCTCAGGATTATCAAGCAAACCAGCCAGCAGAACCAGAACCTGAAAATACCAAGTCTCCAAGCACAGCATCACCGCAGAAGCAGCCGACAATTTGAAGAATCCACCCAACCCAGACACAGCCATCGGACTGAACCCAACCCATGTCCGCCGACATTTCTCACTCTTCACTATATAAATGAATTGCGCCGCCACAATTATCCACCATGAGAAGCTCAAAACCAGCGACGAACCCACCAACCCCAATCCCATCTTATACACAGCCACCCAACTCAGTAACAGATGCAGCAACAGCGTAGAGCCAGATATGTACGCGCTTGGTGCGACTATGCTTTGAGACTGTAGAAACTTCTGGATGGGGAAGTTGGCGGCGTATGCGAAGATTTGAGGAATCAGGCCGTAGACGAAGATGGCGGCTGATGATGCGATTTCGGATGATTCTCCTAGGAGAATCAGGATGGGTTTGCAGAAGATGTAGACGAAGGTGAGGAAGAAGCCGGTTATGGTGAGGAGAAGTGTGGATTTCTGGAGATAAATTCCCAGCATTTCGAATTTTCTTGCTCCGTATGCTTGTCCGCATAGAGTCTCGACGGCGCTTCCGTTCTAGCTGTTGATAATTCAGACCAATTAATAAATATTAAAACATGAAAAAACAAGAAATAGGGTCTGTTTGGTTTCAGAAATTTTCTCTCAATTTGGTAAATTCAGTGTTTTTAAATAGTAACCAGACAAATTTTTAATTTTTTTAGCGTGCTCAGTGTTGTTCAGGGAAAAAAAGCAACCAAACAGTAAGGTTTTCAAAATTTTTAGTCTCGACGGCCCTTCCCATAAATCCCATCCCTAGCTGTTGATGAATTCAGATAAATGAATAAATATAAATACGTGTAAATCTTTCTGGTTGGTTTCGGTTTTTGAAAACACCTACAACATCATTTTAGAGCTTATTTAGTTACTGTTATGACATGTAGCTCATTTTAACAGTGAAAGGGGCAAGCAACATAGGTCCCGTATATTTAGGATATACAGGTATTTTTATAATTTGATAATATCTAAGGTTATTATAAATAACTTTCTATGTAATCTTATCTAATTGATAATGAAAAATTCAAACCGTCAATCCATGGATATAGGGCATATTGCCGAACCACATAAAACATTGTGTGTATTTTTCTTATTTTTCTTTTCCATTGTTTCACGATTTACAACAGTTACAATTTTTAAAAACAGTTTTTTTTTTCTAAGTAGACGAAGAAAAAGAAAATAAAAAACATTAAATTCAGTTAAGTTTTCAAAAAACAAGAAAAGCACAAACAACACCAAAACTGGTATCGTCTATTTTTTCAAAAATTGTTCTCAAATACAGAAACAGTAATGTTGTTCTAAGAAGAATTTGGAGTTATCGGTATTAATTTTGGTGTTTTTCCGGTTCTTCGTGTTTTTTAGAATACAAAAAATAGGAACCAAACAAATTTTTAGTAAACAGTTTAGAAAACAGAAACAGAAATGAAACAGTGCCGTATTTAGTACCATGAGGCCGTAAGCGAGCAACTGAATGCCGGTGTTGCCTAGGGAGGCGGCGGCGAGCTCAAGATTGCCGAGGTGGCCGGCGAAGATTTGGGTGGACATAGACATGAGATAGTTGATCATGTAAACGGCGACGGCGGGGGCGGCGAGTCTGGAAAGAAGCTTCAGTTCCGTCCAAGTCGCCGCCGGGAGGCGCTGGCAGAAGGGCAGCCGAGCGTCGGTTAATATCGCTCAAACTTCCCACTCCAGTTTACCACATATGCTCTGAGGACAGTGATGAGACGTCGGAGCACTGTAGCATCGGTTTATCAACGCTGCCACCACAAGACTCCATCGGTGATAACCGCCGGCAGAGGCGGCGGCGATAATCACTTTGGTCCGGCGGTGGTCGAATTTTATAAGCTAGCGAAATGGAATTTAACCTTAATAAGGCTTTGGTGAGCACTGACCACTGAGCATCGAGCTGTAAGGAAATGGACCCCACAACGAGATAGCATTTCCTGACTCAATTTTTATTATTTTATTTTTTGTGGAAGGAGACTAAAGAAGCTGTTGAACAATACAATAATATATATATATATATATATATATATATATATATATATATATACATCGAAGCAATTTTTTTCACATCTATTTTTACGATGATTGGAAACTAAATCTGTCAAAAGCTCCTTCCCACCTTTTTCCCACCTTTTTACCATTTGATGAAAATTTAATTTAAAAAAATTTAGAAAATGGGACTAAATGATAAGGGAATATTTATTTTTTTATTTTTTGTAAAATAAAGGATTTAATGAAAAAATTAACTCTTAAGCGTAGTTTTATTGTTTTATTGATAAAATGCTGTCACCTCTTATGTCATGGATGAAACAATAATACATGACAATCATTTTTTTCATAACATAAAAATCTTAACTCTCATTTTTTTTAATATATATATATATATATATATATATATATATATATATATATATATATATATATCTGATTAATAAAATTAAAAGAAAAAATCATTTTTCTAACATAAATATCAGTTTTTGACAATTTCAAAAGTCCATAAAGTTCTTTATTTTTTTTAAAGCAAAAATAATTATATTGATTCAAATTTACAATAGATATATATATCTAACATGTAAATGACTAAAAATCATAAATGATGAAATAATAATAATACAATAAATCAATATAAAACCTATAAATTTGATAATATGTGTGCTCTACGTTAACTTTACTTGTATTATTCTTATAATATGATATTTTCAATTAATTGATTAAATTTGCTTTGTCTCTGAATATTTCTGCATTATAAATAAAGAAACTTTATAATAAAACTGACTGAAAACGTCAGCGTCGTGACAAACCGTTAATAAACAAGCGTCGTATCTGAAAAACAAGATAAGATCTAAATCTTTTGTAAAATAATCATTTTACTAAACAAGAAAATGAAAGAAAATAATTGAAGATGATTAATTTTAGGTTAAAATTACCAAAAAAATTATCCCTCCAAAAATGGGCTAAAAAAAATAAGAAAATAAGAGAATTAGGGAAGGGGAGGGGCGACAAGGGTTTTGTGGCCGCTAATATAGCGAATGTTATTCCCCAAGTGTGAGTAGGGGTGTCAAACGTGTTGGGTTGGGACTGCATGATTTATGGGTTAAGCGGGTGTGGGTGAAAAACATGTAAGCCGAACCGTCCGTTTGTTAAACGTGTTAAGCGGGTTGACCCGTTTATCGCGCGGCCGTTTAGGTCTCATACGAGCAGTTTAATCGGCGGTTAATCGTGTCGATTGTCGTGTCGCGTTGAATTTTAGCGGGCCTAAATGGCGACAATTGGTAAAAGCAGCGGTAGGAAGCGGTTAATCGTGTCGCGTTGAATTTTAGTGGCGCAATGTGACGATTGGTAAAGCGGCGGTAGGAACGGTGTTAAGCGATTAAGCGGGTTATAAGCGAGGTTAGCGTGTCTCGAACACGACCGTTTATTAAGCGGGTAAGCCGGGTTATAAGCGGGTTGCGTGCCATTACGAGCGAGGACCCGTTTATTAAGCGTGTTAAGCGGGTTGACCCGTTTATCACGAACAGTTTAGGTCTCACCCAAACCGCGTTGTCGGCGGTTAATCGTGTGTCGGTTAATGGGTAATAGTGTTGAATTTTGACAGGCCTAAGTGTGAGTGTGCGACCAACCTAACTCCAATAGAATTAAAATAAAATAATTCATCTTTCTTGTTTTAGAATTTAAAAAAAAGGGTTTTTCTATCTTGACTTCTTTCTGCCGTTATTCTAAATATAAAATGGTTACTAGTGTTTCTTTGCTTTGTTTGGTTTAGGAAAGTTTGAAAGAAATTTGCATAATAAAAAATTAATTAATTAATTTAAAATCAATAAAATATTTTTCATACTATATTAAATTCATTTTACCTCATTTTTATTTTTATATAAAAATTAAATAACTTAAAAATATATAAATTTTCAACTATTTTTAATTACACTGTCCTTCTTTTTAGCTATTTATATTAGTTAATTTTATTTCCACTAAACTTGAATCCTAACTCCGCTACTGATGAAACACTTCCATAATTCACTCAAATTTTTTAATGGTTTACATGAGAGCATATATAGATCCATTAAAGCACAAAGTATTATAATTAAAATAAATAAATCACATAATAAAGAACCTCTCGTACAAGTATCAGAAAATTTTTTATATTTATATATTCATCTTATCTTCAACACCAAAATATCAATTTTCTATCAAACTTAGATTATGATATCCAAATTAATTAACATTTAATTAAAATAAATTTGATAATTGACATCACTCCCATAAACTTATTTTAAAACTAATTATTTGCTCACCAACACTACTATTCAGTCTCACGCTATAATAAAAAATATATATACATTGTGTTTGATCACGTCAATTTGAGTGGATGTGTTGGTGAGATATGTTGTCACCAAATTAATGTGCCTATCAAAATAAGTGCTTTTTAGACATTAAGTGTAAAAAAAAAAAAAATTTACAATATAAAATATTCTTAAATATTATGTAATTTTTGTCATATGAATCTAAAATTATCTTTTGAAAAGACATTTTATACATTAAAAATAAATTTTATCTAATATTCTTAAATATAATGTAGTTTTTACCTTGTGAATCTAAAATTGTCTCTTGAAAAGACATTTTATGCATTGAAAATAAACTTTATCTATTTTTTTTTTTTAATATAAGCTAAAAGTGACTCTTGAAGATACAACTTCATAATTTTGAAAATTTTGAATTTTACACGTAAAGTGTCTTTTGGATAAACACTTTCATAATTTTGAAAATTTTAAATTTAGACTAAAAAAGTCTCGTGTAAAAACATATTCTTAATTGTTGAAATATTATCTTTTGAAATTAATGCTTTTAAGAAACACTTTAAATGGTACTAAAATTTGAATTTATATTTGTGGAGTGGTTTATAGGCTGAGACACTATTCAATAGGCCCGGTGCCACTTTCGGGCCTTTGCTGCCCGGCTTCAGGCGGTCACGGCGGCGGGTGTATTAAAGCGCGTAAGGCCACCAGGACAATGGTGTAGAACTGCGTCACGGGATCCGGAGTCACGGTCGGTAGTCTCGCGCATTATGGGAATTTGTTATGGAAAAATACGCAAAATAAATATTTATCCCTGAATTTCCTAATTTCTAAATTCTTTATTTGGAAGGGTAATCCTTGATAATGAAAAACATATATTATCCCTTAAAAAGATAATCATTAATAAGGAAAAACAACTATTATCCCATAAAAGGATAATCCTTAATAAGGAAAAACATATATTATTCCTAAAATAAGAACGGAGATTTGGGAACCGAACCTTACTCAGAATTGGAAAGGTCCACGCGAGAAAAGGTATGCAATTTCAACTATCTCAACCTCCTTGGCATAGCCTCTCCCGGATTGCGGCTTAATGTCGTAGGAGGCGGTCGGCCACAGGTGGCTGGAATTACACTTTTTGCGAGGTTCGTTGCGCGCTCGTGCGCCGAAAATCGAATGAAAATTGGTAACAACAATTGGCGCCGTTTCTGAGAAATCAAACAAAATGTTTTCCGCCAGACGATTAGCGAGCTTGGCTCGACCCGTCCGATGGCCGGAGTCACTTGGGCTGTCGATCCCCATTCCACATCGGTCGTCCAGGCGATCCTTGATAATCATGTGACCCAATGACCCGATTATTCGAAAATCAATTCTTCCATTGGCGTCAAGACATGGAGAGAAAGCAAGAAAGATGAAGGAGTTGCAAAGTCATGTTGAAGGCTCACAGCGAAATAATGACCAGTCGCGAACTCAGATCGGAGAAAGCCGCGAACTTGGAAAAGGTATTATCAATAAAGCTTTCTTTAAAGCATTTTTTATCAATCTTTGCAATAGGCCACTTAAAAAGCCCGGACGACGCAGTAAATGACCTATCCGGCTCAGTATAGATAACATCTAACTAGTCAACATTAAAAGCCCGGATGGCACAGCAAAATGACTTGTCCGGCCCGGTAAAGATAACTTCTAACTTGATCCAACTTAAAAGTCCGAGATGGCATGGCCAAATGATCTGTCTACGGCCGTGGGATAACCACAGCCGGTCTGACTTAAAAGTTCGGACGGCGCAGTAAAATGACTTGTCCGACCAGGTAAGGATAACTTCTAGTTGGTTAATTTAAAAGTCCGGATGGCGCAGTAAAATGACATGTCCGGCCCGATAAAGACAACTTCTAGCGGTCTGACTTAAAGTCGGATGTAGCGATAAAATGAAACCTGTCAGGCCGGTAAAGATAACTTATAGCCGGTCAACTTAAAAGTCCGGATGGCGCAGTAAAATGACATATCCGGCCAGGTAAAGATAACTTATAGCCGGTCAACTTAAAAGTCCGAATGACGCAGTAAAATTACCTATCCGGCTGGTAAAGACAACTTCTAGCTAGTCAACTTAAAATTCCGGACGGCCCAGTAAAATGACTTGTCCGGCCCGGTAGAGATAACTTATAGTCGATCAACTTAAAAGCCCGGATGGGGTAGTAAAATGACATGTCCGGCCCTGTATAGACAACATCTAACCGGTCCACTTAAAAGCCCGGATGGCGCAGTAAATGACCTATCCGGCCCAGTATAAATAACATCCTAAGCGGGTCACTTGAAAGCTTGGGATAGCGGCCCAAATGTCCTATCAGGCCCGACGTAGCTAATGCCTAGCGATCTACGAGGGGAATCGGATAGGCGCTATTGCCCTATCCGGCCCAACATGGTGGATGCCTAGTTGGTTCATTACTAAGTCCGGGAAATGTCCTATCCGACCCAGTAAGGTTGATGCCCAGCTGGTTCATTTAATGTCAGACTTCTACCTCTATGTCATCTGGCACTTCCTTAATGCCAGACTTTTGGCTTTATGTCATCTGGTACTTCCTTAATGTCAGACTTCTAACACTTCCTTAATGTGAGACCACGGCTCTAAATTAAATCCCGATACTTTCAAAAGGCGGACTTGTGGCTCAAGCCCGTCGACCCTTTCTTAATGCCGGACTTCGACTCGTAGTGGTGGCACATCCTTGTGTCGGACTTCTCGCTGTACCGTTTGGCACATCCTTAATCATCAGACTTGTGTGGCTCTGCGTGACACTTTCAAATACGGACTTATGGCTCGACATCGCGCACTGGAGCTAACGGCAACCAGCGGTTGCTTTTCTTAATGCGGACACGGATCAACCGTCGACACTCTTAATGCGAGACTTCTGAAAACCAGTGAGTGCGCGCCTGTCTAATGCGGACCGGCTCACATACCGTTGGCACAACCTTAATGCCAGACTTTTGGCTCTATGCCGTTTGACACATCCTTAATGCTAGACTTCTGGCTCCTAAGCCCCGTCCCCCAGCACTTTCAGAGCTAGACTTATAGCTCTGATGCGGCACTTTCAAAGACAGGACTTGTGGCTCTGAGTAAATACGGCACTTTCTTAATGCCACACTTTTGGCTTTAAGCGTGACACTCTGAAAATGCGGACACCCGGCTCTAGCCCCGTCTGGCAATTTCTAAAAGCCGTCTGGTACTTTGCGAGACCGGACTTAGGTTAAGCCGTCGTGCACTTTGAGCCGGACTTTTGGCTCACAAGTTATGCAGTACTTTCTTAATGCGGACTTGTGTCTAAGCGGGTCGCTGATTTCTAAAAGCCATCGGCACTTTCTTAGTGCGGACTTAAGCTCAAAGCCTTGACACTCATAGTGCCATTATTTCTAAGCCGTTTGACACTTTCTTAATGCCCGGACTTACGGCTTTATGCCGATTTGCTTTATCTTATGCCAGACTTGTGGCTCTAAGCCGTCTGACACTTTCAAAAGACCAGACTTGTGGCTTTAAGCCGTCTAACACTTTTCAAAAGACCAGACGTCTGGTTCTAAGCCATCTAGCACTTTCAAAAGACCATACTTGTGGCTCAAAGCCGTCTGGCACTTTCAAAAGACCATACTTCTGGCTCTAAATCGTCTGAAACGTTCTTAATGCCAGACTTGTGGCTCTAAGTCATCTGGTAATTTCTAAAAGTCGTATGGCACTTGCTTAATGCCAGACTTTCGGCTCCTGACCGTCGACACTTCCTTAATCTGACTGGACGACCGTGCGGCTCTTTCTTAATGTCGGACTTGGAAACCAGGACCGTCGACACTCATATGTTAGGCTGGCATTTCCGGCCGTGCAGTACTATGTCGCGAACTTAGGCTCTAAGCCATCTGTAACTTTCTTAATGACAGACTTCTTGCTCTAAGCCGTCTGACACTTTCAAAAGACTAGACTGTGACTTTAAGCCTACTGGCACTTTTAAAAGACCAGACTTTAGACTCCTAGCCAGCTAACGCATGTTTAAACACGACAATGGCTCTCAGCCTGTGCCTTCTTTCTCTTCACCACTTGGGGGCAGCCTTTGAGTCTTGTTCCCACCAGGTGGCCCGATCGAGCGGGACCGAGGTACTTAAGGCGCCGTAGGGCAGGGGCTCTGGCCAGGCCTGCTTGGGAAGAGCTACTCGAGATTGACAGATTAGCGAGAACAAAATGTTCACCCCAACTGACCTCTCGGCAGCGGATGGGATTTATGGCGGGGGCTATGTAAGGAAGGTGTTGGAGCTGGCTCACAGGAGTTCTTCACGGTGAAGACTCGTTGCGCTCCCTCTAGGTGATCTTGAGCCATCGTGATGTTGAGAAACATGCGGTTCTACACATGCTTTATATCGAACACACGTTCGATGCGCGTGTAATTCTCGAGTCTGACTTTCTCCCTCGAGTTTAAGCACATATTTTTCCGGTAAAAGTGCAACCTTGATGAGGCGAGAGGCGTTAATGAGTACCATGGCTGCAGGCCCGGACCCTTGTTCAATGGGCGACACACTTTGGGAGGCCCCTTGCTGCCCGCCTCATGGGCGGCCGGCGGCGTGTATTAAAGCTGCGGGAACCCGCGAACCGGTGCGGAGTCCTAGATCTAGTGGGATCCAGGAGTCCCCCTAATGGAGTCATCTCGCGCGTATGGGAAATTTGTTATGGAAAATCTTGTGAGTAAATGTTATCCACTGAATTTCCTAATTTCTAAATCCTTTATTTGGAAGGGTAATCCTTGATAAGGAAAAACATATATTATCCCTTAAAAGGATAATCCTTGATAAGGAAAAACATATATTATCTCATAAAAGGATAATCTTTAATAAGGAAAAACAGATATTATCCTATAAAAGGATAATCCTTAATAAGGAAAAACAAATATTATTCCTAAAATAAGAACAGAGATTTAGGAACCGAACCCTATAAATTGGGAAGATTACGGAAAAAAGGTATGCAATTCCATTGCTCTCGACACTCGCCTTGCTTACTCTCGGATTCTTGAAGCAATCGACGGAGGCGGTTGGCTGCATCGTTGCCGAATCGCCCTTTGCGAGGTTCACATTCGCGCCACTCATTACCTAGAAGTCGAACCGAAAAAATTGCTAACAATAATATTGAAAGTGTATTTTCTAAATTATTGAAATGTTATATATAAAGTTTTTTTTTGAAGAAACATTTTTTAAAAATTCAAAAAACTAAAGAGACACCGTTTAAATAGTTTTTCTTAAAGCTTTTTTGGCTATCAAAATTCACCTTTTAAAACTTTATCCTACGTTTCAAGTTTATGCAGATCAAATTACACTATATCTAGGATTAGTTTTCAAACCACACATTTTCAGAATTTTTTTTAAAATTTTTTATTATCTTTCTGAGACCTCCATCAAAATCATGTTGCCATTCATTAAAATTATGGTTTATGGGTAGACAAAAGGACACAACAATTTAAGTGGTTTGTCTTTTTAATATTTAAATTTTTGTTTTCTTGTTGCGTGCAATTTTCTCTAAATGCTTTCATAGGTAAAGGGTGATTAATTTGAAAGCATCTCTATTTAAAGCACTCCTTTATTATTTATTTATGTGAAAAAGTTTTGGCAATGATAGTAATTAATTGATCATATTCATTCATTATTGAACAAGAAGACAAGTAATAAAATCAAGCATAATTAGGAATCATTGGATTAAAATCTGATTAGTGTTTAGGATTAGTCAAAAGTTGGATCTAGTTTTTTTAATTATTAAGAAATATGTGGTTTGTTTAATATGTAATAATACAAAAATACATAAATTATTGAAGAAAAATGGCATTGCACTTCAAACTTAACTAATCATGAAGCACCGACAAGATAGCAAATAATTATGGTTCAATATAAAAATAACCCAATTATTTACATTTAATAAATTAATTTTATATTTTCATTCAAACTTATTTTATTTGTTTCTTTCTCTTACATAAGAACTATAAAATTTAAAAATAAGTAAATCTTTGATGAATTTTGATTATATTTGATTTTTTTATATTTTTCACAATAAAACTTAATATAGAAAATTATTTTCTTTAATATTTTTTTCTTATTTAATACTTTCCTAATTTCAAATGGAGCATTAGAAATATTGACTTTTCCTTCAAAAGTGATTCCTTCTTATCCTCCCTTGGTTCAATCTATCAAGCGTCTTTTCCACTTGCAAATTTAATTCAAATTATGTCATTTGTCATTAATCTTTATAGTTTTTTTTTTTGAAACATTAATCTTTGTAGTTAAGCCCATGGACCCTAGAGTTATCAATGACCACACTTTTGATAAGGACAAGGGGAATATAGGGCTTAACCACATTTTTTTTAATGTAACTACAAAATTATTAAGATAAAGGAAAATTCAAAATATAATTAATCGAAAAAGAAGTGTAATTTAATGCTTTTTGATAACATTATTTAGTTAGGGTTTGTACATATTTTATTTATAAATTCTTTTTGATAGCAGATGAGACCACAATTTGTATTTGCCCACTTCACATATACAATTTGAGTAAATGGGTAGTAAAATAAAATGTTCTAAAATTATATATATTTTACTTAATTTCAATTATTTTCACTTTTTTTTTATCATTGTTTTAAAGAACACAATTATACAAACTCATATTGATGGGGTTTAAAATAATAGGCGCCTTGATGACACAGGCGTTGGGCCCTTGATGACATCTGAATATGGGCGAAACAAGGGCCCGATTCACCTTGGTACAGTAATGTATCCAAAGAATTCGTGATAAAGGGAAAATCACACGTCTCGGCAATTAGAAAAATAGAATATTTCCTAATTATTACCCATCAATTATCCCTTATTAATCTGTTAACAATAAGGAAAGAAAATCTCCCACCCAATGAGAGGAATATCGTATCCTCATTCAACTAGGAAAGTCATTAATTATCTCTTATTAATCGGTTAACAATAAGGAAAAAAAATCTCTCGCCCAATGGGAGGAATATCATATCCTCATTCAACTAGGAAAGTCATCAATTATCCCTTATTAATCAGTTTACGATAGAAGAAAATCTCGCTCCGATGGGAGAATATCGTATCATCACTCGATAGGAAAAAATACTATTCGTGTAAATCATAATTCGGAAAGTTGTCGTAATAAATCACATTATAAATACTAGGCCACCCCGTTGGCGTGAAAGGTATCACGAGGCTCTGTGAAACCCCGTTCCTAATCAATCGATCTTCTTCTCCAGAAAAGAGCCGACTTAAGGCAGGGAGAGCGGCTGGGCGAGACCCCGTGATCCTTTTCATTTCTCGTTTTGCAGAGGCCGACATCCCGAGAGGCAGTCGGGCCAGAGCCCGGCAATTGGCGCTTTCGGCCCGATTTAGGTTGAAAAAGCGGCATCGCCAATGCAATGGGAGAATAGTATCCTCATTCGATTAGGAAAGTCATCGATTATCCGCGGCAATCGGTTAACAATAGAAAGAAAATCCTTTCGCGATTGGAGAATATTATCTTATTCAACTAGGAAAGTCATCAATTATCCCTTATTAATCAGTTTACGATAAGGAAAGAAAATCTTCCACCCAGTGGGAGGAATATCGTATCATCCTCCAATAAGGAAAGATATTGTCGGTGTAAATGCATTGGCCCCAGGAAAGTTGTCGCGATCATGTTATAAATACCGGTACCCTTCGGTAAGGTACACATACTTACGCCTGGCTTCATTCTCTAGCGGTCGATCTTCTCCTCGAAAGAACTGGCAAACCGGAGAGGCAAGAAGCGAAACCAGCGATCCTTTTCTTTCTTGTTTTGGAAGGAGCCCGACATCTTGGGAGCAGGACCGACCAATGGTGAAGCACGCTCGGCCCGATTACGGTGAAAAAGCATCATCGGTTTAGCGCCGTGCGTAGGATCGGCGGTTCCTTCTGAATAAGGCGCGCCGGCCCGATGGTATGTCCAGAACCTGGCGGGAGCAACGCCAATCCTCGAGATCTCTGAAGACCAGCCGAGGGCGGGGTGGACGATGCGGGCCTTCCGGGAGCGCGTTAGAGGTAGTGCATGCTAACGAGCGAGGTGGAGCGCTACCGTCCACCGATCAGCACTTCTTCGAAGAGTTGGAACAACTCCCGAGGCAAATATGACGCCCCGGAGACAAGCGGTACAGAAAAGGCCAAAACCTGTGCGCGGAAAATGACACCTTAACCCTCGTCGGCGGATAGAAACAAAAGTACACCGAGGAGCATGATCGCCTGACCGGAGGTCGTGAGCCAGGTTTATGGACATCGGTAAGAAATCAGCCACATGAAGGTGCGATCAAGGCGGCTCAATCTCCATGGACACCACAGTGCGACAAGCCAGAGTCTCCATTCGCTGGCTGAATCTGCGCTTCCCGTTACGGCGAGTTGAATGTCGTGGTCGAGGCGTTCGGCCAGATCAAAGACTCTATAGACCACCTCAATCATTGCAAAAATCGCATATGGAAGGTACGGATGCTTCGGGGAGCCTAGCCAACTAGTTTGCAGTGTAACGGCTCAAATGGGCTAAGTAAGCCCGCAGAGCCATGTAGCTGGGGCTAGCTCAAAGGCCCAGTAGTCAGCTCGGGAGCCATGTAGCTCGGTTCACGAGCTTAACTTCAGCCAAAGGCCCAGTAGCCATGGAGCCATGTGGCTCCAGGAGCGATAGCTGGTTGCGGGCGTAGCAGCTCAAAAGGCCAAGCCATGGACCCATGTGGCTCGGGAGCTAGCTCAAAGACGAGTAGCCATGGAGCCGTGGCTAAGGGCCCGGTAGCTCGATTTGCGGCGTAACAACCAGGCTAAGTAGCCACGAATCCATGTAGCTGGGGCTAGCTTAAGGCGAGTAGCCCACGAAGCCTAGTAGCTCGGTTTGTAGGCATGCTTGACTCAAAAGGCCATGTAGCTCGGGGCCATGCTGGCTGGGAGCTAGACTCAGGCAGAAGCCACGGGCCATGGCTCGAATTTGGCTAAAGGCGAATAGCCACGGGCCGTGGCTCGAGGCCCGATGGCTTAGTTCGTAGAGCTTGACTCAAAGGCCAGTAGCCCACGAAGCCATGTAGCTCAAGAGCCCAGTAACTTAGTTTATAGAGCATAACGGATCGGGAAAGTGCGACACCAAGAATATATTTCGGTTGCAAAGCTGGCGGCTGGAAGGCCTTAAGCACGAGCCCCGTAACTTTCAGTTTGGAAGCTTAGCAGCTGAGGAAGCCTTAAGCGCCCGAGGCCTAGTATCTCAATTCTGAGGAGAACATCGGCAGCGCAAGGCCTGGTGGCTCGGTTGTAGAGGCTTAGCAACTTAGGAAGGCCTCGGCGGCTTAGGGCTAGTAGCTCGGTTGAGCTTAATAGCTCGGGGAAGGCCTTAGCGCCCATGAGCCCCGTAGCTCAGTTTGCAAAGCAAAAGAAGCCAAAGCAGGAAGGCCTCGTTTGGGGGCCACAGCTAAAGTTTGAGCTTAAAAGCTCGGGAAGGCCTTAGCGTCCGGGAGCTAGCGGCGTCAGGGAGGCTGCGAGGCGTCGAGGAACTGAGGCGCCAAGATCCCGATAGCTGGGTTTGTAGGCTGGCTTAGGAAGGCCTCGGCGCCGGGGCCACATGGCTAGTTTGCGGGCAACGACTCGGGGGAAGGGCCTTAGCGCCTAGGAGCCCCTAGCGGCTCGGTTGCGAGAAGCACTTGACTCGGGAAAGCCTCGGCACTGGGGCCACAGTGGCTCGGTTTTGGAGACAACGGCTCGGAAGGCCTTAGCGCCCACCCAGGCTCTACATTTCGGTTCTTGAGCTTAACTCAGGACAACCTTATCGCCCAGGAGCCCAGTAGCTCAGTTTTTTGAAGCCTAATTGCTCAAAAAGGCACAATAGCCCTAGAGCCCGATAGCTCAGTTTTGGGGCTAAACAACTCAGACAGACCAGGAACCAAGCATCTCAATTTAGCGAAACAATATTAATCAACAAATCCCGATATATCAGCAAAAAGTCAATGTCAAAAGCAATACAGCTGCCTCACGGCTCGCACATTTCTAAAGGCTTGGGGGGGCAATGATGGGTTTAAAATAATAGGCGTCACGGGCCCGAAACACGACTGATACGGGCTTAAAAGGGATTAAGAAGTAGGCCTAGCACCAGTGTTGGGCCCTTGATGACACCCCGAATGGGCGAAAACAAGGGCCCGATTCACTACATGAGAAATTTGTGTCTGTCAGAAAAATTCGTTTTAAAGGAAATACCCAATCTCCGCAATTAGGAAAACATAATATTTCCACAATTATTGTCCATCAATTATCCCTTATTAATCGGTTAACAATAAGGAAGAAAATCTACTCTTGATAGGAGGAATATATTATCCTCATTGACTAGGAAAGTCATCGAATTATCTCTTATTAGTGTAGTTTATGATAAGGAAAGAAAATTTTACAACTCGGTCGGGAGGGAATATCGTATCGTCTCCGATAAGGAAGAATGCTCTTATTCGGTGTCAAATGTCCATTAGGAAAGTTATTAAAAATGATCGTGATTATAAATGCGAATGCCATCGGTGAAGGTATCTGGACACGCCTGAAACTGCCATTTCTACGACGTCGTCTTATACTCGTCGAAAGAGCCCGAAACACCGGTATCGGAGAGGCAGGCGAACCCCACGCCGATCAGCACCCAAGTTCTTTGTTTTGCGAGAGGGCGCATTAGGAGGCAACGGACAGTAACAATTCAAACACACTCCAGCCCAGTTCCGATTGAAAAAGCATCATCACATATAATGATTAAGAATAAAGTACTAATGTAAAAATTATTTTTAAATTTACTAAAAACAGACTTATGTTAACAATATTAAAAAATAATTTTAAAAACTATTTTTTAGAATTGTTTTCAAAAACTAGTTAAATAGTTTCACATGATTTTATTTGAAAGAAGGTGGTAACTTTTTGAGATACCATTAAGCACGGGAGAAAAGTGTATTTTAATGCCAAAATGTGGGGTTTGAATAAAAGCATTCAGAGCAGTTGAATATTATTGTGCAAAAAGGGTGATGGAAAAGATGGGACACAAAATCGAAACATATCGGTCCAAATCCCATTTGATTTTTTAGAAAAACTAGTAATTTAATATGGTATTAGAGTATGATTTGATGGGTTTGAGACTATGCATAAAAATGTTTCAACTTTTCAAATAAAATGTTATTTTAGAAGATAAATAAAAATTTTCAGGTATTTTTTATTTTGTTCAAATAAAAAATTTAAAAAAAAAAAAAAAACCTAGATGGAGATCTACCAAGACCAGACACATGCACAGTCGGAGGAAGAAGAAGATATTCTCTGAAGGAGCATTAAGAAAGCGCAAGCGGATGATCACAACGAAGATTGCCCTCCGGTTGATGTTGAAATGCCCAGTAAGAATAACCCTATTGTCGCCATATCATTCAGAGAGAAACTCATGAGGAACTCCGGCAAGCTGGGTGGAGGAGCAGGATGATTGGGTGTCAGACGATGATGAGGAAGACGATGGTGAGGGGATAGATGAGGAATGCCTTGATATCCGCTTAACTAAGGAAGAGAAGGAAAGAATCCGCCGGCTCTGGAAAAGAACCCTAATAATAAAACTCCTGGGAAGGAATATAGATTACCACCTACTCCTCAAGAAGATACAGGAGATATGGAGGCCGAAATCCTTAATTGATCTTGCTACTACTGATAATGGGTTTTTCTTAGCAAGGTTGTCATCGGAGGAAGATTATGAGTATGCTAAGTACGAGGGACCTTGGATGATTTTCAACCACTACCTTACGGTTAGTCAGTGGCACCCAATTTTGATCCCAATCAAAACCTACTGAGAAACCTCTTGGTTTGGGTAAGAATACCATGTCTCCCAATAGAGTACTTTGACTATAATTTTCTGATGAGGGTTGGCTCGAAGCTTGGTAAACCAGTAAAGGTAGATGATGCTACCAGTGTTGTGTCCCGAGGCCACTATGCCAGAATTTGAGTGCAGAGGTGATTCCAGATGAGGTCAGCAATGTCCAAGTTTTCTAGGGGCCAGAGAAGAAGGATTCGATGACTGGAGTATGAGGAAATCCACCTTGTATGCTTTGGATGTGGGTTGTATGGCCACGGGAAAGAGGAGTGCCCCCAGGACCTGAGCAAAGAACCGGCACCACCTGACCATCAAACAAAAGAGAACCTGATACGATCCAGTTGGAAACTAGTGCTATGGGGATTAGTGATATGGACAACCTGAAGTCACGGAGAACTTGGGCCTTGGATGTTGGCAAGGAGAAGAATCCGTAAATCCCAGAACTCTTCAGAACCACCAAGAGAGTACAAGGTAAGGAAAGGGTAAGGAGGACTCCTAAGCAGTTGGTAGCAGGTAATTCTGGAGCTGGGAGCAATGGGGTGGCAGGAAAGTCCAAATTTCCATCCTAGATTTGGGCAGGAGGGAAACCTGTCGAGGCCATGACGAGAAAGACAATGGACCAGACAAAGCAAGGGAAGAAACCAAAGAGAAGGATGTACCTGGAAGGAAAGGTAAGGAGCAAACGTGTGTAGGTACAACCCATCTCAACCCACAAATTCTCTGCCTTAGAAGGGTCATACCATGACTACAAGAGGAGGAGAGGGATGCAAAGTGAAAATACTAAGAGAAAGCTAAGGAAAGAAAATCTAGGGAGAAGAAAGTGGGTCCTAATCAAGCTGCAGCAGAAGAAAGCCATTGGGTGGTGGCCAGATCTACCAAAACTGATGTGATTCTCCAGGAGCGAGTGATTCATGACTCCAGAGTACAACCGCGACTCGGTCCAAGTTCAAGATGGTTCAACCAGTCTAATGAGCACCACCAAGGCCCACCCTCAAATGAGATGTCTGATAGTGGGGAAGATTCTCGAGAAGAGACGCCAAGTGAGGAGGATGATAGGGATTAGAACCTTAACCCACTACGGGCTATGTGCACTGATGAAGGAATCTTGCATGACAACGAGTTGCACTCTCACCACCGAGGGCGACATTTTATTTTTCATGAATTTTATAATATGGAATTGTAAATGGTGTTCCCTCGAAGAGGTTTCTATCCGTACCTTATGGGACGTCACATGCATAAACCCATCTCTAGGTCTCCTGAACTAAGTGCAGTGGGGACAGATGATAAATTTGCAATAGCTGGATTTGATTACTAGTGCAGGGTTGGAAGCGTTAGGCCTCAGTGGTGGTATTTCGCTATTATGGAAGGGAATGGCGGTCAGACTCTTATCATATGTGTCATCCACAGTTTATAAATGCTAACCCCAACCCTAAGATACTAGACTTGGCTCTTATCATTGCAGGTGGTCTGGAATCATAGCCTTAGGAAAGTTTCTCTAGAGGATCAACTGCTATGGGATGATTGGTGAGGAGTTCCCTGGATGGCAGTTGGGGATTCTAACTCTGTTAAGGCTAAAAAAGAAGAAACTCACCTCTCTAAATTGACCATAGTAGAAGCTTCGACATGAATAACTGGATTTCTACATATGGCCTGATTGATCTAGGATATTCATGGCCGAAGTTTACATGGACAAGAGGAAAATCACCTCAAACTTTCAAAGGCGCTAGGCTTGATAGGCTCTCTCATAAATATAGAATGGAGCACTTGCTTTCCCCATGCTAAAGTTGAGAACCTTCCAAAACTCAATTCAGACCACTCGCCAGTGCTCCTCAACCTTGCTGACATGACATGCAATCCCCCTCCCCGTAGGTTTAGCTTCCAAGCGGCCTGGCTCACACATCCAGGATTTATTAACTTTGTAAAAGATAACTGGCAGAGCTCAACCCCTTTCATTGAAAGCAACAAGACCATAGCCGTAAAACTTCAACAGTGAAACATAGAGCATTTTGGTCTTATAGAAAAGAGGAAGATAAGGCTTTGGGCTAGGTTAGCAGGGATACAAACAACCCTCAATATGTCGGGCAATGATCATCTAAGAAAGTTAGAGGACAAACTTCATAAAGAACTAGAAAAGACTCTGAATCAAGAAGAATTACTTTGGCTTCAAAGATCAAGAGAAGAGTGGATTGTGGATTACCTCTGGAGATCGAAACACCAGATTCTACCATACTGCCACTACCATCAGAAACTATAGTAGAAGAATTAATAGCCTAAAGAATGACAAAGGAGAGTGGTTCACGGACCCTACTGCTCTTGAAGGAATGATTCAAAATTTATTTAAAAAAGAAAGACATTTGGAAACTCCAGTTCAGACCCCAAACGGCTTCCCTACCCTCACCGAGTATCTCCGCGAGGTCATCCATAGACTGTTCACTGATGCAGAGGTAAAGAAGGCTTTATTTGACATGGCCCCCTACAAGTCCCCAGGTAATGATGGCTTCCATGCTGGATTCTTCCAAAAAACTTGGGCAGTGGTTGGTGAATCCCTTGCAACTTTGTCCTAAAGTTCCTCCAAACGGGATGTCTCCCGAAAGATTCAAATGACACTTTGCTTATGCTGGTTCCAAAGGTAAAATATCCAAAAAGTATCACCCAATTGTGTCCGATTAGCCTCTGTAATTTGGTCTATAAGGTCATTACCAAGACTTTAACCAACAAATTAAAAAAGATCATGCCCAGCATCACTGCCCAAAACCAAAGCAGCTTCGTCTCTGGAAGACAAATAACTGATAATATCCTAATTTATCAAGAAGTTCATTCATGTGTACTGGTGACAGAAGAAAGGTAGAGGGATCATGATGATAAAAGTAGACTTGGGAAAACTATATGACCGCCTCTCTGAAATTTATCAGAGCGGGATGCTGAGCAAGTGGATCTCCCAGCATCCTGATCCGAAATATTATGCACTGCATGAAACAGTCAGAATGTCGATTATATGGAATGAACGAAGCTTAACTAGTTTAGACCAACAAGGGTATCAAAACAGGAGATCCGATGAGTCCTTACCTTTCTGTTCTTGTATGGAGAGGTTAATGCGTAATCAACAAATTAGTTAGCGAGGGTCTTGAAACCTGTACACTCAAGACACGGACCACCCTCTCCCACCCTGCTGATGATCTTCTCCTCTTGTGGTAGCTTTCTGTTATATAGAGAACATTATATTAAATTATTTTAGACTGTCTTGACAGTTTCTGTACTATTTCAAGTCAAAAGTGAGTTTGGAACAAATCCAGCATACATTTCTCCACTGATGCGATGCGGGAAGTGGCGGGTAAGAATTGCAGATATTTCAAAGATCCCAGTGGTCCCCAAGCTAGACAAGTACTTAGGGATCCCTTCCATCATGGGGCATGTTAATTCCAGTCTTTTCCAACATAGCATTGACTGGGGCTGAAGGGAGACTTGAAGGAGGGAAAGCTAAGAATCTCACATTTGCAGGAAGAACAGTGTTATCTAAGGCAGTTTTGACTTCAACCCCAGTGTACACGATGCTGACCACCCTTATGCCCACAATGATGTGTAATAATATTGATAAGAAAGTTCGGAAATTCCTATGGGGAGACTCTTAGGAGCAGAGACGTGTCCATTTGATCATATGGGAGATAATGACGAGTCAGAAAAAACATGGAGGGCTAGGGATAAGAAGTATGAAGGAAATGAATGTAGCCTTCATGACCAAACTGGGGTGGAGGCTCCTAACAAGCAAAGACGAGCTCTGGGCGAAGGTGCTGCGGTCTAAATATATAAAAGGGAAGACTTCCCTGGATAAATTCTCAAAGAAAAACATATCCTCTAATGTGTGGCAAGGGATCATAATGGCCAATACCCTACTGAAGGAAGGTTTGAAAGCCAGGGTCTATAATGGTAAGGACACCCTTTTTTGGAGAGATAAGTGGCTAGGAAATACTCCTTTAATAAATACTGCCTTAACAATTCCCAACTTGCCGGAATCGTACAGATGAATAAAAGATTACTGGATCCCAGGTGGAGGTTGGAAGTGGGATGACTTGAATAATATGCTTCCTCCACAAGATTGAAGAAAACTCGGAACACTGTTTATCCGGTCAGATGACAACAACAAAGATGGGCTTTGTTGGGGGCTAAACTAGCAATGGAGCACTCCTGACCTCCCTCAGCCTATGGTGCCCTGCTGTCTCCACCTTTAAACGCTCAGGATGGTACTTGGAACTTAATTTGGAATCTCTAGATTCCACAAAAGATTCGGCAATTCCTATGGTTGGTTTATTATGAGAAAAATCTTAACCTATATGGAGAGGAAGAGGGAAATTCCTATCAGAGACTCTTTGCCACGTCTAAAGTTGAGGAGGAGGAGGAGGATCTATACCATATTTTCAGAAAGTGCATCAAAGTAATACCCTTCTAAAGGAGAGTTGCCAAAGAGGAAAATAGAGATACCTGGCAAAGCCCACCTTTTAGAGACTGGATACGGTGGAACTTAACCCTGCAAAAGCACGACGCCCAGGGCCTATGGAAGGAAAGGTTTGCGGTTTACATCTGGCTAATCTGGAAGTGGAGAAACGATGAAGTCTTCAATGGAAAAGTCGTAAGCTTGAACAGGAAGGTGTTTTTGGCAGATTCTTACACCAGCGAATGCGTCTTTGCATTTTCCAATAATGTTATTATGAGCCTAAGGAGAGGAAACCCTGGTATGACCTGGATAGGATGGAAATGACCTCCATCGGGCTGGATGAAGCTGAATACTAATGTAATTGGAGTAGTTGAAACGCAGGTGCTGATGGTGTTCTTAAGAGATACCCTAGGCAACTGGTTGCTGGATTTACAACCTACCTAGGTGATTGCATGATTGATGAAGCTGAGCCCGGTCCTAATGCATTAAAAAATGGCTTAAATCTAGGAGCAAAGAAAATCATTGTCGAAACTGCTGATTCCCTCCAAGCTTTGAACTGGGTGATAGAGAGATACAGAGTGAAAGTTCCTACGGAAATGTGGTTTTGGAATGCTAAGCTTGGCTAAACGACTGGACTGCTACCATAAATAAGAGATATTCAAAGGAAACCGAGTGAAAGATGATGGCAAGACTAGCCTTACAATCTTGCAGCATGGAGACGTTGGTGAGTTGAACACTTCGGAGAAGGTACTACATCCTGAAGCAGGATGTGATGGGGACTTTGAGCCCTAGGAGAATTCTACGCAATTGCTAGTGTTGTGGGGTGTCCCCCCTCCGCTTGATCCAAAAAAATAAAAATTAATAAAATGTTAAAAACGGACCTTTCAACAGCATTGATCCCACTGAAACCATGAAGACCCATCAAAATACTGACATGCTGCAGAAATTATTCAACAAAGTTGATCATATTGTTTTTTGTGCTTTCAAAAGGGAAAAAGGAAAGCGACTAAAGCCTAGGGGGGATTTTTACTTTCTAAGCACAGTATCACTTGAGAACTTGAAGAATCCATGTGCTTGTCCATGTAGTCCAAAAAGGGGAATATGCAACAAAAAAAAAACAGAAAACAGAAAACAGAAAACCCTTAATAGAAAAAAAATCCAAAGACAGATGAGAAAAGATTAGGGTATCATAACTGTTAGTTTATAAAACCCTAAAATACAAAGGAGCAGTTTATTATAAATACCTACGACTTTTTCCAAAGATATCCCACTCTCCTTTGAATCTTAAATCAAGCTTATTTAGATATCGAATGCTGGGATTTCTTAGAATCACTTCATATCTCAAAAGGAGACATGCGAATTTAATTGGTTTCTGAATGAGCGTTAATCCTTTGTGTCATTTCAACAACAGAGGTATGATTGAATTAGGGAAAAAGCAAGCTGGCCAAGACATCTTTGACCGAAAAAGTTCAATCAATGCACGTGCATCGACAAAGTTGAGAGCATTTATGCAATTTTATCCCCCAAAACAAAGGTTGTACAACTTTCATTAAAACGACTCAATCCTGTAAAAGTTTAATCTTGTAAGATTTAGGTTTAATATGAATATCAAGCTTCTAATACCCTTCCTTACTATCGGCTTTATATCTGTACATAGAGATTCAAACAAACTAAACAAAGTCCTTCATGGACTTTCAAATAAATAAATGAGGATTTAAATTACAGAAAGAGGTTTTGGAACTGCGCAACTCTTGTCGCCTTAATGTCACGCCCCTATCTCTTCTTGACACACTCCCTTATATGGGAAGGATCCCTCCATGAGTACAGATAAGCCCCTCAAGGCTATATATAAGAGGATAGAATGTTCTAGAGACTTGTGGATCTCTCTTGGACCAAAATTGTGTGGAAGGTTCTAGAAGACCCTGGAGAAGTCCACACATGTGTAGAAGATGTTAGAAACTAAAAGTGTGGTGAGCGAAGACGTAAATGGTTACTGAGCTCAATGAGCCGGGGCATTGGGTGGCCGGAGGCTGGAAGTGGATTTTAAAGGGAAGGAACCATCCCAGTTCAGGAGGTTCCTCACAGCCTACAACAGAGTGAGGCTCTCATTTGGTCAAGGCACCACCCAACCCAACCCAACCAACCAAGAGTTGCGAGTTTCCAAAGTATTGTAACAAGTTCTTCCATCAATAAGAGTTCTTTCATTTCAAGTGTTCTCTTAGCATCCAAGGTCAGGTGGCACTTTCTAGCATGTTAGGCAACTGGAAGGTTGGACTTCAAGAACATCCATGTACGAAGTTATCTGTTACGCATCCAGAGCTTAGTAGGGAAGACTAAGTTCGTGATGCTTGCATCGAGCTTTGTTTGTGCTATCTCATGTGAGAAGTTGTATCAAAGCTTGGTTGTGACGGTGTGCTCGGAGGAAATAATGGTGGGCTTTCATGCGAGGATGTTAAAGAGCATAACCGGTGTTAGTGACCCTAAATCAGATTATAACACCACAAATTATACCCTAGTAGTTTTATGTTATGTTTAGGGTATAATAAAGTTTAAAATTGTATTTTTCAGTCTATGCTATGTGAAAAAGATATAACCTAATTATTGGAAGAAGTTAAAAGGGTAAACTGGTAATTAGCAAATTAAGGACTCAAATGACATAAGATAAGAAGATTATGTGTTAAGATTGGATATTAATAAGTTGACTTGTAAATAGAATGAAAGTGGAGGACTAAAATGCAAAGGGAAAAATGTGAGCCTAATCCATAAGACAAACACTTGTCTTCTAGGATAAGGATTCTCACCATTTTTGGTGTTGGAGAGCTAGGGCATACGGTTTGTGGAGAAGAGCCAAATTTTATGTTGATTTCTCTCATTTCTCGTTCACTGTCATGTGGTGTGGTAAAGCGAGACAGAAGGTGTCAAGAAACTCAAGGTTAGAAACTATCCTAACTCATTCCCTTGTCTATATCTATATTTAGGCAGGGAAAACCTCAACTCCTTCTAAATGTGTTTTTTTGCCAATGAGTTGGTTTTGTGGTTTGTTTTGAGTTTGCTTCGGTTTCGTTAGAAATTTACTTTGGAAAAGGGAAAAATGTGCCTCATTTCGAAGCTCCAACGCCTCCGCCTAGGAGAAGTTTCCGCCAGCAAAGAGTGCCGCCCAGATTCGGGACCTATCTCCGTTTCGGGCCTCATGAATCTCGCCTTCAGCATACTTTGTTCTCGCTCTTCTCCGCTGTTTTCTTTCTATTTTTATAAAGCCTAAACGAATGTTATAAATATTTGTATTAAAAGCTTTGAAACACATATAATTGTAGGTCTGCTTAAGATCGGATAGCAAATGAATAGGCACGTTTGTTTAGTGATCTCTGCATCTAACTAATGTGACGACACTTCTATTTCAGGTGATGTATTAATGCCTTATTGCTGCTTCAAGACTTTTCCAGTGCTACGCACCCGATTCATGCTCGCACGCCTATTCAATGTTCGCGACTCTCGCTTCAATATCAGGATCGCACTTCCTATATACCTATTATGTCAGATCCCTCCCATTCATCGTTACTGGGCCATGGTTATTAAGGCTCAAAGTGCTATTCGGGAATCCCTATATTAGATAGGTTTTGAAAAGCTTTATAATACTTAATCATGTCATTTATGCCAATTGAAGTGTTCAAGTCTCTTTTAGTATCACTAATGCCATTTAGAGGTTATTTTTGGTTGTTTTGCAGTGTTTTGTGTACTTGGGAATTGACACGAGACATATGATGAATCATGAAAATTGGAATCAATTGTCAGCCATCAATCTTCAGAAAATAAAAGAATGAAGGCAAAGTGAAGAAAATCAAATGCGATGCAAGAGGAATGAGGAAGTAATCTGTTGAAGATGGTAATTCCAGGAATTTCGCTAAGATTAACGAAAATTTCATTTGGGATTACGAAAGTGTGACCTTAGCGAAAGACCATGATCTTAAGCGAGTGACAATTTTCGCTAATTAAAATTTTCGCTAAAGCACTATTCTGACGAAATTTCAGATTTTCGCTACTCACAGAATTTATAAGCTAAGCATTGCTAATGAAATTGCCGAGAATCTAGCGAATTTCACATTTCCCTCTTGGTGATTTCGCTACCTAGCGAAATTTTATTATCTATGAAATTGTACCATAGCGAGTGTTGTATCACCTTTATGATGTCTTACATGAAGCTTCAATTTTGGTGTATTACTCCTTGTCCTAAATTTAGCCAAATTGTTAGGCTTTATGGTATTTTCATCGGTGGGTATGGCTATATAAGCCCTCCCATTTATGAAAAACAAATTGAGAAGCAATTTTTGTAAGTTTATTTTTGTAAATATCTTTATAGTGGCTTTAGTTAAGGTTTGTGTTTCTCTGTCTCTCTCTCTTTTACTTATTTTCTTGGTATGAGCACCTCTTGGGGATGACGGCTGAAGATGTAATAAGCTCTTTCTTTAATAGAAAGGGAAGGAAATTTGGCAATTGAGTGCGACATATCTTGGAGTTTGACCATCTTGTGTTAAAGGATTCTGAGTCTTGTGTTTTATGGCTACTATCTTCATTTAGGGTTGAATATAGTTTTAATGTCATTAATTTATTTAGTACTTACCCTAAATCTTTCAGGATCACGATTATTATACTTATTTAGATACTAACGTGGTTTTTAGATGGTCTTCTGAGCCCGAAATGATGTTGAATGTTGGGTTCAGCGTAAAGATGCATGAGTGCATGTACACGTGTTATCAAATAGGAGTTGTTTCTAGGAGTTAGAGTTTGCTAGTTAAACGTCAGGTTGTGGCTTGGACTACTTGGTTTGCTTGTCATACTTGAGGATAAAACCGAGGACACTTGTTTGCCCTAAGTTTGAGTTGGTGACCTAAATCTTCAGAAGTTAACTCACCCCATCACTTTCGATTTCTGATTTCGACGGTTAAACTACTTCCTTTGTTTGAAACAAAATCAAAAAAGTCCAAATAGAAAGCCTTGCATGCATATCATGAAATCATTCTTGAGATGAAAACCTATCCAGTGTTGACCCTAGACCACTATCTTCTTGTTAGCTTATTTGTGGTAGGAAGAACACAGAGTATATAAATTTTGTTGATTTTAGCTCGACTACATTATTGAATCGAGTAGGCAAACATTCCATATGATAGTATTTGAATAATAGACAATATGAAACCAAAGTGTATGGTAGTGTACCCTCAGTACCTTATCGTATAAGAAATTTAAATAACTAATCCTCGGGAGATATAGAATACTCTGACATATTAGATTATTTTTAAATGTATATTATAATTGAGGATATAGAAGTAGATCATATATTACATGTTTTCCCCTTAAGCTATAAGTTTAGCATATGTGTTTCATCAGGTGTGGAGTCTTAGAGGGTCGTCGAAGACATTTAGCATTCGATAGGGCCAACCACGACGATGAAGTCTTGATGCAAGATTATGAATTAGTTTTGTTGTAATGAAAATGAAAATGTAATATTTTGAAGAATGGTCTGAACCCATTGTAAAAATACACAAGTAGTTAAGACACCAATTATATAATATGCAGGGTTTAAGCACCACTGATGGAAGTTTTGCAAGTTTATGTGTTCCATAATATGCTTGAAATGGGCTCACTAATGTCGGGTTAATAGTTCCTACTTGCATACAGGTGCGCCCCTCATGACATAATTGGGGCAAGTTAAAAATATCGGTTTAAGCCGGATATGTGAGGTACTTCAGTTTTATGGATATATCGGATATAATATGGAATACTACTCGGTGAATATTACATGAATATCATTCAGAAAATTAATAAAATACTTTGAAATTCATGAAAATACTTTGTAAAAGTATAAAATGACATTAATAATCAAATATATCATTGATGATATTACATTCATGATGTTATTTCAAAAATCAAATGAAAGATGGTGTTATCTCCATTACAGCATTTAATGAAGGATCTCATCTTCTTGAAGGCAAATACTCATATTGAGACATAGTGTTTAGATAATAGTAGTTATAGGATCGAACATGCATGCATAATATCTTGACTTATGCCTAACCTCTCCATTGATAGGAAATTAGGAGGTTCTTATATGTACTTGTTTAAAAATCTTACATTGCATTTATAGTGGAATTTTGGAATGACGTTATGGATTCGAGGGCTGATTCGTCATTATATTCCTGATGGAACTGAAGGAGTAATAAGAAAGAGTGACATAACTCTCATTATGTAAGGAGGAAGCGTTAGCATCATTGGATGAATCAACATGTTAGTCATCGATGCTCATGAACTCGTAATAAGCGGAATCCTCATTATGACGTGTCAATCATTCTTAAATCGACCTCATGTGGCTCGATGGCTCGAAACCTATACGGCTCTCTAGACTAAATGATCTTCATCTTATTAACAGCATGGCCAAGTGTTGCACAATGGACCGATTTCGATGGATATTAACTGTTATCCCCGATGCATTATCCCTGTGTCCATTTTCCAATTATCATTACCATCATTGGTCCCCCTTTCCTCTTGAGCCATATACCATGGTAGAGTACGTAGCGATTACTACTATATAACCTTGAATCAAAAGAGGGTCGAAAAGTGACAACGGGTTGAAATGAGTCTCTAGTGTCTGGATTAAAACTTTCACTATGAACTTCTTCAGATAAAACCCGCTCAACATCAACACAGCTGAGCATGTGGCGCTGATTTGTGAATGAGATTTCCATTTCATCGTCTAAATGGAGAGGTCCCAGCCTATTAGACTAATTAGTTATCCTCTCTTCACCAAACCAAGGATGAAATCTCGGTTTAAACGGATATATCGGTACTTGGATTTCTGGATATAGCCGGTGGATATTTTTGTGAATATCGATATATCGAGTGCGTGTATTTGTGATCAGTATAGCAGTTTGATCGAGTGAGGTTCAAATCTGGCCATTTAAATATATCTCGTATAATAGATATATCTTGGATATTTTGCAAAAAATTAAACTAACGCGGCGTGTACCCACGAGATATGATGTTTCCACGATATATGATTAGCTTGGAAATATATAGCGATATATATCGGTCATCGCGATATCGTGTCGAACATCATGATATCGGATATCGGAGATATCGGCAGATATATGGACTCATTTTCATCCACATAAACTCAAGCAAATGTGGAGTAAAACAAAAATTTGTCTTTTTCATCGAAACTTTATGGTCTACCTTTGCATATCTCCATATCTTACAGTTTCATGTTAGTAAACAAAAACTAATTATTTGAAGTAAATTAGCTAATAGATTTCTTTGTTTTCTTGATTCAAAACAAATGTGAATTAATTCTCTCCATGTTAGAATGATCTGGTTTGGAAAGAATTGCTTAAAATGAAATTCACTCAATGTGTGAGCACTTGGGTTTCCATACATAAACCACCATTTAGTTTGCAATAAAAATACTAACATTCAAAATCTAATAACATAACATAATATCAATGGACTTTACTTTTAAACTTTTAATGAGAAAGCAACCTCATTGGGAATCATTAAATATCTTAAATTATATTAACATTTAGATCACCAAATCACCTTTTGGCATCTAAAGGCATTATAGGCTGTGAATTCAAAATGAACTTGTCAAATCGATATATGTGTAAGTGTGACAAAATGATTCTGAATCGATTAATTAGAAATATAACCTATTGAGTGTACCTCGTTTCCAATATTACCAAGACTGTAGTAGTAGAGATGATTTTCAAATACTTTGCTGACATTGGGAACAGCTCGAGTCCTCTAACTCGGGTCTATGTGGAATCTTTGATTAGATAATATTCTACAAAAGTGATTTAAGAATTAGTATGTGATAAAGGAAAATAATATGCATTAAAAGTGATTATCATATTGAATAGTTACCTGTTGTATAAAGAGGATGTTTCAGGGTTTTATCCCAATGATCTGCGTTGATTTTTTTGACCCATTCTTTAGCTTTGAGTGCATGTAAGCTTGCCTTCATCACTCGATTCAACTCCTTCACATAAATGGAATTTTTGGGACGATTTGAATCAACAATGCAAAAGAACTATATATAGTGCCTCTAGATTGACACTGAGTTAGACCTTCTCCCAACATGGATGATTCCTTATAGGTCCTTCAACCTCACGTCCAGCCTGGTCTGTCGAAGCTTGTGAAGCCCATTCATCAACTAATAAGATCTTCTTCAAATTAGCCCTCTTTTAGAAGACTTGTTAGGGTGATGTAATTTATCTGCAAAATCTTGTGCCCCTGGACTCTAACCACCACAAACCTTTCTCATTGTTGCAAGCAACCAACCATGATTGTAGATGAAAGTTTGTGATCTTTATTCATATTATTGAAGTAATCAATTAGAAAACTATTTCGTTTACAGTATCTTCAAAACATAAAAATTGTTAATGTGATACACATAGGTCAATATAAATTGTACTTCTTCATTAACAATTTCCTAGCCGTCGCAATATTGATCCATTATGTAACAATTTGCACAACATTTGCCATGACTTCCTTTATCCGTCTTTCAACAAAACATAAATGTATTTGTTTGTCTTTGATATTTATGCATCACTTGGACTTAAGAAAAATTATGTTTCCTTTACAATATATGAGTGGCAGGTAGTAATTTATTAGGACCGATCAGCATCCATCTACATAATTGCACCATAGTCTTTCATTTCTCCATTTGGAGATTCACATAATCTTCGGACTTATACTCCATATCCAAATATTTGTTTTTGATTTCATATGGAGAGGATCGGCCCATCGTTTCTTTGATTGCACCTCCTTTAAAAGATTTTTTAATGTCACTCTTTTATCTTCAGCATTAGAAGGTTGTACCAATAATGGAGCAAGAAGGTGGTGATGGATCCGATTGTCTCACACTTTGAGATCTTTGTGCCTTACTAAAATCAGTTGGATGTGATTGTGAGTCTACCCTATTGCAATTATATATATTAGAAATGTTTTGTAAATCTTGTTATAACTATAATAATGAATTTAAGTTGGAAAGATTTACCAATTTTTCTTTGCCTCCTCATAAACCTTTTCTTCACATTTATCGATTTCATTCACTAGCTTTGCAAGCACGACATGTTGCTCGATAGTCAGCTTGCTCGTCAGGGTTTATGTCAGCCGGATACATATAAACATCAATCTCTTCCTCCTCATTTTCGTCATCATCATCATCACCATCATCAAAGATATGTCTATGGCTACCACCCATTGTGTCTCGCAGTTCAGCTCGAATTTCTTCAATATTTGCAGCTTTCTTCGCTTTGGCTTTATTCATTTCAACTAAAAGTTGTCTCATTTCTTTTTTAAGCCGGGAGCGCGTTAGGATAACTGCTGTTTGGGTGTGGATGCCTGTGATAAGTGAAATTTAAACCGAGTAATTCATGGCTTTCCCAATCGTATTCCTGAAAAAATTGCATATGATGTCATTTATATTTCCACTTGATAGGTGTACAATATTTCTAAGCAGGATCACGACCTCTAGTATTGCTTCCACTTCCACTATCCATCCTATAAACTTCAATAATTGTAATCAATTCATATTCATAATCTCAATCTACATATATAGTTGCATCAATTCATATTACATTAATTAACAATTTATTATATTTATTATTCATAATCGCTATTAAGTGTCCCCAAGTTATAATAAATATCTAAATATACATAATATATAATTTATATTCATACATTAATTAACAAATTTTATATTTCATATTCATAATCTCAATCTAAATATAAGATTGCATTAATTATCATAAGTTAAATAAAATATGTTTTTAGATTAATTAACAATTTATTATATTTTCTTTAAAAACAAATAATTTATTATATTTCATATTCATAATTGTAATCTATAGAGTCTAAAGTTATATTAAATATCTAAATATACATAATATATATATATATTCATATTTCGCCATTAATTCAAACAAATTTTCATATTTCACTCTTCATAATACTCAATCTAAATATAAAGTTGCACTAATTATCACTAAGTTAAGAAAATGTGTTTTTACATTAATTAACAATTTATTATATTTCATATTCATAATCGTAATCTAAGTCTAAAGTTATATTTAAATATCTAATATACATAATATATATTCATATTCATACGTTAATTAACAAATTTTTATATTTTTATATTCATAATCTCCAATCTAAATATAAAGTTATTAATTATCATAAGTTAAAAGAAAATATGTTTTTCTTTAATTAATATAAAATATCATAATAATATATGTTCATATTTCATATTCATAAATAATCTAAATATAGACTTAAATTAAATCTTAATCTAAATAAACTAAAATTAAATCTTAATCTAAATATAAGCAATCTTAATCTAAATATAAACTTAAATTAATTCTAATAAAAATTGCACCAAATGTAAAAAAAATTTTAATTAACATAAAACTATACAACAAAGTTACAAATTATGTATTGAATGAAACTTGAACACCAAAAATTGACAAAATATTATTCTCAGGAGCTTGCATATCAAGAATTGTTTGAAGATAATGGATGAGTTTGATATGAAAATTATTAGTGATTTTAGGGCTATTCATAGATTTTTCAAAGTCAAACTAGCTGTTTTTTGGTCAAAACCCCTTTAAAAATGAATCCTGGCCGTTGGATTTGATTTTGGATCAAATTTGACCGTTAAATCTTGATCTAGCCGTTATAAATCAATTCTGGTCGTTAGATCAAGTCAAATATTCAAAATCCACCGTCAGATAAAAAATATAGTCGTTGGAATCAAATGGATTGAAATCTGGTCGTTGGATCAACACGGATTGAACTATGGTCGTCAAATCCGCATGCAGCCGTTGGATTTTGAATTTTTGAGACGAAATCTCAGCCTTCCACGTGTCCAATAATTCTGGCCGTCAAATCATGATCGATTTTTTACCGATATATCGACAATATTTGTCGGTATCCACCGATATATCTGTCAAAAATGGAAAAATCGGCACCAGCAAGCGTGTTTGCTCCACACACTGTTTTGTATCCGATATTGTGTCTGATATATCGGTTATTTACCGATATATCGACGATTTTGGTCGATATTTTCTGATTATAGCCGTTATTCGACTTCGTTCTTGATATTGTGTCAGGCTGACTACCCAGAAAGTGTCGGCGATATGCAACATTCCCCAGCGGTCGAGGGAAGGGCGTTACATACACGGGGGTAGGAAGGACAAGTGTCGTGATGCCATTTCGAGCTTTGAGGGACAGATTTCCAAGCTAGAGTTGGGTGTGGCGAACCTGAGGGGATGCGGACCTTTTCAGACCGCGCATTGAGGAAGACGGTAGAGGATCTGCGGGAGATGGGATCAGGACTTTCAAAGGTAATGCAAAGGCTCCTCTCGGTTCACGCGGTGTCACCTGAGGGAGTTCATTGCTTTTCAAGATAAGATCTTAGTGTGCTTCTTAGGTTGGGTCGAGGGTGGATGCGCGTGGCGAGAGTCACATTGGAAACTTAGGATAAATGGCGGAGTTAGCCATTTGTAAGGTCGCGGTATCAGCTCGGGTTATGGCTACTCACGAGGGTTTAGAGGATAACACACAGAGGCGGGAGAAGAGGTGTCTCAATCACTGCCCAGAGTATAGGGGCGAGGTGCCACTACCTTTGGGGAGAAGGCAAAGGGGCGGGTGGAATTTGCGTGAGGCGGGGTGCTTCATATCGGGTAGTTCAGCGTTTGTGAGGAATGCATCGAGAGGGAAGCGCTCGATACTCTAATCAAGAAAGCAAAAAGAAGAGGAGGATGCGCCCAGGTTCAATGCAATTCATGTCAATGCCCGAGGTTGGTCAGTAGGGAGTGAGAGGCGAGGGGCGAGCTATGGTGCCAGTCCGTGCAGACAGGGTGCTAAGGAAGAAGGCAATGGGCCGAGGAGGGACTGACAGTCGAGCCTCTCGAAGATGGGTACCGGCGACGGGTTGGAAGCTCTCGGGAGAGCGAGGTGGAACTACCCTGGGTGAGGCCAAAGGGTCACTAAAGACAGGGTCCCTCATGTGAGAAAGTCACTTGGTTTAGTGGAAGGGTTATACAGTGGAAGCTAGTAGGAACATAAGAGGATCTTTGTATGAGTAAGTTCGCGAATTGGATTCTACGGTTTGAGTTCGATGTATCGATAGGGTCATCAATGACATGGGTGGAGGAGAGTGTCACGCCCTCTTTCTCTTATACACACCCTCATATGGGAAGGATCCCTCCATGGGTACAAATGAGCCCCTTAAGACTATATATAAGATGATGGAATGTTCTAAAGACTTGTGGATCTCTCTTGAGACCAAAATTGTGCTTGGAAGGTTCACAGAAGACCACGGAGAAGTCCACGCATGTGGAAAGATGTAGGGAGACTATAAAATGTATGAGAGAATGATTTAGAATCTTCATGGTAGTCTTGGCACATGCAGCGCATGCTACGATGTTCTAGAATATTCTTAAAAGTCGGAACCATCTGGGTTCCTAGATAATTCCTAAGGTGCCTATAAATGGGAGGCCCTCATTTGGCGAGGCACTACCCGGCCAATCAACAAGAGTTAGGAAGCTTCAAGTATTGTAAAGGATTTTCCATCATTAAGAGTTCTTTCATTCAAAGTATTACTCTTATGTTCTCTTAGCATCCCAGAGTCGGGTGGTGCTTAGCATAGTAAGCTAGGTGATGTACTTGAGAAGTGATTTAGCAACATCCAAGGGGTTGTCTAAGTGCCGCACAAGGCTTAATAGGAAGACTAGCTAAGTCCATGACATTAAACTCTAAAACCATGTTAAACGACCAATTGTCTTTAAAGGACTCGTAGAATTTAAGTTTAATATGAATAGCATGTTTCCCACATGTGTAGCTTTTAAAATTTATACCCTAGTAGTTTATTACATGTTTAGAGATTATGTACTAGAAGTAAAGTTGCATTTTTAGGAATTTAAGGGTCAAGGTTAAAATGGTAATTTGTAAAAATGAGACCCAAAAAGGTCATAACACAAGGAAGATGATATGCTATTGGAATTTAGATAGGATTGTTGTGCTAAATGGAATAAGAATTGAGGACTAAAATCTGAGAAAATTTAGAAATTGGGTGGATAAGACCCAATATTGGCCTTATGATAAGACCAAAATATCTCATTTTGGCTTTGGCTAGGGCATGGTTTTGGGGAGAGAAGCCATTCTAGGTTGCTTTTCTCCATTTATTCAAGGTTCTATTTGGCTCAAGGAGAAGGAAGGGAAAGAAAAGGAAAAAGAAGAAAGAATAAGAGAAGTTCAAGAAGATTAAGGTTTGGAATATCTCTTTTTGTATGGAACTTTGGTATGGAACTCATGTTTGGAAATACTTGTCTAAGTTGGGTTAGGAAAACCCTAACTCTTCAATACATGTGTATTTTGGTTGGTTTAAGTCGGTTTGTAACTTTGTTTGAAATGGTTTGATTTGGTTACAAGATTTAAATGAAAATGGCTGTGGCCATTGACTCGGCCTGACCTCCGCCTGGCGTGGGGTACGCCCTAGGCGTATGGCTACGCCTAGGCGAGAGGTCCCTACCTAGAGCGAGACACAGTCGAGTTTTCACGTTCCTACAGTCCCGCCTAAGGCGTAGGAACCCACACACAGAGCTAAGTAGTAGTCTTCACGCTGGGCAGTATAATTCAGGTTTGATTTCTTTCTTAGGTTAATTTGGAATCTTATTTACTCTTTGTTTGGACTTCAGCGGAAGATATTTATGGCATAAAGTGGATTAGGTGAGGATCTAACAGTGAATGAAAAGTCAGTACAAGTATAAAAGTTATATGAAAAATACTTTTATTACCTTAGAGCAAATATAACAAACTCGATAATGGAATATAATTATGTACTGTATCGGAGACGGATAGTGAATGAATAAGACTTTATCTGACCCGGTGCAACGGCACTCCTGGTAGTGCTCGACATATTACGTGGACCGGACACGTCTCTATTCAGTCTGACGACACTCTTGAGCCAGTGCTACGACATACATTACGTGGGCAAGCACGTCTCTGTTAATGCGATAGTACTCCTGCGTTGTCTTTACAACACATGTTACGTGAATGAGCTACGTCTACTGTTCGGTACTATCACCGTGCCTTTAGGTACCTATTATTATTCGCGTCTCATTCATTGTTCACGGTCTTTATAGGAAAACATTTATATGATAGAATCTGAATAATGGGCAGAAGAAAGCACGAGAAAATCAGTTATGTTAACGTAATATGCACTGCAGTCATTACATCTATGAATCTACATTACGAAACCTACGGAGATCATGAAATTCCTTTACAAGAATTATATGTCATATGAAAACTCACACATTTATAAGTGCATTTGTATGTAAGCTTCGACATATGCATTATGTTATGTGTCTCCACATAATTATGGACCCTCCAGTGGTCGTATACGTATCTGTTTCACACTAATTATAAGCTTAGCAGGTGTTTCATCAGTGAAGATGCTGAAGAGAACATCAGGGCATTCGCGTCGTCAAGGAGCTAACACAGTATTAAGTCTTCACATGATGTAGGTTTTTATTATGTTTTGCTAAATATAAATGTAAAGTTTTATAGTGGAGTTTGTATAAGCCTGAGTAAATGGGACTCGGCATGTACATGTGAGATATTTTAGAAACACCTTCACGATGTGGTAGTTTCTGAGTTATATTACGATATAGATTTGTTTATTGAAATTGGCCCACCAATGTCAGAAAGTTAGGTAAATGAATCCAAGTCCCGTACCGCGCCCCCTATCTTCGCCCAAACAGGGGTAGGGGCATGACACACATTTTCAAGTTAGGTCGGACGAAATTCAGATCACCTAACTCTTATAATATTTCATACTAATATTGTAAGGCATAAGTTAGAAAACATTTTGGCGGTCATGTTTTAGTGAAATGATTTTGAGCTCTAGGATTTCATTTGAGATGGGCGACAAAGATTTGGGTGGCAATGGACATGACATAGGGTTGATCATATCATGTAAATGAGGGCGCGGAATGAAGTGAGCGAAAGTAGAAATGATCGACTCAGCGTTTAAAATGAAATATCTACGTACATGAATCACGTGTAAACATTTAGAATCTCAATTGATATGATTAGAGGAGGAGCTTCTTCTTTTCCTAGGGATTTCAGAACACCAGTCATCAATTTGATTTGTAAATAAAATAAGTTTGAATAAATATATAGAATTATTTATCAAGTTTACATCCACATTTTTTTCGAAATGATTGCTTGGATCATGAAGTGTTATTTTACAACACATTCCCATGTATTTATAAATTTGTACTAGTCGTTGAATAGGAGGGGTGATTTTTGTCATTTTTACTTGAAATCACCCCTTCACCACTTCTCCAGATCTAAGTTTTTTCAATAAGTGATTTATTCATGTCGATATAGAACTTTGGTGTTTGTCACCCATTTATTCTGGCGTATTTTATCCACCAACATTTACGCAGTAACGAATTGAATCATCCAATTAGCTTTTCATAAGCTTTCGCATTGATTGTTCAAATGACAAAATTCATGTGACACCCCAAATCCAGGAGTCAATTTTTTTGCTGTGCCAGATGATGCAATGGCAATGAGAATGCCTTGGTGCCGCAGCGCCAGGCCACTCACATCCTTGGCCAGCGTAGTCTTGGTGTCTGCTCGCTCCGGGCGTGCGCCACGCGTCCCTGGCCTTGCTAGGTGCGGCGAGGCTCTTTGTAGTGGCATTTTTTGCTTGTCGTCTTGGCGCCCGACATCGACACACCCCGACCGCACCAGATCGTGTGACCCATTTGTGGCGACGTGGAAATCTCGTATCCTAAAATTCTGCAATACCGCTGACGTGGGGAAGAACTGTCGTAATGAGAGAATTCTCTGTCGCAACGTGAGAAGAACTCTGTCGTGACAGAGAATTCTCTGTCTCGACATAACTCCTCTTTCGCGCACACCTCGATCGAGTGCACGCCCAGGGTGTGTCGCTACACCCCCAACCCTCGCACGCCAGCTCCGTCATGTGCGGCAAAATTTTCTGTCACGGTCAACTCTGTCGTGACACAAATTTCTCTGTCGCGAGTCTCGCGACATAGTTTTCCTTTGCCCGGCGATTCTGTCTATGAAACCTCCACAGCCAGCGTGCCATGACACATTATACTGCATGCGTGACCTAAATTCTTTGCCTAAGGCCAAATCCACGGCGCGACACCACATCCCGCTGTCGCGACATGGGATAAAATTCTGTTCTGACAGGAGAGGAATTCTCTATCGTGACGAAACGCCACGAAAATGGGTAATGTACTCTTTTGCATTTTCTGCGCTAGCCATCTTACCAATGCATTTTCATGCAATATTCTTGCCTTTATACAAATTCTAATGAGTAAAAACACAGAATCTAATAACACTACATTGAACAAGTAGAAAAATAAGTTTTTATTCTGAAACTTCCCATTTATATACAAAGCTGGATATTCTATTCGAGAGATATTACGAGAATACATGATTAATATGCCCTGATCAGGCCTTTTCCACAACAATTCTGGGCGTGTTTCATTCCCTGTGTACCTCAATACCTAAAATATTTTCATGTTAGGGTGAAGCGATCTTGCAGTGAAAAGATTATCACATAAGGGCTACTCTCACAAAAGCAAGTCTTCAAATGCGATGTCGTGCCACGTGCACCACATTATACGGAAGAATCTGATCTTACATAGATATTTCATGTCGTGAATGAGATGGGAGCTCGCCGTGCATGGCAGTCACGGTAGGCACCACTTTCACATGCAAATCTTAAGTGGCAGAAAACACTATCGATGGTGTTTCGCGATGACTCTTTTAACTCAAACAAAATCTTTTGTTTTAAAACTGAACCCATTGAAATCCTCAGACGTCATTTTGATTTCATCAAATAAAATTGTGTTATGCATTTGTAGACCACGCAGTTTGAGTTTACAACTTTGCAAGATGTCAGCGCGCACCTTTTTCACTTATTTTACGGTATTTCCTGCTTTAGATGAAAAGTAAGTAGCCAGCTTATAAAATGAATTGGGTCTTTCACCACCAGGGGTTTCAGCCCCATCTTGCTCCATGTACATATTTTTTTCATGTTATGCAACCGTAAGTCTCGATTTTGGACGTTGTCCCATTTTCAAGCTCACCACACATTCACCAAGAATGGTGAATAAACATTACCTATACACACACACAGGCTGAAAAAATGTGAAATTTACATTTGTCAATGTCAAGTGGTAACTAAATTTGCTTAAAATGAATTCAAAGAGTAAAATCATTAAATCGTCGAGATCTAGAAAATTTCCGGTTTCCAACCAAAATGACCGTTATACCATTTTTTTCAAAAAAATTGAATTTTTCCCAAGTTTTACAATTCAAATTGACAAAGTCATCATATCAAAACATATTCATTAATGTGTATACATATTCTTTTTTAATACTATTAACCTGGATATTTTGCCATCTTAAAATTAAATCTCTTTTCAAAAAAAAAAAAAGTTATAGTAATATCTTCCTTAGAAGCTCGAAACCTATCCATTTCCATATGCCATTGCCCCCACAGGGAGTAAAGAAATAGCCCAGAGTGATAAAATACTTAGTTAAATAAAAATATATGAAAATGTAAGTGAGAATCATGTGGAAAAAATGAATGAACATCCTAATAGATTGATTACCTATTCTCATTTTCTATCCTAAATAGAGGGAGGGAGAGAGACTTTTGCTTGGTAGAAAAGGAGAATAAATATCAATAGGGATATGAATTAAATAAAAATAAGTACCAACTTACATGAATAATATTCATCTTCAAGGGGAAAAGTAATGGAGAGGAAATCAATTTTAGGATACAAAATTGACGTATTAGAAAGAATAAGTCATTTCCTTTATCATAATGGAACAAAACCCAAACCTTAGAAAAATCAATCCCCTCCTCAAATGGAAAAGAAAACTTAGAAACTTCCTCTTCCTCCATCCAGCAAAGAAATTTATTTTCCACATTATTCAGACTTCATTCCCATCTCTGCATTATACAATTTCATACTTTAGACGCCCGCTCCGTCCACTTTCGCCTCAACCTCAATGGATTGAAGAGAGGCTGCGGGCAAGAATGATGAAATCATTTATCATTGTTTAATCAGATTTCGGATCACATATGGGAGAATACATAATGGTTGAAATAAGCCAACTCACTTGCAAAGAAATGCAAGTATTGAGGTTTACAGCATCTGGTATGGGGAAAAACAGGGTACATAATGCCCACTCATGGAGGATATACATACAGAGGACTACATTATATCCCATTGCATGTGTGGATATCAAAATTAAGTTTCATTTTTAGGTGTAGATTTTGTATTGTCTCACTATGTTTAGAACACCAAAATTAAGACTAGAAAAAAATATATTAAGGCTCATTTGAAACCCAGAAAGTATTAAGGAAATGTGAAATAAAGAAATTTTGGAGGAAAATACTTAATAAATTAATTTTATATATTTATTAAAATAATTTTATTTATTTTTCTCTATTATATATAAGGACTAAAATTTTAAATATGAAACTTTTTAGGAATTTTGATTTTCTTTTATTTTTCCAACTTCTTGAAATATGAAAAAATGTTTAACTTGTGTTTTTAAGTACTTTCCAGGTTATAGGAGCTAAGGAAAATAGTTTCCATGCTTAGCTTCTTATGAAAATATGACAAAATAAAAATAGTTAAGTTTATACATATTCAAATTATTTATTATTTACATAAAGGTTACAATAATTTATTTTAGTTTAAAATAATATACAAGTAAGTACTAACACAATTTAATTTTCCAATTTTTCTTTCATACTTTCTCTTATTTTCTTCCCCTAGCATTTTCAAGCACAAATTTTTTGAACCAAAGACAGTCTCAATGATTTTAACCAATTAACCACTATAGCAAACCACCTATACATATTCAAATTATTTAATATTTACATAAAGAGTTACAATAAGTTATTTTAGTTTAAAATAATATATAAAATTAAATTCTTTGATTTAAATTTCATTTTTTTCTTTTCCTTCTACTTTCTCTTTATTTTCTTCCGCCACAAGCATTTTCCTTCAAATTTTTTGAACCACAAAACCATCTCAATGATTTAAGCCTTAATCCAACCATACAATAACCATGAATTGAGCCAATAAACTGGACTCTTTATATTATTTACTGCATGTGACAATGAGTTCCTTAGTGTACATGGGACGGGGAGTTATACTACGTTACTTATTTTTCATTTCATTGGAAAATCAAGATCTTTTTTCTTCACTTTGGTTTGTAAACGTCAAAATTCTGATTCACTTTAATATAGCTTAAATGTGGTTGAGAATTTTCTTAAATCATCTATTGCATCATTTTTAGGCATCAGATAAAGCTTAAACATAAAGAAGGAGTATAAGTGTCAAAGCCCAGGCAGTGCAGATGAAAGATTTTCCAATATCGTGGTGGCTTGCTTTTATCTTGGCCAGAGCTTGATCTCATCAATGTTGCAAGAGGTCAATGGTATATCTTTCATGACCAGTCAATCCTAATTGTGTCCGCATCCTCATGAGCTTAAGAGCAAAGTGGAACAATACCCCATTCACAAAGTTACTGCGGTATGAATCCTCTAAAAACTTTGGCAATCACCTTTAACCATATTACACATTATAATTATTTAGAGGAACAAAAAAAAGAAAACAACTCAAAACGTAGATTGCAAGCGGCCATATTCAGATTCTTACCAATAGCATGGGACCTTGGCATTAATCTCAGGGCTTCCACTTCATAATTCAGCTCCAGCCAGATAATCATTATCATGATTAGCAGCCTTGTATTTTCCTGTAACAAAGATTCATAGCTTTGTTTTAATAATAAAACAAGTAGATATATAGATTGTCTGCAGTAAGAAATTAAGGATTTAGTTGTATAGATTGTCTACAAGGAAGAAATTAAGGCATTGATTAATCCACAAAATATAGCTACAGTTGCAAAGTTCCATATATTTTGACAGAGGCAGCATCATAAACTTTAAGAGACTGTTGGGAATGCAGAAAAAAGGGGAATCTTAAATTGATTTTGTCAAGCCTTTTATGGTGTTGAATGACAAGCTCCTATATTTTTTTAAGGATCAAATATAACAATCAACAGGTTGTTTCAGTCTCAAGAAATAAAATCATATCTGTATAAAGATATTTAATTGCATTGAAGTGCAGATGGTTAGTCAGAAACTTACCATTGCCGCATCAAAAACAGAGAGTTTCTCTCCTGTAGGAACATGAAGGGTCTTTGGGCCCACTTCCCCGTTCAAGGCTGACAAGGCGGATATTAGCAAGGTTCCCCCTTGCCATCACTTCATCATTGCCACAGCCGAGAAACGCCGCAAATTGAGTCCCTTGCGGCTCCGCACGGTCAAGGAGATACTTCACGCTGGGGCTGTCTTTATGGATCTTTCACCAGGTGAAATGTGGTCTGTTGTAATACTGTCGCCAAAGTTCAACAAAGCAGTAAGCATCCTTCACTCCATGGGCTCCAGGAGGATCCATGGTCATGTTTAACTGAAATATGGGTTCATGAATGTAGGAGTTGATTTGGCCTCCCCATGAATACAAATTAACCAGCTGGAACTGATAACTCATTCACATTAGATTGCCTTTGGTATTAGCTTCCTTGTACTTTGAACATATCAGGCAGCACACTGGATTGAACAACCTACATAGCACATCTCCCAAGTTAATTGGATCAGGTCACTATCAACAAGGGCGGATCTACATGTTACAATGGGGTGTCAACTAACACCCACAAAAACCTTTATAAGTCTTTTTTTTGGCCCTTTAAAAAAATTTATTAGCGGCAACCCCAAATTTTCAGTAAAATCTGGATCAACCCTAGATATGAAATAACATAAGATTATCACAATTTTTTTGTATATACTATTAGCCTATTAGCCTATTATAATCCAGGATAAATATAAAATCCTGGATCACCCTAACTATCAAAGCTTTATAACATAACAAATTCATTGTTAGCTTTGACAGTCTCAAGACTGTCTACCTACCTCCACAATTTCTTCTGTAGATGGCCAGATATCCTTGAAGTATACACTCTTACCATCCTTCCCTGTTCCAATGGGCTCCTTCTCAAAGTCAATGTCAACCTGGAAAGTGATTTGAATAAGTTGCAGATGCAATGGGTTAAAGAAATAGTACTGCAAAAAGTAAAAAATACTTCCATAGCATATAATGGGTTGCAATCCTTCTAATCATAAATTCAGTACCAAAAATTAAAGAAAAACACAAAAAGAATTGAAAGAATACTGTACAGTAGAGTAGATACAATGAGTTAAAAATGGGTACTAAAATAAAATACTTTGTAGTATATATAATTTATGGATGGAATTTAGCAATCCTTCTAATCATAAATTCAATTACAAAATTAAAACTACACAAAAGAACTAAATAAACAAACATTTAACTACACATAATGACCAAATCAAGCATAGTTTCAACATCTGGCTGCTCATTCTGCAGAGATTTCATGAAGTCGGCACATTGTGAAATTAGAAATTGGGGCCAAACCACTGGTATAGAAACTAGAAAGAACATACCAACTAAATAGGGTTCCCTTCTAATGAACACTCCATTAGATGATATTATCAAGCTCTTAGGGCAACCCATTAAATGCAAAAAGTAGTTGTATACATATATCAAATTGGATTCACTTTCATCTAAAAATCTGTTATTAGTCATCAGAAATCCATAAAATAATATCTTGAAAAATATTCTGAAGGCAAACAGAGTAAAGCCTTATTTGGAAGAGCTTCTTAAACAGTAGACGTAGCATTTGAAGATCAAGTACAACTTTTAAGACGTTTGAAAAAATCACTCAAATGTAGCCCATATTTGCCAACATGATTTATTCACATACTGAAAATGATTTATTCACATTTGAAGATCAATATCAAGTACATTCTGAAAGCAAACAGGGTAAAGCCTTATTTGGAAGAGCTTCTTAAACAGTAGAAGTAGTGATTTATTCAAATCGCTCAACTTTTTTCTTGAACATAGCGTGGGAAGCAGATGTTTACCAAATGTCTGCTTCTACTTCTTCAACTAAAAGCAGAAGTTAAAAGCAATCTCAATCAGACACACTAAGAATGGATTGCTATTTAACAATTTACATGTCTTTCAGGGATGTTGATTAAACATTTATCATTCAACATTCATCTGGTTTGGCAGGATAGATGCTTGACACAATGCAATATGCCCTCTTCCCCACCATTAAAAAAACCTAATTAAGAAAATATGACATAGAAATGCAAAATTCTAACTCATATTCCAGATGGAAGGAGTTAATTTATCGTGAAAAAATGAAGGACATAAATGGTATCCTAGTTGTGGTTCACATCAGTATGTAAGTCCAAGCATATTCAATTCCCAATGTTGCATCAGCTTTTTTTTTTTTCTGTCAAATCTTACAGTAAATATTTAATAGATTTTTCAAAAATATGGACTACACACAAACAACATCTATGACTTATTCTTAGTTATGTACCGTGCCAGCAAGTGCGTATGCAACCACCAATGGAGGGTGAAGTGCTGCAATTAGCTCTTGTCAAGGGGATGAACACGGCCCTCAAAGTTCCGGTTCCCAGAAAGCACAGCAGCTGCAACAATGTCTGCAAAGGAGAACTAGAACAATTTAGATGGACTACACTGCAAAAGGTTTATCCTGAAAAAGAGTAATTGAAAACCTGAAAGTTGCAAAACTTATTCAATAACGATTATCCAAAGCTTAATAGAAAACTCATAGTAATATTCCTTAAGTAAAGACTTAAAATGAATCACCATAACGCTTTCTGTAATTGCAGAAGCAACTGATTCATCTATTTCCCCTGAATTTCCAATACATGTTGTGCAGCCATAACCAACAATATGGAAGCCCTGCTGATTTAAGTATTTTTGCAGCCCACTGCATCAAGCCAATCCAAATTCAAACTCCCTTTTTTTTACTCAACACTTTGCTATGCAAATAAACAAATGTAAAACTGAAGCGGGGAAATTCAAAGGAAATTTTTATATAGACAGCAAGAAATACCTCTGGAGTAAATATTTTGTAACAACACCTGATCCCAAGACTCATTTTTATCCATGCATTTTGACCTTAATGATTGTTTTATGAAAATATTAAAAAGAATACCCAAGCCTATAAATATTTTTCTAATACAAGCTGACCATTCTGAATGGGTACACTTCTTTTCTTAGAACAAAAGAGTGAGATTGAGCAGGGATTAGTCTTAGATAGAAAATATATTTGACCATGACTAACCTGTAAACCAAGTTCACAAGCCTTTTTTGCAACAAGAGCAGCACCAAGCATGACACTTGGGTTTGATGTATTTGTGCAGCTTGTGATAGCAGCAATCACAACACTTCCATGCTTGAGCTCTGCAGGTTGTCCATGGAATGAAAATTCGGCAACTTTGTCCTGTGCTTCATTTGGTATAGCAAAGCCCTGCATTATAGTTCACCATTTAGATAATATGGTACACATTTACTGAAAAAGCAATCATAGAAGAAATAAACACACATGATTGAAATCACAATACAAACTTTACAAGTGTGTTATTGTCCCATTGGTTCCATTCAGTGGCAGGGGCAGCTATAGTGGGGTGTGGTAGGCAGTTGGGGCTCTAAAAGAAGTCAAGGCTCCATCACAGCTCAATGTAAGTTTTTTTTTTCCACCTATTTCGAGCAGAGGCTGCCCCCTCTAAGCTGGCTCTGCCTCTGATTCCATTGTCATTAATGGTATACACAGAAAATAAGAGATTAATATCAACATAGTTCTTGAAGTTATTGCAAAATAATTGCAAGCCAACACAACTTAAATGAAAAAAATTTAAATCAGAATGAGTGCATGGAACCACAGCATATTAGGAGGGAAAACATAAGAAAAGGGCAATATACATAAAGGTTATTATTACTCACTTTAAATCCAACTTTGTTGTCGAGACAAGAATGCCAATCTACTTTCATTTCTTTCAAAGCGACCCGGTCATGAGGTCTGACAATAACAGCAGTAATATTTAGCAGGCAAGGAATTTTATGAATAAAAATTAAATATAAACCAAAAAAGTTAAAAATCAACTAAGCAGAATTAATTTTGTGGAAGTATGTATGAGCACAAAAGCACACCTCTTTGGTCCTGAGACACAAGGTTCAACAGCCTCAAGGTCCAATTCTAGATAAGATGAGTATACTCTTTCTTGTTGAGGCTGAAATCAGAGTGGGAAAAGTTTAATATCCAGATCTTAGCACACATCTTGGCTACTCGACTGAACACTAAAAATGAAATAAACAAGAAAAGTAGTTTCACCTCACTGTGATCAACGAACATTTTATTTGCACGCAGATACGCTTCTATCATTGCCACCTATTTTGATGGAGAAGAAACAGAATTCATGGTATAAACTTTTTTACCTATGAGCGCAACTATATATCAGGTATTTAAAATACTCACAGTCTCATCACTTCTTCCAGTTAATTTGAGATATTGTAAAGTGACATGATCTACAGGGAAGAAGCCCATCGTTGCTCCATATTCTGGAGACATATTGGCAATAGTGGCCCTATCTGCTAGTGAGGTTCTGCCATGCCACGTTGCCTGCAACACAAACACCGATATTAAAACCTTAATCTAACTGGGACAGAAGTGTGCCGATTGAACATAAATTGAATCAGCTTCATAAGCATCAAAATACCATAGAACTCAACAAATTTGCCAACAACACCATGCTTCCTCAGCATCTGTGTCACGGTTAAGACCAAGTCGGTAGCTGTGACACCATTGTGCAATTTTCCATAATTAAACCAACAACCTTAGGTAACACCCATGCTCATGGCTGGTCACATTGAAGAATATATACCATTAGAAACATATGCTCGGGTGGGAACATGCACATGAGAACTGGATGGGTTTAGTAGGCAACAAATTATAACACAAGAAATAATTGGATATATGATGGATCAGAATGCTTTTGAGGCCCATACCATATACCATGTTATATGGTCAAACTATACATATAAATGAAAGTGTAACTACATATGCAAAAAAAGAACACACACACACACACACACACACAAAAATATACAAGTACAGACAGATGGAGTACTTATGACAATAAAACAAATACAAATAAAATTAAGAGATCAAAAAATGACAAAAAGAGAAAAATGAACTACATAAGAATGCACCATGCAACATAAACGCTAGACAAGAGATTGTATACCTCATTAAAAATGTCTATCGCTAAGCATAGATACATGCACATCCTTTCAGTTCAGTTATTCATAGAGAAGGAGAAACTGGATAGAACATTGTCCATAGAATGAGCATAGAACAGATGAAATGGAAGTGGCTCTTCTAGAACGCCAAGTAATTAGCATATAACAATAGAGCTGAAGAATAAGCTTTGTTGGAATAGAATGTTGGATCATACTTTCTGAAACAGAATGGTTGGCCCTTGAGGAAAAAGATTCTCATAGAAAGCATGGCTGAAATATGGACAATGAGGTGGATGACAGGTAATAAATGGCACAATAGGAGACAGACACGTCTAGAAGATGCTGATGAAAGCAAGATGAAAGGAAAACAAGTGAGATGGTTTAGACAAGACAAATGAAGACTACTACTTGGGCCAATAAGAAGCAATTTGCAAGGACAAGAAGAGAAACACATGACTTACTATGATTCAACAGAAAATGGCCGCAGATAACGGTGAGATAGAAAATCTGTAGCCAACCCCATATTTTCCAGGTATAGGACTTGGTAGTGTTGAAGTATGCTGTTGATTCAATCCTAGGCATAATAGGTGTCTTCAGGATTATACTGGAAATTTTGGCAGTAAATAACACAAGATTATGAAGTTCAAATCTTGGGACTGGAAAAAACATTTATCACTGTAAGACAAGATTAACTACCTGACCAAGCATTGCTGCCTCTGCTTCAATACTCAACTCCCCAGCCATAAACTCCTAACCCAGCCAATCATAGCGTTGTATGGGAATCAGTCCTCAACCACACTATCAGGGTAGATCAAGCCATCTGCATTAAAAACTACTGTCCAAGATATTCCAGATTAACCTGAAATTTCACATGTCAGCTTAACCCAAGCCAAATCCATCAAACATAGACACTATGTAGAGAATCAAAGAAATGTGAAACACAAGTTCATTCTGCCTGAATAAGATATCAATTTACTAAACCACATAAATAATACAGGAAAAAAAGGAAAAATACTTTCAGCACACTACAGTAGCTTTTTTTTCTTATATGGGTAAATATTTTACTTTTTTTTTTTTTGTCCCACACTAGACGTAAACCTAGAACCTTCCATAACCCTACCCAACCCTTTACCACTTGAGTCAAGCCTCAAGAGCTTCAGTAAACTACAGTAGCTCTGTCACGGTGAAATAGACTTGAGCAAATACATCAAAGAGTTGCTATATATGATCTTGTGACTCTATCTGAAAACTCCATTACCTGATGCACAATACCAGAACCAGGGGGAACAACAAGCATGTTACGGAAAGCAGTAGATCCCCATTTAAGAAAAGCAAATCTCTCCTTGTTTCTCTGGAATTCAAGCTCCATATTTGCCTGCACTGCATTTTCTGACCTTGCTACATCAACTTGAACTGAATGATCAACAACAAGATCGACAGGAACCTGAAGGCAACAAAAATTTTTAGAGCAATACATTTCAAATAAATCTTAACAAAAAATCCAGTACAAATGACTACGATAGTGCACCATGACTACCATGTCAAGAGAACAAGTTTCATTACAAACTTATGATACATAACAAAATGAAATATTAAAGACATTCAAAAGCATATAGAGAAACAGTTATTGAAGGTCAAAACATCTACCAGCATGTTAACAAGTTAAAACACAAAATCATGTAACAAATACTAAAACTTTAGTTTGACAAAGTAAATGATTTTCCAATTCGATCAACTTTTTAACACTTGTTTCATTAATAAACTATGGATATGCAGAGATGAAAACAACACGCACCAGAGGATTGATCTTGTTAGAATCACTGCCAAGCTTGTTCATTGCATCACGCATACAAGCAAGGTCAACGACAGCTGGTACACCAGTGAAATCCTGGAAACAGAATAGAAGTTTGAGAACTACAAGATCTGTTTATTATGATAATTTTATTCTGATGACTCCGGATAATACCTGCAAGATAACACGAGCAGGCTTGAAGGGAATTTCAACTTGCTTTGGGGAAGTATATTCCCAATCGATGATCTTCTCAACATCTTCCTTAGTGACTTGAAAATTGTCACAGTTCCGAATAGCGGATTCAAGAAGGATCCTTATGGAATATAAGAATATCAACATGGAACAATCAGAATAAAATTGCTGATGTCTTATTAATTAAATTTCATTCAAATATTCTGCAACTAGGTGTTCACATCTCAACAATTCGTGCAATAATTTCTAGAGGCTTACCAATTCTTGGGTCATTAAGAGCAGGCAGGCTATAGTACTTTCCGAACTCTCCCCCGCTCGACTTGGGAAGACTGGTCAAGATTCCTTTGAATGCATTTTTTTCTGGAGCTGAAACCATGCAAGTAAACAATCAAAATAATATCACTTCTATAAACACAAGCTGCCCTCATTTCCCAGAGTATCAAGCTTGCCTTTTACAGAAATGGAACACTTCAATGAGAAAATCAAACATTCAAAAATCCTCCAACATTGTTGGAAATCCTCAAAATGACACACGAAACATTTCACACAACCAAACCATCATTTCAACCCCAAAATCCTCCAACAATATTGGAAACCTCAAAACAACAAGAAGAGAGTAAACGCAGATACAAAATCCGAGCCATCATGTACCAACCCTCTCCTCCGTTCCCGGCACAATCAAACGGAGAATCTCCAAACAAACCATTCCAAACACATTCTAACTCCACACTCCAAAATCACGTACCCATTGTAGCGATCCTTCGCTGAAACTGCTCAACCAACGGAACCGCCCCACCGATCTGGGCCCGCAGACTCACTGAAGGCCTGAAATTGACGGACCGAATAGATCGAAATGCAGAAGACGAAAAGCGAAGAGAAGAACGGTACGCAAAGGCGGAAGAAGAGAGAGGATTGGGAGAGATTGTTCTAGATATAGAACCTCTAGTGAGATAAGAGGAGAAACGAGCCCTAGAAGCTCTGAGCAGAGAAGAAGATAACGATGAAGCAGTTATATACATGACGAATGGCACATCAAAACGAGGAAGATGGATAGTGATCTCGCAGAGGAGCAAAAGCTGAGCTTCCAAACAATGGAGTTATGGAGGAGTAACGGTCGCTTGTGGATTCTTACGCTATGATCAACGACGAGCAATAGAGAAGTAGAGGCGTGTGGCGACCTTGAGAGGTGTGCCGTTTCTAGGAAGACTGATTGAAAATCTGTTGATGTTGCTTGTAATTTAGTAGGGTCTCTCCTGTAGCTTGTCACACAAGTAACTTTGAAAATGAAAAAGGAAGGAGAAGTAAATAAAAAACTTTCCAAAATTTTAGCCACCACCTTTGATTCCATGTTTTTTAAAACTGTTTTTCAAAGCAGTTTTTAAAAATATATTCTATATTTTTATGTTTTTTGAAAATCATTTTTATTCTCTAAATTTAGGATATATTTGATTTATGTTTTTAAAAATTATTTTTAATAACATTTTTTTAAAATAGTGAGAACATTATTTTGGTGTTCTCTAAATACTGTTATTATTCTCTAAATTTAATAATTTTTTATATTATTTTTTTTTTTTAGAATAAAAAACTATGAATCAAAGATGTTATTTGTATTTTTCTTGTTCTATTTGTTTTTTTAGAATAATAAACAGTTAACTGCAACTAAATAGGCTTACTTTTTTTGTGTTCTAGGAACCAAATGTATTCTTATTTTTCAAAACAAAAACCAGTTTTCAAAAATGATATAAATATGCCCTTAAAATCTAAATAGATTTTTTTTTTACAACAAAATCTAAATAAAGTTTTTTTTAATACATTGTACTTTTTAAAATAGTAAATCGTCATATTCATCACGTACAAATCTAAATAGAGTTGTATTCACAAAATATGCATCTAAAACCTAAGTAAAGCAAAGTTAGTACTTCTTTTGATAATTTTTGCTTTTGGAAATGAGAATTTTCATTCACTAAAACGAAATAACTTCTAAAAAATAAACTAAAATAATATCACCTTCGCTTATATAAAAATAATTTAAAATACATTAACCTTTTAATGTATTTATATAATTATTTTCTACGAATAGAATCCGCTTTTTAATCTCGTCTATATTTTAGATTATAACCATTATTATTATAAATAAAATATTTTAAAAAAATTATACATGAGTCATCTTAAAAAATATAAGAGAAAATTAAATAGGTTTTCCAAGTAAAATTCATTTCCTATAGTATGGTAAAAGAACCATAAATCTTATTTTCTTTTTCCAAACTCATTTACAGATAAACCTATTATCCAGACTTTTTTTTGTTACTAGTAAATTGTTACAATTCGGACTCGAATTAGGACTCAGGACTTTGTCCCCTCCTTATTTCCTATCTTTTTAAATACAAGCTGCTCTATCACATGCAGTTTCAGTGATACCATTTATTATACGCACTTATCGGGAAAATACGTAATTAGTATGTTTGTTTATAATAAATAAAATAAAGTTGGGGCAAAAATAAATAAAGAACAATACAAAGGCTATTTCAGAAAATAATTATATGGTACTAAATAAAAGTATTTGCATGTTAAGTTATTTTAATATATAAATACAATACTACTTTAAATTTTTGGATTATTTTTCTAGTTTCATGTTTATGACTGAAAACCCATTTTCCTTACTCATTAAAAGCATATTTTTTTAATAACATATTTACATTCAACAATTATAAATTTATAGTACTATTTTTGAAATATTTTAAAATTAAATTTTGATTTGAATATTATGAACAGTTACATTATAGTATGTAAAATAATTCATTATTAATGAATTTATATTTCAGTTCAAAATTAAAACTCCAAATAATTTATATTTTAATTAATAATACCAATTTAAACTAATAAATTGGTTTATTTACTAAATAATCAATTAAATTAATTCATTTCTTAAATAAGTAAATATTACTATATTTATCCCTTGAAACTTGAATAAAAGGGAAAACTGAGAAGTCTTAAGATCGAGTCTTTATAAAGTAACATAAATATTATAACGATATATATAATACGAATAAATAAATGTGGAAACAAATTACTAAATTTACTATCAAATTAGTAAAATAAAATAAAATAAAAGGATTAAGGCCTGTTTTTTATAGCATATAATGAAAACATAGAGCTGTTCTCTGAATTTCGGGAAGAAAAAAAATAATTTTCAAATATTGTAGCCAAACGGACTCTTTACTTTCCAATGATGAGTTTCAAATGAGGGACAATCCTTCTTGATATTGTTTGTTCAAAGGGAATCTTCAGAAATATTCAAATGAAAAGTAGCTCATGTCCCATGTGAAGGATGAACGGTCGTGGTCCTTAGTCAAATCAAATCAACGGCCACCCTTTCATGGAATAATTGCCCAACAAAATGTTGGCTATTCCTTTTTTCTTTATTTTTAATACCAAATTATGAATTTTGGTTGGAAGGATGAACTTGAACCTGTCCTTGGAAGATTCAAGGAAGTTATCGTGAATAATTGATTAAAAAACAAAATTATTTATATATTAATAATAATATTTATAAATTTTATAATTCAAACAAAATGTTTTCAAGTATGTCAAAACATTATAAATAATAATATTACAAAAAATATGAAAATATACTTAGATATTTAGATTGTTGAAAATTATGAGTTCTGAATGTTCTTGTATAATATATATATTCCAGATTTCTCTCGAGTTTCTTCTTTGACAGTAAAATACCTAAAAAGAATAGAATAATATATATACATAAAAGACTATAATCCTGAAAAATCTAACCGATAATATTTCGATTTTGCCTATCATAAAATCAAGAATTTACTATCTAGTACTTATATATAATATATTATATTTTATTATATATTTCATCCCATTATTTAACATTAATTAGACTTATATATATTATTTTTCCAACAATTATGTCTTATCTTACATCTCTCTGTTTTGTTTGACTATTTAGGTATTGTGCCACTAAAAAAATAAAAGAAAAGAAAAGAAAAGAGAGAATTGTAGTAGGAACTTTGTTGTACTATAAAATGAGGATGGTGGGTGATTATTGAAACTATAAATAAAAAAATTCTTTATATTTTTATTTTACACACCTAATTAATTGTGAGTGAAAAGATAAATAAAATTAGAATAAACATTGAAAATGATCCAAAGTCTTCACAATCTAGATGCTAATCAAGGTTTTTTTTTTGTTTTTTAAATTGTGGATGTTCAAACCAATTTACAGGTACCTCAATTAATCTTATAACCTTCGAGGATTGAATTGATGACTATTGAGTAAACTCCCTCCATATCAAAGTTTTAAAATTTAAGATAAACGATATTGATATATTAAAAAACTCAAAATTATAATAATTGAGTTGGAAATTGAACTAAAAAATGTTATACAAAAACATTATATTTACCAAGTACAAAATTTAGGTTTATAACTTTATATTATATTTTTTTTTTGAGAGATTATATTATATTATTTTAAAATAATATAGTCTAACTCAAGTGATAGAGTATTTACAATTTCAAATAGGTAAAGAAATGTGAAAAGCTGGGCCTTAAGCTCGAGCCTAAAACAATTTACTATCTTAAAACTAAAGTGTATTAAAAAAAAGATTTTATTGATCATGTTAAGTTTACTCATCTATCATGATTAGTTCATGTGGTAAAGTGTTAAACGTTTCAAAAAAAGGTTTAAATGTAAAATACGAACAAGCTTTATACCATTAGATTATATTTTATTTCTCGATGAGGCAGCTTCAAACATATCGCATGTATTAAAATTTTATCCGGTAAAAACATAAATTCAATAAATAAATTAATCTAATCTGCAAAAACTCGTTTGCATACGCTGGAACGGAAATTTCAAGACCGAACCCTTCAAAAATACACAAAAAGGAATGAGTCTTCGTTTTGAGTCTTAATTATTATAATCTAATATATTATAATTAAAGCCAAGGATGGATAATATATATATATATATATATATATATATAGGTATATATATATTTAATTGGAGGGATAATTATTTTAAGGTTACATGCGAGTGTGATGTGAAAGAAGAGATATGGCGGTGAGGCCACATCCACTAGTTTACACATGAGAAGGCCAAATCTTCCACGGAAAAGGCAAAAAGAGGCCAAGTCCCTTTTGAATGGTTCCCATTCCCAAATATTTAGCACTAGGCCGGCCACAAAGTGACAAGATATTCGTGGCATATAAGTCTCCATTGAATATTACACTCTTTGGAAATTGCTAGTCCCAATGTCACGGCTTTTTTTATTTGAACAAATAAAATACCTCATGGTCCTCATCTCACATTAAAAAAAAGAAAAAAGAAAAAAAAAACCCTCACATTGACACTAAAGTATGACTTGTATTGTAACCCAAGGAACTTGCCATATTTTCAATATCCGCACATTTTCCAGAATATATGATTCAAGATGGAGACGAATTTGAATGTTCAAAATAGTAGACCAAAAAAGGAAATTTAGACTCTCTTTTTTCATACTATTTTATTCTTGTAAAGATTCAATACTAATTCTTCTATGCCCGTTCCACCTTGTTATTATTTGAGTCAAACCTTAAGGACAAATAATATTCTAGTAGAGATATCGGTGCATAACCATTTTACACACTTATAATACCCATGTTATTAAAATATTTTTTAAATAATAATAAAACTCGCCCTTATTTTCTCATTTTTTCTTTGTTAACCTCTTTTCAAGAATAAGCCGCGATTTTGCTTTTTTTATCATTTTTCAATAAATCACCATCTATATCTCTTCCACCATTTTCTTCTCAATAAATCGGATTTATTTCATACTAACTCCAAAGCCATTTATTTTTTCTGGCGCTGTCAGAATATTTTCGCAAGGACGCAGAATAGTTTGCCGTCTCGATGATACGCTGCCGGGCTCATCACCTTACCAAGGCCGCGCGATCACTGCCATCTCAGACGACATTCGTTTTCTGGGCCGCCACAGATAATGTCTATTTCCAAGTGCCTCAGCGATTCAAACGAAGAAAATATGTCGTAGATAAAAATCAAATCAATTGTCATCATTACGTCGAGAACTAAATTATATGTATTTTTGTAACGCCCTAAAAATACCCTAGAATTTTTGCACAAAATGCATTATGATATATTCCGGTATATCAAATAACTCGTGGTAGTTTTTCTGGAATTGTTACTTAGTCATCGATTAAACGATTATCGGAACCTAAATAAACCCAAGTGAAAAGAAAATATGGAAATTGTAAAATGGGACCTAAGGTCAATCAGAAGTGCCTTTATACGCCTGGCTTAAATTGTGAGAAATAAACGAAGAAGTGAAAATAATGTGAGACTTAAATGAAGAATAATAGAGAAATCGAGGGACCTAAATATAAAAAGCAAACAAAGCAAAAAGAAGAAAAATCAAAAATGGCATGTGCACGTAGAGCATATAAGCTTCCTCCTTTTAAAGCACGACATACGATCCCATGTTAAAATAAACAGTAGTAGTAACATGTAGATATTTTATACTGGTAGTTCTCCTCACTTTTCTGTATTCCTCCCAACGATCTACCACATGTGCTTCTACAAGAAGATGAAAGTCCTTCCGTGACAAGAGCTGCAGCAGAGACACCTGAATCTAGCTTCGACAACCTGCGGAGCAAGAGTCTTCCTACTTTGATATTTTCACCCTAGCGGTTACGCGCATGTTATCTTGCCCAGTGGGAACGTTTTGGTTGTATTTTAAACATTTTAAGTTCTCACATGATTTGCAGAGGCGCCGCTAGCCAAACCTTAGGAGCCTGATTTTTGTGCATTTAAGTGAAGGAATTTGGTATGAGTCCTTCTAGTAATTGTAACCACATCACCAACTTGACGTTAAAGCATCTTTCACCTGACCTCCACTGCCATGGTCCTTTTACTCGAGGTCATTACAGAGAGGTCACTGCATCTCTACGCCGGCAGGTGTCAAGAGACCTCATGCCGTGAGGCCGCCACCTCGTGCTGGCGCCGCCAGACCTCACGCAGCCAGCGCCGCCAGACCCCACTCGTAGGAGGTCAGCGCACCAGCCAAAGTCGCCTGTCTGAGCTCGACTACGTATGACCCTCCAACTTCAAGGCCATAACTCCTTCGTCCGAACTCCGATTCGGGTGTTCTTAGACTCTATGGAAAACTCATTGAGTCAAGAATACATTCATATGCCTGAGGAGGATAGAATATGTCAGACCGAGGTGTCAGACCAAGTTTACAGAGGTCAGGTCAGGTCAACTCAAACGCCTACTGGTGTGATCACGCATGACCTCCAACTGAAGGCCATAACTTCTTCGGTCCGAACTCCGCTGGTGTTCTCGACTCTATGGAAAGCCCATTGAGTCAAGAATCCATCTATATATAGCTTGTTGAAATTGGAACTCATATTAAACTCCGAAAATCAATCCTAACCAGTAATTAGTACAATACCTAATAATATTGTTCTTTAATGGTTTTGGAATAAAAATCGATGAGGAGGAAAAGCCAAACTGAGATTGAGATTCCAAGGATTGGAATCAAAGTGTAAAGATTTTTGGGTTTGTTCTACCGAATTCTATTCCTCGTTTCAAGTTTTTTCATGTTTGTTCTAAAAGCATATTGAATCGATGACCATTTCGAGAAGTTGATTAGAAATGTTTGCATATAAAAATTGCATGATTATTGAAAATAAACTGTTTATACAAACGTACATATTGTACTATATTTTGCTATAAAGGATTTGAATGCCCTTAATAGAATGTTAACCGTTTAGTTCGTATTAAGGATAGATTGGTATACCAATAGGGTCAAATAGCAAGATCGCAACCATTAGACATGATGTGTCACTCCGATCGCCAGCCCCGGGGCCGGGACCGTATCAGAGAGGTTCACTATTTGATTGTTTATAACTGCAACAGCCTCAAATGGACCGCATCGGTGGTTATAAAAACCATTTGATACCTACTCGCAGCCCAGGTAATCGGTGTCATGACTCGATATCCCGTATATCGAAGAGACAGGCAAGTTAAATTGCTAAGGGCATAACCGAATTGATCGGGCATAACTCGAATTGATTTTAACCGAATCGACTGCGTAATCGAACTCGAATTTGTGAGCATACTTGAATTGATTTGAGATTGCGAAATATTGAATATGAAAGTGTATTTTTGGGATGATCAATGAACTATAACTCGACAGTATATATAACAAAGTATATGTGTATTGTATTTATATCGTCATCCAAAAGATTTGAAAGTTCGAATTATTAAATTGCATGATTTGATTGAAGTTCGAACCTGGAGGAATGGATTTGTATAGAACCACTAAGCATGAAAATGCTTAGCGTATTATTTTACCAATGCGCAGGTCCGAGTGATAGATAGTGATCAAAAGCGGACCCAAGATCGAGGAGCGTCAAGTCATAAAGAAGGAAATTTCGGAGTATGCTCCGACATGTGCATTCATTCCATGTTTTTTTTCTGATATTGATATTTTGTAAAAACAATTTGAACTCTGAACATCTATTTTTGTAAATTATTTGAAAAGGCTTGAATGCCTTCATTGTAAATGTATTTTGTTAAATGTTTATAGCTCGCCTTAATTTTTTGTAATCGCTTCCGCAAAGATACTATTGAAATGAACAGTTGATTTTAAGCAGATCCCGACTTGTCGATCCGCCAAAACGGGTCGGGCGAGAAAGGGGAGCCACAATTTTAGCTCACACAGACATTTCAACACAGAGCTGTACCGATTCATTACAAGTATTAACTTTAACTGTTGTTTCATCTTCTATGATTTATGCTAATTTTGATTTTATATTTATATCGATGTATGACTATTTTGAGTCAATAAAATTATTTTTCTTTTCATACAAATAAATAAACATTTTCTTAAAAAATATAATAATTAAATAATTTTACATTTTAATATTTAAAATAACAAAAACATTTATATATTTCATATTTTTCAAAGGCTCAAAAACCATATATTTTTTATAATTATAATTATAACATCCAAAATTTTGTCGTGGGCCCAACTTAGAAAATACCCACTTGCTAGGGTCTCAAGCCTAAGGTGTCCAGTCCAACCATTAGCACTCAAATATTAGGCACTTGCACAAATGCACTAGTCCACTATACTCCTCGCATCACCCTGGGCATGCCATTCCTTAAGCTCGAGAACCGAAGACTGACCAGCCCGTTGCCCATCCAAAGCAGACAGAGTTGCGAAGACCTAGTTTTCGTTGATGATGCAAAATTAGTCACAATGTTGACGTAGACTGACACATGGACTACCACGCCTCCCACTACTCATTTTGTCCCCACAACTTCTGTCACCATGGTGGATCAGGAGCAAATTATTGAACACCTCGTGGCGGACTCTAGTAGTATAAATTGATAAGGTTGTAACCTAAAAAGGCATGTACAATTATTTCCACTACTAGAGAAAAATAAAAATTATTTGGGAAGTTTAATCTTTTCTATTGGCATTATCTATGGGAACTTATCTTCCATGTTTGTCTCTTAGTTGCAATATTAAGACACCCAAAAACTCCCTTTATGAGACTACGTGATAGGCGAAGTCGAACCTTCCAATCATGTACCCTCGATGGAATAACTTATGTTGTCGTTGGAAAAAAATGCTTAAAGAATAGCAAGAGTCCCATCGGCAACAACTAACCTCTTTCTTAGCATCCAATGCTTCCTTAAGGGAAGATAATGCCACCCTATGCGCTGTAGTGACAGTCCCCCTCCATGACGGACCTACGGTCTTCAAATTAATAAGCCAAGTGGAAGCCTCAATAGATCGACATCAACTAATGAACCTCTAATCCATCCCCTCAATTGAAACAAAACCTCTAAGGAGAGGAATCGAGCACATACAAACATGACTCCCTTTTTGCTAAGATGCTAAGATCTTGCTCTACGAGAATTAGATGACATGTCAGCCTCTTCATTCGTCCCCACCATCCTCCACCAAGATGCTCATCCGCACTTCTTGTTATCGAAGTTTTAGATGTATGATGGACTGGAGGACCCTTTTGAACACAATGCATTTCCGCCAGGTCATGACACTTCAAAGCGGTAATGACACCCTTCTGTGTAAGGTGTTCCTATCCAGTCTCTTTGAGCCAGCTATGTCTTGGTTCCATCGCCTCCCACCTAACATAGTAACATCTTTTCATGCTTTACCTGAGAAATTTGTTACCCAATATATGTGCTCGATCATGAGGAAGCAGAGCGTCACCAGCATGTTCCACGCAAGGATGGGACAATTCGAGTCGATTAGAGAGTTTATGAAGCGCTTCGGAGCAGCAATCCTACAGCTTGAAGCGGTACGCACAAATATGGTATTATAAGCAGTCAAACAAATCATCTGCCTTAACACTCAATCCATTGATTCTCCAAAGAGGCCATTAACATAAGGTAGTGAGTTCTCAATGGCCCAAGGCCTCGTGTAGCCAGCCCTCGATTGCCCAAGGCCTCGACCAACTTACGCCTTCTCTAAAGAGGTCATTGACCTAAGGCAACTAGCCCTCGATAGCCCAAGGCCTTGGGTAGCTTATGCCTTCTTTAGAGGCCACATGCCTAAGACAACTAGCCCTCGATAACTTAAGGCCTCTCGCAAATTTTACACCTTCCTCCAAAGAGGCACTACCAAGGCATTTAAGTCTTGATGGCCTTAAGGCCTCTGGACAAATTACACCTTTCTCTCCAAAGAGGCCAATGGCTCTGGCGCGCTTAGCCTCGATAACCCAAGGCCTCGAGTAGCTTACGCCTTCTCCAAAGAGGACATTGGCTTAAGGCAATGAATCCTCGATGGTCTAAGGCCTCGAGCAGCTAACTCCTCCTTCAAAGAGGCCATCGCCTATGACAAATTGTCCGATGACCCAAGGACTTGGGTAGGTAACACTTCCAAAGAGGCCATTGGTCTAAGGGAGCTAGCTCGCGATGACCCAAGGTCTCGGGCAGCTTACGCCTTCCCCATAGAGGCCATTGGTCTAAGGTAACTAGCTCTCGACAAACCAAGGCCTCAAGTGGCTTAAGCCTTCTCCGAAGAGGCCACTGGCCTAAGGCAGCTAACCCTCGATGACTTAACGTCTCGAGCAACTTAAGCCTTCTCCAAATAGTCCATTGGCCTAAGATAATGAGTCCTCGATGGCCCAAGGCCTCGAGCAGCTAACGTCACCTCCAAAGAGGTCACTGCCCAAAGGCAATGAGTCTTTGATGGCCCAAGGCCTTGGGTAGCTAACACCGCCTCCAAAGAGGCCACTAGTCTAAGGCAGCTAGCCCTAGATGGCTCAAGGCTTCTAGCAGCTTATGCCTTCTCCAAAAAGGCCACTGACCTAAGGTACCTATCCCTCGATGGCCCAAGGCCTCAAGTAGCTTACGCCTTTTCCAAAGGCCATCGGCCTTATGAAACTACCCCTCGATGGCCCTAAGCCTCGGGTAGCTTCTACCTCCACATGCCCAAAAACCTAATGCTATTAGTTCCCAATGTCCTAGTGTCTCAAGTGACTCACCCTTAGTAGTCCAAACATAAAATTGTTGGGCTAAAAGAAAGCAATAGCAAGATTAGAATATCTATTCACCAAAGGAATTAGAACATTTCATTCAAAATGTGTGTTCAATCCTAAGCACAACCTACCGAAAGTAAGTACAATACATGTCAAGGGAGGGGTGGTGATTGTGGAATGTCAATAACTAAGCTCCATCGGGAGGGTTTAGAGGCCACCCTCCTCTCGGGACCACACTTCAAGCCCTTGCCTTCTCGATGCTCGCGTCCCTCGTGGCCTCCCTAACGCGACTCCACTCAAGCACTTCCTCTACCGGGACTTTGGGCATCGCTGCTTCACCCAAACCTCCCAAGCGTTTTTCCGCATCTTCTTCCTTAGCCTTCGAGTACCCTAACCGATACCCTGCCTCAAACTGCAATGCATCCCTCCTGGGCAGCATAGTGTTATAGGTCTCTTATAGCTCCTTGGCGACCCTATCCTTCTCGGCCTCATAGTGTCATCCTCACTTTCCATTTTCTCTTAATAAATGCTTTGAAGTTGGGACATAGCCTTCTATCTCACCCATGCCTGGCCTTAACTTTTCATGTTCTTAGGATCGTGTTCGTGACAACACGTTCTTTAACCAATGTAAACCACTCTACCCTGGCCTTCTCCATCTCTTTCTCAAGCTCAGGCACCCAAGACTACGCTTAGACCTATCAGAATGCCTCAAGCACTTTTGCGTAGGGTAGAGAGTCTGACTAAACTAGTGTCAGTTTACCGACGATTTACCTCACCTCATAAATGTGTCGAAATACTCATCAGAGTGCAAAAGGAAACAAGGCAGTAAGCATAAGACAACAAAAACAATAAAAAATAAAATGAAAGGAAGCAGACACTTAAGGTGGTAGCTACTTTGAAAGGAGTAGCATCCTTCATTAGGTCTCTTGCCCTCTTGCACTACCTCCCCACCGAATAAGTCTCTCAAGAAGGAGAATGCCCTCACAAGGAATCTCCATGAAAATCTGTATAAGGATGGATCAACAGAGGGCCTCGAGAGATGCATACGACGTTGGCTTATCCAAGGGGGACTTGATGAAGATATTATCATTTCCATTCCCCTTGGCCCTAACAACCTCATGCTACGGTCTTGCTCCTTGTAGCTCCAATGGGGGTACCCCGCCTATGGGGTGAACTCGAGATCCCTAAGGCTCAACTGGAACAGAGGGGTCTCTCTCCCCCTCTCGTGTCCTTGGGACACCAGTACGATTAACATGGGTCACCTCTCACCCTTCTCCACAGTTGGGATACGAATTTGTGCTCAGGCTTCGCATCCCTTGGCCTCTTAGTCGGGGGAATGAGAGGGAATCGACGAATCAAGTCTTCTCCATAAATCTCCTCGCAGATTCCTTCCTTGATGTGCTCGAGCAAGTTGCTTTACACCCATTCCCTTACTTGGGCTTTAGCCGAGCCTGAAAAGTTTATTCTTGAAGCAGAGAAATGAACTCCTCAAGATGGTCTAGGACCCTTAAATGTTCTCAAGCACGTAGATTTAGTATCTCAGTCGGCAATGTAACTACACTAAGTGGTCGAACTTGGTCGAGGAGAGATCATCCACTAACTTCCTCGCAACCTTTATTGTCTACACAATAAAACGCCCATTTCAGGTAATTGAAGGGTAAGAAAGACACAAAAAAGTAAACACTATGGACGAAGTGACAACCCAACACTCAACCTAACTCCAGGTCTAAGTTTAGTTTGAACTCCCGAAGAATCGGATCTCAAGCACAACCTTAGGGCGCCTAATAGCAGACGCCGTCTCGCAGCCTTATTCTTGTCGGTGTCAAGCAAGCTGGACAACAAGCCGCGCTCAAGGCCAACCATAAAGTAATACTTACCCGAGCTATGTCTCTTTATGGTGTAAGCATAAAAAACTTCCTCCAGTCCTAAGCATATGTAGTACAAGCGATTTAGCACGCACAATGCTAAATGAACCCGGATAATGTTGACATGGTACGAATACCGAACGACGTTGTAGCGATGAATCGTGCACTGGGGCCAAGAAAGGAATCTTAGCCCTTCAAAGGATATGAACCTTGGGCTGCAGGATGTAGTTCATTCCTCAATCCTCAGGCAAACGCCAACGAGGCCCACGATGGGAAAGACACTCGGATGCTGGTTGAAAAAGAATACTTCTTCCATAACATATCAGCTCGGACATTCCTGATAGGCTTAAGCCATGTTATAACCCCATCGACATTGGCGCGGGTTTGTGTACCCTCTGAGTCGAAAGAGGACGAGTCTTCTAGTCCACCCAAGGCCTGTAGGACCGAACCCCTCGCTTTCAACCCGGCCTTCGAGCTGCCATCACCATTGACCTGACGAGGCTGCCGAGTCACTCATCTAGCCACAAAGGAAGCGACAACCCATAAGAAAAAAAACATAAAAGGGAGATGAACAAAAGAATAGGAGACGACAACACAGTAGACCAACCCCGACGGCACAAGGATGATGAGACCCCTTCAAAAGGGAAAAAAACAAAACAAAACAAAAAAGGTAGAAGATGAACAAAAGAAAGCCATAGACCCAAACCCATAAGTTGATGACCGTTGCAAGTGCAAAAAGGGGGAGAAGAATGAAAGTGAATGTCAGAACATACCTTCAGCGTAGAATTGTGAAAGTCACAAGCAACAAAGCAACAAGGACTCTGACAGTCATCGAGGAAGTCAATGACGAAGAAGACAACAACTTGTAGAGGAAGTTAGGTGAAAAGATGGTCAACTGCCATGAGAGTAAATGGGTAATATATAAAGATTTCGAAGCAACAATCGAGAAGTTTCAAAAGGAAAATGTGGGAGTGTTAAAGCCCTAAAAGCCCATCATTGTTGGCGGGACATTCAAAACATTCAAAGGAGCATTAAATCCGGTCATACCCGACGACGCACGATCTTCAAGACCAACCCACTGTTGCCACTTATACAGGTTGATGACATAGGATCGCCACGTAATCATGACCGTCAGCGCAAGGATTAAAGCCGTATAGCATTAATCCAGCATCATTAGTATGCATTGACGCTAGGAGGGCTAAAGGAATGGGATAAGTCTAATCCCACGTATGTCGCGCATGTGAGGCCCAACTTAGAAAATACCCACTTGCAAGGGGGCCCGAGCCTAAGGTGTCAAGCCCAACCTTTGACACTTCTATATCGGGCACACACTAGTCCACCATACTCTTTGCATCACCCCAGACATGTCATTCCTCAAGCCCAAGGACTGAAGACCAACTAGCCCGTTACCCGACCAAAGCAAATAGAGTTGAAAAGACCCATTCTTCGCTGATGATGCAGAATTAGTCAAAATGTGGACGTGGATTGACACATGGACAACCACAAACTCCACTTCCACGCCTCCCACTATTCATTCCACCCCCACGATTTCTGTCACCATGGTGGATCAAGAGCTAGTTGTGGAACGTCACATGGCGGACTCTAGTAATATAAATCGATCATGTTGTAACCTAGAAAGGCATGCACAATTCTTTTGAGATAAATAAAAATTCTTTGGTAAGCTTAAGTTCTTCCAGAATATGCCAATAAGCCTTAGCACAATTGGTTTTAAGGGTTAAGCCAGGCATAGGGAGGGAAGGGACCAGGGTTAGAAACTTCTTGTGAGTAGATTACTACATTGTTGTAATTTCAAGTGGAATAGTTGTTAAAAAAAAACTAAGATAGAATATATATATATATATATATATATATATATATTCCCTCATTTTCTCTCATCATGTTCTCCTCTAGCCCTTTTTCCTCAAGTAAAGAGGGGTAATTTTTTTGCAGTTCTTAGCCTGAAATCACGCCTCAACATCTCTCTTTCATTTTCTTGCTTAATAAAGTGGTTCTTCCACAATGATTTATGTCTTATCTTGTTTTTTCAGGTTGTCACCTGCCTTATTATTGAGCCTTGGATTTGTGCCGTCGCCTTATTACAACATTCGTTTGTCATTTACTGCATGACACGCCGCTGTCAAGCTTTGTCGCGACACTTTGACAGCGGGAGCGACAAGCTCCAGGCAAAGCAGATTCGATCAATCCAAGATATCATATTCTTGTCGTCAGTATGTTGAAGAGAAGGAATTGTAGATATTCTAGACATTATATTATCAAATTTGTAGGATTTATGCTTATTTATTATGCTATAAACCTGGATATTATTTCATTCACTATGAATTTTAGCATTTTGTATATTAGATCTATCGATCTATTGTAAGTTTGAATCAATAACATTATTTTTCCTTTAAAAAATATAAAATTAATAATTTAAAAAATAATAGATTGATTTTTTTTAAATGAAAATAATAGATTGATGAAACCAAAATTAAATATTCCATATTTTTAAAATATTTTTGATGATGCTTTTTCAACTCGAAACTGGCCGGAGTTTGCCGGAATTGTCATTCATTCCGTTGCTTTGGACAAGCAGCCCTCTCATAAATGTTAAAACAAAGGATGCTGGTTCCCATTGCTATTCGATGCCTAAGCCACCTCTTTCCTATGGGAAGAGAAGATCAACTCGGCTATGAAAATGAATTTTCTCAGGCGTATCTTTCACCACGCGGCCTCCCCAGATACAATGGACGATCAGATAACTTTCCTAGTTAGATGACGATACTAAACGATATCTTTCCTCGCTATTGAGGATGACACGATATTTCTTCCATCAGTGAGGGATTTTTTCCTATCGCTAATCCATTAACGAGAGATTTTCTCTCTCTTATCAACCGATTAGCGCGGATAATCAGGGCTAAATGATTAGAAACATCCCACTTCTAATCGCGAGACGTGTTTTCCTTTAATACTAATTCCTCGGGTCGATTATATTACCGCCTTTTGAAGGTGAATCGGGCCCTGCTTCGCCCGCGGGTCGGAGGATATCATCAAGGGCCGAGCGTCGGTACCGGGCCCGCTTTAATCTCCCTCTTAAGCCCGGTCATTCGGGCTCGCGGTTATGGGCCCGCGCGCCTACATTTTAAACCCGATCGTCGCCCCGTACTTTCGACTAAAGCGAGCCAGAAAGGCCGGCACCGCTCGGATCGTGTGGACTCCCACGTGGCTACTCAGGGAGGGTTTGATTAGGGCTTTGTTGCCGTCCCCCGTTTTGTGACAATGATGGCTTTTCGACTTTCGCGCTTATTTCGGCTGTGGCTTCTAGCTTCCTTAAAAACTCTCCATGACCGTCGCACTCGTCCCTTGCTCGCTTTTTGCCTCGCAAGCTCAGCTCTTTTCTTGAAATTTGTCCCCGACCATTGTCTCAGTGGTCGCTAAGGGCTCCCCCGATATCTCACTTGGGAGTGGTGTCTCTCATTCCGTTGATTGGTACGCCTCAGAAGTTTCGTGAGTTTTGTGTGGCTCGTTTCATCGGGGGTTCTCGCTGCTATTTCTTCTCGATTTTTTTCCCTCATCTCCGCCCCTCGCATATCTCCATGGGTCCTAGTCGTTCTTCTGCTTTTACGATGGGGAGCGATTTTACCAGGCGTCTAGTTCAAAGGCAAACAAGGGTGAATTCTACGCTTGGCCGTGGTAGGTCCACCGGCCGCCCCAGGGGGAACCTTCTTTCCTTCTGGAGCAAGGGCAAGGGCAAATTAGTGAAACCGACATCCTAGCAGCTTTGAATATTTGAGGTTGCTATAATAAAATGCCAGGCTGTGAGTCTCTAGTCGAGTTTAACCATCATATGGTGAGGTCTTACAAATTTCTGGGTATGGGCCCCCCTTAGTGGTCTAGCCTGTGCCCGACGTGCTGACCTCCTACGTCATTCAAGTGCCCAAGATGGTGTGCTTTTTTGAGGTGGCGTTTAAGAATGGCCTCCACTTTCCTTTGCATCCCTTTATAAAAAGGGCTCCCGCAAAGATTTTAACGTTCTTTCTCGCCTTTCTCCCAACTTCGGGTATTTTGGTGTGGCCGGCTAGTCGTTTAGGGACAAAGGCCTGGTGTTCCCAACATATTCCGTTTCTAGACTTCTCTTCAACAAAGAGGCCACTAAAGGCTTTCTTTATATCTCCCAAGCGCTCCAACGCTGTTGATTATTTCGACCTTCCGTCCTCCCATAAGTACCTAAGGAACGCATTTTATCGCCGGCCATCATCGGGAGTACAACTCCTTTGATCGGGAGGACACATCATGCTCCTAACAGTCTAGACTACTCTTAGAACCTACGTGAGCTCTCCCACGCTTAGTCCCGACGGTTTTCAAAGGTCATAGATATTTCGACATTGCTTTAGGGCTCCGCATGGTTCTTGTGTGCTCGGCCCGATCTCAAATTCCGAAGATGATGCGTAACGCCCGTCCCGAGAGAGCATACGCACATGAAACCATAGGCTTATGAGTACCAAGTGTCACATTGTGGTATTTCGTATTATATATGAAATAAAATAAGTTGATTTGCAAAATTAAAAGGATGAAGGACTTAATGGCAATTAAGGTCATAATCAAAGTAGAGATGGGCCATAATAGAAATAACAAAAGTGTGGTGCAATTGTTGAAAGATTAAGGGCTTAATTGCAATATGGAGAATTATGGGAGTATAAAAGGAGAGTTGAGACAAACCAAAGTCTCATTTGTCTCATTTTTTGGCTAGGCACCAGAGCAGAGGAGAGAAAAGAGATGAAGAAGAGGAAGAAGAGGAAGAAGGAGAGTAAGGAAAGGCAAGATCAAAAAGGCATGTTTTCAACTCGGGATCAAGTGTATTTTTGATTTCCTAAGGTTTCGTTTGGAGAATTGTTCCTCCTTTGTCTAGGGTTTTGTGGAAAGATCACACAAACCCTTGAATTGTTGAGGTTTTGTGGGTAAAACCCCAATTGGTGTAAAATAAACATGGAATCATCAAAAGTATATGGTTTTATATAGAATTGGTGGACCTTGGGTTAAATTCATAAGAGTTCTTGGATTTTCACCTAGGGTTTTGTGGTATGAGTTTCAAATCACCAATTCAAGTGTTATGGAGTTGTTTTTGGATGATTTCCATGATGATTTTTGAGGTATTAAGGAATGGGGAAGTTGTGGCGAAGAGAGTTTGCACTCCAAAAAGTGGCAAAATAACAATTGGGAAAATCTCGAGGTCGCACCCAGACAAAAATGGGCCAAAATTCCAGACACCCTAACGTAGTCAACCTCGCACTCCGGGTATCTGGTCCGCCGCACCCAGACACCCCAACAGGAGCCGTAACCCCGTACCGGCAATACGCCAAAGGTGTACCATTGTGTGTGCCCAAAATGCCCAGATTGTGTAGTTTTGCGTATTTAAGCCTAAATTCATACACCGTTAGCATGGGAACCTTATTAAATGATTAAGAAAGGTTCAAATAAGATTGGAACTGATCAAAATGTAGCGCACTTCGCTCGACTAAGTCTCGCTTTGCCCTAGCGATATTCGTCGAGTGTGACCTGCCTAAGAAGTACGTTAAGTATATGCGAGTACGTAGGAGATTAATATTTCGCAGTATTCGTTTGAGTGTGTAGAACTGTGCTCAAGTTTAGTAAGCAGAAAAGGTGAGTGTTCTAACCTATTTTTCTCAAATACTAGTGTATTATTATTATAAACTGTTTTACACTGGTATTTAATGGTTTTGAATTATTAAACCATTTTTCAAGCAAGCAAGCAAGTAAGCAAATGGTTTTGAATTATTAAACCATTTTTCAAGCAAGCAAACAAGTAAGCAAATGGTTTTGAATTGTAAACCATTTTTCAAAGAGCAAGTAAACAAACAATGGTTTTGAATTATTAAACCATATTTCAAGCAAGCAAGCAAGTAAGAAAATGGTTTTGAATTGTAAACCATTTTCAAAGAGCAAGCAAGCAAGAGAATATTTGTGAAAACAAGCCTAACTAAAATCCCTAGTTCTAAGCAAGCAAACCTGGCCGTGGTAATCTCGCACGTGCACAGTGTTAGGATCTCATACATGCATTTTAGTTTCGGGCCCCTGCCGACAAACTTAGGTCATGCATCATGGCATTTAAAGGAGACACGTACAAGAGGTAAGGTTAAGAGCTCTAAATTAATTATGTGATGGCGACCCAGTCAATTCCACCATATTTACCTAAAGGTGGAGTGAAGTGTGCCTGTGCCCTTTCCACCTAGGGTGATGCGACCTGTGTCCTTCCACCCCAAGATCTGCCGATGCCCGTGCCCTTGTTCACTAGGGTACAAAGAAGCAAGTATAAATACCTCCCAAGGGCTGATGATTTATAAGCATGATCATTCAGCTTTGAAAATCAACCATCGGTGCACTCCAGAGCTCCGTGCTCCGTAGATTTAAATGCAAACCTGAGCACAGTCCCGCTTATATTCAGAACGATATTGAGCCCAGTTCCCGTGGTGATTTTAAAGTAAAACCAGAGGAGCCCAGTCCCGCTTTATTTTCAAGCACGCGGTCGAGCTTCCAGTTCAAAGATTTACAAAAAAGTTTTAGAAACTTTTAAAGCAAGAGATTTGAGAAATATTTTATACATTTTTAAAGCAAAGAGGTTTATAAAAAAGTATTATAAGCTTTTAAAGCAAGCAGGTAAAGCAAGCAAGCGAAAATTGAGAAAGAGTTTTATAAGCTTTCAAAGAAAAGCAAAGCAAAGCAAGCAAATATTAAAAAGTTTTATAAACTTTAAAAGCAAGCAAGTCTGAGAGAGAAAGTTTTAAGGAAACAAGCAGCGAGGCTTACGGGAAAATAATTGTAAAAGAAAGTTTTACAGTTTTGAGATGTTTTCCGGAAAAGCAAAACATTTTATAAAGCATACACTCACTGAGCTCGTTTAGCTCATTATTTTTGTGTTTAAAAAGCTGTTTTCAGTCTGGGCACTCAGGACTGGCTGAGCATATTAGGATTCTCACGATGTTGTGCAATCTTTCATGATATAATATTATGTAAGGAAACACTTTGAATTTGTATAATTGAACATATGTATGTACATAATGTATTTTGTGAGAATGTGTTGGTATGCTGGTTGCCATATTTGGATATAGTGTAAAGTGTGTATACAGGATTTGGAATTATACTATATGCGACGTCATGTGAGGTTTTATTTTGCGAATTTTGCAAATCTAAGTTAGAAAAAAAAATAATAAAAGAAAATTTTTTATACGAGGTTTAAGCAAGGAATACGGCTTTGCTTCACAGGAGTTTCTAGTCGTTAGAATTAGCGATGGCTAGGGATTTGTGGAGTGGCGGCACCGCCTTGGTAGGGGTGAGTGTGTCGACGGGAGAGGTGAAGAAAATTTGGTCAAGTGCGCCCCGCGTGCCTACTCCGAGCTCATTAGGTCGGATATTCCTGGACCGTCTGGTGCGAGGCTTGCCCGACTTCCTTTTCTGAGACCTTCTCCCCATTTCCGTCATGAAACCTCTTTTGCCCCCTGTCTCCAAGCCCTCTTCATCTTCGGTTTTGGAGCCTTCTACCGCGAAGCCTACTCATGGAGAGCTTCGGGCCCGACTGGAGGTGCTGGCCAAGAAGAAAAGGAGCGTGAAAAGCGGAGCCCGGGCTTCCTTGAGGTTGCCCCACCTTTCGGGTAAGGCTTTAAAGGCGGGGGCCTCCTCTTCGCTTTCATCCGCTATCGGAGCTGGAGAGGGGGGGGGGGGCGCTGAGCCCCCCTTGGAGGTTCTTCCTATTTTGGTTTGGAGTCCCACGTCACGGGGCGGCGTGCCTTCTCCTATAATGCCGGACTAAGTGAGGAGGGATCGCTTTGGTGCTGTAGGGAGAGAGGACTCTTTGCTTTCTCATGCGAACTCTTATTTGGTTGTTTCCTCATCCTTGCGATTAGACCTCGGGAAGGTGGGCCTTCTGTCCGTCGAGGAGAGCTCTGGCTCTTCTTGCTTCATGGGACCTCTTACGTACGTCAAACGTCTCGGCGATCATTTCTTTATTGTTTCCAATTTTGTTAATGACTATTTCTTGTTCTTTGGTAGGTGGCTGCTTACGAAGGCGCTGTGAGGGCGGCCCAACTACGAGGAGCTCTGCCGACGGCGAAATCTTATAAGGCTAAGGTCGCTTCCCTAACCTTCGAGAGGGTCGACCTTCGAGCCTAGATAAGGGACATGACTGAGGAGCTTGTGAAGCATAGATCTGACACGAGCATGCCCGACGGCGAGGCGCGGTATGAGGATAAAGAAAGAAGGCCGAGAGGATGTGAAGGTTCATCGAGAAAGTGGAGTTGCGGGCGACGAGAGGAGTTGCAAGCTGTCAAGGGTGACCTTTGCGCTAAAGTGACAACGTTGGACCGGGTTTGCCAGGAAGCTATGGAGGTTGGAAACTCCGTGGGCGGCAGCCCGGGAGGAGCTCGGCAAGCCCGGATGGACACAGAGCGAGGCTATAGGTATCAAAGGGTAGTAGTGTGGGAGCTCGAGCGAGGCCTACCCAATGGGCTTTCGGGTGTCTTGCCTTTCAGCGCAGGGCTTCCCGAGCTTTCCCGTACCTAGTGTTCAACATCCGACTTTACGTTGGGGAGGTGAAGAATCTGCTTCTGAAATTTGAGGCTGATGCGGCGTAGAGGTCTTCGGGATTTTGATCGTGTTCCTTCTTTGGATGATTTTTGGGTTCCCTCTGAGTCTAGTTCTTCTACCTTGCTTCGCGAGGCTCGCGCTCGGCCCCTTTACTTAGTAAGCCGAGGCCACATCTGCGGTGCTAGGCTTTTATTTTAACCTAGCTATGTCGAGGGCCGTGATTTTGTGTGCTTAGCGTTGACTTTTCGTTGATATACAAAGATTCATTTATTAGTTATATCGCTCTTTTTATTGTTTCATCAATTTGAGTTGTTTGGCTTTTGTTAAATGCAGTACACTTTAACCCGTAACCAGCCATACGGCTCCTGGATTGCTACGCCCTTTTGAACTGCCTCTGTGGCTGCAGGTGAGCTCTGGGCTCCCCAGGTCCGCAGCGAAGCCTTTTGAGCGATTAATGCTTTGAAAAGCGGGCTTCTTGGGCTCACGGAGCTACATGGCTCACTTGACTACCCAGTATCCCTTGACCAGTGCTCTGATCACGAGTCTTTGGGCTCTGAGCTACATGGCTCTATGGCGACAACTCCCTTGGCAGTTATGCTATGCAATGCGAGCTCTTGGGCTCACGAGCTACATGGCTCAAAATTAAAGCGACAGCCTCCTCAAGCAGTTATGCTCTGCAATTTGAGCTACTGGGCTCCTGAACTACATGGCTCCGTGGCGACTTAGCCTCCTTGAGCAGTTATGCGCTGTAGTCTAAGCTACTTGGCTCCTAAGCTACATCGCTCTGTGGCAACTTGGCCTCCTTAAGCAGTTATGCTCTACAATATGAGCTACTGGGCTCTTGAGCTACATGGCTCCATGGCGACTTAGCCTCCTTGAAGCGAGTTATCACTGCCTGTCTGAGCTACTAGGCTCACGAGCTACATAGCTCGTGGTACCTTGGCCTCCTTGGCTGATTATGCTTTGCGATCGAGCTATTGGGCTCTTGAGTACATATTTCGTGGTATCTGGCCTCCTTGGCGATTATGCTCGGCAATCTGAGCTACTGGGCTCCTAAGCTACATGGCTCCGTGGCGACTTGGCCTCCTTGAGTAGTTATGCTCTATAATCTAAGCTATTAGGCTCCTGAGCTACATGGCTCCGTGGCGACTTGGCCTTCTTGAGCAGTTATGCTCTACAATCTGAGCTACTGGGCTCCTGAGCTACATGGCTCTATGGCGACTTGGCCTCCTTGAGCAGTTATGCTCTGCAATCTGAGCTACTGGGCTCTTGAGCTACATGGCTCCGTGGCTACTTGGCCTCCTTGAGCGGTTATGCTCACAATCGAAACTCTTGGGCTCTGTTTGCAACAGTATTGCCAGCCTTTACGTCTTCCTTCCCTTGGAAAAATGCGCGCGATTTTAATGAGGATCTATGGGAATTGGGGACGGACTGCACGGTTTCCTAAGTGTCCTAGTTACCTTATAAATAGAGGCTTCTATGGGTCATACTTCGCTTCCACACTTCTTCCTCTTTTTTACGGAGCTGGAGTTTGCGCATGATGAGGCGTCAAGGTTTGGTCATCACTACATGGGGTTTGTCCGGTGATCGCGGGCCGATGTTTAGTGTCGATGGTCTACCACTTGTAGGAGTTGCGTTTTTCCCTAATTCCTCCCTTGTGGGAGTTGTGTTGTTCCCTAGCTATGCCCATTGATGGAATTGTGCTAGGGAACGTATTCAGAGGGGGCGGTGTGCTTTAAAGAAAAACTTTTAAGTACCGCTTTCTCCTTTTTCTTTCCTCTTTCTTCTTTTCTTTCTCTTTCTCCTTCTCTTTCTCTCTCCCTCTCTCCTTCTCTTTCTCTTTCCCTTTCTTGTGGTTTTTTCCTTGATCGGGTGGTGGCTGATGTGAAGAATGGTTTGGCTAACTGTAATTTTTGAGATGCAAAGAAAGATTTTATAATCCTCTGAGGTGATTGTAACCTCCCTGTAATGAAATTTCGTATTTGTGTTATGTGACTTTTTTAGAGCTTTGTCAACCGAGCTCCTCGCTCTCTCTTTTCTCTTCTTTTTCCCTGTGGGTTTATTTTCTTTCTGAGGAGTAGAGAACTGTTTGTGCCGCTTGCCTCCGAGATACTAGGAACGACTTCATTGAATGTAATTCTTTGTATTTAACTGTAGCTCCTTTGAAATAAAGAACAATCTTTTGTGAATCATGCGCTTCTTGCACCTAGACCCTTTCGAGCCGAGCTCCTGGCTTTATCATTATAACTTATTGTTTGGCCCACCATAATATTAAGCAGCTTAAAAATGGACATATAGAGTGCTATTCGAAATCAAGACGGTGGATCTTTTATTACAGGCTACGTTCCGAGGTCTTATTGGTAGAACCGTTTGAGGTGTTCAGCGTTCCATGAGTGGGGCAGGGCTTTTCGCTACTTGGTTTGGGTTCATAGTTGCGGTCGGATTTGCGGGATGATGGGCCGCTGATTAGGTCGACTTCCCATGTCTTAGTCTTTCCTTGCTGGCATAATATTTTTTAGAACCAGGTCGCTCGGCTTGTAACTCCTGGGCTTGACCCTTTGGTCATAGTATCTCGCTGACTTTCTGTGATAGTCTTCCATACGCTTCAGGACCTGCTCACGCTTTTCTTCTAGGATATCCAGGTTTAGGCGAAGGACCTCTTCATTGTGTTGATTGCTTGCGGTTTATCCCTTGGTGATTTGCTTGACCTCGGCTGGATCTCTTTGCCCGTGCCAAGGCCGAGCAACGGGTTCCTAAGTTGCGACTTGCGCGTAGTTTTGTATGCCCATAATACCTCGGGGAGGTACTCTACCCATTTTCCTTTTAGATCTTCCAATTTGGTTTTCAGCGCTACCTTTAGAGTCCTTATAGTGACCTCTGCTTGCCCATTGGACTACGGATGAGATGAAAGGCAGTGGCTCTTGATTCAGAGGCTCGGCGCGAAATCCACTGAACCCAAGTTGTCGGGTGTTTCCTGTTATCAGACACGAGGGACCTTGGGATCCTGAACATATTATAGAGCATGGCTTGAAGTTATGTACCTTCATTAGTGATTGTTGCTAAGGGTTCGGCCTTGACCCATTTGGTAAAATAGTCCACAGCCACTGATGAATTTGCATTGACCCCTTCCAATGGGTAGGGTTCCTAGTATGTCTAGCCCCCATTACTGAAAAGGTCGAGCTGTGTCGACAACTCGGATGGGGAGATAGAGATCTTGGCATGCACCTGACAAGCTTTTCATTTTCTGGCCAGTTCTGTCGCGTCTTTGAGCATTGTGGGCGGTGGTATGTACCCACGCCTCGAGGTTTTCCTGCTAAGGTCAGGGCTCGGAATGTAGTTGCCACGGATGCCTTAGGTGGCTACTCCCCAAGTATATAGTTAGCATCTTCCTTCCTATGCACTTAGAATGGCGTGAAGCCTCCTCGCTACGAGTTTAGATGCCTCGTTGAATTAAACTTAGCGTGCCATCCACAGTAATCGGATGGGGTCGTCGACTCGGTTCCGGATATCTGAGGAGACTTCTCGGGTTGTCGATGTTTACTAAAGGTTAAGGAGGTGTTCAGCGGTGTCGGTCGCGGTGTTCTTGTGGTGTTGCCGGTTTGGCGTCGAGGCTTGGGAATTCTGCTCTTGGTACATGTTTGCCCGAACTCGTATGAACTTTTAAGCAACTCGCAGACCTTTTGAGAGATATAGGATCATCTTTTCACCGCCTCGTGAGGGACTTATCCGCTTTACCACCAATTGGGAGTCATCGCCACTTCCAAATTAATCGCTTCCATGAAGTGGGCGAAGAGTTCAGTTTATGATAAATTTCATATTCAACCAGTATTGAGGTCAAAGCCAACTGCGGGCGTATTCCGCTAATCCCGGTCTGAGAGGTCAGATCACTCAGACCGCTTCCTTTGGGCATTGGCGCCCACTTAATGATAATCTCTAGACGTATTGTCGAAAGGCTAGTTAGTAAAATTTCAGACTCTAAGGGTGAATTCCATGATGAAATCTACTAAGATCTGCCATTTTACCGTTGTCCTTGGTTTGTACCTGATGTCGAATTCACTCAACTCTATAGCCCACTTTATTAGCCTTCTAGAGGTTTCTGGTTTATGCAGTATTTGCTTCATCGGATATTCAGTTGGGACTTCGACGGTATGAGCTTGGAAGTAAGGTCGGAGTTTTTTGGATGTAGTTACCAACGCTAGGATCAGCTTCCCCATCTTTGGGTATCTCTCCTCTGCTCTCCTCAAGGCTTCCGCTGCAATAGTAGACTGGTTGTTGCACCTTGTCCCGCTCTCTTTCCAGGGCGGCACTAGTCGAGAAGTCTGAAACGGCGAGGTAGAGAATGAGGAGTTCTCCTCTGACCGCTTACTTCAGAACGGAGAGCCATGTAAGTTTTGAGGTCGTGAACGCTCCCTAGCCAGTATCCCACTGGAAGGCCTTTTTCATAATCGAAGAAAGGTCGATATTTGTCGTGTTGGTCTTAGACACGAAGCGGCTCGTATGCACTGCTCTCCTATCGTTGAATGTCTTATTGTTCAAGGAGGCGGTATGTCATACCTACTTTATGTTATCTAATGCTCTATTCCCACCGTTGACTATAAAACTCCAAGAATTTCAAATGAGACTCAGAGGCGCATTTGGCTAGATTTAACTTCATATTGTAGCTTTTCAGGAGCTGGAACCCCTCGGCTAGGTGGGTTGTGTGGAGCTCGGCCTTTACGAATTTTACCACCATGTCATCTATATATACCTCCATAGATGCTCCAATTTGCTTTGCCCATCTTTGTTCACTCGGGGTAGTGGCCTTACGTTTCGCCAAGGGCATCACTGAGCAACAATAGGTTCCTTGCTCAATGACGAATGAGATCTTCTCTTGGTCGCTGGGGTCCATACTGATCTGATTGTAGCAAGAGAAGGCGTCTATGAAGCTGAGGGGTTCATGACCGGCCGTGGCGTCCACTATGAGGTCGATTCGATGTAAGACCCGAGAAAATTCCAATTTTCTCAAAAAGAGTAAAATTGTAATTTCGATAAAAATCCGAAATTTTTCTAGATCTCGGATGACGAAACGGACTTCTCCGTTGAAATCATCCCGCGAAATTTAGCTACCACGTCGAATTTCGTTGGATTCCGAGGTAGTCAGGATTTCACATTTTTAGAGGCGTAGGGTGTCGGATGACACATGACAAGGTTAGGGAATGCCACATGGCACCTTAAGAGTGTGACACTTAGCATTAAAGGAATGACTCACAATTAGCCATGTGTGGGAAATGAATCCCATGGCTCATATTGAGCCATGTAGTGGATGATGTCATAAAAGAGGAATAAGGAATAAAAGAAAAATAAGGACCACACAAGTTGACATGAGGAAATGAGGAGGAAATTGCCTCCTTTGACCCATACGGTCAATAATGCTCTAGGAGGAGAACTTCCAAGAGAAAAATGAGATGAGAAATAGGAAGAGAAAAAGGAAAGCAAAAAGGAAAAGAAAAAGGGAAAAGGAAAACAAAAGGAAAGGAAAAGAATTCGTAGAGAGAAAATGAGAAGAAAGAAATGAGAAAGAGCAAAAGAGAAAAGCAAAAGGAAAGAAAAGAATAAAGAAAGAAAAAGAATTCGTAGAGGAGAGGAGTTCATAGAAAGTGTGACGCCCCAACGGTGTCCGCACCATCTGTCAACTGCGGAAATTACATGTCCTACGCCATGAGACTCATACACGTGTAAAAATAGCCACTTGGGCCTACACATCATACTCAAAAAATGTATATTTTATACCAAAATGATTTATTTACAATTGTATTTAATTACAATTTATACAAAACTGGGTCTTATGCCCAGAATTTTACAAAATACAAGAGAGGGCCATCTTGGCCGTTTCTTCGACTCTAAGGTTCCGGATGCGTCCCATCCCCAAGTGCGTCTTCGACACTAGGTCTCACGACTGAGTGAGCAGTTTGCAGAGGGAATTTCCTTACTGGGTTAGCTTCCCACCTAAGGTAATGCAATAGCACACCAAACATACAACACATGCTAATATATCACTCATGCATATATTAACAATTTAAATCCCATATCATGTTATTCAGTTTATAATCATAACATAAACTTAGCTCACATGGGCTAAGACACAATCTGACGGTTCGTCTTGGAACAGCCCACAATTTCACAGTCAACATGTTATTTACCCATGGCAACAACACACATCACACCAATCACACAAACAGTCTGTGGATTGTCCAAACCACACCAAAGATTTATTCACTCGGTCCAAATCTTTTGGAACCGAAACCACGGCCCTCCAGGCCTCAACAAATCCCCATCTATTACATAGCCCTTAAACAAAAAGTAAAACAAGTAGGAGAAAAACCCCTACCTTTTCCGGAGTTTGTAGAAACTCCCCAAAACTGGTACCCACGTGTAGTCCTTGCCGTGGGGAGCAACTTTGCTCCTTGCCTCGTCGGAGCTCGCCGGTCCGATCGTCGGGAAACTTAGAGAGAAGGTAGAGCCTCTCTCTCTAAAAACCCTCTCTTTCTCTTTCTCTCTCCGTCTGCTCTCTCTTTCCCTCCCCAAACTGATTTGGGAGACTTGGTCAAGAGGAAAGTCCTCTCTATGCCAAGTGTCCATTTCTCATTGGACCATGGGATTACACCCTTATCCTTATCCATCTAACTTAGATTTTCTTCTAATGGCATCATGCCATGTGTCACCTATGACCCAAACTTAAGCTCAAGTTTGACTCTCCCATAGCTTGACACGTGGCTCCTCTTGGGCCACTCATAAGGTGCCAAGTGTCCCGCACTCCTCTACGTGCCTCGAAAAACGTGAAATTCCGACTGTCTCGGAATTCGACGAAATTCGATGTGGTAGCTAGATTTCGCGAGACAATTCCAATGGTGAAGTCCGTTTCGTCATCCGAGATCTAGAAAAATTCCGGATTTTGACCAAAATTACCATTTTATCCTTCCTTAGAAATTCTGGATTTTCCGGGGTCTCACAGAAAGAGAAAGGGAAAGAAAAGGAAGGGAGAAAAGAAAGGAAGGAAAAGGAAGAAAGGGAAAGAAAGGATTTCTACGGCAATGGTTCGATTACGCTCGAGGACTAGTTGGTGCACGCAACGCGACTCCACGCGGTGGACACCAAAAAGTTGGAGTTTCGACAAACTTCGTGAGGTAGGAGTTTTATCCTACTTGAGTTACACTTTGTTTAAGTGTTTTGTTAATGATTGAGTTGGTTTGAGGCCTTGAATGGCCGTTTGATTGGTCCCAAAACTTGGGACCGAATTGTTGGAATTTGTGAGCTGTTTTGACAAACCCACTCGACCGTTGGGTCAAGCCAGGTTGTGATTTATGCATTAAATCATGTTTTGGTGTGAATGAGGCCGAAAATGGCCATTAATATCGGTCTCAAAAGCTTTGAACTGACTGACAAAATTCCTATTTTGAGTGGTCGTGAACAGTAACCCGAGGGTTTTTCTATTCACATAAATAGCGACGTGAATAGTGACATGAATAGTGATATGAATAGTGAGGTGAATAGTGTTCACGAAATATTTTGTGAGAGAATGTGTTTGGTTGAGTAATTCAAATTGAATTACTCGTGTTTGTTAATTGTTATGGGACTGTAAAAACAGTCCCAGTTTTTATGAAATGGTCCAAAAATGTCCATCTTCTGGGTATAGGAAATTGTCTTGATGTATTAACATGATGTCACAATTATATGGAATATAATTGTGTGTATAGGCCATTAGAGATGAAATTATGATTTGGTCAATTATATGGAATATAATTGTGTGTGTAGGCCATTGGAGATGAAATTGTGTTTAGCCCAAGTGAGCTAGTTTGGGTGATGGTTGATAAAAATTGAATTACATGTGGTGTGATTGAAAATTTGGGAATATATGCATGATGATATATTGTATAAAATGTGTTGAAATGACATAATGCATTTCATATGCACCGGGTAACCTAGAAATTAGGTGTGAGTGCATGACATGAATTTTATGAAAAACGAACATGGTTGCGAAAGGAATTTCACATGATGATTTTCCGGAGAATGGGGTTGGGAGATGGTCCAACATATCATTTCTGGATGAGGACCATGACTATTTCGGGAAGTTCTCCAACACATTCGCCTGAGGGTAGTAGTCTCATTTTTTTTACTGAATTAAGAAGCTATTTTCAAGAACAACAAGTTTTGTTTTGAAATGGTGTTTCTCTCACATGGCTTAGGCAAGTGTGAGGGAGTCTAGTGAGGACTCGAGACATGGGGATGGTAATGTGATATTCCAGGATCACGATTACTTGGAGTGTGTGTTTATATTGGATCATTGCATATGCACTTAGGTGGGGAGTAACCCATTTAGGGTGATTCCACTACTGGGCGATAGCTCACCCTGTCGATGGAACATATTTTTCAGGTACAGGGGGCGTTCGAGAAGACGACTCATCATAGAGGTCGATTTTGAAGAAAGTCGGGTTGTGGCTTTGATGTTTTTGGATAATAAGTATTAGAATTATAGATTTTAATATGTATTTGTATTAAGAGTAATGAAATAACTCGACTATCGTGATAGTTGGTATATGTTTACGAGTGTTGATGTAGGGCCTGCTGCTATTTTTACTCGTGTATGGTCTCGTAATATGAGACGATAGGATTTTCTCCGCAGTTGATTCGGTAGTCAACGCGGGACACCTGCCTGGGGCGCCACATCCGAGGCGAGGAAAGCCATCTTCTCTCTTCGAAAGCAGCCCCGTTGATGTCTCGGTGAAAATCGATGCAAAGCCGCCACTTACCGCTTGCTTTTGACGAACAACGCGAAGCAACCACTCCTGATATTCTACCTTCCGATTGCATTTGCTCGAGGAGCTTGCCGATCTCTTCATTAATCGCCGCCTTTCCGTGGCAAAACCCTTCTCTTTGCTTCGACGTATCTAAAAGATGGACTGACCTTCACCATAAGGATCACCGCAGTGGTTGATTCCACCCATGTTTTCCTTTTTCCAGGCAAATACCTCCATGTTCTGCTTTAGAAAACGGATGAAAGGGCTCTTGATGTCTTCAGCTAGCTTAGATCCTATGTAGACGAGGTAACTGGCTCGGGTCGCCAAGCTATACAGCCGTAGCCTTTTCTCGAGGGCGATGGCCTAGTGCTCACCTCGCCTCGCATGTCGAGCTCGTCCATATTGATGTTCTCAATCGCTTTTGCTTCATTGCGTCGAGTAACACTCGGCTATGCATCATTTCCCGACCATCTCTACTCCCTTTCAATGGAAATTTGATAACCATGTGATAGGCGGAGGGGATGGCCCTTATGGTATTGAGGGAGGGTATACCCAATAATATGTTGTAGGCCAATGGGGCATCTACCATGAGAAATCTTACTATTGTTGTAGCCTGGCGTGGGGGGTCTCCCAAAGTGAGCACTAGCCGTGATCGTAATTTAGCAAAGACTTTCCGTGAGAACCCATCGAGGCGTGCGCGACGTGCTCTAGCTTCTCCCTTCTAATGCCCATTTTGTCAAAGGCTGATGCAAAGATGATGTCGGCCGAGCTTCTGTTGTCGACGAGGACGTTGTGGATCGTTTTATTGGCTACTACGACCTTTATCACAAGTGGATCGTCATGGAGATGTTGGCGCCTACGCCGTGAAACCAAAGGTTATGGTAGTATCCAAATGAGGAAGCTCGATTACCGCTTTATACCTCTAAATGTTTCCTGATATGATGTCAAGGCAGTGGGCCTTTCCGCTAACTCCGACTCTTCGCTGCATCGAACCCGGAGATTACTTGGATTTCTCTCCCAAGGGCGACCGGTGTCGAAAGCCAGGTTGGTCGACGAGGTGGCTGGGTGGCTGGACTTGTTCTTGCCCTTCGAGGCCAATGAATGGCGTAAGACGTCCGCCAAATAAGGTATTCAATTTCTTCCTCAATCGATGCAGTCACTCCGCTCGATGTCCATGATCCTCGTGGAACTCACAAGATTGGCATTATCTCTTTGGCTGGTTCGACCTTATCCGAGATGGCCACCTCGCGTAAATTTTCTCATGCTGCACTTCTCGCGCAGACTTGTGACATTGAGGCTGTCAGGGGGGTGTATTGCCAAGGTGAATACCATCACAGAGCCTGCCGAGGTGGTCCTGAAAGTCTCTCGACGCCTTGCCTTCGGGACCGCTTCCTCGTTTTCTCTCGCCTCCTTAGGATCCGCCCTTGTCCGCCTCGCCTCCCGGGCTTCGTTCCCGTTTCTTATTACCTCTACTCTTTTCCTTTTGAGTAGAAGAGCTATTTTGCTTGGACAAGAGGGCTTCTTCACCGTTGATATACTTCTCTGTTTTGGTGAGGACCTCGGCCATGCTAGCTTGAGGGTTCTTTGAGATAGAGAACATTAGGTCTTTCGACTATACCCCCAGCCCTGCGATGAAAGCAGTAATGGTGAATTTTTCGTCGGGAATATCCACTTTTAACGACTCTACGTTGAATCTCTGGACATATGACCCCAGCTTTTTTTTTTTTCTTCTTCTTTTCTTCCTACGAGCCTTCTTATGGTCGGCTGTGATAACTTGCTTCCCACGCCTGTCTCATAAAGTGGGAGACGACGCGGAGAAAGCTCTATGAAAGATGAGATGGAAGACGGCGGGAGTCTGTTAAACCAGGCCAACGCTGGGCCCTTTAGCGTGATAGCGAAGGCTCTGCACCGTATAAGGTCCTGATATTCGTGCAACTCCATTCTGCTCTATAGCGTGTTTAGTGATCGATAGGGGTCCTTCGTTCCGGCCGAACGCGTTCGACTTCATGGCATTCTGAATTTTGCCGAAGAGGGAGCGCAGCACTCATTATGAACGATTAAGTTTGTTGTACTAGGGCATCCATAGAGACTGAGTTTCGCTTTACCGCCTTCATGTGGTTGAGCTCTTGTTGATGTCCTCGAACCCTCCGCCTCCCAAGACCGCTCCCTCGCTTTCCGGGGGCTGATAAGGGACGGTCCATCATTTCTATCATCCACACCATGCCTCTTCTCTGTACGGTGGATTCTCTTCGAGGGTCGAAGGATCATGCCCCCGGCTTCAGCTCTCCTTCTATCCGTCTCGAGGAGGGCCTGCAAAGGTCGCTCTTCTCGGTACGGGGCTTCGGGGCCTCTCTGGCCCGTTACGCCCCCGCATTGCATTTGCCTAGTGAGTTGCTCTAACTCTCTCAACAAACGTTGGTTGGTGAGACAGAGTGCCTCCATCTCGTCGGTATTAGCGCGAGTTTAGTGTGCTCCTGAGGTCGGCTTTCATGCCTCCTCACGGGTCTTGCATCCTTGTGAGGGTCGCACGGCCCCCGCTTGCGGTTCCGAGTCGATACCATCACCACCGAGATCAACTTTATTTTGTGAAGGAATTGCTCCTACGCATCCACATTTCAAACTGATGATGCTTTTTCAACCGGAACTCGGGTCGAGTTTTTGGTCGGAATTGTCAATGGGTCCGTTGTTTATGGATGTCGAGCTCCTCTACAAAAATAAGAACAAGGGATCGGTGGGGGTTCGCCCGTTGTCTCTCCGATGCCTAAGTCAGTTCTTTCCGGTGGAAGAGAAGATCAACTACTTAGGTAATGAATTTTCTGTGTGTACCTTTCACCGATGGGGGTGGTTTGGTATTTATAATGGATGATCATGATAATTTTCGTAGTTAAATGACGATACTGAACGATATCTTTCCTTGTTGGAGAATGACACGATATTTCTTCCATTGGGCGAGGGATTTTCTTTCCTTATCGTTAACCGATTAGTAAGGGATAATTGAGGAGCAATGATTAGAAATATCCTACTTCCTTAATTGGTGAGATTAAGTGTTTCCTTAATACGAATTCCTCACGATTATATTACCCGCTCTTTGAAGGTTAATCAGAGCCCTCGTTTCCGCCTATGATCGAGGATATCATCAAGGGTCGAGCATTGGTACCGGGCCCGTTTTTAATCTCCTCTAAGCCCACTATTCGGGCTTCAGGTTCGCCTCGCGCGCCTATTATTTTAAACCCGATCAATTTTGAAATATTATGTGTGGATTTTAAAATATTTTGTGGAGATTCTCAAATATGGTTTTTTTTATTTAGAAGAAAATTTTAAAATCTCATAAATAAGTTATGAAAATAAATTGTTTTAAACAGAAAAATAAACGCCCATCAATTTGAGGATAAATAAGAGGGGCATAGTTCAAAATAACTTTAGAAAGTGCAACCTTATACTCATTGTATTATAAAACTAGTGCATTTATTTAGTACAAATAAATATAATCACCCCTTGAGAATTAACTCAAGTGGTAAAGCGGTGAAATTGACATTGGTAGACTCAAAATATAAATTGAGGGAACATAACACCAGGGTTGTGGGCCATTTTCAAAAGTAATAAAAGAAAGAAAAAAAAAAGGTTCTTAGGAAATATTAAGGGAAAAAAATTATTATGTTTGATTGTCTAATATATTTTTTAAAGAAAATCAACATAAATAAATTACTTTGAAATTTCAGTATTTTAAATTTATTTAACATTTATATTGATGAGTTTAAACAAATAAAATTGATTTGAATTAACAAATAAAAATATTGTATGAAATTCTGATGTATTTAAAAATAGGCGCGCAGCCCACCTTCCACCAAGCCTAAGAAAACTATGAAGCTTATTTAAACGTTTAAATTTCTCCGCACCACTCCCCAAAACGGGAGCCCGGGGCCTGCTCGCCCCAAGGGCCAATAGCACGGACAGCCTGAAAAGCCCATATCCTATAAATCAAACCAAATCTCATCGTTAAGGGAAGTAGGATAATTCTCAATAACTGTTTATCCTGTAAATCAAACAAAATCTCACCAATGAGTGAAGTAGATAATTTCACAATCGCCTTAATTATCCCTTATTAATCTGATAGCGATAAGGGCAAGAGGAATCCCCACACCATCCAATTGGGAAAAACATATACTATAAATACAGTTACCCCATCGGTGAAAGGTAATGCTAACATGCGCCTCTAAGTACAGCTTTTATCCTTTTCTTTTTCATCGTGAAGAACTCGACTTGTGCATCTGAGAGTGCAACCCAAGCATTCGCCGATCCTCTTGTTGTCTGCTTTTTGCAGAGAGCGCAACATCAGGCCCGCCGACAGCTCCAGTTCCTGAACCCAACGATTCTAACACGCCCACCCTCGGGGCCCGATTGAAAAAGGCATCATCACTGGCGCTGCCTGAACGATGCCTTTACAAATAAAGTCGGGATCTCTCAAGAATCGATGGTATCAACTCCTGAACACAAGCAGAGCCACTAATCCTTCTAGAATGCAAGACCACCGTGGATAGCCGACCTCCCTATATAAAAGATAGAAAACAAAGGAAGCCAACACGACGAGGTGGAGGCACTTCGTCTCACCAACCAACGCTTGATAGAGGAATTAGAGCAACTCACCAGGTAGATGCAACGCCCACGGGAAGCACAACAAACCCAGGAAGGCCATAACACCACCCCTCAAGAAGAGCGCCCACACTGCACTCCCGAGAAGCAGAGCATCCAAATGAGCTGGGGGCATGGACCCCACCTAGCCCCCAGAGAGGAGCGCAACGAAGCAATACTCGGGGGGGACCTCGGAAACGATGAGCCGACCCCTTCTCAACAAAGAATGGGGGAGCAATCATGGGAACAGAGATTCAAGGGTATCCAGCAGGAGCTCAGCCACGTGAAGGAAGTCGTAAAAGGCCGAGCACTAGACTCTATGGACACTCTAGTGCAGCAAACTGAGTCACCGTTCAGAGCAGAGGTGCTCCACTTCCCCCTTCCAGCAAAGTTCAGAATGCCGCAAATAGAAGCGTTCGATGGTGCGAAGGATCCCGTCAATCATCTTAACACCTATAAGAATCAAATGGAGCTACATGGGTATCATCGACTCTCAGGATGCGTAGCTTTGGCATCACGCTTAAAAGGTTCCTGGTTTGGTTTGCAATGTGCTCCCACCATCGTCAGTCTCCTCATTCAGAGAGCTCTCCATCGCGTTTGTCTACCACTTCATTGGAGCTAGAACATACAGGAAACCGAGTTATCACCTGTGACCATAAAACAGCCTCGTGGAAAGCCTCGAGGCTTTGCGTCTCGCATGTTCAATGCCGAAGCCCTTTTGAAGGTGACATATCGGACGAAGTTCGCTATCATCACTGCATTCATCGCCGGTTAGAGTGCGCCAAAAGATTTGATGTTTTCCATCTCCGCGAACTACGTGCAACATGGCTGAAAGCTCAAGTAAAGCAGTACATAAACGGCGAGAAGCCTCATATCTAAGAAAGAGCTTTTCACCCACAAAGAGAAAAGCAGGACTGACAGACAACAGGGACGAAGCCCTAAGAGACAAAGAAACCTGGAAAGATCCCCAAAGAAAGACAGAGATTGGTCCCCGAAGAGACAAGAGAGCATCAGAGACCGCCTAGGACCACCTTAGCCCGAGTCGCGATAAACGTGGAGTTCACCTCTGCGGTTCACCCCCTCTCGACGGTCGCAAAGACGTTGTGTTTGGCGCGAGGTGCGATGAACAGCTCTCGAGATGGCCTTCCCGCATGAGGCCGACCACTAAAAAGAGAGATAACACGAGGTATTGTGAGTTCCATAGGGACCACGGGCACCGAACGGATGATTGCATACAACTCAGGAAGGAAATTGTGATGCCCCAACTCTGCACCCGATGGGGTGTCAAGCGAAAAGTCAGCATTTCGACCGGGACTCTTAACATTTTCTTTCTCAGCTGACACTGCTCCTCGTTTTCATTCATATGCACAATTTTTGTAATAACAAAATTCTTTTTACATATACATTATACATACCAATTATGGCATTCATTATATTTTATACACATATACTTGAGTCCCATTACTTGTACTATTACAATTTCACTGAAGTTACAAACTATACATATACTTGTCCAATGAAATCGTGAGATTGCGATCAGTTGAAGTGCGGAGCACCTATCTCCGACGGCTCGTATACCATGTAATGTCCTATCCTCTCGCCTCGCTCTCGTACTTACACGGATTAAAACTCGTATGTTTTTACGCCTTAATGGGAAAACATATACATGGACTCCACCAACATTGATCGTCGCAGTTTATTCAAATGCTTTCATATGTCTTTTACCTGTTTCTAGTCTTTTTTCATCTTTCAGTTCTATGACTTATTACATTCTATGTACTATTACATATATCATTTCTTATCCTATACCTATATCATGTCTCCTTTCATGTAGTGGCTACACGCCCATGCTATACTATTATTCATTTCTACATATTGTTTTATCATATATTTTCTATGATCTGAAGCCATATATACTTTTGTATTTATGCTTTTCACTCGCCTATAGAATTGACATTCACGATGGTATTGTAGAGGGAATCTCATCATGTTTATCATCCAAGAGGCAATGGATTTCGCATTTAACAAAGATGATTCACTTTGGCCATAGAACTGACATTCATGATGCATTTGAGAGGGAATATCATCATGTTTCATTGGTCTCGCAGCAATATGATTTCATGTACTTGCATATTTTGTCATATACTTTCATTTCAATTCAGACCGCGTATCAGATTCCCCTATATTTTCATCTTCAGACTTTCATATACTATACTTTCCTATGATTTTCATATACTGTGTTTTTCATATACTGTACTTTCATATGCTTATATACTTTAGACCATTATACATTTCGTGTCATTGACACTTTATTTCTCAGACTTGCATATTTGTCATCCGCTTTATGTTTCATGCCCGCATAAACCTAGCGGATACGGAAATAATCAGATGCACCAAAGGTACTATCACTGTGACGACAATGATCTCTATCTATATGACCCAAACGGGCCGCTATAATGTGATCCAAACGGATCTATGTCATCGACCTAAATCCAGGCCTCGTATATTCAGAACCGTATGTCAAGTAAAGAACTATATCCCTATAAGTATGCCTATCTATCCTCTACCGCAGTTCCCAAGTGCATTAATCCATATGTATTTTATGTTCGCAAGATATATCTTCATATTCTCGAATAATTATTGTTATTCGGTAATCATATGAGATATTTACAACCATATATTTTTATCTTTGCATTTTTCATATATCTTTTAACTTCAATTTCCTGTATTCATAATTCTTTACCATACATGTAACTATTTTCCTATCATTTGTGCATTTTTAGCATGTGTTGTCTAATCGTATACTTCCTAATCTCACGTAGTTCTATCATATATTCCTATATTCATATTAGTCATCTATTCATATCATATCATATATTCATATATATTCTTATTCTTTATCTAATTTATATCCTTTAATACAGTCAGGAATTGCCAGAAATCAGTCCGGTACCACGATGTCGGTCCGAAATGAAGGGACTAAATCCCATCTGACCTATTTGGACCCCGAAAACAACTATGCCATTACATGGATGTTATTCCAAGTAGGGAAAATTCCTTACCTCATGGATAGAACAGTGCGAGTGTGATGCGTAGAGCTTTGAACATTTCGGTGAGCTTGTTGAATTTATGAGGGCTCGAGCCCGAGCCGAGCTTTTGAACGAGCTTAAAATCAGGCTCAAGCTTGGCTTGATTTAAAAAAAAAAGCTTGGCTTGAGCTCATTAGGCTCGTTTTCCATATGAACGAGCTCGAGCTTAACCTCGAGGCTCAAGCCCGATCCGAACTATCTGAGTTTGTATAATCAATCCTCGGCTTCGATCCATATACTTTTAACATAATCAATCGATAACAAATACATCAATTAAAGAAATAATTTTCTATGGGATTTGTTTGTAGTTGATTTAGCAATTAGTCTTAAAGTATTAAAGCCACCTCCTTGACATTTGTTTCCTTCTACGGATTAAATTAAGAAATTTGCTGAAGCTTGACTTGCAGCGAAAAATTATGAAATAGAATTAAAACAAGTAGAAATTGCAGAGTGAAGGAAGTAGAATGCACAGAAATCATTGATAAGAAACATGATTGAACTTTGTAAATTATCTAAATAAAGAAATAATATATGACAAGATGCCTTGAGACAAACTCATTAGTAACATGAAACTATTTGGCAATATCTTTGTTGCACATGGTTAAGTTGTACCACCCTCCACGACTACCAAGGCTGCGCATGATTAATTCAGACCCATAGAAGCACCCTTTGCCGGATGGAGATCGGGAGATACGCCCACCATGTCGAGCCGGTGGCCGAATTTTCATACCCGGCGGTGACGGTGGCACTCCTGCGTTACCGTGCACATTGGCGGATCGTCTTGGCTCCTTGTTTCCTTTGAGGAAACCCCACCACACGATCACCCTTGATCACTTTACCCATGCCAGCTGAATCGCAGTTAAGTCCGATACCGATGTGAGGGCCCCGATACCCGAATTTGAGATTGGATCCTAGTTCATCATTTGAATTGATGCGTGTGATGGGTCAGATGCATTTTGCCCTCAATGCTACTCAAGATCGACAAACCTTGTCTAAGCTCATGGCCACCCGGCCTCTTATGGTTTCCAAAGAGCCCCGATACCCTCATATTTGTAATCGGTTCTTGTACACGGGATGTTATTCATTATCGAGTGGGTCATACCCAACGTCCATGTCCTTCTGAGCGTCCTTTGCAGGCACCTTCTTCACGCTATACCTTTGCGGAACATACCGTCGTGACACCTTGTATTATCGTGGGTACCATTTAAAGCTCTGAGGCGGATCTCGGAATCTAGAGTCACGATTTATGCGTGAAGCGGCGTGAGTTCGCTCGAAACTCGGGCGCGTCGCCGTCGTGCGCCTCATAGCGGCCCGTGAGGATTCACGCATTTTCCATCCATCGGCTAGATCTAGGCTTGAGGATCCATTACATCGATGTCAGGGACACATGACACGGAGCGCGTTTTCACTCCGTGCTTTGAGTCGGGATCGCCTTTGGTGAGACCGGATCTGGCAGGTTGGAGGCCAGGCTAGTGAGCCTGCTCCGGTGTTGATGGGTCCGGCGGCCAGGCGGGGCATAGCCGGGCCGAGATTTATCAAGCCTAAATTAAGGCTCGGCTCGGCTCATTTGGCTCACGGTTGGGCTGGCGAGCTTTCGGTGAGCCCGTGGCTTGGCTCGTTGCCGACCCACTGGTGCGGTTGACAAACTCAATTTTGTAGTACCCATGTAGCTTGAGATGTAATGAATCAACTTTGTCTCTTAGTGAAGCCCGATTTGGCCGTCGGAAGCCGTAGATGAAAGTACCGAAACTTAGGATTTTCAGAACTTCTTACTTGAATTCTGGCGAAATCCAGTATTTTTACAATCTTCGCGTGTAGCACTCGTCGAATAAGATGAACTTTGGTTCTTGGCCCGACGGTCAGATGGATTGAGGCTTCAATTATATCAAAAGAGAAGAAAGAAAAATAAAAATAAATAAATAAATAGTACTCTCTCACGCTCATCTCTCTCTCCGTCTCCTTATCAAATGCGAGACCAAAATTTTCTTTTATTCTTATTTTATTTATTATTATTATTATTATTATTATTTGGATCCATAGCTCATATTATTTCATTTCGGATCAGGTTTTACCTCGAATTTTATTTCTTTTCATTTTCACTTTATTTTTAAATGAGGCTTGCTTTAAGTCGTTTACTGACTTCCGAGATTTTAGTAAAAATCTAAATTCGCAGAAATCATGAAGCGACTTATCACGAGAAGAAAATTGTAAAATATTCAAGCGGTCTCGAGTGTGAAACTTTCTAGGTCACTAGATTTAGGTAAACGGGTCCAGCGGCGCGATCTGTTTAGGTAATTCGAGGATCTAGAAATTTCTAGGCTTCCCTGAGCCATTCTAACAATTTTACTATTATTGTTGTTTTTAAGTTTCTCTTATTTTCATTCTAAATCCTTCTTCTTCTTCTATTTACATTAATTTCTCTTAATTCCTCTGGATATACCTTTCTTCTTATATTATGACATTTGGGTCCTCAAGTGGTGAATTACCACTTTACCCTTGATTTAATTACTAATCCCAAGTCTCGTTTTATTTTTTTATTTTTATTTTGTTTTAAAAAATTCAATTTATTTATTACACCACAACAGCCAATAGAAAGCTGTTCAGGGTATGTTTTGGGGTGTTAAATAGAATATTTGATTCGATCGCCGGGTATCTTCGCGACCGTAGCCTCCCGAAAGTTAGAGTCGGTATGACCACCACCTCGACGGGACGACTGGCGCAATGACCATGGGGAAATCCACGTGATCTATGGAGGATTTGCAGGAGGTGGGGAATCCAGCTCTGCTAGGAAGGCTCACTTGCGTAGCATCAGGTCAGGAGAGGTAATGGAAATACAAGCGGTGTCTAAACTGCCTCGACTCAACACAACCATAACATTCTCGGACTTAGACCTGGATGGATGCCAACACCCCCACGACGATCCTTTGGTAATAAGGGCAGTTGTGGCTAACCGAAACTCAATCGGTCATATCGACAATGGGAGTTCGTAGAGCATCATCTTCGCGTCGGCTTTTGACAGAATGGGCATCGGAAGGGAGAAGCTGGAACCAGTTAGCACCCACCTGCGAGGATTCTCGGGAGAGAAAGTGCTACCTTTGGGGTCAATATAGTTAGTGCTCACTTTGGGAGACCCCTCGTGTCAGGCGACCACGGCAGTGAAGTTTCTCATAGTAGATGCCACAGATGCAACGCCAACATGTTATTGGGCGAGCCCTCTCTCAGCCGTAAAGTACATCCTCCGCTTACCACTTATTGATCAGAAGTTTCCACCACGGGTGGAGTAGGAATGGTTGAGGGGAGACCAACAAGTGGCCGAGGGAGTGCTGCTCGGCATCCATGAAGCAAAAGCGGTCGACAACATATACTTGGAATGAGCTCGACATGAGGCGTGAGGTCGAAACCTCCCGACACAGGAGCCTCGGAAGAGAGTAGGAGCCTATGCGATTAGACTGATAACCTGAACACCTCGCCTACATTGTCTCCAGGCTACCAGAAGACCTCAAACATCTCCTTATTCACTTCTTGAAACAGAACAAGGATGTCTTGGCTGCAGACGGGGAGGACATGGGAGGGATTGACATGATAATCCGCTCCTGGAAGGAGTTTCGCTCCAAAGATGGCTGAGTAAGTGGGAGGTTTGTGAGACTCCCTCAGTGACAGTGGGAGGAGTGCAAATTTTTGAATAGTTCAGCTAGCTTGTCACATTCTTGTCATTGAACATGAGTGGGGCTTTGCCAGGCTTTCACCCCGCGTCGATGTTCGCATGCCCCAAAAAGGATGGTTTCTGCTTGCATGGAGATCACGTTATCATGTAATTGGAGTAGTGGCGGCGGGCTCTGGGTTTGCTGGATGCTCCAAGCCGGCAGATGCGTAGATCCAGGCGACGAAGAGACTCGTTAAGTCGCAGGCCCAGAAGGGCATTGATATCGAGTAATGCTTTGGAAGCTAAAAGCGTAGAGCTACGAGGAGGAGGTTGGTGAATGGGATGTTCTAAATAGAAACAATTGGGGCATCCATGGGGTATATAGATGACATGTTGGGCGTAGAGTCTTACATTTAGGCTCACATAGCTCATCTACTCCCAGACATTCCCAAATCACGAGAAGTCTGACATGAGTTGATTCTTGAAACCAAATCACTTTTAGGTCTGGAACAGAAAAGGTCTTGGTTTATAGTCGACAAGGGAACCAGAATGATCCAGGTCGAGGATAAAGAAGTATACTGCGACATCTTTTATGACCAAACATAAAAATTAGCGTCATTTTAGGAATAAGCCCAGCGTTAAATGGAGAGGTTTAACAATCATTGTGATGAAATATCGATGTAACTAAATTCTAAAGCTGACACTAATGGGTGACTGCGAAGAAGAAGCGTTCAGCCAGCGAAAAATTGCAGGCTCTCCCCATTCTAGTAAGCCCTCTGGAGGGCTCTTACTCTGTACTGACAGAGTTTAGTTTTCTAGGCGGTGCGATCCTTATCTGTGGAGGGCTGGATGATGCGGCGTCCCGTTCTACTCTGCTGCTGGTGAGGCTCAGAGGGCGGAGGAGGTATCGAGGATGGAGAAACTAATCACGGCGTTGTGGCATGACGAAACTCATGCCGCCGACCATACCGACAGTTCGTTGAAGTGCCGATGACGATGTCCCGAAACCCCAGAGACCTCGGGAAGATTGATGAAGTGGGCCTTAGAGTTGAAGCGGGATTGGGCGCTCAGTTCTGCTTCAAAGCACGATAAAGGCGGTCGCGGCAGTTGTCGTGGAGTCGCGGGCAGGCTTGCGAGATCGCGGCGATGTAAGGCGCTCATTTACGGAGTTGTTCGTGGGCGGGCGCGATGCTCGAGGAGGCGATGCAGGCTAATTCGAGCCTCCTCATAAGGAATAGATGCTCAGTATGCTTTCAGTTTGGGGTTCGAGCCTCTGAGTAACAGAGATGGGTGTGGGCGAGTCGTTTCTTTGGATAAGGCTGAGCTGATGTCTGATGAATTAGTGATGGGGTGTGACCGGGTTGGTAGTGAAAAAAGGGAAAGACCTTGCAGGGCCCAGAGGGTGAGAGAGAAAATGGTCTACTGAAAGGTGGCAGAGTTCTTTGAGAAGTTTAATACTGGTCAGATTCAGTTATGGGAGCAGAGGAATTCCCGAGTGGATGCCACATGAGCGCGGCGGGCATCAGGAGATCATGAGCGGGACAAAAGTCGGGCACTGTGCGAGCCCTCTGGATCTCTATGGCTTGAAGTGCCCACCATCATTATCAGCATTTTGAGATGGACCCCATTTGGGATATTGAATGAAGAATTTTACCCCAGGCAGGAAGGACTGGGTGCTGGAGAGCAGGTGGAGGGGGTTTTCCTTTATTCATCTGGACTGCTTGGCTGAGGTTTTTCCATGTTCCTCCCAGTGTGGTAGGGAAGGCATGAAGCCTCTCTAGTCTTGAGGGGGTGTTGGGGTGCTGTCTGAGATCCAGTAGACTGGGTTGTGGGAAAATGCTGAGCAGGGATACTCAGCCAAATCACATTATGGGATGGGGCAGTGATCAGAAATTTGTCAGGGTTGCTTCCCAGTCTCTTAACTCAGTCTGACTGGTGATGTATCAGTTTGGCCACTATTACTTTTCAGGTGAGTTGGATGTGTCAGGACCTACCTTGTTAGGAGATGGGCTGATTCTAAATTATCATGGTATTAGTGGATTCATGATCAGGATGAGTGGGAACTCTTTGACCACTATCTTTGATTGGAAGAGATAACAACTTAGTTGGCACATTCCTGTTGATTTGGGTTGTTTGTCAGAGCTGTTAGCTGGGACAGTGGGAAGAGGTCAGACAATCCTGAGATGGGGATTGTCAGTGGGAGGCTGGGATCTGAAGACACCACCTATCTCATCCCCGGCTCATCCAGCATTCCCAGCCGGGCGGTGATCATATGAGCCAGGGCTCTTGGCGAGCCTGAAAGGATTACAACTTGGGTTGGAGGTCAAGGTGATCAGGTGGTACCTGGAGGTGATGTGAGCTCTGAGAGCTGGGTGCAGGGACTGGGAGGCCATTAGGCTCAGGCTGGCATGGGGCGATGCCTCTGAAGTGGGATGGTTCAGTCGAGGTTACCAGTTGGGAGCATCAGACCATGCAAGGCTCACGGGGCCTGAACATCTACAGTGAAGCGTGGATCTGAGTCAGGCACCTTCACGAAGGGCTACTAAAGAAGCGTTTTTGTACGACAGGAGTTAGCTCCGACTTCGAGGTGGAAAACCGAATTGGCTTCGGCGGGCTGTCGCCAAAAAGCTTCCCTTCTACAGGGAAAAGATGTCGTTTTGGAAGAAACTGAGACTGTGCGGAAGTACCTATCATCATAGCATATCTATTAAATGGGCCGGAATTGAACAATTCACGACTCCGGGACCAGGATATCTCATCTTGCAGAACGGCCGAGCTTTTAAGTGATTTTTATCAGTCAGCCATAGGAATTGTAATGATTGACAAGTATCAATGACACTAGTTACATGTGTGTGTTGATTGCACTGTTTAATATCTGTAGAAATCAAAAGCAGTATTCTTAGAGCAAAAGAAAATAGGCATTTCTGAAAATGAGAAGTAAGCAGAAAATTCCTTTTAGACCACCTTTCAGTGAATTAATATAGAAAAGAAAAGTTTTCTTTTATTAAATGAGAGAGTGGAGTGAGTTGATGGTAGTAATAATCTTTTCAGGAAATAGCTGAGCCTGCAGTTCACTAAAAAAAAAAGTATCAAGAAGGAAGGAAGGAAAGAATTAAGAAGTAAGAGAAGAGAAGGAAGAGAAAGAAAGAGAAGAGAGAGAAAGAGAAGAGAGTGAAAAGAAGGAAGAAAACAGAAGAAAGAAAGGAAGAGGGGAGAGAGAGAGGAAGAGGGAGAGGGGAGGAAGAGGAGAAGAGGAGGAGAAGGGAGGAGAGGGAGGAGAGAAGAATCTGGAGAAAGAGTTTTCAAAAGAGTGCTGAAACTCTCTCAAGGCAGCAGCATTCACTAGCAAGGCACAGGGGACAGCATAAGCACTCTCATAGGGAGCTGGGAAAGAGCATATCACAGGCGGAGGATTAGCAGAGATGAGCCTTTGGGCCAGAGTCTGGGCTGGACCTCACAGGCTACCACCAGGCCTTTGGCCTTTGCATCAGCGGAGGGTTCAGTTTGTGCCCCGAGGAGAAAGGTTCAGTGGGCTCATGTGGGGAAGTGCTGAATTACATCAGAGACAAGCCTTGGAAAATCGCCTGTCGTTTCCAATTCTCAAACGGCGCGCGTGGCGCGCGTCTTTTAAGTGAAGTGGCGGCGTGATAACAGTTTGCGGCGAGCTCATTTGCTGAGAAAGAACCGCCATAGCGCGAAACGGTCGTTAAGCGAATCGGCCCCATGGGCGCATTTCGGTTTGAAGAGCTGTTACCTGAGAAGAAGGCCGCCATAGCTGCAAATCCAGTTGTGCGGGGCGAATCCGGCGTGGGCGGCGACCGATTTGAAAACTGTATTGCCGGAAAGGCCGCGCCTGTAAGCGCGGAATCCGGTTATTTCGGCGGCGAGATCAGCCCATAGGCCTCGCGGCTCGATTCAGAGGCGCTGGCCACACGGGAAAGGCCATTATAAGCCGCGAGCCAATTCATTTCGAGCCGGTGGCCCATGGAGCCTCGGCGATTTCCGGTTTCGAAGAGGCTCGGGTTGCTTTCAGATAAGACAATGGCCAGCCAGGCGGGTTAATTTCCGGCCGGATCGCCCGTGGGGCGCCCGGCTCGGCACAAGGCTGGCTGTCAGGGCCACGGTAGCCCGGAGGCTAGTTCGGCTCGGATTAGCCCATGGGCCTGGCCCGGCTGGGTTTCGAAGGGGCTCGGTACGCTCGGATAAGACCACCATATAGTCGCGAGCGATTCATCTGGGGCCGGATCGGCCCGTGGAGCTCGGAAGCTCGGTTGGGGGCTCAAGCTGCTCGGGGAGGCACGGGGCAGCCGAAGGAGCGGTTCGGCTCATGCACGGTTTGTCTCTGGGCCACCGACTCGGTTTCGACGAGGCTCGGCTACTGGGAAAGGCCATGCCCGTGGAGCCAGTCGGCTCGGGGCGATAGGCCCGTGGAGGCCTTGGCTGGGTTTGATAAGTTGAGGCTACTCAAGGAAAGGCGTATATGTGCGAGCCCGGTTCGACTCGGGCCAGGTCGTGTGGAGCCTCGGCGACAGTTCGAAGGCTGGTGGCAGGAAGGCCGTGCGGCCTAGAGGCGGGTTAGGCTCGGGTGGTTTAGTCCGTGGAGCCTCGGCGACTCCAGGTTGCAGAGAGGGCTGTTGCTGGCTGAGCCATATAGCCTTGAGCCCCGGTGGCTCGGGCGGAATGGCCACAGGCAGCCTCGGCTTGGTTTTGGAAGGGCTGTTTGTCGGATAAGACCGTATAGTAGCGGAACCGGAGTTTAGCTCAGGGCGGGATCAGGCTGTTGGAGCCTCAGGCTTTCGGTTCGACGAGCTTAACTGGCAGAGGCCTTATAGCCGCGAGCCCGATTCGGCAGGCGGGTTAAGCCCATGGGCGCCATTTCAGTTTCGACTCAGTTCCATGAGCTCGGTGCTGGAAAGGCCGTATAGCGCGAGCGGTTCAGCACCGGCGGGGATTAGCCAGTGGCACCGTGAAACTGTAGTTTGAAGAAGGCTGTTTGCCGGGAAAAGGCCATGGCACAGGAGCATGTTTAGCTCGGCGATTTACAGCCCGGAGCCTCGATGGCTCGAATTTTGAAGAGCTCATTGCTTCATTAAGGCCACTGGCATGACGACGCTTCGAGCGAAGAATAGCCCATGTTCTGGAGCCTCTTTGGCTGATTTTGAAAACTCGGTATTTGACCAGATAGGCGCCTGCGCGCGAGCGGTTGGCTGGTCCATTTACAGGCCTACCTTGAAGCTGGGTGCAGCGAGCTTGCTCGAGAAAACCATATAAGCGCGAGCCACGATTCAACTCGAGCGGATTAGCCCACGTGGGCCTGTGGCTGGTTTTGAAGAGCTGGCGCTGGGAAAGGCCGTACTGGCCTAGGAATGAGGTGAAACCCAGGCGATTTAGCCCACGGAGCCTCGGCTCGGTTTTGAAGCTGTGTTGCTCGGCCCCAGGCCATGGCACAGAAACAGGTTGCTCAGGCGGTTGGCGGCGTCGGCCTCCGGCGGCCTAGTTTACAGGCGCTGAGATGAGGCCGTGCAGCCACGGTACGTCGATGGGGAAAGAAGCGACATCGGGAAAGCCGATTACAAAAAATAGGGCGATGAGACCAAAAAATGAAATAATATTCATTGAAACTTGACATCACCATATACTCACAGGGGTTCGTATTGTGACAAAAAAATAAAATAAAATAAAATAAAAGCAAAAATTATACTACAGAAAGGAATTCAGTCAAAACATGAAGTGGGGCTGAAAGCGGAGAGGAGGGCTGGGAGAACACTCAGTGGGTGTTTGTCTATCGAGACAGTGGGTGGGGAAGGGACTCTTGCCTCTTGTAACTGGATATTAAAGTTAAGGTCCAGGCCAGACTAGCGTAGTAGCCTTCCTGCAGGCGAGCCACAGAAGCCCGGAGTGCGGGCCTCATCCATGACTTGCCTCATGATCCCTGCAATCTGACGGAGTTTCTGCCTCACAGGCTCCACGCAGCCCGCACTCCTCGGTTGGCGTTCAGTAGGCCCGGCCTCGGAAGCCGGCGGCGGGCTCCGTCATGACCTTTGCCTTATTATCTTGGCTCGTCTCTGCTTGACATCTCTGCCGAGTTAAAGCGACCGTCTGGGAAGGATTGACTCATCCACATTTTCAAAGCTCGATCACAAGGCGGCCTCCATTAATCTTTGGCCACTGACGGGATCATCTATAGGTGGCTTGCGACTCGTCTACGACCTCCAGCTCGCCCCTCGTCCATCTTGGGCGATCCAGGACCTTTTCTTCCTACCTCGACCGCTCGTATGGTCGTAGTGTACTCGGATCAGACCGCATTACATTCCTCAGTGCGTGCCAGTCTGGTGTTCAAGCCCGGGAGTGCCTCATTTTTGGACCAGGGGGCCCGACGTTCAGTTCGGATCCGACGACCTCTGCTGGACAGGTGCCCTCAAGGAGTACTGTAAAGTCGACACCGAGCTCAGAATGGAGATAAGACCTGAAGCTGAGACCACGGGAACTACGAGAGGCTACCCGCCGGGGATGGGCGAGGCTTCTCAGGCCGGGCGGTGCCGACACCTCTTAAGATCTTAATCCTTGAGAATGGATGAGACCGCTGTGCATGAGCTCGGCGCATTGAAAGCGAGGAATCAACATCTCCATGACCCGGGCTGTTTCTCTGCGGCACCTGCCCTCTCAGGAGGCTCGCGCTCTGCGCGGGGCGGGGACTCAGGCTGATAGACATAACCTCGTGGAGGCTTGGCATGACCTCCCCCAGGAATCTTTGGCTGCGACGGAGCCCGGAGGCAAGGACTAGGCTGGAGCTGGGACCTCGGCCGGGAGCGGTGACGCCCTACCGCCGGACATGAGTGAAGGTGATGTGAGGACATCCCGACCTCAGGGACTTTTGCCAGTGGGCGACCCTTCTGAAGTGGACTTTGACCGCTCAGGGACCCTGGGGACAGCGTTCCACTGACCAGCTCCTGCCGTGGGCTTGAGGCAGGCGGGAGCCATCGTGAGAACTTTATAATGGAGGTGAGGCCTGTGTGTGGCGGGAGGACCTCAGGGCACAGAGATAAAATCTCTGGGCCCCAGTGTGGCTGGGAGTGATGCAGCGGAAGACACGTGGCGGTTTGGCTTCCGTTCGTCTTGAAGTTTGAATCGGTGAATACCACGAAAAGCGCCTGACCCATTCAAGTGGGGACATCATGGCTTGAAACTAAGTGAGACTTGGCAAATGAGCTCAAGATTCAGGGTGGTCAGACCGGGCGGGGTCTGGTGTCTCTTCATGTCGAGAGGTCATGTTCCAGCTGGGCCACTAACAGGCTCTTGCTCTTTCCCAAATTATGAGAAGATGGGGTGGGATGAGCTGGAGGGTGCATTGACATATGAATGAACAAGAGCGCACTGGAGTGTTTTTAATATAAAGGATCACAAGATTGTGTGTGGGACACTGGGGCCCAACTATCATGAGACCAGGGCCGATTGGGTGCGAGGGAGTGAAGGAGTGAGACAGGAGGGCATGTTTGATCATTGCAGGTGTGATGTAAAAGGATGAGAGCAGACATTGCCAGTGTGCCTGAAAAGCATATCTTGGAACTGGACCCTTGGGAGGTGAAATGGAGACTGGACACCGAGGGCGCTATAGCCTTTCGCGAAAGTTTCTCCCATATAAAGGCTGACTATGGTCATGTGGGAGCATTCCCATGTTTGTTGGATATGTATTGGAATCCCATGGTGTTCAATGATCAATTCTACCCTTGCCCACATTCAAGGGAGAGGAGGTTCCCAAGGGAGGCGTCTCGAACCGGCGATAATGATCAGGGTACCGCCTCGGGGTGGATCTATGAAGGAATCACCTCCTATCTGGCAGAGAGAGGAGCGGCCGGGGATCCATGGAATAACGGGTGAAGGAACAGGACCCTAACGTCTGTACTGGCGTCTCTATTCTGTGCTCAGAAAAAGACAGCTGAAGGAAAAGCGCACTGATTCAGGGGTCAAACGAAAAGCTACCTCAGAGCAGGGATGTAGCTTGAAGATTCTACAGGCAGGAGAGATGAAGAAGCCGGGCTGGCTTTGAACTGCCAAGTGGCTTTTGGCCCGAGGCACACGTGCCTAGCGGTCGGAGGATGTTCTCGGGAAGGAAACTAAAGGAACTAAAGGAGTGAGTACGAGGTGAAAAGGTATCATGGATTTATCATAGAGACCCAGTTGGCCGGCACAAGCTACTAAATAGATGTTACTGGAGCGTGCGTGGGAGTCATGCCAGATTCAACGAAATCTGGCCTTACCGTGCTCCACTGTAACCATGAGGCAGAGCGCTGATAGTTTAAAAAATGGCAGCCATGGGCTTAGTGACAGCCGAGAAAAGATGCATCCCAGACGTGGGCCACTGGCCTGAGCTAAGCAGAACCAGTTGGTTCTTGAGGCGGGTAACATGGACGACCCCAAAGAGCCATATCTTTTGTCTCAGTGACAAAATCCTGTGATTGGGGGTAGGATGGGTTCCGTTGTGACCATCTTGCATGAGTCAGACCGATCCTGGCGGGGAAATGGGATGATGTCAGTCTTTGCTTCTGAGTCCCCTCACTGTGTCAAGATGTGATAAAGGCTGGAGGAGTCACATGCCTGTCAGTTGGGAGAAACCACTATGCTCTGATGCTGGGCCCACTTTATGGGTGGAGATCTGGCAGGTGTTAGCCTCAGCGGGTTGCCTTTCTTTCGTAGGAAGGCGACGAGCGTGGAGGGTTACAAACATCGACCCTATGATCTCTTTGTTATTAAGTTTTCATGGAAGCGGTAAGCCAGCTTGACGGGCAGTTTCAGTTCAGCTTGACAGTTCCCGATACGCTCGATGATTCAGTTGAAAAAATTCATCATTATTATATTTTTTTGTTTCTTTTTTATTTTTCCTTACAGAAATTGACCTCAGGATGGCTTTTAACATAACTAGAAAATTTTGTCGAAAAACAGTTGACCATTTACCATTATTATTTTTTCATTATGATTAAATATGATGGATAAAGCCTTATTTGGAGTTAGGAATGATAAACAGGCCTTGATTTTAATAGAATCATGTTATGAGATTAAGCCAGGGCACATTTTCCTTCGAGTTGGATTCTTGAAACAAAGATTATGTTTTTGGAAAATTTAGGGGTGGCATTTTGCCCTTCAACCTTACTTTTGTTGCCTAGAATGGGCATATGATATGAAAACCTGGATGAAATCTAGAACATATTGCTATACAACTCTTTGCAATTCATGATATTTGTAATAAAGTACATTTTAAGCACTATTAATATTTATACTGTTTTTTAACACTATCCGAAAATAACAAAACCGTTATTATTTACAAGATCTACAAAACCTAATTTGTTTTTTGTTTTGCATCAAGCTATATAATTTAATTTCTGAGTTTGTTTGTTCACTTTAATTCATTGATTTTAATTAATTTTTTGATTTTTATAAAAATTCGAATTTGTTAATTTTAATTAACAGGGATGACCCATGTAAATAACAAAAAAAAGGAAACAAAAGTGAGATTTTTACTTTGCAGTGTGGATCAGAAACACCCAAAATTAAAGTTAAAGATTTTGCGAACTATTTTTATTTTTCACTCTTCCCTGAACCTCTATCTTTATTATTGGCTTAATGTATTTATTTATTTTCAATCTTCCCTAATTGACTTATTTTTTTTTTTTTGTATTAAGATGATGACTTGACTATGAAATTAACAATTAAAACCGATAGCGGAGAAATTCAATGTTTTAAATCATTATATACATGATGATAATGTACACACTTCAATTTGATTAAAAGTATTAGGCCAAGTATAAGAAGGGACCAAAATTCAAAACTTTTTGAGAGCATATTACCATATAGTTGTTGGAAAGGTTTCAAACGTACTTCCACAATAATTTTTATTTCTCATCTTCTAAATACCCAAAACATCTATCTTCCTCCCATTTTAGGGTACATCCTTATACATTATATACCGACTACGCGGGTTACATGGTGGACGGTTAAGAGGTAGGTATTTATAGGCCATCTTCAATGCCCTTACGTTATACATTAATTTACAAACTAACCGCTAGACATTAATTGCAGTGTGACGACTGTCGAGGTGGATAGCAATGCACGTCTTGCTTTGAGAAATAATCAGTGGCTACCAAAATAAATTTCCACTGTCCCTCAGTCAGGGGTAACAGACCAACAATATTCATACCCTACTTGTAAAAAGGCCATGAACTCGACACAAAATTTAGTGTCATGGCGGGGACATGAATAAGATTGCAGACATTGCAATTGCTTATGAATAGCTCGGACTCTTGCTTCATCATAGGCCAATAGAACCCCTGTTTCATAACTCTGTGACATAGTGATCTGCCTATGGGTTTCGCAAATGCTGCAATGGACTTGTTCGATGATCCGCTTCGCCTCTTCAGGCGGGACACATCTCTAGTATGGGCCGGAAAATGATCTCTTGTATAGAATATCGTTTATCAAAGTGTACCTGGTTGCTTGAGCTTTTACTTTCGTAGCCTAGCTTTTGTCCTTAGGCAAGGTCCTGTTTCTCAAGTGGTCCGAGATGGGGGATATCTAGGAGCTTTCGGCTTGATTCTTAGTGGCGTGTATTGCTGCAATATGAATAGAAGGATGGGTCATGATGGAGACCTCCTCATGGCAAAGATATAGAGCATTGAATGCTAGAGTGGTGAGGGCGTCGACCATATAGTTTTTCGATTTGGGTACTTGGGCTACTTCGACTCTCGTGAATCCCGCCATCGAGGGCCAAGCCAACTCCAAATTCTTCCCCATTCTTTCATTTTTAGCCTTGTACTCCGCAGGTAACTAGGATGCTACTAACTGGGAATCACATCAAGCTCTAAGTTCGTGGCAGATAGTTCCTTAGCTAGTCCTAGCCCGAGCAGCATAGCTTCGTATTTGGCTTCATTGTTAGAGGCCATGCATGCAAATTTGACTGCCTGAGTAACGGATAAGCCTTGGGGACTATAAAACCATATCGGCTCCCCCTTCTATGGCTCGAGATGAACTGTCTACTTCCAAGACCCATAACTTGTTGCCTTGAGCTGGGGATTGCACATCGGATAGCTTGACTATAAAATCAGCTGGGACCTGACCCTTTATAGCCAATCTGGGGCGATACTCGATGTCGAACTCCCTCAACTCCATGACCCACTTTAGGAGCCGCCTCGACGCATCTGGTTTATGGAGGACGACTTTGATCTGATAACTAGAGAGTACGACAATAGTATGGGCCTGGAAGTACGAGCCCAGCTTCTTGGATGTCATTCTTAGGGCCAACGCTATTTGTTCAAAGCCAGTGTACCTAGCTTATGCTTTTGTGAACATCTTGCTCACAAAATATACCAGCCTCTACTTGTCGTCTCCGTCTGTTCGTACTAAAGCTGTTGCATCCATTATCCGGTTAATCCAGGGGAGGGGGAATGTATCTTTCGGGCAAGCATCATTGAGATTAGAATAATCCACGCACACGCCTCACTTTCCATTTTTCTTAGGGATGACCATGACATTGGACAACCATTTGGAATATTGAATCTCTCTAATAAAACCGACGGTGAGGAGTTTGTCAACTTCCTGCTTTATGACTTCTTAGCGTGCTAGGTGAAATCGTCTCAGCTTCTGACGTATTGACTTGTTCTCCTTCCGAAGGTTTAGGTAGTGTTGGGCCATGGTAGGAGAAATGCCCAGCATGTCGACGTGGGACCATGAAAAGATATCAGAGAACTATTGTAGGATTGTTAAGAAGGAGTTGGCCTCCTCATGTAATAGGGCCCTTCTTAAGCTAACCTGCTCGGGCCGGTGTGGACCGAACAGAAGATGCTAATGTAGAGGCTCCGCGACTCTAGGATCATCGTGCTGGGCTAAGAGGGCCTCTAACCTCTAACTGTCGTTGCTATTTGATCGACAAATCCTCCTTCTGTTGTTTGACCTCGTAGCACATCTTTGCTGCCTACTAGTTTCCCCGTATGTCAATTTGGCCCTTTAGCGTCAAGAAACTCATAATTTGGTGGTACAAGGGCGACAATGCCTTCATTGCGTGGATCCAGGTGTGTCCCAAAATGGCGTTGAAGGATGATGGTTCGTCAATCACCGTGAGCGGAACAAGGGCGATGACAAGTCCAACTGTAATACCCAGTACTAACAAAATTAGTGAATATGACTATCATAATATTTATATTCTATTTATCTTAACGAAATATGTTTAAATAGAGGCTTAAATTGGGTTAAGGCATCTTGTGCTTTATTATGCATTAATCTTATATTAAGATTAGTTACAATTAAAATTGGCTTAAACTTGAAATTAGCATTTTGAAACAATTATGGTTAGGAGGAGACAAAGGGACTGGTTGCAAAATTCTGAGAACCTAATAGCTAGCAAAGAGAATAATAGAGGCAAAAATAGAGTAGAGGCATGGTTAGGTGGCAAGCTAAGCATTAAGCACATGTTGCACTAAGTAGGTGGCAACTTCTAATCATGCCACTACATGTTGTACTAAGTGGGAGATATTTCAAGGTTGGTAAAGCTTTTCCCAACCTTATAATTGTGAAATTGGGGTTAGAGGAAGGAGAAGGAAACTTGTGGGGGTTAGAAAGGAAGGAGCGGAGCTTGGAGAAATAAGAGGCTTCATTTTGAAGACAAAGGGTTAGTAAATTATTTATTTATTTATTTTGGTCTAGATTTCTAAAGAGTTATTAATGGTAGATCTAGTCTTAAAAAAATGTTTTAGTTTGTATTAGTGTTTATTCTTAACCATTTTTTATATAAAATCTGGAAGTTTAGAGAGAGAGAGAGTTTTAGAGAGAGAAAGTGCAAATTTTTGTGAGGAAGAAGAATAAGTAGTGGTTTTTGCTAGTTTAGGTTTCTAATTAGTTGATGATGGATGCTAATGGTAAATTTAGTTTATAAGCTAGGTTAATTAGTGTTAATCACATTATTATGTATTTAGATTTTAAGTTAATTAGGTTACAAGGAATTTCAGTTTAGTTATTTGTAAAGAAAGTTTTGTTGGTTGTTGTTATGTTACTTTAGTTGGAAAGAAATATGTGATTAATTAAGTTTGGGTATACTCTTAATTGCTAATAGTAGAATTAGGAGAAAATAAAGTAAATTAATCATACTTAGATTTGATTTGAAAGCATTAGAGTGAGTTAGAAAATTTGGGGTTTTAAACTAACAACATTAAATTGATAATATGAGCTAAGAAGAGTACCAAAACTTGAATTACATTCTTTAACCCCGATTCCTTGTAATTAAAAATAGTTGTCACGTGAAGAATTTCAAGAGACTTGATCAAAGAGTAGGAAATTTTATACCATTCTATTGTTGCTCTTTGATAGTTTCCATTAAATATATTTACAATCTTAATTAGATTGGGTTATGAAACATATTGCGTGTGATGTTCATATTGTTTATGCATGGTTTTTACGTGTAGTGGACATGATTATTGGTATGGTTTGGTTAGCATCAAGGGATGATTGACGATGATGATTCTTACTCGAAGTTATTTGGATGATGGAAGATGGTAGTGGTGACATAGTGTTACCTTCCAATATATTATTTTGTGGGACCGCGGGTCCTTGGGTGAAAATCCTTAAACCCTCGAGGAAGACACCTAGATAAAGGTGTGTGGGGTTGGTCATGCCCTTGGGTGATAGTCCCTAAAGACACGGGGTTGGTCCTGCCCTTGGGTTATAGTCCCAAAAGACACAAGGTTGGTTCTACCATTGGGTGTAAGTCCCAAACAAGGGATAAGAGTAGTCCTTGGGTGATAGTCCCAGAATAGTCATTATTATGGTTGATCTCCTATTGAAGCGGTTGATGATATATATGTATATTGGTGATAATAACTGGATATCTTGTGGAAGAGAATGGTAAAAGTTGTTGATCAAGTTGAAGAGAATGAATGAGATGAGCAAAAGAGGAAGACATTCAACATTTCATGCATATTTGTTATTACTTAATGCTTTGTTTATGGTTACAAATGTTTATCATGCATATTGTTATATGTTTAATTGAAGCATTAAGGGTGTGCATAAAATGATTATAAAGTTTTCTACTGAGTTGTGAACTCACCCTATCTTTCCTCCACCCTTAGATGTAGGTATGAGGACCTTTATTGGAACTAGTGATTAAGCTTTGCTTGGATTCGTGTTTGGGTGCAGTGTTTACTCATGTTGAGATTTTGAGACTTTGGTCTTGAAAATTCACCTTTGTGATGAAATAATGTAATATATGTCGCTTTTGTATACTTGTTAGTGTGGGCTATCCTAAGAGAACCAAGGGATTTAGAATGTGTAAAGTGTGTGAAAGAACAAAGTCCAGGTTGTTTTCATAAGAATCGACTCACTTTTTGTATAATTAATGTTATGAGGTTTTCAATGGATGCATCTTGTTTATAATAGGTTTTCTCTTACAATCGTGTATTTTATAAATTTATTTGATGACCAACCATCTTTTATCTCCATATTATGTATTGAGTATTTATGGGAAAAAAATTGGGGTTTGACACCAACCGAAACCGGCAGTATTATTTCTTCTAATGAATTGGTTTGCAATCCGTTAAAGCCAACCAACACCCTTTCGAAGTGCGGGTGTCGGGCTTGTGCCTGAAGCCTTGGGAGTAAAGACGACGGGTAGAGTAGGTTGGCGATCTAAGAGGTCAATCAAAATCTGCTTCATTAGGTGCCTCCCGAATTCCAAAGTCAGAACAAGTGCATCATAGTAAGACACAGATAGCTGTCTGAGGGAAGATTCGGTAAAGGCAAGGATGAAAATATCGGTTTTGACGGATATATAGGTACTTGGATTTTACGGATATATCGGAGATATATCGGTGAATATTTTTACATAAATATCGGTAATTAAAAATTTTTTAAAATTAATAATATATTTAAGTTACTTATCAAAATTATTTTAAAAGCATAGAGAATGATAATATCAATTAGATTTGATTTTTTTTAACATTCTTTTACTATATTATATTTGTTTATAAAAATTAAATTATTTTTATTAAAATATATTTAATTAAGAAATAAATTATTTTTTATATGATTTACAAAATATTTTATTCAATATTTTTTTTAAAATTTAGTAATTGTAATAACAACGTATAATAGAATACAATATTTTATATATTTGTATATTTATATTTAGTTATTATAAATGATTAAAAATATTCATAAATTTATTAAAAAACATTCTAAATTAGAAAGATAATATATTAAAATTTTGCAATATATATTCATTAGCCTAGTGGATGGAGGTTGGAACCCTTTAGTTTTGGGCAAGGTTCAAACCCTCCCAGCAGCGAATTTTATGGAGTTTGACTCTATTTTATGAACATTAATGAACAGTACCGATTCATGAACAGTGACCGATATATCGGTCAAATTTAAGGAAATATCCCGAAAAATCGGTAAAAAACCGATATATCAGCGAAATATCGCCGATAATTGCAAAAAAATCCGAAATTTCCGTTGACCGACTATCGGAGGGATATATCATGTCAACATTCACCGACACACGAAATATCGGCTAGTATTTCCGATATTTCTATCATTGGGTAAAGGTAATAACCCCGTCAATGGGTTGGATGCTAATTGGGGCAAAATTATAATTAGCCCTAGCCACGAAAATACCTGAATCTGGTTGTCCTTGGGTTCTGGGCTTCGTCGGGCCGACAAGGATAGTATCAATCACAGAGCGAGAGCTCACCGGGGGAGAGAGCTCTCCGGTGGTGAGGCTTGGGAACAATTCGAGACCACCTCTTCAATGTACTCTCGGAGATATCCTCTCTTGATCAAGTAGTTTAAGGCCTCTGAGGCGGGTAGCAGTCGTTTGTCAGATGCCCAGGCGTCCACATGGTTTCACAAAATCGGGAAACTATCTCTTCCCTTTGGGGCTTTAGTCCTTAGAAATCTGAGAAGGGATGAATGATTGGAAAGAGTTGAGATGGCGGGACGGTGAACCTTGTCTAGTTGGAGGTGTTCTCACTTGTTTGATTCTCGGCAGCTCGACCGCCTGAACAATCGGTCTCGCGATGATGGCCACTAAGCCCCGAATTGCTTGAGTCGTGCTTACTTCTTCGATCCTAATCGTCCCGACCTTACTTCCCCTTATTCCGTGTGAATTCGGGACTCGGATGTCTTGTGATCGTTTGCTTGGTCATTATGACTCGTCGTCTCGAGATTGGCATCTTGGTTGCCCAGCCACAGAAACGACTCATCAATTGACATGGGGATGTAGTGGTGAATCGAAGCGGGTGTTAGGCGAATAAAGCGTTTCTGCTTATAGAGCCATGTCCAAGCTCACGTCATCAAGTTGGAGGAGCGTGGCCCCAAAACGCTTCATCAAGTTCTTGATGGACTTTGATCTCTCCATTGGATGATGGAAGACGGGGACTAGTTACGGCTCTACTTTCTTTCTTGGGCATATTGGTGTGAACTTCTTAGACAGGGAGCGAAATGAGCTCATCGTATTCTGAGCTAGGTAGTGGAACCATGACAAAGCAGGGTCGGCTAAGCTAAATGGGAAGATTTTACACAGTAGAGCATCATTCCCCGTCTACACTATCATGATCTGCCGGTAATGCATAAGGTGATGAAGGAATCCTGAAAGCCATCGTACATCTGAAACTTCGACAAATTTGGTGGGGCGTCTTAATTTAGAATGGCGGGGACAAACGAGACAACGACATGTTGTCCAAAAGGCTTAATGCGAGGTCCTGATTTCTCTGGGGGGTGGGGAATCGGTGTGCACGGGGATGGTTGACTTGGGGATCTTGATGAGGGGCAAAGTGAAGTTGTCAGTGGATTTAGACCACATTGGGCTACGCGACAACGTTGGGTTTAGGTTGGCTGGGTGCGGTGTGGTGGCCACATTCCGCAAAGTGGCATTATCTTCGTGTAAGGCAGTGTTGGCTGCTAAGAAAGAGGCTAACTGCCATTGGTGTGATGACTCATGCTGATATTTCAGTATTCATTCTAGCGATAGTAGTCGCTGCTCAAGAGTAGACTTGGAATTAGAGGGAATTTAGCCCATTGGAGTAAGTTAGGCCGGGCGTGGCTGCCCTTTTTTGCAGCCGGTTAGAGGAGCGTGAGATTTTTCGTTTCCCACAGACGACACTAATGGAAAGGTTTCAAATTTCATTCCACAATAATTTTTATTTCTCATATTCTGAATACCCAAAAAATTTATCTTCCTCCCCTTTGGGGTACATCCTTATATATTATATATTGATTGTGGGGTTACACGATGGATGGTTATGAGGTGGGCATTTATGGGCCATCCTCAATTCCCTTATGTTATACATTAATTTTCACACTAACAGTTAGATATTAATCATGGTGTGACGGTTGTCGAGGTGGATAGCAGCCTTACATCATTACTTCTACTTGCTTTGATCACGAAGCGAAGCTTGTTTTGATTGAGTAATACCGATCCAGTGTTGCCTTGATTCACGAGGTAGTTGAGATGGTAGTATCTTTCGACACCAGCCCAGGATCATCTCTTTAGACAAATGCAGCCAGGAGTTTGGGTCCCTCACCTGATTGCCATGTGACCCACAAAGTATGTCATTCCAGTTGTAATTCAAATTGTATAGTTTATATATATATATATATATATATATATATATATATATATATATATATATATATATATATATAAACCATCATACCTAACATTTAAAAAAGTATATAATACATTATTTTTTAATTTTATGATAACAACAATAATAATTAATTGAACCCAGAGAATGAATACCCTCAGATTTTCAGATATTTCTTTTGCCGTTTATATTTTTTGTTTTCATTTATTTATTTTGTATGCCTTCCATGGAAAGAGGGGTGACCACGGCACGCTGACTGTCATTGACTTGTAATAGTTCCCTCAAATTTTTTTCTCTTTAATCCAGTGAAGATAAATCATAAATCACAAGAAAGAACGAGTGGTGGTCAGATGTTTTCTATATTAATTTTTAATTTTGTTTTTACTTTTTAGTTTTGATAATATTTGTAATAATAGTATTTATGATTAAAAATAGTTTTTATTTTTTTACAATAAGTTATTAAGTTACTTTTATTATTTTAGTAATTCGAGGTAAAATTAGAGAAATTTTAATTGTTTTTTATTATATTATTTTTTAGATATTGTTATTAGAACACTTAAATATAAAATTTATTTTATGATTTTTTTATTCTATAGAATCCAACGCAACCTTCACCAATATTGATTTTATTATAATTTTTTTATTTAATTTAAATAAATAAAAAATTGAGCTATTTCAACTCAAGCGGTAAAAGGTAAAAACAGGAGGTTACATATTTGAACCGTTATAAGAACATATGAAACAAAGGTTATATGCCAAATGAACAAATATAAAAGAAAAAAAAATATTTTTGCTAGGTGAGATGACTTAGGCATTGTTTAATAAACTATTGAAAATGTTCAAATCATTGAAAATAAAATTTTTCAATAGTTTTAATTTTTCAATATGTTTGATAACAAAATTTTAGGAAGCTTTTAATCGAAAATTTTAAATGAAAAACTATTGAGAATTATACGTAGGTAAAGACCTACTTAACGTGCAATGTAGAATACGGTCAATAAAAAAAATTTAAATTAAAATAAATTGGGCCAAAAAAATCATATAAATAATATAATATTTACAAATATCTCTTAGTTAGTTTGGATAGTTTTAAAAGTTTAGATTCTGTGGTTATTTTTAAACATATTTATGTCTTTTTTTATATTATGATTTATTTATGGATATGTTTGTAGTGATATTACTGCAATAATTAATAATTGTAGTGAAAAATAAAAAATATTATTAGAAACTCTATTTATTTTGGATAATATGTAATTTAATGATAATAAGGGTAAATAGAAGTAAAATACATAATTTTTCGATTATTCGCGTTACAGTTATCAGCAATATATTTATCTTGGCGTGTTATCGATAAGCTTCAGCCGGTTTCTGATATAGATTTATCTTAATTTTTCATTTTATCAAACGGGACCTTGTCTTATTTTGGAAAAGTTTTAAGGGCTATTTGTATTTTGATTTTTTTAAAGCTGACCCAGCTTTCGGCACTAATAATACCATCACTAAAGGGATGACAATGGCTGGGGTTAAGACGGGGTGGCTATCTGGGTTTATTTTTGGTCTGGCCTGTCATGTTAAAAAAATTAAACAGGATGGGTTGGCGGGAATAGGAAAATTCTCAAATCCGTCCTGTATATATTTGATTTTTGTTTTTATTTTTTATTTTAAAAATTTTATATTTGTTTTTTTATTTTTATTATATTAAAATTAATATATTTCATGAAAAATAAAAATATTATGAATTTACTATAAATTATTTATTAAAACATTTTAATTATTATTATTATTTATATTAAAGTATAAAAAAGTAATAAAATATTTTTAAAATATAATCGAGATATGAATAACAATACTCAAACTCATATCGGGTTAAGAAAATAAATGAAATTCGTTAAAAATCGATTATAATTAAATTAAAGCGTGCCATTAAAAACGAAATGGAATAATAAAATAAATACCGTTATCATCATCCTTACATTAAAAAACAAATAACTTGATACTTTATTAATTACTTTTTTTTGAGGAAGATACTTTATTAATTACTGTTTAACATCAAATTCAAAAAAAAAAAAGCTCCAACGCCACCCTAGTTTATAGTCCACGCGTCACGTGATATAAAAGCTGGCGAGTGAATTTTGTGCCTCGGTGTCCCGCGCCACCCGCTGTTTAAAGCATCAACTCTCTCCCTCTCTTCGCTCTTCCCTCCATCCATTTCCCGCCTATCCTCTCCTTAAAATCCAACCCTAACCCTCTCTTTCTCTCTCTAAACCCACCATTTCCTTATTCGCCTGTCGCCATCTCTAACTTCAATCTCCTTACTTTCTCTCTCCGAAGTCCTCTTCTGTAATCTCTCTCTTCTATTCGGATATGAATCGGAGAATCAGAACCGTACACAGGTCATCCTTCAAGCGAGATGAAGCTTTCCTTCGGTACCTGAAGCCAGGCGCACTCGCTCAACTCAGGGACTCGCGGATCAGCGCCAGATCTCATCGAGTCGACTCACACTCGCAGATCCATCTCTATCGCACATCTTCGCCGCCATCTTCTCCTTCGCCAACTCAGATCGACACCTTTCCTTGCTTCACCGGGAGGAACTACGGCCCCCGGTGCTTGCAGCGGAAGAAGCTTGTTGCGGCGAAGTCCGTGTTTCAGATGAACTCGAGCCCAGCGACTCCGGCATCGGAGTCGCCCGATTCGGTCGTTGTAGATTTGTTCGGTCCTGATATTCTTGTGGCTCATTGAGTCAAGTGGTTTTGATTTTTTTTCCTCTTTACTACTGTAGATTTATTACTATCTGTTGTGAAACCACAGTTTTTGTGTAGTTGAAATTTAGGTGGAATTGTGAAACATGGAGATTACTTTAATAATGAAGTCATAAATTGTTCCTTTGTAGATCCCTAGTTGCTCATAAATTTCTGATTTTGGCTCTACGTCAGGACGAAATTTTTTTCAAGGCATTTTGGTCTTATACATCGAAGAAAGAAAATTGTGAAATACTTTGTGTTTGGATGCTATAAAATGCGTCAGTGGAATTAATAATCCAAAGATTGCTTGACCACATGAATATTTGAGTGTTTCATAATTGTTTATGAAGCATTAATGCGGTAATTTTAATGCCATAACTATCAAAGCCCTTCATGTCAAAGTTCTAATTCTCTATTTGTTTTTCCCTGCAAGTTTAGTTATCTTCTGAATTGCGTTGTGTTTATTATGAGTTGAAAAAGATGTCCTTATTGACTGCTTTGATTAATCATTGCAGTCCTTTTTATTAGGTATTTGGTTCTTGTTAACCTTATGAATTTCCAAATTGTGACGCATCATTCAACAGATTTTAATGTGTTCCCTTTATTGCTGTTGGTTCAATAAATCAAGGAGTAGATTTATTTTGTTTCCTCTCATTCAATTGATAGATATTACTGATTACATTTTTCTTGGGTTTAATTCTGGAATTGATGTGATATTAGTGAAGTTGGAGACAATAAATGAAATGCTTATAGTTATGAAACCGATTTTCTTCGTCTAAAACTACTGCTAGATTAGTTGTGGCATTTGTCAACAGGTGAGAGACCCTGTTAATTGTTGCCTCGGAAATCCTCTGAATCACCATCTTAGATTGCCAGGGCATAGGATCCTTAGTAGAATAGAACAGCATAAATGGTTCAAGAAGAATATTACAAAAGCAATTAGCTTGTTTTCAATTTAGAGTTTATTGGAGCAGGACCTTCACAAATTTTAGAGATCATGCTTTACTGTTTTGGGTGCCTCTTCAGAGCCATTTTAAGGAAGTGGTGTGTTTCTTTTCATCTGTAATCCGATTTTCGTATAAAGTGCAGGTATCATATAAACAAAGCGAGGTAGGCGAAGCTGTTGAGGTTCATCTTAGAGGTGTAAAGTCTTCCTTGAAGCTTCTGCAGAGTGCACTTTCCATTAGTCAAAATGCTGTAAATTTTGTATATGCTTCCAACAGAGGTAGCATCCAGAGAATGGTAATAACTTTGAAAGTAAAGTTCTTGTGATTTCCATCTTTTTTTTTTTATCTTCAAGTATTACATTTTGCAGTAATGAAGAACTCCACTGCCTTTCAGAGCACTCTGTAAATTGTTTGAGAAATTGTCAGATTGATATTAGGTTGAAGAATATCTGTTTTCTTTCTCCCTGAAATGATATCATATTCTATATTCTTGTTGAGGGATTCTTTCTGTGTTTTGAAACGTTAAGTTTTTGTTCTTTGACTGAATTTTAGATCATAATTCTTAAATTAGCGACGGTGCTCGTCTATTTGATATGACCTAAAAATAAAATTGATTTTTTTTTTCATTAAGCTAAAGGATAAGAGCTATAACACATTATATTAAATGATTGGTTCATGGTCATGGTTGAGAAATGTATAAGTAGAATGGATTCAATTGAATAATGGAGTCAGGGAATGAAATATAAAATTGAAGGAATGTTCTAGTAACCAAATTCAGTCTTGTGAATTAAGGGGCTCGAAAACTCAACATCAATGTCTATATGCTGTAGAAAAATATAATAAAACAACCCATATATTCATGAGATTTTAATGCTAACATATGTACTTAGGTAGCATGTTGCACTGTATGATAATATGACAAAGATAAAAACAACACAATTATTGGGCTTCAAAACCCAATTCTTAATTACACCTTGATGTTTTTCCATTAATGTTATCAAACACATAATTATTGGGTTTTATTGGATTTTAAACTTATTTCATCCGATGTCTTTTGTTTTTTTTCCATCTCTATTTATCACGTATTGCATTCACAAATCCATCTTAGTTATTTTGACAGCTATTTTTTTTTCAATGATCTAAACTACTTACAAATATGTAATTATAAGAAATATTCTATTTCATTTAAAAAAAGAAATATTCTATTTAACACTTTTTTTTTGTAAAAATAAATTTAGTCTAACGAGGAATTTCACATTTCCCAATAAAACTTACAAGCCAGCAGGCAATTATAATTTTGAAGAAAAATAGAATAAAAGATTTATTATTTCTTTAATATCACATTGTAAATTTATAATTCACTTGCTTTCTAGTTGAAGATGCAATTGAAGTAGCCAATAGTTTTGAAAACCATAGACTCCTTTTGTTTCTTCTTGAATAAACCATAGCCAATAGTATTCTATAAGATCTAGATTTTTATTTATTTTTGTGTTTTTGTTGTCATCGTGATGTGGCGTGTGATTGTTGTCGTCTTGATATGACGTTTGTTTATCGTCGTCGTTGGTGTGACGTTTATTTGTATTTTATTTGTATGAGAGTATTTAAGCAGATAAAATATATTAATCGATGAGAAGAATTCATCAGATTATCGATATCTTTGTAAGGAAATTATAGATATTATAGTTATAATAATTATAAAATATCGTATGTGTGAAATTTCCGATTATTAAATATATAGACTTTTAAGGTCATTATCACATCTTATAATAGAAATATTTATTAGTTTAAATCAATAAAATTATTTTTATCTTAGAAAAAAAGTTTATTTTTACGGAAGAAGTATTTATTAGCAATCAAAAGTACTTACATTATGTTTAAATGGATGGAATAGAGGATAAAAATATGAAATTTTTTTTTTCCAATTCATAATTAGATTGTTTTTAGAATCAAAATACGAATAAAAAAATTATCATTTGTATAGAATTTTATTGTCCCTAGGATTTTAAACCGCAAAAACACTTTCTTAAACACAATTTCCTCACAAAGATAATATAAAAATTGTATTTTTTTTGAAGAAAGATTATTATATTATATAATTAAAGATATAGTTTTTTTGGTTTAAGAAAAACCAAAAAAACTATATCTTGTGAGGAAATTGTGTTTTTGGTTTAAGATATTGTGTTTTTGGTTTAAGAAAAACCAAAAAAACTATAAAAACCAAAAAACCAAAAACACAATTTCCTTACTATCTAAAACCTAGATAGAAAAAAAAAGAATATTGGCTTCTTTAGTTATGTTTTTGAAAACTATTATTATTATTGTTATTATTATTATTATTATTATGTGACTTTAGTGTTTTTTGTCTTCTTTATATTTTTTAGAACAAAAAAGAATTAAACATAGCCACTATTTTTCAGATTTCTTGCTTTAACAAAAATGGCCAAAAACTATAACTATTCATTCCTTTATCACATCAAATAAAAAAAGAAAATTAAAAAACATAGCTCTATATATATAAACCACTTTAAAACATATATAATGTAAGAGCTAAATTTAATTTGCAAGTCGAAGTGTTAACTAATTGGTAGAGTTTAAAATTTAAAAACAGGATAGGTACACAGAAATCTCGAGTATCATAGTGATTAGTTGTTAAAAAAAAAAAAAAAAAAAAAAAATTTATTAATCAGAATGTCAAAGATGTGCCGTATCCTAGGATGATATGCCGTCCGATTTGTTGAGGCTTATTATATTCGCAAAGCAGAGTCTCAAGGACCTGGTAATCGCCATGGGCGTCTGCAAAACGTGGCGGACCATAATTCGAGATTTTTTTTTTTCGTATATATGTGTCTTAAACACCATCGTCGCACCTCCTTTGCCGATCGTAATGCTAGTTTGATCATTCAAGCCAGAGACTCCGACGACAATTTCGTTCTCCGATTCTCCCTGAGATATATTCTAAGAGTTGATCGTGACGAACGCTTTGAAATCATATTCAAGTATCGAAATTACCGTGTAGGGGCTTCGTGTGATGGATTGGTTCTGTTATCCGCGGAGGATTGCCGACAAAAATTGCTTTTATGGAATCCCGCCATAAGAAAATTCAAGATCATTCCCTTTTCCGGCATAAGAAATCTACGACCTCGTGACTCTAGAAAACTTCACCAGCATGATGGGTTGATTGTTGCAACAATCAGTATGACTATAGGATAGTTCAGGTTTTGAATTGTTACTCTGATTATGTATTGAAAACATACTTATGTAATGGTTTACTCACTGTTGAGCAATTCTTGGAGAAGAATCATAAGCCCCTCCTTCCGTGACTAGCTACGACTTATATGCACACCAAGTGTTTGTTAAAAGAGCAGTGCACTGGAAGGCGTTTTTGTCTGTGGGCCGTTGGATGATCCTTGCGTTTGATTTCAATAAGGAGGTGTTTTGAGAAATAGCATTACCGGATCATGGCCATGATTCGTGGCAGCAGCATGTACTGGAACAGTAGTATTTTCAGCATGCATTTGAGGATTCACTGAGTGTAGTTTTGCAACACCAAGACGAAAGGGGGTACAATTTTGTTGAAATATGGGTGATGAAAGAGTATCGCGTGGCGGAATGTTGGTCTAAACTGTTCGTTTTTGGATCGGCGAGGTTTTAACTTTTAACAGCCTCAGGGATATTTGAAGAATCGGAGAGTGCTGGAAAAGAGGTTTGAAGGGCCACTTCTGTACTATCCCAGCGGCCGGAGACAAGAGGACATGCACCCTGTTGGTTTACCGTTTAACCACCTACTTGGAAAGCCTTGCCTTGCTTGATGTTGAACAGGTACAATTAATCCATTTATGTTTTCATTCCATTGTTTCCATTGTTCAATAATATAAAAACATACGAGGATAAAAACCTTTTTTTTTTTTTTTAATTAACATATCTCACTATATTTAAAAATAGTTTAAAATATCAATAGATTTTGGGGCATAATATAATTATTCTTCAAGACAACACGTTTACTTGTGATATATATTTATATTATATACCCAAGTATATCCCATTCTTTATTTTTTGGGATATTATTATTATTTTTATTTCCCATTATTGTTTTGAGAGTATTATCTTCTTTCTTATTATTGTTTTGAGATACTAGTTCTTTTTCCCTTTATTGTTTTGGGTATTATTTTTTTTCCTATTATTGTTTTGAGATATTATTTTCTTTCCTATTATTATTTCGGGGCATTATTTTATTTCCTTTTATACCAAAATTATTTCTAAGGTATAAATAGATGTTTTAGAATTTGTTTAGACTTTACTACTTTATCAATTTATCAAAATGGTGCTTTAGTTTTTATTTTTGTTCTCTAGATCGAGAATTGTATTGATTCGAGACGTTTTATCCCTGCATACTTCACTCGTAAGATCACCACGCTACATACAGCGGGTTTCTCCCAATCGACGGCTAATAATGGTGCTAGTGATGACCACCAATCCCAGCACAATGATCGGCGATTGCACGTTTTGAGGTCGATTGATTTGAGCAGAATAATCAATCCAAAAATTTAACCCGGTGAGTTAGAAACAAAGTACAAGCACAATTATAGCATTATTGGAGTGTTCAATGGACAAAGAGCTGCATTAATTACGATGAAGAACAAGGGAGGAAATTGTTCGCTGCACTCCACTTTTAATCCCATTCCAAATATACGAAATCAAAGAAGGTTAGTCCCAGGATTTGATGACACTTCAAATGAGGAGGCCGACTTGGATGAATATGCAACCAATGCATAGACAAAGACGTACATAAAGTGGCAAACTAAACTACAGAGGAGACTAGACAACACAAACTAAAGGTAGATATTCATAACTTTAGTGGTGATCTTAATATTTAGGTTTGATCGTTGGATAAGCAGATTGTTCTTGACTATATTGAGTTGCTCATGATATGAAGGTGAAATTTGTTGCTTATAGGTTGTAAAAGGGGGAAACATCAAGATGTGGTGGGATAGATTGAGGGAGATGAGGATGAGAGAGGGGCGTGGTCCGGTTCAAACATGACGTAGGATGAAACAATTATTACGAGGTAGATTTTTGCCTTCGGACTATGAATAATATATTTTTGATGCGTATCAGAGATGTACACAGGGTAGCAAGAGTGTGAATGAATATACTTTTGAATTTTTGAGATTGGTAGAGAGCATTCAGTTATCAGAAAGTGAGAACCAACAGGCGGCAAGATATTTGAGTGGGTTAAAGTAGACTATTAGAGATAAAACTGGGGTGCAAATGGTTTTGTAAGAAACAGGAAATTTGGCCATGAAAGCTATGTTACTCATTCTAGAGCAAACTCGTAGTACTAATTATAGAAGATATGGAGGGGTAGACAATAAGGCTCCAAGTGACAAGTGAAAAACACCTCTAGCAGTGTCCGAAATTGTGGAGACTGTCAATGTTGGTGTAGGAAAAGGGAAAAGTGTAGCAATGGAAAGAGGTAAGGGTAATACTTCTATGCCTGCTAAAAGGCTTTTTGTTAAGTGCTACAGATGTGGAGAGGTTGGCCATCGTTCCAATGAATGTCCTAAACGAAAGGAAGTGAATGTAGTAGAAAAGGACGATTATGTTGTAGAGAATGAAAAAGTGACTTGATGAGGATGATGATTATGAGGAACATGAGTAGGGAAGAGTGCACTCAGGTAAGAGGAAGCTCATACATTCCAAAGTGCGGTGATGAGATTCAACGCCATAAGCTATTTCGCACTAGGCGTATTGTGCAAGGGAGTTTGTGTGATCTTATTATTGATAGTGGGAGTCAGGAGAACATAATAAGTAAAGATGTTGTGGAGAGGCTACCGTTAGAGACAGAAACTCACCCCATCCCACATGCTATTGGGTGGATTAAAGAAGTTGGTGGTATTCGGGTGCATGAACGTTGTAAGGTGTCCTGCTCTATTAGCAAGTATAATGATGAGGTATACTGTGATGTGGTGGATATGGATGATTGTCATATTTTATTTGGACGTCCTTGGCAGTATGATGTGGATGCTAAGCACTCGAGCATGTAACTTGTATCAATTAGAAAAGGGGGGGAATAAAATATACACTAGTGCCTTTCACTAGGAAGAACCAACCCAAGGCTTTAAGCGGAGGGAAATAACTTTCTAACTTTTGTGCATGACCCATCTTCACTTATGAACGAGTGTAAGGAGACTTGGGAAGTGCATTTGATGGTTGTGAAGGGAGAGGTAGAAAGTTGAGATTTAGTTAGGGCTCAAATTCCAATGGATGTGTAGACTTTGTTAAAGCAGTTTGATGACGTGATTCCTGAAGATTTACTTACAAGATTACCTTCTATGCGTAACATTCAACACCATATAGATTTGATTCCAGGTGCTTATCTTCCTAATCTGCCTCATTATAGGATGAGTCCTAAGGAGAATGAAATCTCAAGGGAGAAGGTAGAAGAGTTGCTAAGCAAGGGGCATATTCGGGCTAGCATGAGCCTATGTGTAGTTCTAGCTTTGTTGATGCCTAAGAAAGATGAGAGTTGGCGGATGTTTATTGACAGTAGGGTGATCAACAAAATTACTATTGGATATAGATTTCTTATGCCATTCCGTGATGAGAGGAAGACAACATTTAAGAGGTGGATGGTCACATCGTATCGGTTAGTCATGCCTTTTGGGCTAACAAATGCTGTACTTTTATGCTGATTATGAATCAGGTACTACAATCTTTCTTAGGCAAATGTGTAGTTGTTTATTTTGATGATATTTTGAGTCATAGTAAGTCGAAGGAGAAGCATGTTGGACACCTTAGGGAAGTGTTTAAGGTGTTGAGGGAAAATAAATTATATGCAAATTTGAAAAAAAATGTGTTTTTATGACAAATAATTTTCTATTTCTTGGCTATGTGGTGAGTAGTGAGGGAATTAAAGTAGATGAGAAGAAAGTGAAGGCTATTAGGGAATGGCCTACCCCAAAGAATGTTAGTACGTAAGGAGCTTCCAATGGTTAGCAACCTTTTATAAGAGGTTCATTAAACATTTCGCAGCATCGGGAGCACTTATTATTGAGTGTTTCAAGAAAGGGAGGTTCTATCGGGAGAGGTGCAAGAGAGTAGTTTTGCTTTTTGATTAAAGAAAGGAGCACAACATTTGTTCTAGACATTATCGATTTTGATAGTTATTCGAGGTGAGTGATGCTAGTGGAATTGGTACAGGGGCTGTTTTATCCTAAGAGAAAAGGCCGATAACTCTTTAGTGAAAAATTGTGCGAAGCAAGGCGTAAGTGGACTATCTATGACAAAGAATTTTATGTTGTTGTGAGGGCTTTCAAAACTTGGGAGCATTATGTGACATCCCAAAACTCGAGGGTCCCATTGACCAATCATCATTAACTTGGTTAAAGTACTACCTTAGGGTCATTCAAGACTTAAGCTCCTCGTACCAAACGGGTACCAATTACTTGTGGATACCGAGTTACTTGGCACTAGCTCAATATGTCCCTTTTATCGGAATCCATTCATCCATATTTAAGTTAAAAATATTTGAATGTCACATTCAAAACAGTCCGTAAGAGTTCGATCACGACTCTCTTACCATTATTACAAATCCGATTATATTGGCAATAGTCCAAAAAGAATTTAATTACAATTCTTTTATACTAAAATACATGCTAGAACTAGTTTGTCCCAAGCACTTTTTACAAAAGGATTTATCAAGGCCACATGTCGACCTTCTTCACAATCACGACTCGACCAGCCATTCAACGGCACACCCTGCACTTGAAATATTGTCCCATAAAAGGTGAGCCACGCCCAGTAGAGAATACCTCCCACAAGGGCTACTCCTCACCTAAGTACACATGCAATGTTCAATCAACATTTCACATTCACATCCCAATAAGAACATGCTAATTCTAAATGGAATCCTACATGTCATGCCATAAAATGAGATGAGAATCAATCACATCACGCCCAGCCCCATGACTTCCATCACATCCGAGTCCTTACTGACTCCATCACACAATGCCTAAGCCCATGTGTGATAAACTGTCATTCTGGATGACATCTAATGATCATTTTCAAAACAAATTTCATTTGTTTATAAACCAAAAGCTTTTTGGATGATACACCTCAATGATCATTTTATATTCAAAACCATGTGCCTTTTTGTGTGGGTAGGGAATTTTTTTTGGTGTCGCACTACAGGCTTTGCAAACCTAGACACTTGTACGACCTTTCACAGCCGGGGACTATGTTTGACCATAATTGGCGGGTTTTTCACCCGTGGGGGGATCTTTCCCTACTTGTTAATACCCGACACATAGTTTTCTTTACCACATAATTCAACCATGTGACTCTGTTGGACGTTGTCCCATTTAACCAAGCCCACCCAATCAACCACCAAATGCAGTGTCGATTCATCAACCATACACTCACACCCATTTAATGCGATGTCCCCGTGCATGTGCATCGTATCATGTTATATGTATAATGAATGCAATATGGACAACACACCACACCACTTACTAGGTGTTATGGACTATCACATCACTTGCATATGACTTCCAAACATCATTTCATTCATGTCAATATATCATACAAGCATATATCAACATTTACATACAACATGTCATTCTATGTTCAAGCAATGACACAACCACAATTAAGCCATGTAATGACCATTTGCACATATTGATTTATTACATGTCAATACATTATAACACACATATTGACATCCAAACATATCACTACTTAGTCAAGCAATGACACTATCAAACAAGTCATACAATGGCCCTCAAAGCAAGACACAACAATCACAAACCGGGCCTCGAAATCGACCCCAAACAAGCCATAACCTAACACAATCCACCCTGCTCGCCTAGGCGAAGCCCCTCCTTCCCCGGGTCTCGCTTAGGGATGGCTTCTCGCCAGGTGGACCCATTCCTAAATTATTGTCCCTGGGCCGGTTTAGGGGCGAACATACACCGCCAGCAACTCCTTCGCCTAGGTGAAGAACCAATCTTCCCTGAGAAGATTCCTACCTTTGCCTAGGCGAAGAAACATTGAGCAGAACCCGAAAATCCAATTTTTCTTTGCCAAACATGCTCTAAACAGCCGCCTAGGCCGGCAAACATCGAAAGCGTAACCCGAAAATCCAGCTTTTCTTTGCCAAAATGCACTTAAGAAAATCCTCTTTTCCCCGACCCAAAGATGGAAGATAAATGCAGTTCGAAGAATTTCCTACCTCTTGAAGTATAGATACACGGGTAGGAAGCCTCTTAGACCCGACAACTTCAATCTCCTGAAATCTCCTTCCCGGGATCTTCGGCCAAATCCTTCTTTTCAGTACCCACTGCACTCTCGCTGATGCGATGAACTCTTGTTCTCGGGCTTCGATCGAAACCGACCAACGAAACTCCGTAGATCTTGGAAGGAAGCCTTGGCTCTCATCTTCCTCTTTTTCTCACTTCAAACCACAGAAAATGGGCTCTTTTTTTTCCTAATTCCTCTTTGTCCCAACTTCTGCTTGCTAGGTGTGTGTCCACGTTGTGCCATGTGTCCACCCTCGTTCGAGTCCGATTTTAGCCTAAAGCTACTCATTCGCCCCGCCTCGCTAAAGATATCCCATGAACTTAACTCAAGTCATCGCTTCAACTTTCGGCATTTTCGTGAACAAGATCGCCCTCGGGAGTCATCGACACCTATCACTCAAAACGTGGAAATCCGACGATCCTTGACCACAAGACTGCTTAGGTAACTAGATTTTCACGAGGAATCCAACGCGAAGTCCGCTTGTCATCCGAGATCCTGAAATTTCCGCTAACCCTCGTACTATTTTCCGACAATTTATCGCTTTCACATTTTAAACATTCGATTTTTCTCTGGGTTTTACATTATCTCATGTACCAAGGATTTCATTCTCTATACTGATCATTAGGCTTTGAAATACTTAAGTACATAGAAGCAAATTAGAAGTGATATGCATGCAAGGTGGTTAGCTTACATAAAGAAATTCCCTTATAAGCTTGTTCATAAATCAAGACAACAAAATAGGGTGGCGGATGCAATAAGTAGACAACTAACTTTGATGAGAACCCTGAGTTTGGAGATAGTAGGTTTTGAGACATTGACAGAATTGTATGCAGATGATGATGACTTCAAAAAGGTTTGGACTACTTGTGTGCTTAAACAACCTTGTGATGATTTTTATATACATGATGGGTTTCTCATGAAGAGTGGATAACTTTGTCTTCCTCTCACCTTTCTTTGTGAGAAGGTCATTAGAGACTTGCATGGTGGTGGTTTAGCGGGTCATCTTGGAAGAGATATAACCATCGAATCCGTTAAGGATAGGTACTATTGGCCTAAGTTGAGAAATGATGTGACTACTATTGTGTCGAGGTGCGATGTATGTCAAAGGGCAAAGGGTTAGACTCAAAACACGGGTTTATACATGCCATTACCCTTTCTAAATACTATATGGGAGGATCTTTCTATGGACTTCGTGTTGGGTTTGCTGCGAACTCAACGAGGTATGAATTTTGTGTTTGTTATGGTTGACATGTGTTCTAAGATGGTGCATTTCTTGCCATGTAAGAAGACTGTAGATGCATCCCCTATGACCAAACTATTCTTTATGAAGGTTATGAGGTTGCATGGAGTGTCAAATAGTATTACATCTAATCATGACACTAAGTTCCTTAGTCACTTTTGGATGACTTTTTGGAGGCTATTTGACTCGTCATTGAACTTCAGTAGTACAACACATCCACAGATCGATGGGCAAATAGAGGTTGTTAATAGGACTTTGGGTAATCTTATTCGGAGTATTTGCATGGATAGACCAAGCAATGGGATTTTGCCATAGCACAAGCGGAGTTTGCCTATAACAACGCTGTTCACAGTGCAACAGGGTAGATCCGTGTTTTCCATTGAATACATGAAGTGTCCTAATCAGGCTTTAGATTTGGTGAAGCTTCCAAAGGTCCCTGGTTTTAGTGTAGCAGTTGGTGATTTGGCAAAGCAAGTTCAAGAGGTGCAAGTAGATGACAAGAACAAGTTAGAGAAGGTTAATGTAAAGTACAAGATGGAGGCAAACAAGTATAGACGATTCAAGTCGTCTGATGTTGGTGATGGTTCTCTTTAGCAAGGCTCGATTGCAAGGTGGTACAGTGCTTCAAATAAAGAAAGTATGTGAACTATACCAATTGTTAAGTAAAATCAACAATAATACTTATGTGATTGACTTGCCAACTTGGATGAGAATTTTAAAGATTTTCAATGTTGTCAGATTCACTGTTCAAATTTTACACAACTTGATATCCATAAAGTAACTCGAGGACAAGTTTCCCACAAGTAGAGGTGACTGACGCAGGTCATTAGATCAAATCAACCATAATCCTTATTTTGGTTGTTTTGAGATATTATCTTTATTTTTTAGGATATTATTTTTATTTCCCATTATTGTTTTGAGAGTATTATCTTCTTTCCTATTATTGTTTTGGGGTATTATTTTCTTTCCTATTATTGTTTTGGGATATTATTTTCTTTCATATTATTATTTTGGGATATTATTTTCTTTCATATTATTGTTTTGAGACATTATTTTATTTCATTTTATACCTAAATTATGTATAGGGTATAAATAGATGTTTTAGAAAGTTTGTTTTTCTTCCTTATCAATTTTATTAGAAAAATCAAAGTTTTTGTTTTATTTTGTTCTTTGGCTCTTGTAATTGGTCTCTAGATTGAGATCGGCTTATCCTCGTTGATCAATCGTGTGTTGATCAATCGTGACCATACGCTACGTCACCTTTACTATTATAATAATAATAATAATAATAATAATAATAATAATAATAATAATAATAATAATAATGATAATAATAAAAAACCCTAATCGTATTTTCTCTCAGCTTTCATGTTAACCTCTTTTCCTTAAGTAAGGATGAGTGATTTTTTGGCAATTCTTTGCTTGAAATCACCCCTATACACCTATTTTTATATTTTTTCTCAATAAAGTGGTTTCAATACAGATCTAAGCTTTATTCGCTTTTTTATGATTTAGTTGTCACCTTGGTGGACCCGTGGTTGTTGTCGCCTTAGCACGTGTGTGGTTGTTGTTGTCTTGGTGCGGTAGGTGGTTGTGTCGTCTCGATATGATGTTTCGGTTTTTGTTATCATGGTGCGTTGTTTATTTGTGTTTGGACGATTCATACGAGTAAAGTATATTCGATTAGAGACAAGAAATCAAATCAATGATCGACAATATGCTGCAGAACTAGAGTCATAAGTATTCTAGTTACAATAGTAATATCAAATGTGTAGGCTTAACTATCAAATATGTAGGCTTTGAGTCGATTCATTATACTATTAACTTGGATGTTGTTTAATCTTTTATGATTTTTAGCGATTTTGATTATATGTTTCTATCGATGTATTGCTAATTTGAATCAATAGAATTATTTTTTTCTTACAAAAAATTAAAATAATAATAATTTAAGAAAAGTTAATACTTTTTTTTTCGAACAAATATGTCAAATGAGGTATTTTGAGAAGTGTGGGTAATAGAAATCATGAAGCTTAAAGTGTTGTAGATGACTTTGAGTTTAAGAGTGAATACGGTTTTGAATAATGATAATAATAATAGTAATGATATATAAGGAAGAAAAAGCTTAGGTTATCTTTTTTTTTTTTTTTCTTTAAAAGAGATAATTTGATTGATTCAAATTCGCAATATATTCCATAGAAACACATAATCAAATTTACTAAGAACTTTAAAGGATGACATCGAGAATCAAATTCGTCACTTAAAACGTAACATCCATGTTAATAGCATAATGAATAGGCTTAAAACCTATACATTTGATAATTTTATAATGACCGGAATACCTATGACTCTAGTTATGTGACATATCATTTAATTACGATTCGACATGGTCAGATGATTCGATCAAATATACTTTGTCATTTAAATCGCTCCACACACTAAGAACGTTGTAACAAGACGAAAAAAACCAACTGTTGTACCAAGATGACACAACTATACATCTCAATAAGTTGGGATAAAATCACAAAATAACAAATAAAAAACCCAGATATGTGTGGAAGAACCACATTATTGAGAAATGATAGAAATAGATGAAGATGAGTAATTTCAGCTTAAGAATGACAAAAAAATCACTCATTTTTACTAACGAAAATAGGGCTAGAAGAGAGAACATATGAGAGAAAATAAGGGGCAGCTTAGGTCATCTTTGTTTGTTTGTTTTTACTTAATGTTAAATAAAACTTAATAGCTATTGCTTAATTGTATCAATTAAAAAAGTTAAATATTTTGTTTTTTTATTTAATAAAAAATTATAATAAGTCGTGAAAAATGGAAAATCAAACAAATAAATGAAATATTTGGTTAAAAGCATCATATAAACTCACATATGCAAATAAAACCTCTCCTATGTTTTTTCTTAAAAAATGACCAATTTTGGACAAAAATTCATTTTTTATTTCATGTATTTATTAATCGTCACTTAAAATAAATGTTATTTTGGTAAAACAAGAATGACATTTTTGTAAAAATTAGATCAAAATCACAGGGCCAAATTTCCAAAATGCCTTTAAAAGGACTTTTAATCAAATCACCCCAAATAAATATTTGAAAGTAAATTATTTTCATTAAAAAAAAAAACACTCTTTTATTCTTTTGAGGAGTTTACTTGTCAAGTTGATATAAGTCCGATTGTTAAATTGATGTTGATGATCACAAATACTCATGCAAGTATTATATATATATATATATATATAGGGTCCCATGGGTTTGCCTTATACTCATGAGAGCACCTAGTGAAGGAAGGCAATGGGTGATTTGATGCACTAGGGCATGAGTAGCCTACATAGAAAAGCAAAGGAAGAATTGAGGGGCAGAATTGTAATTCAATTAATGATAAGGAATATATCATTATGCCTCCTCAGTACACCTTGATGTCTACTCAAGGTAGAATGAAATCAACTCATAATGATGTCTAAGGAGGAGTGATGTCTTGATGAGATGGTGTTTGGCTTGGTTCTATGGCGGGAAGGATGCATGAGTCACAAGATGCATGAGGCAGATCCTCTTAGTGTTGGCAATAGGCACCTAATGCCCGTGCACATCGGGTCGTGACTAAGGGGTGTAATGCCATGGTTCGTATGATCGCCTGATGGTGGTCAGGTTGCATGGACAAAAGGAGCAACGCATGACATTGCATGGCTTCTGAAGCAAAACCAAGGAATCAAGCATGAAGGAGCCTGGTCGCTGGGAAGCACCTATTCCAAACAAGTGACAATTGAATCTAAGCATGGGCTCTAAGGTTTGATCCGTGCCGCGTACCTCATGAACCAAAAATTTTAATCTCTGACTCGAAGGAGGCAACTATTGATCAAGTAACTTAGTCTATTTAAAGACCATATCTCCATTGTGGGAAAGGTTAGAGAATGTGCACTTGTAATTAGTGGGATCTTGTATTGTGACAGAAGTGTTGTAACACTTTAAAGTTTTGTTGAAATACAAGTTGGGATTGAATTCCTATAAAAACTCTTAGTCTCATATAAGCTGCTTTAGTGAGGAAAATTCAAGAAGGTCAAGCACTGACGAGCATCGCACATCCACAAGGAAGCAAAAATCAGAGCTATAATTCGTGGTGACAAGTTGTATCAAATCCTAATAAGATGGCTAGTGAAATGCTGAAAGAATGTCCTTTTACGCTTGCCTGATGCCCCTCCCATATAAAATTAAAACCAAAAGGGTTTGGGGGTGCTAGAAGTGCAAAGGAACTAGAAAATTTCTTATGGGATATGGAGCAGTTCTTTAAGGTTACTCATGTGCTGGATGATGAGAAAATATCCATAACAAGCATGTACCTCTATGGTGATGCAAAGTTATGGTGGCGCACTTGGATGTGCGATGACGTGGAATCGGGAAGGCCCCAGACCATTGCCTAGGAGACTTTGAAAAATGAATTAAAGGATAAATTCCTGCCTTTTAATGCAACATGGCTTATAAGAGAGTCCCTGAAGTGATTGAGGCAAACCAGTTCAGTAAGGGAATATGTGAAAGACTTTAGTTCTCTAATGTCGGGAGGATAGAACAATCCGCATGAAGACAAGTTGTTTAACTTTATATTAGGGATTGCAAGAGGCACAAATGTAACTTAGAGTAAGGAGTCAGGACCTATCGGTTGCGATGGTTGCAATAGACTTCTTGGTGGACTATAAGATGGGCAGCGCCATCAACACCATGCACAAGTCCAAAACAGATATGGGTAAAAAGTTCAAGGCGTAAGGAAAACCTTCTTTCACTAAGAAGGCTGGTTGGAAAGGAACTAACATAAAGGGTGTTGTAGAATCGAAACCTGTGGAGACAAACACAAAGTTTGTGCAGCAAACAACAAGGCTAGTGGGATGCTTCATTTGTAATGGCCCTTATCAAGCTGGCAAAGGATCGCTTTAAAAGAGAGAAGCCATCGCCTTGGCTACTATCTAAACAAGAATGACTGATTCACCCTCCTTAGTGAATCCACTGCAGCTTCTAAATGTGATTAGCGGTGAGACCTACTTAGAAAAATTTGATGCATATTCATGTATTGGTTAATGGAATCCCAGAAGGCAATAGTGATAAAGGTAGCCACTACAATTTGTAGCAATCGCAAGGCTCTAGATCGGGGACAGGTTGGTAGGATGATAATAAATGGATCAAAAGCAATGAATAGTCATACCAAAGAATTCAAAGCATCGCCTGCATGCTTTAATCAAGCCTGAATGGAAGGATAAATGCACAGATTTTCAATTCCTTATAGATGATTTTAGATATAATTTCTGGATTGGATTTTTCCTCAAGGGTAAGGCGCCTAATTCTCATTCGGTGGACTTATATCTTAAAGGAAAAACAACCCTGCTTTATGCATGTAATGAAAGAAAATGTGGGAAAACATGGCAAGGCTGAGATGGTGTCGACTCTTTAATTAAAGAAATGGCTTAAACAAGGGCAAGAGACATACCTTCCAGTGTTGGTGGAAATTCATGAAGAAATGTATCGTTGAAGTTCCTAACTGGTCATAGCGACTTCAAAGGAATTCAGAGACACGGCTCGTAATTGCTCTAAGGAGTTGCCTCCTCGATGATGTTAGGGGCCAAACCCCCTCCCAAGTCCCTTACTGGATGGCCCATGCGGAATTGTTGGAACTCAAAAAACATTTGAAAGAATTGCCGGATGGTGGCACGATTCAGCCTTCGAGGGCCCTGTATAGTGCACCTGCTTTGTTCCAAAAAAACATGATGGATCATTGCACATGTGTGTGGATTATCATGCTCTGAACAAGGTAACCATTAAAAATAAGTATTCGATTCTTTAGTCAGCAATCGTTTTATCAGATTACAATGGATCGACATTTCACAAAGTCAATCTTTGGATCAAGTAGTCGGTAAGTTCGATCGGGCGGAGGTGATGAGTGAAAAACCACATGTGTAACTCGTTATGGTTTTTATAAATTTCTTGTAATTCTGTTTAGGCTCTCAAACGCCCCAACAACATTTTTTAACTTAAATGAATGATGTCTTGTTTGACTATCTTGATGCTTTTGTAATTGTCTATTTAGATGATATTGTAGTGTACAACCAAACTCTCAGTGAGCAAGAGGTGCATTTGAGAAAGGTGTTCCAGCAACTTAAGGAACACAAATTGTACGTGAAACCGGAAAAGTGTGAGTTTGCAAGAGAGTAGATCACGTTCTTGGGACACAAAATTGATGAAGGTTAGATTCAGATAGATGAAAGAAAGGTGCAATCTGTTGTTAATTGGCCAGCCCCTACTATAGTGATAGGGTTGCGAACATTCCTTGGGTTAGAAAACTACTATCAAATTTTCATAAAGGGCTATTCAAAGATTGTTTCTCCATTGACAAATTTATTGAAAAAAGACCGAGCACGGGACTTGGACAAAGAGTGTCAGATGGCTTTTGAAATTCCAAAGCAAGTCAGCTCTGGCAACCTATGGCATTTGCCACCGACACCTTCTTCATTTTGAAAGCCTATACCGATGCTCAATAAGGCCCTCGCGGAGTCTTCAAAGTAGAAGGACACCTCATGGCATTTGAAAGTCTAAATTGAATGGGCGTAATCAACTGCATTACACCCATGAGAAAGAAATGACAACTGGGTGAGGTACATTGTTTGCAATAGTGGCGACATTACTTACTTGGTGGGATTTTTACTGTGGTGAAAAATAATGTGGCGAATACCTTCTTCAAGACTCAAAAGAAGTTGAGTGCAAGGCAAGCCCGTTGGCAAGAGTGTCAAGTTCAGGTTTGAATGGCTGCATCATATAGGATGACACAACATTGTGGCAGATGCGCTCAGTTGGAAATAGGTGGTGGCATACATCACGGCTTTGTCGGAAGTCTTCTCAGACTTCAACGAGCGGATCAAGTATGCTGCAAAGCTTAATGCCACATACAAGAAGCTGAGACAAGAAGTCAGAAATGGGGAAACCATAAAATATTGGTTGGAAGGTGAGCTCCTTGTGATCAAAGGAGGAAGGCTTTATGTCCCAATGGGTGGATTGCAGAATTAGCTGTTGAAAGAGACTCATGATGCCAAATGGGCAGGTCATCCGAGGGAGGAGAGGACCATGGCGTTGCTATCTAGGTCCTACTATTGGTCGAAAATGGGTAACGATGTGCAGGCTTATGTGAAGTCTTGTTTGGTATGAGTTGGACAAAATCGAGAAGAAAAAGATGGTGGGATTGTTGCAACCTCTCCCCATTCCAGAAAGACCGTGGCAAAGCATCTCCATGGACTTCATCATGGGGTTCCTTAAAGCTCATGAGTGCAAATCCATCTTTTTCGTGAATCTCAAAGTATTCATTTTTTTATGGCAGCATCGGAGGCATCCTGTTGAAGAGGCAGCTAAGTTGTTTTTTAGTCATGTGGTGAAACACTTTGGCTTGCCTTAGGACATAGTTAGTGATTGGGATGCCAAGTTCACTGGTTGCTTTTGGGTGGAACTCTTCAAGCTCTTGGGATCAGAGTTGAAGTTCTCCACAGCGAATCATCCTTAAACAGAAGGCCAATCCGAGAGGATCAATGTATTGCTAGAAGAATACTTAAGACATTAAGTGACGACTACATAGAAAAATTGGGTTGATTTACCTAATACTACCCAATTGTGTTACAACCTGCATAGAAACTCTTCAATGGGAATGAGCTCCTTTGATGTGGCCAAGCAAATGGGTTCGGGAACTCGAGAATTCCACTAGATGCGGCTAAGAATTAGCTCGGGAGACAACTCGGCAAAGATATCGACTAACAATATCTCGACAAGAGATGTTCCATAAGGTACTGTTGAAACTTACTAAGATTTTGAAAAAGATTAGTAGCAAGACTCAACAAAGGACGATTGATACCCAAGTTTGAGGGACCTTTTGAGGTAATCAAGAAGGTGGGTGAGGTTGTAACATCCCAAATTATACCCTAACGGTTTGATAACATGTTTAGGGTATAATAAAAGTAAAAGTATATTTATCCGAAATAAATTAAAGATAAAAATAAAATAAGAAAGAACTTGGAATTAATACAACAGCTTAAGGGTAAATTACTAAACTACTAATTCAGACCCAAGGGTCATAATATAATAAGTTCATATGTCAAAGTAGGATTTTGATAAACTGAATAGAGAATAAACTCAAAGTGAGGACCAAAGAGTAATAAAAGAAAAAGATATTAGAATGAAATGCGATTTAAAATCAGAAGGCATAAAGCCGGGCTTAAAGGAAAGAGGGAGGAAGTTTCCTCCTTTGACTAGAAAGTGAAATAAAGTGAGGGCACCAAATAAATATCTCATTTTCGTCTCAAGCAGAGAGAGAAGAGAAGAGAAAGGAAGAAGAAGCCAAGAAGAAGAGAAAAAGAAAGCAAGAAAAGAAGGAAAAGAAAGAGAAGATCAATGCGTATGGAATTACTAAATTTGAAAGTATGGATAATTTCATTTCGGGTGTATGGGAAAAGTATCGATGCTTCAGCAATAGTATGGGTTTGTATAGTTTTCGTATAGAAAGTATAGGATACATGGTGTGGAACCCTTATCTCGTATGGTTTGGGTTTGAAACCCCAAACTCATTTCAAATGGGAGTTGAGAAGAGTTCTAAGACTTCTATAGATGTGTTCTGGGAAGGGTCTAGTTGCAAGTTGAACCAAGAAAATTCCCTATTTTGATCATGCTAGCTCTGATCTTAGAGTTGGTTTCTGGGCCAGAAATAAAGGGAATTCTAGAAGAGTCCTTCTAGTAACAGCCACATCAAGAACTTGATGTTAGGCTAATTTCTATTTGAACCCATGTACAGTTGGGCTTTTTACCGAGGCCGCCCGCCTAGATTCGTCTGTCAAGCTTCGTACCGCTTTTACTAACTACGGGACCTTAGAGTTGGTTTTTGGGCCAGAAATAAAGGGAATTTAGAGGTGAGTCCTTCTAGTAAATTGTAGCCACATCAATGAACTTGATGTTAGGCTTTTGAATTTTTCAATTTGGACCCCTATAGACCAAGTTATGGTCTTTTTACTCCGACAGTCTAACTAAAGTAGAGGTCGCCCATAGAGGTCATGCAAGCAGCAGGCCGGTTGCACCTCAAGCGCAGAGGTCGGCCAGATCTCATGCGCCAGGTCAACAAGACCTCATGCACAGAGGTTATCAGAGGTATCACAGACCATGCAACAGAGTCTGATTGGGGAGGTCAAGAGACCTCACAAAGCAGCCAGAGGTCGGCAGACCTCATGTGCAAGAGAGGTCGGGCCAGACCATACAAGAGGCTACAGACCATGCACGAGGTCGACCGTCTCAGAGGGTGTCGTAGCTCATCCCGTAGGAGCCTACCATCCTCAGAGATTAGCAGACCGCCCCGTAGAGCTCACCGTCCCGTAGAGCTCACCGCCCGGGGCCTACCAAACTGTCAGATTTGATTCACGTACGACTCCAACTTCTCGGTGTCATAACTTCTCCGTCCGAACTCCGACTGGGTGCCTCGACCTCCTATGGAAAGCCCATCGAAAGCCAAGAATCCATTCAGCCCCCAGGAGGATACAGGTGCCGACCGAGGTCGATCAGCCAACAGTCGCCGCTCGCCCAGCCGCATCGCCTGTCTAGGTTGACTAATGATGGCCTCCAACTTCTAAGGTCATAACTCCTTCGGTCCGTAACTCGATGGTGTTTCGACTCTTATGGAAAGCCCATTGAGTCAAGAATCCATCCATATGCCCGAGGAAGATATTAGATGTTTATCATGTGATAGATCGAGCTCGCCCAGTCGCCACCATTCAGCCAGATTTGACTACGTGATGACCTCCAACTTCGGAAGGCTTCAACTCCTTCGGGTCCTCGAACTCCCGATTGGGTGTTCTCGACTCTATGGAAAGCCCAGAGTCAAGAATCCATTCATATGCCCGAGGAGGATAGGGTTTCAGACTGAGGTGTCACTGAGCTCACCGAGGTCGTGCCCGCCTCGTCCGGGGCCAGACACTGTTGGTTTACTATGTATGACCTCCAATGGTCATAACTTCATTCAATCTCCGACTGAAGTGTTCGACTCTATGGAAAGCCACTGAGTCAAGAATTCATCCATAGACAGTTTGACAAAATTGGAACTCATATTAGTCCTAAAACACGAAAAACAGAGGGGAACTACTGTGTAAATCTCATAGTTATTCATATTATGAAAGTCATTATGATTCATAAATAGCTTATAAAGATACACAGAAGATTTATTTACGATATAATGAGATAAGAAATGTAAAGATATGAATAATGATTGTATATATCACATACGCATTACCTAAATTTATCGGGCCAATTATCGAACACAGATACATCGTAAACATAAAATACATATTATCGTCTCGCTTAGAACCCGGTAGAGGGATAGATGGGCATGCCTATTAGGAAACCAAGTCCTGCAAAGATAAGTTCGATATCGAGGCCCCGCTTGGGTCGATGAGATAGATCCCGGTTAATCACTCTGGCCCCGGGAAGGGGTCACCCACAGCCGCCGGCTCCTTATAGATGGTCATTGTCTCTGCATACGATAATGCAACACGTGTTCTTTATATGGTCAGCCTCGCATAACGATAATGTACGCCAGTTCTAGACCACTGCTTCGCACTAAAGGGGGGCCGCCTTCGGGTTCTTATAGACCACTGCTTCACACAAGGAGTACACCGCCTTATGGGCCAATGTATCCACGAAGGGGTTTATGCATATTGACATAAAAGAACGATGATAAAAAGAATTGATGTGTATATGCAAACGAAATGTAGAGAATACATGACATGATATGAGAAGCATAAGACTCGTTATGTGATGATAGTGTATGCGCATAAGAATGTGTTATAAAGTACAAGATGACATGAAAAGTACATGGAAGATGATGAGAAATGAAACTGTTGCGAAAAGTATATATATATGAGAAATGATAAGAATCAGAAATGTTATATGTGTTATATGCATTTGTGAGCAGAAGTAAGCACTTTACTGTAGGTCATCCATGTGTATTAATCTCACTCAAGCGCAAAGCTTAGCAAGGGCGTTCAATCCGCAGTACGTATGAAACCGTGAGGACCTGCAATCCACATCGCCAGCCAGTGCCATGGCATCAATAGGTGCTCACCGGAAGACTTTTAGGTCTTTGTATATGAAATTTTGTAAACCAATAAATATTGTAAATGTTGAACACTTCCATATTCGAGCTTCAGATATATATATTTCGTAATCCGCTACGTAATATAATACAAGTTAATTGTTTAACATTATGTGAATGAACTAGCTTAAAGTTTATACGTGAAGGAAAAAAAAATAATCACTCGACACCCTATGCCGAGTCAGCGCCATAGTTTAAAGGGTATCGTAGCCCAGGTTTAGGCGTTTCGAAAAGCCTAGGTTTAGTAAATGGGTCGGGCCCGATGTGGATGTCCTTGTGTTTTGTATAGATGGATCGTCCCGAAGAAGCTGCTGAGAGTGTTAACCCAAGGGAACAAGGGTTATCAGCTTCTGAACCTTCGGAAAGTAATGTACCTAATGAGCCCACAGAAGCCTTGTTGAGAATATCGCAAGACATGGCTTGAGTTTTGATAGATCGATTTTCTAAAATTCAATAGACACAAAGAAGAAGACATGGAGCGCAGGAATCTATGGGTCGAGCATGGAAGAGTCGTAGATAAACACTCGTTAGAAAAGTTAGAAAGAGTATTAGAAGAGGTTAGATGTCCTCCCGATCAGAGAGTATCATGTGCATCTCACTATTACAGAGTGAGACATATGATTGGTGGAAACTAGCTTTGAGAAGTCCAAGGATTCCAAATCCCATGACTCGGGAGTTCTTGTCCAAGAGTCTGCAAAGTATGTTACCGAGATGTATAGGGATTCCAAGTGGAAACAAAGCCCAAATTTGAAGCAAAGGAGCTTATCTAAGGGTCGAATATGAAAAAGAATTTAGCCATCTTAGTAAATATGCACTGGGACCGGGTTCTCACCGAGGCATTTCTGTAGGCAATTTGAGATTTGGATCGCATGATTCCATTAAGAGGTATTTGGCACCTATGACTTCTCTCCAAGCAGTGGATTTCTATTAGTTGGTCCAAGCTGCAATGAAAGTAGAGAGACTAGAAACGAGCAGCAAAGAAAGATTTCAAAAGAAGAAGTTTTCTAGAGGAGCTTCGTCCTCCTCGGGAAAAAGAGCTAGAGAATCTCCAACTCAATCAGAATATAGTTCCGCTACGAGAGGTAGAAGGCAAAGGTCCAATGTAGCACGTAGTACAGGTAGAGGTGCTTTTGGCTTAGGATAGGAGAAATTCTAATGCCCCTCATTGCCATAGGAAGACATTTTTGGGGAGTTTGCAGGATAGTGACAGGAGGGTGTTTTCTGTGGTGCCTCGAGCATGTGATAGCACAAGGTCCCCCGAGAGTCGTGGACAATAGGAAGTCAACAAGGAAGTAAGATCCATGCACCACTTTCACCCCGTGATCGAGGTGGGTCGAGGCCCATCTCAAGATAGAGGACGAGGAGGCATAGTTTCTGGGAGACAAGATCATCCTATGCTCAGCAAGACCAGCGACGAGCATATGCTATGAAGGCTCGTGGAGGATCAGAATGCTCCCGAGGTTATAGTTGGTATATTTCCTTTCTTTATATGATATGATGCATGCATTGATCGATCCCGGGATCTACTCATTCATATGTGTGCATGGAGCATGTATTTGACAAAGTACCAACAATGGAGAAATTAGCATATGACATGCATGTGACTAGTCCGTTGGGGCACAGTGCTAGTGTGAATAGCGTATACAGAAATTGCACCATTGTTATACAAACAAGAGTAGCTAATGATTTGATAACCTTACCATTCGCGAATTTGACTTAATTCTAGGCATGGATTGGTCAGTTTTGCCATCAAGCTATTATCAGGGACAAAAGACAAGAGTGTTGAGATGCTTACCCAGATCGAGGTAATAGTACAAGACATTGGATCAAGTGTAATGTCCAATGTGATCTCCACTATGCAAGCTAGGAAATTTATGAGGAAAGGATGTGAGACATTCTTGGCTATGATACTTGACTCCAAGAGAGGTCAAGTTGATGTAGAAAAGATCCCGCAGGCGGGAATTTCCGCATGTATTCCCCGAAGAGTTACCAGATTCCACTCTGGAGAGAGGTGGACTTTAGCTATAGAACAGATCGTGAACCGCCCCTATGTCTGTGTGGCAATCGTATAGGGGATGGCTCCAACAGAGTTGAAAGAGTTAAAGAGTCAATTGCAAGAACTTTTGGATAAAGGATTTTATCCCGACCCTGCTGTGTCCCTGGGTGCACCTCGTTTTTTACCAGAAAAGAAAGATGACACTCTATTTCGATGTGCATCGATTATCGGCAGATCAATAAAGTGACAGTGAAAAACAAGTACCCATTGCCGAGAATCGAAGATCTTTTTGATAAGTTGAAAGGAGCGGGTGTCTTTTCGAAGATAGACCTACGATCAGGGTATTATCAGTTGAGAGTAAAGGAAGGAGATGTGCCGAAGACTGCATTTAGAACCCGATATGGCCATTATGAGTTTTTGGTCATGCCATTTGGGTTGACTAATGCACCGACAAAGATCTGGCGGATTTGATGAATAGGTTTTCTCCCCACCCTATGGATCAATTTGTTGTGGTTCTCTTTATTGATGACATCCCGGGTGTATTCTAAGGATGCACAGAACAGAACAACACTTGAGAATAGTCTTAGAGACGCTAAGAGAAAGAAGCTATATGCTAAGCCCAAAGAAGTGCGATTTTTGGCCAGCTGAAAGTTTCATTCCCAGGCCATATGTCTCGTTGAAGGTATAAGAGTTGATCCCGCTTAAGATTGGAAGCAGCCAATTGGAAATCACACCAAATGTAACCGAGGTGAGAAGTTTTCGCTTAAAGCAGGTTATTATAGAAGATTTCAGGAGAGGTTTTTCGGCCATAGCCCGCCTCACCAAGTTACTCAGAAAGGAATAAAGTTCGAGGACAGACAAATGTCAATAGTTTTGAACAAGCAGCGGGAACGCTGTTGAAGCACCAAGACACGCAACCTACTTCGGGAAAAGAGTATACCTTGTGGCAGCGATGCTTCATGCATCGTTTAGGATGCGTGTTAATGCAAGATAGGGGAAAGTAGTGGCTTATGCGCCCGTGAGACAGTTGAAGCCACATGAACAAATTAGTCCCACTCATGACCTAGAATTAGCCGCGGTAGTGTTTGCTTTAAAAATATGGTGACACTACTTTATAATGGGAAAAGTGTAGAATTTATTAATCGATCATAAGAGTTCTCAAGTATTTGCTAATGCAGAAAGAGTTAAATTTGAGACAGCGGAGGTGGTTAGAGTTATTTAAGGATTATGACTGCATCATAGATTACCACCTAAAGGCTAATATAGTAGCCGATGCTTTAAGTCGAAAAACAGTGGTAGCAATGTCGATACAGTACAGTGATTGGAGACTAGCAGATGATGGAGCTATGTTAGCTCAATTAGAAGCCAAAGAACCCGCTTTTAAAGCAAATGATTATAGATGCGTAGAAAAATGATGAAGAGTTACGTAAAATTCTGGCAGATGGTTAGAGATGCAGACTCGCACTAAGTTTTTAGAGAAAGAAGCTGGAAGTTTGTATTTCCAGAATAGATTATGTGTGCCAGATGATAAAGAGCTAAAGCAAAAGTTGCTATTTGAGGCTCATAATACGGTATTTACCATGCATCCTGGAGGGAATAAGATGTACCAGGACTTGAAACAGTTTTATTGGTGGAAAGGAATGAAAAGAGACGCTGGACCAGTACGTGGTCTAGGTGTTTGACGTGTCAAGAAGTCAAAGTCGAACACCAAGTGCCCACAGTTTGCTTAAATCCCCTCCACCTCAATGGAAGGGATAACATTACCATGGATTTTGTGTTCAGTTTTCCCATCACACAACAAAAACATGACTCGTATGGGTGGATTAGATAGCTCACAAAGTCGGCCCATTTTATACCAACAGATTGATTATTCTATGGATCGACTAGCCGAAGCTATATGTGGATGAGATTGTGCGTATCGCATGGTGTGCCGTTGTCTATCAGGTCGATAGAGATCCGCGATTTACATCCGTGTTCGAAGGAATTACGGTCACTTTTAGCACTAAGTCAATTTTATACTTAAGATTCCATCCCGCAAACGATAATAAATGAGATTGATGTGTGTCAAGATATGTCGAGGTTGTGTCATAGAATTTCGAAGTTGGGATAGGTATATTCCATTGATGGAATTTTCCTATAACAATAGTTCGGGCCACATCGTATGGCACCATATGAAGCTTTGTATGGCCGAAATGTAGAACCTGTGTTGGATGTAATTGAATGAGCATAAACCGATAGGTCCGTAATTAGTAAAAGATGCGTAAGAAAGTACAAGTTATTAGGCAGAGGTTGCGGCTAAAGGATCTAATAATAAAAAGTCGTATGCAAAAACCTAAAGAGGAGAAAGATATTGAATATAACGTGGGAGACAAGGTCTTGAATAGACACCATGGAGGAAAATTCTAAGGTTTGGCTAGGGCAAAGTCGAGTCCAAGATTTATGTGGCCATATGAGATTTTGGAACGTATTGGTCCCTGCGGGTTTATCGATTGGCACTCCTCCTGAGCTGGGCCAAATTACACAATGTGTTTCATGTGTCTATGCTTCGGAAATACCGTTCATGAGTCGCACATATTACCAGTGCAAGAGATACAAGTACAAGAGGATTTGTCATATGATGAGGAGCCAAAGACCATTCTGGCTCGAGAGGTGAAACAGTTACGGAACAAACAAGTAGCATTAGTGAAAGTGCTTTGGCAACACCATGGCAGAGAAGAAGCTACTTGGGAGCCGTGGCTAACCATGAGAGCACAAGACTGCAGAATCCTTCGAATCGGTGTATGAATTTCGAGGAAGAAATTCTTTTAAGGGGGAATAGGCATCCCAAATTATACCATAACTAAGCCATAACATTACAGTGATAATAAAGTAAAAGCATATTTATCCTAAATAAATTAAAGATAAAAATAAAATAAGAAAGAACTTGGAATTACTACAACAAAGTATGGTAAATTAATAAACTACCAATTCATGACCCAAGGGTCATAATATAATAAGTTCATATGTCAAAGTAGGATTTTGATAAATTGAATAGAGAATAAAACTGAAAGTGAGGACCAAAGACTAATAAAAGAAAGATATTAGAATGAAATAAGGATGAAAATTGTGGAAGAGACAAGTGGCTTAAAGGAAAGAGGGAGAAAGTTTCTCATTCGACCAAAGCGAATAAGGATAGCACCAAAATAAATATCTCATTTTGCCCTGGGAGAGAGAGAAGAGAAGAGAAAGGAAGAAGAAGAGGAAGAAGAAGAGAAAAGAAAAGAAGAAAGAAGGAAAAGAAAAGAGAAGATCACAAGTATGGAATTACTAAATTTGAGTATGGATACCCGGGTCTGGTGTATGGAAAGTATTGATGTTTGCACAATAGTACATGCTTGGTATGCTTTGGGTATAGAAAGTATAGATACATGGTGTGGAACCCTTCATCTCGGTGGTATGGTTTGGGTTTGGAAACCCTAAACTCATTTCTCGTAGGGTTGAGTCGGTAAGAGTCTCAAGACTCATAGGTGTCTTGGGAAGGGCTCCAGCTTGCAAGTTGAACCAAGCAAAAATTCCTATTCTTGATCATATGCGCTTAGCCGGACCTTAGAGTTGGTTGGCCAGAAATAAAGGAATTTAGAAGTGAGTCCTTCTAGTAAATCAGAGCCACATCACCGAACTTCGACAAGCAGCTAATTTTCTCGAGCCTGGACCTCTCAGAGACAAGTTATGGCTCTTTACCGAGGCCAGTTTACCAGATTCTGGTCTACTGGGTCACCAGCCTGGTCAACTAAATTCGACCTCAGAGCGGCTGGGGCCGTAATAGCGGAATTTGTAGTTGAGTCCTTTCTAGAATTGTAGCCAACATCAATTAACTTGACGTTAGGCTTTTGAAACTTTCACTCACCCCTAAACCAAATTACGGCTCTTTTACTCGAATAGTCTAACGGGCTGCAGGCCCATGCTGGGCCATGCAGCCAGAGGCCAAGGCACCTCAAGCAAAGAGAGGTCGCAGACCTCATGCAGTTAGAGCACACAGGTCGCCAGACCTACGCAATAGAGGTCGGCCAGACCTCATGCAACAGTCATCAGAGGTCGCAGACCCCTGCGCAACGTAGGCCGCCCCTGCCCCGGGTGAGAGGTCGCCTCGGCCCCCGTAGAGTCTCAGCTCATCCTGTAGTTTAAAGGTCAAGCAGACTCGTCTCAGAGTTTTCAGTTCGCCTCAGAGAGTTTCTACCACCCAGCTTCAACCAAATTATCAGATTGGATTACGTATGACCTTCAACTTTGAAGGTCATAACTTTCAACCGAACTCCGATTTGGGTGTTCTCGGACTCTGTGGAAAGCCCATTGTCAAGAATCCAATCATATGACTGAGGAGGATATTAGGTGTCGCATCAGGTGTGTCGACCGAGCTCACCGAGGTCGTCGCCGCCCGGGGCCAGACACCGCCTTAGGTTGACTACGTGATGACCTCCAACTTCTCGGGAAGGCCGGCAACCTTCGCCCGAACTCGACGGATGTTCTCGACTCTATGGAAAGCCCATTGAGTCAAGAATCCATCCATATGCCTGAGAAGATATTAGATGTCAGACCGAGGTGATAGATTGAGCCCTCGTCCAGTCGCCACTCGCCCAATTCAGGATTTGACTACGTATGATCTCCAACTTAAGGTCAGCAAATTCCTTCATCCGAACTCCGATTTAGTGTCTCTGACCCATGGAAAGCCCATGGAGTCAAGAATCCATTCATATGCCTGAGGAGGATATTAGGTGTCAGACCGAGCTCACCGAGGTCAGGTCAGCTCGTCCAGTTTAGATAAGCTCGGTTGGGTTTACTATGTATGACCTCCAACTTCGGAAGGTCATAACTTCTCCGTCCGAACTCCAATTCGAGTGTTCTTGAACTCTATGGAAAGCCCATTGAGTCAAGAATTCATCCATAGACAGATTTGATAAAATTTAACTCATATTAGTCCAAGAAAAACACGAAAACAAGAGAACTATTGTGTAACCATGCTTATTCATATTACTTAAAGCCTATTACGACCATAAATAGCTCATAAGCATACACTGTAGCATACTATTTATGTACGTAATGAGATACGAAAAATGTAAAGATATGAATAAATCGACAGATATATATCACATATGATTACCGAATGACAATAATTATTCTGGGAATACGAGATATACACCTAACATAAAAATACATATTGATTGTCCTGCTTAGAACCCGGTGGTGGGATAGATGGTTATGCCTATTAAACCAAGTCCTGCAGCGATACAAGTTCTGGATATCGAGGTCCCGCTTGTCGATGAGATAGATCCCTGCTGATCACGCGGCCCCAAAAGGGTCACCACAAATACTGGCTCTTATAGATGGTCATTGTCTCGCATAATGATAACGCCTTCGTGGGTTCTTGAGAGGACCACTCAAGCCAAGACAAGGAGGCTCGCCGGCCCTTATAGTTTCAAAGATTCACTTCAAGCGCTTATGCGCATGACACATAAAAAGAAATTGATGTGTATAAGCAAAACGAAATGTGTATAGTCACATGACATGATATGGGGAAGCATAGCACTACTATGTGATGATAGTATACAAGCATAAGAACAAAGTAAAGTGCCAAGATGACATGAAAGGCAAGGAAGATGATAAGAAATGAAATCGGCTATGAAAGTATATATATATGAGAAATGATAAGAATTTGTGAATGTTATATGTGTTATATGCATTTGTATAAGTGTGGTGACTTAATGTAGGTCATCCATAGAGCACCCCACTCAAGCTGCAAAGCTTTAGCACGGGTGTTCAATCCGTAGGTACGTAAGAGGAAACCGCAGGACCTAATCCACATCGGCAAACAAAGGCCACACATCAATAGGTGCTCACCGGAAGACCTTTTAGGTCTATTTGTATATGAAATTTTGTAAACCACTGTAATATTGTAAATGTTAAACACTTCCATATATGGAGCTTATATATATATTTTGTAATCCGTCACATGTAATATAATACAAGTTAATTGTTTAACATTATATGAATGAACTAGCTTAAAGTTTATACGTGAAGGAAAAAAAAAAAAAAAAAATGACCCCTCACTTGACACCCTATGCCGAGTTGGGGGCGTCACAGAGGTAGCTTATATGCTGAAGCTGCCATAAAGGCTCAAGTTGCATCCAACTTTTCATGTTAGTTTTTTGAAGACTTATTTTGAAGATACGGACTAGGGAAAGGGGGCACAATTGAAACGTGCACCTCCTTTAGTCATGAAACAATTTGATAAAGAGGTGGAGAATATTCTGAATCATAAAACCATGGGGATAAGTAGAAAGAATCGACGAACCAATTACCTTGTTCAGTGGAAAGGCAGTCTAGAATCAAATGTTACATGAGCGAGATGTAACACTATGGAAATTTGAGGGCCAGTGCAGACATATCTACAAGCTAAGTCAACAAGGGCGTCGACTTCTACAGAAGGGGTGGGTTTGTTACCCATAAACTGTTGACAGGAGAAAAGGGTCTCATGGGTATGCCTTACACCCATGAGAGCACCTAGTGAAGGAAGGCAGTGGGTTATCAGATGTGCCATAAGGGCATGAGCAGCCTGCATAGAGAAGAAAAGGAAGAATTAAGGGGCATAATGGTAATTCAATTAATAATAAGGAATATATCGTTATGCCTCCCCCGAAGACACCTCGATAGTCTACCAAGGCAGAATAGAATTGGCTCATAATGCTCTTTAAGGGGGAGTGATGTCTTGATGAGATGGTGTCTGGCTTGGCTCAGTTAAGGGAAGGATGCATAAGCTGCAGCTTGCATGAGGCGGATCCTCCTTCGTGTTAGCATCGGGGCACTCAATACTGCGGCATCTCGGGTTAGCGATCACAGGCGCAATGCCATGGTTTGGATTATCAATTGACGGTGGTTGTGTTGCATGGTAGTGCATAGACCAAAGGAGCAACGCATGGCATTACATGGCTTGAAGCAAAACCAGGAATCAAGGCAAGGAAGAGTTCCTAACTATCATGGGAAGCACCGCCCCAACAAGTGACGCTGGATCAAAGCATGTTGCCATGGGGCTCTAAGGCTTGATCCAAAGTTGTGCACCCATGAGAGCCCGACTTGAATTCAAACTTGGAAGAGGCAACTGTTGGGAAGGGGCATGTCTATTTATAATAATGTCTCCTTTGTGGGAAAGGTTAGAGGTTTTAAATTGTAATAAGGGATCCCTATAACAGGAGAGAATTGTCAGAACATTCTAATAATTTTGTTGAAATACAAGTTGAGATTGAATTCCTGTAAAAACTCTTAGTCTCATATACGTTGCTTTTGTGAGATAGATTCGGGAAGGTTGGCTAATTGACTTAGTATCGCACATCCACAAGGTGAAATCAATAGCCATAATTCAGGGGTGTGACACTAGGCATGATGAGTAGGAAATAATTATATGATTAATTAAAAAATACATATGTTTTAAATTATTCTTAAATAGATAAAAATAACACCCATTTAAAAAATTTAAGATTCTTTTTCTTATTTTTTTTATTAATGAGTAATTGATGCTGATGATATAATTAATTGTGAGAACTTTAGAGAATAATTATATGATTTTTTTTAAGAGCATAATTTATATGATTCATTAAAAAAATTTAATTTTTTTTAAACTAAAAATTTAAGTATTTTAAATAGATGAAGATAATTCTTGTGTAAAAAATTTGAGAATTTTTTACAAATTGTTTAGAATTTTTTTATTAATTATATGAAGGAGGTCATCTTCCTCACGCATGAACCAACAAGGAAGATGACCTCCTTCATCGCAGCACCAAAAGAGTTCAAGCGGAAAAGGAAACACAACATCAGGGGAGAACGATGCATATTGGGTCTAACCATTTCTGTTATTTTAGGGAGAAACTGCTGGGCACCCCACCTGGGATCAGAGATGAGGAGTTTGATGACTGGCTTATGGATGACGATGAAGATTCATTGGAGGAGGACTCTGACCCGGAATGTCCTCTGATTAGCATTCAAAGGAGTGAAAAGGCCCGACTGCGCCAGCCTTGGACAACAACCCTCATTGTCAAACTACTAGGCCGACCAATTGGCCAGGCAACGCTCCTTAACAAGATACAAACCCTGTGGAAGCCGAAAGCATCCTTTGATCCGATATGATGGGATATTGACCCCTACCAGCGTTTTCCTCGGGATAGACTATGACTTCGCTAGGTATGGGGGACCTTGGCTAATCTTCAACCACCATTTCATGGTGCAACCCTGGAGGCCTTACTTCGACACCACACAATTGAACATTCGCAGCCTACTGGTTTGGATTTGTATACCATGCCTACCTATAGAGTTCTAAGGGATTATTCGTTCCTACGTAGTCGGGCCCAAAGCTCGGGAAGCCTCGTGGAAGATAGATGAGACGACAAGCCTTGTCACAAGGGAGCCACTTTGCCCACATTTGTGTGGAAATTGATAGTTCTAAATCAAGTTGATATCCAAATTCGCATTGAAGCGAAGGTGAGAAAAGTGAGTACGAAGGATTCACATGGTATGCTTTACCAAGTGGATGTAAGGACACATGAAGGAGAACCCGCTGCACTTGACACCACCCCGGTCGACTCAGAAGGTTTTCATTAAGGGGCTTCATTAATTGGAATTAAACCGACTAATTCTTGGTCTAATTAAGTGAGGTTATCATTCTTAATAAATCATAATGGGTCGGGCTAGCGTGTGGGTCGAGTTCGCCCGACCGTTATGAGAGGGCCCGTCAGAACTCTATTTATGAAAGCTCAAGTCCCTCCCAAACCCTGCTGATACATTTTCTATCGCTATATCGAGCAATTTTCTAAGGTTTTCCTCGAGAAAAGTGATCGCAATTCATAAAGCCGCTTCAAAGGGTCGCTTCAGAGAAGATCTCGAGATCTGAGATCGCCTCTGCAGCCTTCATCAATTCCGCATCAATGCAAAGAGATCCATGGATTCAAAGGTATGTAATTTACGCTTTTCTCCATTAATATTTGTTTATGTTCTACCATGGTGATCTGTGCTTGTTAGAAATCGTGATCCAATACTGCATCGAGCCAACCACATTGTAACTCAAACATACTAAAGATTCGGAAAATTTTTCGTTTTATGAAAAACGGGCATTCTCATTCATTTTCTGAGTTTTTCGATAAATCAAAAAATTAAATATTTTGCATATTTGGAATCTACACGACGAGACGATCACATCGGCAGGTACTGTCGGCGGGTCGGACGCTAAACACGCCACGCCATCGCCGCCACGCTGCCGAGCCCACTTCGCTACGGCGGAAGCGACACGCCGCGATCACAACTTATCCGCGCGCGCCGACGCTATGATGGACGCCGCGATACCAAGTCAAGAATCGACGGCCAAACCGATTCGCCCGATCCGCTTGTTGACCCGGCTCGCTTAGTGGTCGGGCCGACGCGGGCCGCCGACGCGAGCGGATCGCGACGCCATGATGACGCCATCTACAACCCGCTCGACCCGGAACCGAATCCGAATCGCTCGGCCCGGATTCGGCCAACTGGCCAACGACCCGACCCGTCATCAGCCAACGACTGAGACCACCCGTCAATCCACAACGACCCGACCCGGTTGAACGGCCACCCGGCCAACTACAAACCCGACTACCATTAACACAACCTGCACTGCCAGACGTTGCCGCCACGTTGCCGCCACACGCCGCCGAACCGGGTGGCTGCAGGGCGCTGCGGTGAGGGTATCGGGCAATTTTGGCGCCCGCAGATTCAGACGTAAATTCTCTACAATGCGTATATAGACTTGCATGTTCGCTTTTATTGCATATGAAAATACGATAACCCTGGCAATAACCTAGATATTGCGGTATTTTCACGTATTCATGGTATTTCTCTATGGTTTTTGGAAATACATAAGGTGGCAATATGCATATCACGCATAAGGACAATGTAGAGACTAAATTGACTATTAATGAATGATCGAACAATATAATTGGCATAACATATATATATATCAATGTGATACATAAAGTTTATATCCTTGGCATGAGTGATTTTTAAGAATTCAATCATCAGGACCCAAAGTGGCACACTTCATCAGTTTGAGAACACAACTTCATATTGTGGTGGGATGTCTCCGCTTTAATGCATGGTCATACTCCCAAAGGAGGTGATCTTTGTTACCGTGGAGGGATACATGATGGCATGCAATGAGAAATGACTCTATCTTAGTGGTTCATACACCCAAAGGTGGTGATTTCAATGGCGATTAGAATATGTTCTATGGCCGCTGTCATGTGGAGAATACAAATCGCATGTCATATTTTCGCCCAAAGGTGATTATGTGATAGATGTATGCACTCTCTATGAGTATTCATGATGTTGATCAGATAAGTTGTTTTATTTCAAAGTCAATTTTTCTCACAGAATGCAGAATTCCATTTCACCGAGATCCTATCGGTTGAATTTCAAGAAATGAAAGAGGATTTTCAATTTGAATGGAGTCATGATGTTCATGATGGCGCATAATGGATGCTCACAGATATCACAACCTCTAGTAATCGAATTTGAGAAACCGACTATGTCGCTTCGAAAGGAGCAATAGAGGATTTTGCTTGTTGGACAATGAAGAAATCCATACAAGAACATTTGAAAAGGCTGCCGCATCATCGCTAAGGAAATGATGGCAACATAGAGGCAGAAACTCAGGCTTCATCCAAATGCCGAGGTCAGAACACTTCTTCAAAAGCTCTTCAACATGAAGTATGATGGTACAAATTAAGCTAGAGATTATGTCCTCGTAATTGCAGACCTAAAGGTGTTAAGCTCCAAGTTTGAATGTTACTTCATTCCCGATAAGCCAGACAGGTATCAGTTCTACCGTCCTTCACCGATTGGGATTATAAAGACAAACTACAATTCCTAAGATGAAATCTCGGGTCAAGAGTTCACTTTGATAAAGAAGTGCAGGCAAGAGGAAGAGAAGCGCTTAAGAAGGATAAAGAGCATATGGCCTTATATGTCGCAAGTCCTCATAAGAGGAAGAATAAGAAGTTCAAAAGTCGAACTCATAAAGGTGCTCAAGGTGAAACTACCACACAACTGACAATATAGGTCCAAAGAAGACATTCTGAAAAAGGACAAGGATCGCTTCAGAAGAAGAAAAGGTCACATGAAGAAGGATCAGGGCAAAATTCAAAGCTTGATGTCCGCCGTACATGTAATGATTCTTTAATACTTGTTTGTGAATCCAACCTATCCTCAAGCACCATCCAGCTTCAGGCTTCGATAGTGGAGCAACTAATCATGTCAGATTTACCATACAGGATTCATAAACCCGAGGAAGCCAAACAAGGATGAATCAAAGCTCACCGTGGAAATAACGAAGGTCAAGTCATGTTCGGGAGATGTAATCTTAGTTTTAGATTCCTGTTTAAATTGATGTTGAAAGACATATTTTTATTGAGGCCTTTAGAGAATTTAGTTTCAAGATTGCTGCCTGGGATTCATATGATTATTCTTTGAAATTAAGAGCAATATTATTTCAATATTCTTAATTCAAATAAGGCTCGGGTATTGGCTCATATGTCCAATGGATTATATTATTGTTTAGTCTCCCTACGTGACATACATATAATGTAGCTATACTACCGAAAAGGTCGCTTTCTAAGAGACCACTACCTAAGGATGAGTCTATGCATTATGGCATAAATGAACCCTGCCATATCTCTAAGGATAGAGTAGAAAGGCTAATAAAGACTAATATCCCGCCGCTTCTTAAAATGACTTAGAGATATGCGTAGGACTGCCAGGGTAAATGACCAAGATAAGGAAAAGAAAAACTCGGCAAATCGTAGTTCCGACCTCTGTCGAAGTCACCGCACCTGCATATAAGTGGACCTCAGGCAAACTCAGGTAGAAGCTTTATTTCATCACATTTATCGATGACTATTCTATGGCGGAATATCAGTACTTGATTAAAGAAAAGTCCGGAAGCCCTGAAAATTCAAGATTTTTCAACAAGTCGGTGAAACAATTGAAAGTCATAAAGTGCTGTTAGATCTGACCGAGGTGGAGAGTATTATGGCAAGCATGGCGCATGCCTGACAGCTTATAAATATTCGCCAATAATGGGATAGAGATCGATAGTGGCATGTTTTAATATGCCCGAGTCCCGAGCAAATGGTATAGCCGAAGCGCATAAGATTTTACGGAAATGGTAAGGAGTATGGATAAGTAGGACAATTACCCCATGCATGGGTGAAGCTTTGAAAATGGGCCTTGTACATTTTGAATCGTGTACCTACAAAGTCGCTCCATTAACTCCTTTCGAGTTATGGACTGGCGAAAAGCCTAGCTTAAATCATCTTAAGGTTCGGGATGTCCTCAAGGAAGTAAAGTTATAATCCAACATTAAGTAAATGGACTCCAACACCTCACTAGGTGTTACTTGTATCTTACCCTAACATTCGAAGGATATCACGGTTCTATAATCCCAATGGAGGCACAAGAATTGCAGTAATCACGCATAGCCTAAGTTTTTGAGCTTGATTGGTCAAGAGAGAAGCCGTCACGTGCACTATCAGGAAGATAGGTGCTTCACGAGTAATGTGGTATCTATATCTCCTCCCATACGTATAATTGTGAGAAACTCCAACACACCATTTTGAACCCGTTGAGACTAGGGATCCCGTTGTCGGGTGACACCCTGGGCCGAAGTTCATCAAGGCTCTCAAAAGTGCATGGCTAAGGCCACCCAAAGAAGGAGATCCACCAGTGAGAGACGATCACTATACCACCTGGACTATTTAGTCCATATGTGAGAGCAAGACTACGATATCGGTTCTCGTGATCCATCCAATAACTTATGAGGAAGTCGCTTTCTTGTCCTCACGAATCGTGGTCGACGCACGGTAGATTTAAATTCAATCTACGGCGTGATAACCCAGCTTTGGGAACTTATCAATTAATTAAGGTCATGTAATCACTGGGCGCAAATGGGTGTATAAGACTGGGTGCGGACTCTAAAGGAAAGGTTGAAAAGTTTAAAGCCGCATCGGTAGCCAAAGGTTTCACTCAGAGAGAAGGAGTGTACTATGAAGCACCTCTTCCGGGGCCTCTTCTAAAGATTCTTTCGAAAGATCATGGCATACCGTCGATTCGACATGAGTTACACCCGCATGGATGTTAAACCTATTTTCTCAATGGAGACCTTTAATGAAGAAGTTCATATGATGCAACCCGAAGGTTTTCAGGACAAATGATTCAAATAAACTTTGTATTTTGACTAAAGTCTATTTATGGTCCTGCCAAGCTTCAGACAATGGTACTTTAAAGTTTCATAGTGTTGTTGCTTCATATGGTTTTGCTCGAAACAAAGTGATCAATGGATAATACCGCGAAGGTCATGGGAGGGAAATTCATTTTCCTAATACTTATGTGGATGATATCCTCGCTTGCAAGCGTGACTCCGGTCTACCTATGAGACAAAGCGGATGCTGTCAACAACTTTGATAAGGAAGGACCTGTGAAGCGTCATTCCCAGGCATCGAGATCGCAGGATCGCTTCGCACTACTGGTTTATCTCGCAGGGCATATGTTGATCGTGAGTTTTTAGAAAAAGATTCAACATGCAACTGTAATGAATTGCCCTCGTCTCAGAAGGTGATAAGTTGAAATCATCACAATGTCCTCATTCAGATATAGAGAAAGCCCAAATGAAGAATATACCTTACGCTAGTGCACTTCTGGGAGTATTATGTATGCTCAGCATGACTCAGCCCGGAGTATCGCTTTTCGCAACAGACTTCTAGGCGTATATCACCAAACCCAGACATGACTGGCTGGGTTGCCGCCAAGAAGGTTATGAGGTACTCTGAAGAGTGACAAAAGACTATATGTTGATTTACAAACATGTGTTCAGACCTACGCCATTGGTATTCGGGATTCGTGACTTCACGGCCGTCAGATGAAAAAGAAGTCAACCGGTTATATCTTTGCTAGCGTGAGGTGCAAGATCATGGAAAAGTGAGAAAACGTGAAATTAATTGCATCCTCACCATGCAATGAGTTCAGCACGTTTTTCAACAACTACTGCCACTCGTCTCTAAACCTTATTAAGGAGTTAACCGCGGTTTTCACTCAGGATGTTCACGCTAAATCGTGGTCAGACAAGAATCGCGTGCTGTTGTTTATTAACAACAACGAGGCCCTAAGGGGGTCTAAACACATGGAGGTCAAATACTCGACCATAAAGGAAAAAGTTCAAAATCTGGTGACGCATGCGGGAGCACATATCAACGGATGATATCAGATCCGCTAACCAAAGGCCTTCGCCTCGTATTTAACGACATGTCATTAACACGGGCCAGAGTATCATGGGATACCGTGTAATTAAGGAGCTATTAAGTTTTAAGTTGCCTAAAGGTTGAATTCAATTACATTACATTTTTTGTAATAATTCAACTTCAGATCAACTCTCAGATTCAATAAGGTATTTTTGAACGTAGTTTATCGAGTCGGGAAGACATATAATTGTTGTAAATATCATGCATCAAACTTTGAATAAAGGCTATGGGGCATTCTTGACATTAGCCTCAATAGCATATTGTTACACATTAAGTAAAAGCTACCTATCAAGGTAACATATATACAAAGTTCGTTGGAACCATAATGGATATTCTCTGGTGACACTAGGTTTGTGACACTTAAGGAGAGAGAATTTGGACTAATAAAATGGATAACACATGAAGTATCACTCATTATGAGGTATTGTCCATTTAAACACACTACCATGGTTTGAATCCATATCGCAGAAAGTTGAAAGCACTCAGACCATGGAAGGGGTCACAGGAGTACATGCAATTACCGCCATGATCTCGCTGTTCGAGACTTTTTAGGATCGGATCGACTATTAAGAATAAATCTCTGCATTCAATATAAAGGTGCGCATTTACGCTTTATTAATTAATATCGCCCAAGTGGGTAAATGTATATCATTATGTTTCATTGACTGAATTGTTCCAACACTAGTCTAATTAAGTGAGTTATTGGGGCTCTTTTAATAACCATATGGGTCGGTTGGTTGTGTGGGCTTTAGGTTCGGTCCCATCATGCAGAGGGAACTGTTGGAAACTCTATTTAGCGAAAGCCTCTCGTTCCTCCCAAACCCTGGGTGATACATTTTCTATCACATACGTACAATTCTCTGGGCGCTTTCTTAAAAGTGATCTAAGAATCTCGCAAAGCCGCCAAAGGTCGTTAGAGAAGATTCAGATTCTCAGACGCCTCTTTGCAAATTCTTCATCAATTCCGCATCAAATGTTAAAGAGATCCACGGATTCCAAAGGTACGAATTTTACGCTTTTTCTCCATTAATATTTGTTTACGCCCTACCACAAGGATCTGCGCTGTTAAATCGTGATCCACCGTACTCAACAAAGACGGACCAGAACGACGGTACTAACTCTAGTCAGAGTAACGAAAACTAGGAAACCGGGATGATTGTGAAGATAAAGCAGTAACCAGAAGTAGGATAACTATGGTCCTTGGATTATTGCCAAATGGAAGGAAAGACGCCCCCACGTAAGTAAGCTCAACCGACAAAGGAAAGTTCCCATACTGAGATGGGAAAGTCCTCCAACGTAACCCGTGATGTGCATGGCCACCTAGATGGGAAGTCATTGTTCTCTATTCTAGAGCATGACGAGGAAGAGACGATCACGCGGGCCACCACCTCCGACAATCCTATATTCATTGATGATCAGAGTCACAAGGGGAGGCGCCCAAATGTCTAGATACAGGAACACTCTCCCATGGAAAGTAACGAGACAACCATTCAACATAGCAGAAACCACCCGGCTCCTAAAGGAAAGACCACACAAGCCAACCATGTCTCCCCAACCCTGCCAAGGAAAGAGAATCAACCTTCTAAATATAATCAACCTGTTGCCTTAGATGGGCACTAGGTGGTCTGTGGGTCAAAGGCCTTGAAGGAGGTTACGCGGGAGGTAGTACACCATGCGGTTACCGACTTGGCCCCTATACCTATTTCCATCAACAACTAAAGCATCTTTTCGGAGCACCATCAGGATCCCCCCAGCATAGAAAAAGGGGACCGGGACCTGTCTATTTCTATGGAGGCCAGTGATCATCCTGGGCCCGAGGATACCACCATGATCCAGAATGTTGAGGAGGGCAAACCAAAAACTGATCCTTCGGAGAGTTCTTAACCTTTATGTCAGCCTGCTGGGGTAACTCTTTTCATCTCTTTCTACTTCGATTATGAAGATTATTACGTGTAATTGTAACAGTGCATCATTTAGGGAATTCCTCAGGTCCTCCAAAGAGATGATCAGGAAGTTCCTACTGAATGTGTTGGGCCTTGCGGAGACTAGGATCAGCGAGGAAGCTGCCGACAAGTTTGCCGTAGTTTGGGATTTGATGAATGGATCAGAGTTTAGGCAGTAGGGTTCAGTGGGGGTATTTAGCTCTTTCGGGAGGCTAGTGTGCAACTTGAGGTGCAACTAATGAACCCTCAGGTTATTTTTGCGAAAATCATGAACCAGGGTAGAGCTCCATGGTTGTTCCTCCATTGTCTATGGAAGTCTCGACCCGCTCCTCTGAAGAAATCTATGGTCTGACCCGACTGATTGATCCCAGGCTTCCATGGCTGATCTTCGGAGACTTCAATGCAACCGTTTCCGCGGAGGAGACATCTTACTTCAGGAACTTGGAGCATAGGAAATGTGCTGCTTTCTCGGGTTGGATATCTGAGAACCAGCTTATTGAACTTGGCTTCTCCGGACCTGGCTATACTTAGACTAGAGGAAACAACTAGAGCACGTTTAAAGGGGCACGTTTGGATAGAGCCTTAGCAATGCTAGTTGGAAACTCTCAGTTTGAAGAGACCACGGTCACCCACCTGCTCATATTTAGTTCAGATCACGCCCCCATTCTCATTGACATTTCTGAGGGCAGAACCAACACCCCCCGGGCCCGGTCTTCAAGTCTCAAGCAGCTTGGCTTACACACTCAGAGTTTAAACCTACAGTTGATAGACTTTGGAAGAGGTCAGATGACTTAGGAACCAATATCAGGGAAACTACAGAAGGTCTCACCCACTGGAAAAAAGAATGCTTTGGCAACATCTTCAGGAACAAAAGAGGTATCTAGGCTAGGCTTGAAGGTGTACAAAAAAAACTGATGATCCACAGATCGTCTAACTTGCTCAAACTTGAGACGAAGCTGTAGAGGGAGTTAGATCTTGTTTTGAGGCAAGAGGAGATGCTTTAGTTCCAAAGATCCCGAGAGGACTGGATCGCCTCAAGAGACTGAAACACTTGTTTCTATCATGCTTCGGTCACCATTCGTAAAGGACGTCACAAAATCCAAGTCCTTAGATTCACCCTTGGAGTTTAGACAACCGATCAGCAGGAGATTGCTTATATGGTAAGGACTTACTACATGACGGTTTTTCAAGATGAAGGCTGCTAAACCCAGGACACTCCGCGTACAAGACTCAGTTTCCCATCTTTTTGAAGATCATTAGGCCTGCTTTTTTAGGTCATTCAGCTTTGCAGACATCAAGAAGGCCACCTTCGACATGGCTCCACTCAAGGTCCCCCGGCCCGGATGGGATCTATGTCGGGTTTTACCAACATATGTGGGAAATAGTTGGAAGCTCGATCTGGAAATTTGTGATGGATTTTTTCTGGAGTGGGACTCTTTCGGAAGGCGCTAATATTAACCCTTATTCCGAAGGTTCAAAACCTAGAACTCCTCAATTGTAGTCTCTTGAATTCTTAGAGTCAATGGATCATCGGAGCATTCACCGCCTGGTCGCAACTCCGCAAACAAACAAGAAGACGATCTAAGTAGATTTCGTCGCCTCCGACGCAGCTACTTTTCATGGAAGACTCGAACGTTAGAATCATAGCTATCTCAAACCGTAATGTCGCACCATTTGGTGATTCTGCTTTTATGGAGGGAGAAAAGGGATCCATCTTTTCGAGAGGACGATTTCTTCCTATAAAGATATGGCGCGGTTTATTTCGGTAACGATGACTTGTTCTTTTATGTAACCGCTTCCGGACACTGCTGGGAGTGCCTTCCTATTTCGTTGAGGCAGTGGTGATTGGTTCTGGAAGAACATTTACTTATATCATGAAAAGCCTAAGAAGCGCTTGCTTCGTGAAGGACGGGGAAAGGAGGCATCCGAGTGAAGCGGGTATCCGCACTGGGCGTGTTGGAAAGGAGGCATTCGATAAGAGGCGCTCGGGCACTGAGCGAAAGGTCGCCCGCATTCTGGGCCGACTAAACTTAGCTTAACCTGCTGAGCCGCACCGCAAAGTTCTCCCGGTGTTCCCGGGTCGGCCGACCTTAGTGGTCTGGTCCCTTCGGGCCATCGGTCGGGCCTAAGCATTAGTGGAACCGAACTCGCCCATGGTACTCATTAATGCCCCCATTTTTCCCGCCGGGAGGAAGATCATCCTGGGCTGGAAAAAGCACAAGCTTGACCGCCATATTATAGGAACAAAGAGACCATCAATGCCGCTAATTTCAACGTAAATTCAGAATTTTTTTGAAATCGTGATTAGATGCTATTCGTCGTTTCGAAGGATCTGAGACTAGAGGTTGTTATAAAAGGCTAGTGGGTGAGGAGGTTGGTTGTCCTACTGGTTATCCACGTTTCTTCGTCAGAGAAGGATAATTGAATGTTGCTAAGACTCAGAATTGGGGGATTGCGGGATGAAGGATGTTTAGTTCGATCATTTGAGCGCGCTTTCTATGCACGGATCGGACCAGAGATTGTATGGTTTGAGCGGAGTCGGAATTGTCTTGGGGGGGTCTTTGGGTGGTTTTAAAACTTGAATGGAGTTCGAGGGACCTGAATCCTCGCAGGACGCTCAAGCTTCCACCACTCCCATCTCCGTCTTTCTTTTTCTGACTCGCGGCACTCCATTCCATCTTTCCCTTCTTCGCTTTTGGTGCCAGCCTCTTTCAGCCCCATCTCCGCTTCCTTCTTTCGTCCTCGCGGCGCCTTCTTGGTTCCCAGCAGACGCCGCCTCGCTTTTCTTCCATATTGGTGCGTAATATTAGTTTGTCGTGTTGTAATATGATTGCTTGGAAATAATCATCACTATGTAATGTCGAACACCTTTTCGATGTAATTAATAAAATCGCAGTTTTTTAACGGCTTAGTCTATTGCAATTTCGCGGTGACGACATGACATTTTGTCTACCTGAGGTCGGTTGAACATTATAAAATCCTATTAATCCGCTCTGCCTAATCGCCATAGAGAAAGTCCCCCGGGCTCTCGGGCTCCACCGCCTATTATAACCTAGAGCGCAAACCGTCGTGATGGTTGAGATCCCGGGCAGACGATCAGTTATCGCTGCATTAAATACGACTGCAGGCCCTAGGTGGCAATATATATAGATAGGCATCATTAAATCGTACTCTTTTCCCTTTCGTGTTATTTTCGGGTTTTCATCTCGCTTCTCGCAATACCAATTGTCGCTGGTCATTGGTGTAACTCATGCTCGCCTACGTGCCATTGTTGCGTGCAATCACAAGACTTCATTCCGCAGTAACCATCATCGCCTCAGTAATGTCGGGCCCTCAGGAGTGACTGCTTCGGGTCAGAAAAGGCCCGAAGAGAGGAGATGTGGTTTAACACTTATTCGCCTCGTTTCGCCCCGTCTCGGCTCGGGGTACGCCCGTACCAATCGGGTATATGGCTAGAGTCTAATATTCGCTTTCCTCCTTGATCTACTCTAGAATAGCGAGGGTCGTGAAGAAACTTCCACGCAGTGGTCGCCCGAGGGCGCCTTCAGCGACGCCTCTCGCAGCGTACATCATCTCTGGCCCCCGATCACAGGAGTTAATGGCTTATCGCGAGGTGCCCGATAACACGACCTCCGACTGACGGTGGAGAGGATCTAACGAGTCCACCTTGGGTGGAGAACATAATGGTGTGTTTTTTACCCAGGAGCACCTTGCAGCCAGGCTACGCTTCTGTCTACTCTAGTCAAGGCCAGATTTCACCCCTGGCGCCCGACTCCCATCCACCCCAACGGTCATTCGTATTTTGATCGGTGTCAATGTGGTTAAACTGACTCATATCAACCCCGACCTCCTCATTGGTCGAATGCGGTATAATTCTATTTTCCGAGAATAGCGGCGCCTGGATGTTTATGTGTTTTGAACTCGACTTCAAGTTGTTAACGTGCCCCGACTCACCTAAGATCGAGGCTAAAAGTGTTACGCATGGGACCCTCGATGAGTCCCCTGCCCCTCCTGCCTTTCGTTTGATATCAACCGGTCTCAATCTTTTCCAAGTGTGTGGTCGGGTTAGACCTGGCCTGATAGCCTTTTTCCGGATATTTAGTATGTGATGATGAACTAACCCGCTGTTTCGTAGGCAAGGCTCAAGCAGGCGTGCTAGTGAACTGTGGAGAAGTCGTTTTAGAAAATTCGCCGGTTATCGTGAGATTTTGAAAGGTGAGCGGCATTACAAGGTTCTCCTGACTCTAGATAATATATCTACCGTGAGGTGCAACCCGGCCCCTTATACCCTCTCGGTCATTCCCCGACTGTTGCCTTCGAACATCGTGGAAGGGGAGCACTTTGTCATTGTCACCTTACGACGCCCGATTTCGGTGTGCAGCGTCTGCCCCTCCCGTTGCCCGGGTAGTTGAGGCATCAAGTCATGTGGTGCTCGAGCGCATCGTTCGTCGACCTCCCTAGCGAGATTCTAGTTCGCCTAACCTGTTCCCGCCTGAGAACCAAAAGTAGTCAGTCTCCGAATCTACCGCTTTGCCTACAAGTGGCCGCATCTACCCCCGAAAGGATAATGATTAAAAGGATTGTGGGCAACCTGGTGACGTAGAACTCGATCCAAGGGGAGGATTTTTGCTCGGTTAGTGGCAAACATGAGGATTTCTAGGATTTGGAGGAGGATGAACGGGAGGAAAGAATGACTGGGTCGCTGAATCGCACGCCCCGCAAAAGGAAGCTGGCAAATGAGTTCCGCAGCTGAGTTCCGATCCCGCCTGCATCAAGGGGACCTAGTCACCGGCCGTTGAGGGAGGACGGAGATGCAAGCCATCAGCCATCCCCGTTCTCCCGAACCGGGACTCACGATCAAACTGATTTGACGGGGTGGCGTGAACAGACAAAAGGAGGCCGACTCTGCTCGAGTGCACTTCGTAATCCCTTCCGATCGGGATGAGGGCCGACCTAGCAGTCGGTTTATGCGGTCCGGCCGCCTAGACCCCCACGCGAGCCGGATCATAACCAACTCCGTTATGCTCCACAGGCCCGAGCCCCGGCAGTGGAAGTATCGGCGCCCGAGGTAGACGAGGTGAAGTACATCATGCGTCGCTGGGAGCCTTTCCACTGTGGAGAGGCTGCGGCTGACCGGCTGAACAATTTGTATTCGCACATGCTTCGATGCCGCAGCAGTCGCCGGTACGGGTCTCGCTGAGGATTACTCAATGAAGGCTCCAACAGTGGACCCTAAGGAAGACATTGAGCGATTATCGGCGACGGATACAAGTCCGCGAATCAATCTATGTTCAATCGACCAACCGTAAGATAGCGAGTTTCAGACATTAACGCCTATGCTTGATTTCGCATCTCTACGTTCTTTCGTGAGGTCGTCACGCGGTTTCGGGAACATGGCGCTTCAAAGATCGCGAGTTCGAAGCCCGGCGGCGGGACGCCGAACGGCCGCGATTATCGTCCGGGCCGGGGATGGCCGAGCGGAAGATGCAGAGTGCTTCATTAAAAAGGTCGAAGTCAGCGTGCCGCCACCCGGAGTCAGGAGGCTATGAATCGCCGAAGGGCCGCCCGAGCGTAGGTCGAGAGGATGCGACGCGGGCCATGAGGCAAATGGCGGCCAAGTTGCAGATCGAATGGGCCGTTAATACCCGAGCACAGGTGGAGTCTGAGCTTGCCCCACTTCAACGTGCTTTAGTGGTTGCGGAAAATGCTCGCTGAGGGCGCGAGTCCGGAGCGTGAGTCGCTCGTGAGGCTTCGGGCCGGTGGGGGAAGTCAGGAAGGCGGAAGAAGACACCGCTTGACGTATCGCAGACTTTCCTTGGGTCATGGAGCCTTCCTGACTATAAAGGATGACTTCTCACGGGCCCGAGAAGGTCATGTTGATAGAGAGAGACAATGGAGGCCGAGTTCGATGCAAGCGGCGACACACTGATCAACTATGGCTATGGTTGTTGCATTTTTACGCACAACATACGCTGAGCAAGCCCCGTGATCCCGGGATGGAATGCCTGATCCTTCACCTGCTTAACTCAGAGTTCTTGTTAACCCCCGTCGTCGCCCCTGCATCTGCCACCGCTCCACTCCTGATCCAGTCGTAGTTAGAAAGGAGCAAAGAACCGAAGAATAAATGACATGGCTGCCGAGAGAGCGACTTTTCCGACGTGGGTCCCCTACCGCCTGGACGGCGGTTGAGGATGACATAGTCAACTAGAGCTTTAGTGATTTTAAGGAGACGCAGACTGTAATCGCTCAAAGGGTTGCACCAAACAATTCCCATATCCCTTTCTTCTTTTCTAATTTTGTTTAACACCGTATGTTTTAACATCGTGCCATCCAGATTTGCATTGTTTTTGTTAAGCGCACCATTCGAGCGCTTCTATTAGAAATCATCGGTATCGAGCCGGATGGGCCATCTGTTTTGTTGCTCGGATAGGTCATTCACTAGGTCATCCGAGCTTTTGCATTTGATCAGCTGGAAGTGATCTATGTCATCGGAGCAGGTCATTTGACTGCTCCATCCCGCTTTTGGTGAATGTGACCCGCTAGAAGTGGATGTATGCCGGGTCGACATGTCATGTTACCGCGCCATCCGCTTTTATTCGATCGTCAGAAGTGATCGGCGATGGGCTTCCGGACATGTCATTTGATCGCGCCTATCCCGCTTTTGTATTCACTAGCTAGAAGTGATCGGCGCTGGCCGATGTGTCATTTTATCGTGCTATCCGCTTTTGTATTTAACCAGCCTAGAAGTGATCTATGTCGGGCTTCCATTACGTCATTTCATCGCGCCATCCGAAAGCTTTTTGTATATGATCAACTAGTAGTGATCTATGCTGGGCCGGATAGGTCATTTTACTCCGCCATCCTGTTAGATTCACCACCAGAAGTGATCTATGCCGGGCCTAGCATGTCATTTCCATCACAATATCCGAAGCAGATTCGACCAGCCTAGAAGTGATATATGCCGGCTCTGGACATGTCATTTGATCGCACCGCCCGTGCTTTTGTATTCACCTGCCTAGAAGTGATCTGCGCCGGGTCGATGTCATTTTATCGCGCCACCAAAGCTTTTTGTTCGACTAGCTAGAAGTGATCTATGCCGGCCGATAGCCATTTTATCATCACTATCCGCCAGTCGCACCCCGTGATGTTAAGCTAAGCCATAGAGTCAAGATACTACATGCTTTTATTGATAATACCTTCTCAGCATGTGATGCTCCACATTCTAGGCATTGTCTCTGACTGCTTTATCTATACAGAGGACCTAGCTTCATTAAAAGTTCACACGACATAAAGGTCCTTCCCAAATAAGCACCTTCAGAATGGGGTCTCGTGATTCAAAATCCTCTCAAGACCAGATCGCCCACTGAACACTGAGGCTTCAACTCGCATGTTATACTAGAGTTCGCTGCTTCGCCACCGGTAGAGGTTACGCAGATTGCCCATCACCGCGCGTATGAATCCCCTGCCATCGATTTCCGCATCGACCCTGGGTAGCCGTCGACGGTATGCGCCAATTGGCAGATAACGGGCTTCCATCCCGTAGGTGAACAGAACGGGATGCCGTTGGCTTTCGCAAGAGTTCAGAGGCCTACAGAGCACCTGGAGTTCTTTCTACCCATTTCCCTTTAGCAGAGTCTAACCGCTTTTTCAACGCTAGCACGTTTTGTCGAGGCTTCGCCGCCATTGCTGGAATACCGAGGGGTAGAATATAATTTTTAGCCTTCACTCGGAAAGTCCCGCGTGACTCGATTGTCAAACCGCGTCTGTTATCGACAATTTATCGATCTTTAGATGCCGAATCGCAGATAATGTTTTTCCGTGATAAATCGGTGCAACATTCATCTTTGATCGGCTTAGAAAGCACCAAATTTCTATCCATTTATCAACACCTATGGAGACCAATAATAGTTTCTTTCGAGCCTGCAAAGGACACGTACTCAACTATGTCAACTCCCATTTAGAGAATGGCCACGCTGTAGACGGAGACCAAGTCTCAGACCATGATTTCCAAGATAGACATTCGCCGGAAAGGGTCACATTGGACGTAATCTAAGCGTCCGACTCATAGTCACACAATACCCCCTGAAAAGGGCGGTGGGCTAGAGTTCTTCCCCGGTGATTCCCGCGATATGCCTTCATGCAATCTGGCCATCACATTACCAGCCTTGTTCCCAGGTTAGACACATCAGCACGCCCGCCTCAGGATCATTCAGATAGCCGCCCATCTATCATGGAGAATCTGAATAACGGACCAAAACCTTGTGAGCCTGGTCTCCCGCCACGGGTAGTTCCCGGCTATGTATAGTCACAAGGGTCCATCTAGGACTCAGTGGACTTCCCTACCCGGGCGACTTCCGGGCATAGCATGTGAGGAGTCCTGGCCGACAAGAGATCAGGAGAATGGACGCCGTTATCTAATGATGCAAACACGCGGCTACAAGATCGGCCCTTCATTATACCCGGGACATGTTCCTAAAGCTTTTCTAGCTCGAGAGGGTGTCTAATTTCTGACTATGAAGCATATCATTCGGGATCCCCGACTGACTCGCGCTAACCTATCCGGACAACTACCGCGGAATCGCTTCCGACCAAAGACCGCCACACTTCATAGCGAAGCGAAGCTTGGATCCTGCATTATCGTGGCCTCGCACTGATTCGCTATTGCGGTCAAGCCCAACCGGCGATCGCCTGCTCAACTTCCTGGGCTGGGGGAGGTTTATTGCGCATCGATGCCACTCTGACATCTGAAGTCCACCCACGCAAAGTGTCCACCACTCTTTCTCCCCGCATCGTCGCTGGATTTCGCGAGAAGCCGGCCAAGACTGGCCTTCTTCGAAAGTCTCTGGGCCAGGATCGATGCCATACTGTCATCCATTGCCCAAACAGCCATCCTTCCGACATATTAGGTTTATGAATTGTGCTCCCTGAGTGGAAGATCGCTAGCACCACAACCCGACGAGCCCGAAGTATGGGCGGCTTCGGCGGTTGTCCTGAGGGGCTACGGCGCTCGCTTCGAGGTGGCTATATATGGTCTCCGCATCGGTCAAGGATTTGCTAACAAAGAACACAGGTCTCAACTTCGCATCCCCACATTCTTTAAACAAGGCGGCACCCATCATGACGAGGTCGCTAAGTAAAGATAAGAGGTTCCCGTACCTTCCAGGCTCACAAGAATCTGGGGCTCACAAAGTATTGCTTGATTGTTAGCTTAATGTTTGGTCGTGATTCTCATTCCATTCTGCCCGATTGGCTCCCCTCAGGGTAGTGAAGAAGGGTTTCAAATGGTCCGTGAACTGGGAAATAAAACGCCTAAGAGCGGCCAACTCCGCGGTCGGGCCAGATCCCTTTTCGAGTCGGGGGCCGCGGACATAAGATGGCCTTAAGGTACAGATTAGCTCTATCCCCTTTGGGTTACTATAGCCGCGGAATTCAAATACGCCGACCCCAAAGTCACATTTTAAGGGTTCGCCATACCATACTCTTCGAGGAGGTCACGTCTCACTGAGTATGTGAATGGTGATCCGCGTTGCTCGATTTCACCAAAGATATCATCAATATAGACTTCCATTGTGTCATCGAGTAACGGTCGAAACATTTCCATCACTAACTCCGGAGCAGGTGGCCCTCGCGATTCTTTAGGCCAAAAGGCATCAAGCACGTAACAAGAGAGTCCACGGGTGATGAACGATGTTTTTCCGCATCCAGTGCGCTAGGATCCGTATCCTTCGAAAGCGCCCGTAAAAGATAGCATACCTGCTCAAGCATCCACAATCGGGACGCATGCTGGTAGGGAAAGTCGCCTTTGACAAAGGCCGTTGAGGTCCATCGCGGTAATCCACACATACCTTACCTGTTCTCTTCGTGGGACAACTACCAAGTCAGCGCCCATTCAGTGGTATTTAATCGGCCCGACAACCAAGATGCGTATGATTATCACCTCGGTCCGATGACCAATTACGATCCGCAAAGCTGCCTCACTTTTTTGTCTCAAAATGACCACTGGGCGGACGAGGCGACGTTTAGTCTCGTGTGAGGCATGCTGGGCCTATTCCCCGCCAGCATCTCGCATGAGTATAAGCAAATACATCGCATTTAATCAGACACACGCATAATTGGGCCTTTCTCCTGACAGGAGGGTACTAACATGATGCATGTCCGCCCGCTCGGGTGTGGCTGCTAAGGGATCAACCGCTACCGTCATTCCAAGGCGACGCAGATGACCGCGGATCGCGTATCGGCCGAGGTCGACTTCGGCGATGCGTTAATCGGAGCATTCCCCGTCGATCCGGTATTGAGAGCTGATAGTATTGTCATGCGTCGAATCGACTTCCCTAAAGGTCGAGACTTGCCAGACGCCAGCAAGGTAGTCGATTGTTCGTATGGTACGGATGGTATCGCCATGGCGCTGCCCCGCCCGTGATGACATCACATGGCCCTAAATCCTTTACCATCGAGAATAGTACTCTTGGCCGACCATCAACCCGCCTAGACGTGGAAAGGCAATGTCCTCAACCGCCAATAGCCCCATTAAACCCGATAAAACCCCTCGCCACGACCAGATGATCGAAAGGACTTCATCCGCTAAAGGCCAGAGGTGTAATAAATCGTCGCATCGCTCGATCGACGAGGACCTCAGCCATCAAACTGTTAATACCGACGCATACGCGCATCGTAATGAGGGGTAATGACCAGCAGGTTGATAGGGGAAGATATGCAGGTCACAATCTACCGAACCGCTGTGATGTTTTCGCGCCGATGGTGTTCACCTGCCTGACGAGGCCAGATTTTAAGCATTTTTCTCCTCCGATTTTGGACTGATATCGCACGCCCTGGGCCTCCCTAGTATAAAGTTGATGGCTTGCCTGGCCTCGAGGCATGCTCGCACCAACAATGATCGTGGTCACCATGGGGCGGCCGCTACTCCTTTGATCGCCTCACATATATCTTTCGAGGCGTCTGGCATCGATCCAAGCCCAACAGAACTTCGCTTTGGCAATGGTTGGTTTCATGGCTATGGTCCCTGCGATAATCGCATCTTAGACCATACTGGTTCTCCTAATTTCCACCTCACGGGCGGAGGCTTACTTCAAACGTGGAGGTCCTAATGAGGGGCGGTTTCGCCATAGCGAAGTGTTGAGAGGAGTGAATCGGGGGCTCTTCCGCTTTTCGGATCGCCTGTCAGTAAGCACTTCACCCTTTGTTCCGGGCCGTCTTTATTTAGACAGACTTCGCACAATTTCTGCCGCCTGGGTGGTTATCATTACGCAGAGGCACCAATGTTGTCTTCCAAGGTGGAGGGGAACTTATCCGCCCACCGATATACCTTCCATGAAGGCGCGTATCTAAAGGATAAAGACCTGAAGAATCCAGGGTGGCCTGGCCCAAAGCCCTAAGTTTTTTGGCAGACCGCATCCATAATCGTGAACATAACTGCTGGACAAATTCATCCAACCTCGCGGTGAAGTCCCGTATGACTCGCCTTTCTCATTCGAGGATAGCTCAAAGGAGTCATATTCCTTCCGCCCGACCGGTACGTATACCGGCATTTAACACGACTCCACAACTCCGCCGAATGAGTTTGATCAATTCTCTAGGAAGCTTAGATCCGTGCCAAAGCCGCCTTTGAGGCTGGTCGAACACTTCATACGTAAGCCCATCGCCTCGCATCGAGGATCATCGCCGCTGAAGAACATGTGATCGTGATGTGTAAGACCAGAATTTCACTTCGAAAAAAGGTAACCTGTAATTTCATCAAAAATCCGAAATTTATTCTCTAGATCTCGAACGGATTTCACCGCTGGAATCGCTCGAAATTCAAATACCACGCTAAATTTGAATTCAAGACACCTAATTTGCACGTTTTGAGACGAGTATCGAGGTCGGAAAACAATTGTGATGTGACAAAAAGTCACTTATAATATGTACTCATGTTACATACAAGCTGTACAGAGTAGAGAAATGATGTAAATGGACGCCCGAGATGGTGCCAAATGTAAAAAATCCAAGCTGGGGACACAGATGGCATTATGTAATTATTTAAAATGATAATAAGACAAAATTGTGCATAGTGTCATCTCCTACAATTGAAATTAGAAGCCAAAAAAGGGAATGAAAGGGGGAGAGATGTAGTAGCCATTTTTGTGATTTTCTTTTAGAGAGAGCACCTTCTCTCTAAGATCTCAATCGGATCACAATTCTACTAAAAGAAGAAAAGTTGTTTCTCTATTAGCAGGCCTACGCGTGGGCTCCGATTTTGAGGAGTTTCACAACCCCGTGGAGGTAGGGATTTATCCCATTGGTTTATTTTCGATTTAAGTGTTTCGTTAATGATTCGTGAATCGAGGCCTTAAACGGCCACTGGATTCTGGCCCCAAACTCAAACATGAAAATTTTTGGGAGTCCATTGGACAGTCCGTGACTGTAGGGGTTGTTTTGGGTGCTCAATGGTATAAATTATGCCATAAATCAGGTTTCTATGTAAGGAGGTCGGAAAATGATTGGGAAATTCTAAAGTTCACTAAGGAACCGATGTAGTAGTGGCCGTGAATGTAAAGAACCCTAGGGTTTTGATCGTTCACATGAATAAAGTGTTCACGAAATAAATTTTGTGAGAAAAATGTGTTTGGTTGAGAGTTCAAATCGAGTTCTCGTGGTTGTTAATTCGCCCACATAAGCTAATTTTTGGTGTAATGGATTGTGAAATTGCATAACATGTTTGTGTGATTAAATTATGTAAATGTATATCATGTTATATATGTTTGCATGTGTGTTATATAAATTGTATCGAATTGACATCATGCATTCATATGCAATCGGGGCACCTTTAGAGCACAGGAGTGAGTGAATGAGATGGTTTCATGAGAGAATTGTTTTCGAGGGTCGACTAATACGATAATTATCTGAGTGTGTCGATTACAATATCGAGGGTAGTCCATATGTATTATCAACTTCGCCTCAGTCTAATCAATTGATATACACGAAGGGTTGTCCACTAATTAGATTATCTGAGTCTGGCCCACTACCTATAGGAGGCAGGTGGTCAGTTCACAATTAAAACAAATACCTTTGTTTTGAAATAATGTTTACATACGCAGGCAAGTGGTGAGCCTCCATGAGACTCTGGGACATGGGTTGGTCATTTAGATTTTCAAGCAAAGATCACGTGACGTTTTGAAATGCGTTACATAGGATCACGGCATATGCACTTTAGCCAGGAGTAACCCATTTAGGTGATTCACTAATGGGCATTAAAGCACACCTTGTCGAGAAACATTTTTTCAAGCACATAGGCGCCGAGAAGACGGCTCTTTCTTAGAGACCGACATTTCAAGAAAGCCTAAGCCAGGGCTTTGGTTTTGGATACATGTATTAGAATGTTTTAAACTTTTAATATATGTTGTATAAGAGTAAATTATTAACTCTTGAAACTATGGTATATAGTTAGTGTATTTTGATGAGCATTGGTATATGGGCCCAAGTGGCCATTTGTACTCATATTGGATTATATTGGATTGTTTGGGACAAGTTTGTATTTCGTAGAGCTCCCGCACAAAAGGAGACTTTGTTCGATTGTGGAATAAGGTCTGTTACCCGACATTCGTAGTATTCCGCTGGTCGACTGTAGTCACCCGACCCTGGTTTTTAAGGCCATAGTATGGATCTGGAGGAGCCAAGCTGCTCATAGTAAATACAATAACTAATCCGCGAGGAGGTTCATAGTCTAAAATATGTCGCTCAAAGGAGGACAACATGTCGCGTAGGTCCTCGGACAGGGGATAAAGCGGATGGGCTGTGGGACTGGGAGCCGTGGATACCTTGCATGTAGAAATGGGGTCGCCTTCCGAACCTGGGTAATATGTTTAGGGCCACCAGAACTGGTCTATCCCTCGTCCCTTTCGCAGATTCAAGGTCAGTTGCTCGCCATAACCCGGCTGGACCGCTATGAGGTCTCTTCGACTCTGGCTTTCCACATTACCTCAGGGGTGGTGAGCGACAGGGGAAGTCGAGAGTCGTTCTCGAAGAGAGCCTGCTGGTCACCGATGATCATCGGTGGTTCCGGGCAAGACAGCCTTTCCTTTATTCGCTCGGGCCAGGCTCATTCTCGGGCGACACCTCGGGGCTCCCGCCCGGCCTGACTCTAAGTGGTTCAGAAGGTCGCTCTCCTTGTAAATGGTCCGCACGTCGCACTCCGCCATCCGTCGCCGTCCGCTTTGCTCTCCATCTCTCCGCACCAACGGAGAGGAACCGTCCTCGGCGGTGGGTTTATCGGTCGCCGGACATGTCGATAAGTTCCGACGGTTCGGTGGGATGTTTGAGAATGGCCAAGGCTTAGAAGATCTGAGAACACTGGAGCTAAAAACGCAAGTTTCTCGCTGCATCGCCTGATTTCCCGCCGCTTCCTACGCATCGCGCTTAATTGTAGTCTCCTCAATTCTCAAAGTCAATGGATCGTCGAGCATTCACCGCTTGGTCGCGAACTCGCGAACAAACAAGAAGACGACGTGGTATTCCCCATCGCCTTCGATGGCAAAGGCTTTTTCGCGGAAGACTGGAACGCTAGGAACCGCAGCTATCGCACTAGAATGTCGCACTGCTAGGTGACGGTTTTCTCTTTTACGGAGGGAGAAAGGATCCATCTTTCCCGAGAGTGGATTCATTTCTTCCCATAAAGATGGTGAAGGTGGCCTATTTGGGCGATGACTTGTTCTTTCTTTTTATGTAACCGCCGATCGTGGTCGCTGGAGCGCCTATTCTCGCGGAGGCGCGACGGCTTCGGGGCACGATGATGAGACATGAAAAGCCATTGCGGTTTCATGGTGAAGTTGCCGACGGGAAAGGAGGCATCCGAGCGGCGTATCCGCACCTAGAGAGCTCGAAAGGAGGCACCGATAAGAGGGCGCCGGGCAATTCGTGAAAGGTCGCTTTATGCTTCGTCGGCCGACTTAGGCCTCCGGGTCCCGCTGAGCCAGACGGGGCGTAAAGTTCTCCTGGGCGCTCTTAGGTCGGGCCGACTTAGGGTCCGGTCCGCTGAGCCGCACTGCGCGCAAGTTCTCTCGGCTGACTTTTGACTTCCCAAACGATTGGGTCCGAAACATCATGTACTGCATTGAAAGCCTGGTCTTGTCCGTCCTTCGGAATGGTGAGAAATTGGAAAACTTCACCCCACAAGGGGTATCAGGCAAGGGGACCCAATCTCCCCGTATATCTTTGTCCTCTACATGGAAAGTCTTGGCCACATCATTCATGACGCAATTGGTGATAGTCATTGGAAGCCCATTCATTTGTCCCGAAACAGACCTCAAATCTCTCACTTACTTTTTGTAGACGACCTCATCCTTTTCATAGAAGCCAGCCATAGTGGACCAAATGAGGGTCATTACGAGATGCCTGTATGCCTTATGTGCAATCCTGGATGCCTTATGTGCAATCTCTGGGCAAAAAGTGAGCTTGCAAGTCTAATCTTATTTCTACATGTGTCCCCTGAAATGGCCAAAGAAATTTCTGACATTGCTAAGATACCAAGCACCGACAATTTGGGCAAGTACTTGGCACCCCGTCTATTCATGGCTAGACCAACTCCTTTATGTTTAGTCCACTCTAGGACAAAATCTCTTGCAGGTTGGGGCTAGTTGGAAGACTCATTTCCTCTTTTCGCGTGCAAGGCAACACTACAAAGCAGTCCTTATGACCACCTAATCTATACAATGCAATCCACCCTTCCTAAAGGCGTTTAGAAAGAATTGATAAAATAATGAGAAACATTGTGTGGGGATCCAAAGACGACAGTTAACACTGCTCAAAAGCCAAGCAGATCTACACGACTTATGATCTCAAGACGTATTTGCCTTTACAGATCTACGATACGAATCAAGATAAATAAAATTATAAAAATTATATAAATTATTAGAAAATAGATAATAAAATAAGTGAATCAAAATAATAAAATAAAATTATTTTATGTTTTTTTATGGCTATACATTTTAGTTAATATAGTACACTATCTACTAATTTGCAGAAATATGAATTATTATAGCATTTGTTTAAGTTAAATATTAATTTAAAGTATTTGGATATTTATCTTCAAATTTATCTTTTAAATTAATTTAAATAAAATTGATTTTTTATTATAAAAGATACGTTTTTCATCCAAATTTGTTATAAAAATACTAAAATTATCCAAAAGATTCTGTCTTCAAATTAATTTGTTACAAAAATTAATTAAATTATTTTTTATTATGGCTATAATTAATTAAATTAATTTTTATATTAAATTGAAGATAAAGCTAAATATTATTTTTCATAAATAATATTTAATATCATATAATTAACCTAACTTATGAGCCCATCTCCTCCCTTTTCTCGCTCTCCCTCCAAAACCTCTTCGCCTTCGCTTCTCCTCGCTTTGAGTTCTCTTCCATAGTCCACTCGCAGTACCTCCAAGCTTTACAGCCTTGTCGCACTATGCCTATTGTCTAATATTCTCAAGCCCAAACACTTTCTTAAGTTCTGGTGAGAGTTGCCTACCGCTTGCTCATCATTGTGGCAATCGTTTAGGGCTAGAAAACTAGTCGATCCCGGGTATGACGTGTGAAAATTTGCTTGGTTTTTATTATTCAAGAGTGAATCTTTGATTTCCTAACAAATCAATTTTATTTCGTTTTGATTATATTAGGAACAAAGGATTGAAGAGAATGAGAAATCGATTTTCCATCGTATTTTTCAATCTCCGAAAGGAATCGACTCATTGTAAAATTATTTTTGATTGTGGTTTTATGTTCACGTTTGTGATTCGTGGGTTTTTCGTTTTCATTTTCATAGAATCTCTCGGTTAATCGATTTTTTTGGTTGATTTCGTTAATAGTTTGAAATCCCAGATTCGTCTCGCCTAAGAAATTCTATGCTTTTTCATATCTATCTTTTCAGATTATGTTCCATAATCGAGATGGTCTGTGCGAAGTTGTAATTTTTAACCGAGTCGATCGAGTCAAACTTAGAACTCGGCCGAGACATCGGATATAAATCGATTTATACCGATTCACTACTGAGTCTCGTATCCGGTATCGGACTCGATGCCGTCAACAACGAGACGGTTACAACTCGGCCGATCTTTTGAACCATGGGCAAGAAAGGTGTGCACCTCCTGAACTGGGATACAGTTCTTAGCCTCAAGGAATATGGGGGGAATCAGGAACTCTAGAACCATGAACCTGGCGCTATTGGCAAAGTTAGGGTGGCGGTTTTTCATGGAAAAGGATAGCCTTTGGGTGAGACTTCTAGCATGCAAATATACCAGAGGCAGGGCGCTTTCGGATAGGTTGGTTAAAAAGCCGAACTGCTCCAACGCTTGGCTAGGAATTGCTGAAGTAGCCTGGACCACCCAGAAAGGTATCAGAAAAACTATCCATAGTGGCGTAGGTACCCTCTTTTGGTGAGATATGTGGCTTGGTGACCCCCACCTCAAGGACCTCCTCACGACAAGCTTGCCTTTTCTAGTGTCATACAGAACGGTGAAGGAATATTGGGAAACAAGACGAGGTTGGAAATGGGAGGAGTTTAGCACTCTCCTGCCTTGGAATACCCGCAGAGAACTTCTGACTAAGATTATCCATCAGACTGAAGATGAGGAGGATGAGACAGGGTTCAAAAAATCGGCCGAGTCCGACAATGACTCGGGCCGATTCATAACCGACCTACAACTCGGGAGTTGATACTTTTTCCAGTAATGACGGAGAGGATCGTTAAAACTCGTGGACTCGCCTAGTTTGCGTATATGACACGATCAACTCCGATGAAAATTCGCGAAAATACGCAGAATAATCTCAAGACTACGAACAACCCAAAAGCAATAAAAATGCAATTTTCAGAGATTCTTTCCGAAAAAGCCAACACAAAGAAACTTGAATGAGACAATACTTGTGATGGAATTCTAAAAGAAACAATAAAATCCAAAAATTGCAGTAGATTCATTGAAAATTTCAGATCACTAAAAGAAACGAAGAAGAACCGAAGAAGAGGAAATTAAAACCCGAGGGAGAACCTGAGAAGACGAAGTGACGAACATACTACAAAGTCGAGTCCCGACTGCCGAGCATAACTTGTGGAGACCCCCGAACCCGGCTCTATCGAATTGGCAGATCCGAACCGAAACCCCAGGGATGCTCGGCCAAAGCCATAACCAACCATATCAACACATTTTCATTCTCAAATTCGCTGGCGATTTCACTTAGTGGCAAGCCCATAAACATTTACATTTAACAAAATCTATTTACAATGAAGGTATTCTATGCATTTTCAAAATGATTTACAAAATAAATATTCGTGAGTTCAAAATGTTTTTGCAAAATATCAAAGTTCAAAAGAAACATGACATGAATACACAAGCCTGGAGTATACCACGCCGCACTCTTCTTAAGGACTCGACGCCCTTGATCTCGCTGGGTCCACTGACATTCTATCTATCACTTCAAGACTTATGCACGCAGAAACAATACGCCAAGCATTTTCATTCTTAGTGGTTCTATACAATCCATTCTTCGGGCCATGACTCCAACCATGCAATTTAACAATTCAAAACTTTCAAATCTTTTACGATCAATGTCAATATCCATATACTTGTTTTATATACCATCATTTATAGTTCATTGATCATCCTAAATATACACTTTCATATTTAATAAATAATGCATTTCACAATGCTCTTTTCATTTCAATTGGCAAACATGCTTTTCAATTCCAATATTTCACAATCTCAAATCAATTCAATTATGCTCACCGATTCATTTCACTTCTACAATTCAATTCGGGCCGCCTTAACGAATTTAACCTATGTTTTCGTGATATAGATATCGTAATCACCGCACGTATCCTGGCCAGCAGCCGCAAAAATCAATTAGTGAACACTATCGATACGATCCTCGCTGGTCAGCCGACGAGTGACACATCAATACAATCGCTCAGAGTACCGCTTATTTTGACCCTATTGGTATACCAATATATCCTTAATGCGTAAATAAATGGTTAACATTATATTATATGCTTCAAACTTTATAGCAAAAATATAGTACAATACGCATTTGTATAAACAGTTCATTTTCAATAATCATGCAATTATCATATGCAAACATTTCACAATCACTTTTCTCAAATCAATTAAATCAATTTAATATGTTTTTCTTATGCATTTAGAACAAATAGTTCAAATCTTGAAACGAGAATAGAAGAAGATAGAACAAACATGCAAAAACTTGAAATGAGGAATATAAGTCGATAGAACAAACCAAAATCACGCATTCCGACCAATTCGATTTCTTCAATGCGTCTTCTCTTTCGTCAAATTTCTATTCAAATACATAAATGACAATGATATTAGTAGGTTATTCTAGGAGTTTTTGGTCGGTTTAGCGCTTCACCCGATACCCCTTCACTTGAAAAATTTTCTAGGGACACATGAGCCATAATTTGCTCATGCTTCAATAAAATTTTAGCTCTATGAGTCTATTTTTAGTAGGAATTGGAATCATCTCATTTGGATCACCCAAACTCAAGTTACGGCATTTTAATGCCAAACCCGGTCGCAAGATGCCTCTGGGCCTACCCGATTACCTAACGTTATTCTAATTTCGTGTCTTAACTTCATAATTTGGTAATGGTTACTTTACTCATTTTAAGCTATGGTTCTAAGGTTTCTTCTCCAACTGGAATCATCCAATTTGGATCACCAAAACTCAAGTTATTGCATTTACATCCAGACTACTCTAATTTGCAAAACAAAATCATATTGTTCTTGCACATAGCTCCACTTTGAAAAATTTCTAGGCACTTTGAGGTAACATTATGCATACACTTCCTTCAAGTAAATTATTCTCCTAGAAGTCTAGTTTACCCAGAATTTTGAATCACTCAATTTGGATGAGTGAAACTCAACTTATGGCCTAAATACCAAAACTATTCCAAAACACATAACTGGTTCAGAACTGGACCAGAAATTTTATTTGAAACAGAGCATCACTTCAACGAATTTATGGGTCCAATGGGGTCCAAATCTGGGTATACCTATTTCAGGGAGATTTGTTCTCCTAGACATCTAGTGTACCCAGCAATTTGGATAAGAAATGACCAAGTTATGGCCAAAACAAAAACATGGGTTTAGAAATTTTTTTACAGCATCTCCTTTAAAACTCACTAGCTTCCTATACAAACTCCTCCATTCGAGAGGACCACAAAACAAAATCAACCACAACCCGAACTCAAACCAACAAAATCACATTTGTACAAAGCTAGGGTTTCTTCCTAACCCAAAGATCAAAATCACAAAAGAGGGAAAACTAGTATTTTGTTCCTACTCTCTAATCACTCATCTCCAAGCCTTGGGGCCTTTCTTCTTCTTCCTTGCTAGAACTTGAGCAAACTTGAAGAGATTCTCATCAATTTCTCTTCTTCTCTCTAAAGCCCTAGTTTTCCCCTCTCCTGCTTTCCTAATACGGCTTTATGAAATGCACAAATGTGTTTTCTATGATCAAATGTAACTTTAAGTCACTTAATCTCATAAGGCCTTGTTTGGCTCCAATTCATTTTTGGCCTTTTAATCCATTTTTGACTTAAGTCCCTTTATTTGCACTATCACTTCCCATTATTCACACTTAAACATTTATTCTTTATTACTTATGACCCCAGTCCCGATTTTGCCCTTTTTCACTAAAATCTCCTGTTCAATCTTTTAAACCACTTATCAAATAACAATCAATATTCATTTAAAATTTTTTAAATACCCAAGTTTGCCTACAATTTATACCCGAATATATAATAAATTATAAAAAAAAAATTTAGGGTATTTTTGGGGCGTTACAGAACTGGAGCCGGAGAAGACGGGAGAACTTAGGGAGAAGAGAAGACCACTCGGGGGCGCCTTGGAGCAAGTATGTCTCCTTCCCCTTCTTCTCCCTCTTTTTCTTCTTCTTCCTCCCCTTCTTCCTCTTCATTTTTTCATTTTCTTGTTGCCGTCGGGAATGCAGGAAGAAGGGTTTCCCTTTTTCAAAAACCCACTTCCAAAACGACGTTGTTTGGTTTTTTTATTTTTTTTTAATACAACTCAAAACGACGTCGTTTAAGGCTGTTTGGGACCAAAACGACGTCGTTTAGGGCTGTTTGGGACCAAAACGACGTTGTTTTAGACACTTATACAAACAACGTCGTTTTGGATAAGTGAGAACAAGGCCAAAACGACGTTGTTTTGGTCCCAGACAGAACAAAATGACGCTGTTTTGATTAGTGTTTTGAATTAAAAAAAAAAAATTATGATGGATAAAATGACGCCATTTTGGCCCCAGAAACTGTATTTTGCATATCCAAGCCTTCCAGCCCCCATTTTTGCCCTGTTTTCAACCGAAAAATACACCCTATCCCTCCCAACCTCAATATCAACCACATAGAAGAGAAGAAATTATGTAAATTTATTAACCATTGGGTAGAAATTTAATTTTTGTTGAAGAACAATTATATTAAAAAATAATTTAATTGTATGATATTTTTTGTTTTACTTGTATACACGATTAGGTGAACATTTTGAAATGCTCCAAAACATGATATTGGCTGAGTATGCAACTATTAAGTGGTAATAGAAGAAACCCCAAATGTAAGTACTGTAGAAAAATTATTCATGGAGGTATAACAAGATTAAAATAACACATTGCACATATCTCCGGACAAGTAGAAGGATGTCGAAGTGTACCTGCGGAAGTGTCACAAAGCATTAAATTGTATATGTCTAATGCTTCGAATGAAAAAATTCAAAAAAAAAAAAAAAAGAAGGAACGACTTATAAGTTCTTTAAATGAAGATAATTTTAATGAAATTGATGTGATTGGTTCTAATGAAATTGAGGAAGTCGAGATGATTGATTTCGAAAGAAGGAAAATGAAACATTCCATGAGAGAAAGTAGTCGTTTTTTTTAAGAAGGTAGACACGAGCATAAGAGGGCTCAGATTTCCCACAACCATAAAATATATCAAGCGTGGTCCGATACGATACTTCAACATAAGAGAAGCTGAACCAATGTATAGGTCTGGCATCAAGGGTCCTGCACGACATCAAATCGACAATGCATATCCTGGCGAGGAGGCCAAGAAGAGCTGGAGGTGATATATAAACACATCAAGGCCAAATGACTTATATACGGACGCACCATAATGTGTGATGCCGTGAGCTTCAGAACTAAAGCCCGGTCATCAATTTCCCATGGTTTATCAGATAGTAAATAATGATATATATTTTTTCAGTTGACACTACCAACAAACCTAAGACGGCAGATTACATCTTTTCTCTTATGGATAAGATTGTTGAGGAGGTTAGGGAGGAAAACATTATACATGTAGTCATTGATAATGAGGCAAGTTTTAAAGCAGCTGGTATGTTGTTGATGAAAAAGCACAAGCATTTGTTCTGGTTTCCTTGTACAACACATTATATTGATTTAATGCTTTTAGATATTGGAAACATGAAGTAGATGAAGGAGACTTTAGATCAAGCAAAGATGATCACAAACTTTATTTATAATTGATCAAAAATACCAATATGATGAAAGTGTTTACTAAGGATAGAGACTGCGCCTATAATAACCCTTCGCATTTGCCACTCGAATTTATTTCTGCGCACTTGAGTGTCTTATAATGCTATGGGGGTGATTTGAAGATGATGTGCACAACAAATGAGTGGCGAATTAAACAAAGATCGGAGCAAGGAGTTTAAGATAAGGTATCCAACCTTATCTTAACTGACGGCTAAGAAGTGCAGCCAAGAAATCATCATAACTCTAGTGAAAGTTTTGAAATCGGTTAATCAAAATAATAGTCGGATTGTCAATCACATTTAAGCAATGGATAGAGCTACACCTGCTATAAATACATCTATGAAACATTGGGAAAGGCACAAGTCATCGACGAAAGGTGGGCAACCAATTACATGTATACTGCACAGAGTGTAATACAAAAAATTCCTTATATATTTATTATTATCTTAGTTAAATGCAAAGGATTATAAACAAATTATTATTATTATTATTTTACTTATGTCAGTATATTTTTATATCCAATGTTTCAGTATTCAAAGAAATTCTCCAACCATTTGGAAATTAAAATTGGACTAAAGAAGGTTATCAAGAGATTAAAGCTACATTTGGATAGGCGGCATAAAAAGTTTGAATCCAGGTATAACAATAATCAGGTTATTTTTATAATATATTTTGTATTTAGAATGTGCATTAATAAAGTAAAGAACATTACAAGGAGAATTTGGAAGTGCACGAACTAGAAAAACAATAAATCAATATCTTCCCAAGTACTCACTATTTGTTTCTTTTAAATAAAATTGTCATCATTTTCTATTAAATATATATTAGTGCCTAATATAAGCTTTTGTCAATGTACTGAATTATAACAATTATGACGAGATGAAAGTCCACATCTTCAAAAGATTGTCACAAAGTTTTAAGCTTAAAATGCTCTTCATCTGGTCAGAAAGGAAACGAGCACATGGCTATTGATTCAATAAAGTCAAGGTAATCGTCACAAGGAAAAAGTCGCATGTTAGTTATGTCCACTACAATATACGACTCAGTTAAGAATTTGATGTAAGAACGGTTTAGCGAAGATTTGTACAATCCAATTGACCTGAATCATATTTTTAATGATGATGATATATTAGATGAGTGGATACGAGAAGGAGAAGAACATATTTTATCATATGATAATTTGGATTTGTTGGATCAAGATCTTCCTTCTCAAGATGGTGGTGACACAAGTTACATGGTAAGTAGGCGTGAAAGCAGTATTGCATAAGGAAGAGACATTGGTTCTTCTCATAAAGGTAAGACTTCTCGAATAATTTTTTAAAATCCTAGTGGTGATGATGGTGACGACAAAGTCAATAGAGGGGGTAGCAACATTGGTGGTGGCGGTGAAGATGCGAGAAACGATGGAGTTGGTGGTGGCATTGTGGCGGTCTTTGATGATAGTGATGATTATGTTAATCGAGTTGATCATGGCGTATCGTGGGCATAAGGAAATGAAAACTATTATGCTACCTGAATGCGATTATGGATATAGGCGGGCATATGGGAACAAAGCACTTGAAAGAGCGACTACATTTCCTAGTGATGACTATTCTAATGGGCGTGATTAAATCGTATGTAGAGATTGATGGCGCTGATCATTGGCTTTCTAGGATCAATCTGCCATTTAGGTGGGAGATGGATCTATCATAACTTTTAGGTAGTATTAATTCTTCAATGCTTTAGTGTGTATTATTTTGATCGATATTGGTCTTTGGAGCAGCATTTAGTGATTCCTATGGATATGACCAATCTTCTGATAGCAGTAGCATTGCTTATCAAGGTTTTGGATACTATCAGCATGGTGTTGAGCTCGAGCAACCTCCAAGGTCATATTTTTCTAATTATGGATCATCAAGCTAATCATCTCATTGACACATTTATTGATGAACAATTCTAATGTATATTCTCATTATACAAATTGTAAGTCGATTTGTATGCTCGTCGTGAGACTAATTATGATGATGATTTTGGGAATGGCCCTCGTCATTCAACGGTATTGATTTATGTATTTGATGACATTTTTATTAAAATATGTTATGCTTGATATAAAATAATTTCTTTTGTTATCATTAGCATATACATCTTTCACTTAATACTTCATTAACTATTTAAATAATGTTAAATATAAAAAAAATTTGTTTTATTAAATTTTTAGCTTACTTAATTATATATATTTCTAATAATTTTATATAATATTTTAATAATTTTAAATATTTTAATCGTCTTATTTGCGTGTCGAGGCAAACACGATCGATACGTTACCCGGGAATGCGTCAGTCGGTGGCCCGATCTTACGACTTTAGGCAGTGGGACTCTGGGTGTTGGGCTGACTCAGATGATGCCTCTCTGTCAGCGCGACCTATCATTTGGCCTGACTCTAGTGCCGGAACACCCTGTGGAATAAACTGTGGAAGATCAAGGTCCCTGAAAAAAATTAAAACCTTCCTTTGGGCACTATTGCATGGGAGTCTCATGACAAACATGGAGCGGTTCTGACGTGGTCTTACTTCGGATACCAACTGTAAGGCCTGCGATGGAGGCCTGGAATCCCTCGATCATCTATTCCGGCATTGTTGGAAAGTCACACCCATCTGGAAGGTCTTCACTCCGGGATCATCCAACCGGAGGAGATCTTTGACCTTCACTTTTAGGGAGTGGATATCGTGGAACTTGATGAGAATGCAAAACGATGGTGAGCTTGGAGATTGGAATAGGCTCTTCACTATTATCCTGTGGTGGACTTGGAAGTGAATTAACTGGTGTTTACGCTCCTCTCCTTTCATAGACGACTTGGGTCAATGGATCAAAATTTTCTTCATGTGAGGTTCTGTTGGCTACTGCTACTCCACCTTACAAAGGAGGTTTGGTCACCTATTGTGGGTATCATGGTTTGGCCGAGCGTCGCCGTTGAGTTGACGGATCAAGCTCGTGAAGATGTATCCCAGCGTGAGCATGGATGCGAATGCGGCACGAAGCCGACCGTGGGTATTCGATCGTAATGAGCGCGAGTTTAGTCTGCAGGTAATGATGCCACAGCCGTTGTTGCTCTGCAAGAAGATGGCCGTATGATTCTGTTGTATCGCGGTACGGGCCCAGCGTCCTCATAAATCACGTCAGTAGGGTGCCCAAGATGATCCAGCGATCGTTGGGGCGGAAGGTCGGATGACTTGGTATCAAAAAGGAAAAGCGGTTGTGGCATAAGATGAAGCTCCCTCTTCCTTTTTAGGTCTCGGAAGCACCGTCAACCATTCAATAAAGTGTATCCATCCTATCTCTCCTTTATAAATAAGGAAGATAGCCTTAGGAGTAGCGAAAATACCTCTTGAAAAATTGACATTGATGCTCTCTGCTCTATACATCCTAGCCAACGTAGAATGGCCGACCTCTGCTGCCTTGATTACTTGTTTGTTTTGCGAGTCCTTCTGTCGGGTTATCTTTAACAATCGGAGATTACGAGGAATTCGACAACCTATCATTACTTGGGTCGGATGGACTCGGCCACAACCGGGGAACACACCCCCTGAATACTGACAGGTGTCTCAAGATGGGCCATCACAACTTCTACTGGAGTGGAGGGTTGTGGGAATTCAATGTCCGATTGGGAGGAAGGGTTGTCTGTGAATCTGGGGTCGGGTTCGGTGGAGGAGAAAGAAATCTAGGCCCTCATATAGGGCCTTAGAATGGCTTGAGATAAAGGTGTTCAAACCCTTTCTGCAGAAATTGACTCCCAGGAGGTCCTCTCTTGGCTCACCGAGGATCCTGGAGCTGTAATAGACACTCAGCCTTGCTTCATGACTGCTACCAACTCCTCTACAGAGATTGGGAAGTGCGCCTGGTTCATATCAACAGAGAAGCCAACCGAGTTGTTGATCGTCTTGCTAAAATGGCTTTAAGTCTCCCTCTAGGTGAGTTGGTGTAACCGCCGGTGGAGATATGTACCCTCCTCAACCATGATATGCTGGGTCTCAAATGGCCTAGGAAAGTGCTCTACACCACCTCCTAGTTTTGTTGCGTCTCCCCTTCCCTCCATGTCAAAAAAAGGGAATTCATAGTGCAATTTCTTGTACAGAAACGCTCTTTGGATGAAGATCTCATGGTTCATGTATTCTAAGCAACCATTTTTGGGGTAAGATTTTAACTCTTAAGTTAATTAAATAATTTTTAAATAATTTAAATATTTATTTGGAAAATCTATATCTATCTCGGGGTTTAGTTATTATTTATTTTTTGGGTGCTGAGGGAATAAGATAAAATGATTGATCACCTATTTTATATTCAATTAAGGGTATATTTGGTCCAACTGATAGCGGATTATAAATTACTGTTTGATAAAATAGCTAATTGAAGGTTAATTTACCTATATAGATATGATAGAGTGATATAAAATAGTGTATCTATATATAAAAAAGAGACCAAAAATTTAAGAAAAAAAAACGTTACCTTAGCTTTTAAAGTTTTATTTATAGTGATTGATTATTTTTGAAAGGAATTTCAAGTGACTGATTTAGTTTATACCACATGAGATGAAATAGTAAAACATATTTATTACATGAATAAATGCTTAGACATGATATTTACATAAATATCAAAGAATTTATTAAAAGAATATTTATTCTATTTCATCCATATGTAATCCATTTATGATAAAATAAAAATATTTGCATTTGGATTTTAATTAATAATAAAATTAACAAATTTTAATTATCATAATAAAGACTAAAATATTTTATAATTTTTAATATTCCTTAAATTCAAATTTTAAATAAAAATTATCATGAAAAATGATTTTTTTAAATATAATTATTTGAAGATTATGTAAAGTTTAATTTTATAGTTTAATAAGTAATGAATTTTCAATTTATCTTTGGAAATCCTAACGATGCCTCCCTTAGGCCCTTGTTTGTTAGAGAGAGGGAGGGTTGATTTTTTTGGCAATTCTTGTCCTAAAATCACTTATTCCACCGTTTTCTTATCTAGATCTAGGTTTTATTTTTCAATAAAGGTTTCTTCCACATCGATCTGGGTTGATATTTATTTTTTCATTTTTTTGTCATCAATATGTTGCGACATGTTTTGTAGCCGACCTATTATGTTTTATTTTGTAATCGCCTTGTTACGACTTATTTTGTCGTTGACTTGTTGCGGTGGGTAGTTGTGTCGTCGACGGTTAGCTTATTCGTGGGTTTTTGCGTTGGTAGTTCAAATGATAAACTTCGATTCGATAGAGTTATCATATCAAATTATGTTCGTCAATATGCTGCAGATCTAGAATCTTAAGTATTCAGCAATTTTTGGATTATCAAATGTGTAAGACTTGAGCCAATCTATTTTGCTATTAACTTGGATGCTGTGTCATCTTTATTTGATTCTGTGTTTATGTGGCTGGAAAATCGAGATTTTGGATAAAGGGTAAAATGGTAATTTAATTGAAAATGCGATTTTCTAGATCTCGGATATTGAGAAACGGACTTTTAAGTTGAAAATCGTCTCGCCAGGGTAAATTTCTGGCGTCGGAATTTCGTTTGATTCAGGGTGGTCGGGATTTGCGTTGGGAGGACATGGGGTGTCGGATGACTGTGAGTAAGATAAGGAATCTTGTGTGGCACAAAGTGATGCTTGGCACTAAAAGTAATGGAGTTTCCACAATTAGCGAAGTATGTGAAGGAATCTTATGGCTCATGTGGGTAGACTTGGAGTCAATGATGTCATGCAAGGAGTTAAGAGAAATAGAAAGAATGGAAAGTGAGAGCGCACGTAGGACTTGAGAAATGGGGAGAGTGCTCCTTTGACTCATACGTTTAGTAATGATTCAAAAAGGGAGAGAAAATGGGAAATGAGAAGAGAAAATGAAAAGATGTGAGATGAGAAATGAGAAAAAGGAATAGAAAGGCAAAAAGGAAGGAAAAAGAGAGGAAAGAAAAAAAAGAGGGAAACGGTTCTTAGAGAGAAAAGGGAGGAAAAGGAGAAAGGAGGAAAGGGAAAAGGAAGATTTTCCCGGGTTTTAGTCGACGTTCGACGGTTCGATCTTAAAGTTGGTCTGTATGATCGGATCTACGTGTGGACACCAAAAGTTGGAGTTTCGACAAGCTCGAGAGGTAGGATATTTTTACTTCTTTGGTTTACTTTTAGTACAAAGAGCTATAATGGTAGGGGTTCTTTGTGGGGAGTACGTAGGTGGATTAAGCTTTGGAATTAAAGGAATTTATGGATTTCATGACCGGTTTACACGAGTCATCATTGTGGGAGTTAGGAGTTTGAGCCAAGCCAAAAGTTTTGAAAATGTAGCTGGTTGTTTGATGTGATGTGAGGATTGGAACCAAATGGTTCGTGTTTGTGAAGAGGCGTGGTACTGCTGTTAGTAGTCCCGAGTTGGTGACCGGTTGTGTGTTAGTCTTTGCTTGAATAACATACGGCGATGTGAAGTATATGATATTGATGCATCTTTATTTGATGTATTAATATAGTTTGCGTAGAGGTAGATTATATGTATAAATTATAATTGTCCATGGTGTGAATGTTTCATGTAGTGCTCATTCATGCATATAGCTGTGAGAAAATGCATTGGCATCATGCATTACGTATCTTGCGGTCGCATCGCTTTAGGTCGGGTGTGGGTGGGTAAGGTTTATTCACTTAGGCGTTAGTGAATGGGTAGTGAACTCGGAAAAATGGGACAAAGTCAAGGTAGAGATTCAGTGTAAAATGATCGAAATGATAATTACGTGTTTTGCAGGCGGAAGACGAGTTGGGGTAGATTCTCCTACAGGATGAGGGTCCACATATTCACGGTTAGACATGAATCCGTGATGTAAGTTCGTGAAAATGTTGAAGGCGAGTCGCGGCGTCCTGCGGAGATTATGTAACCGGAAATCCAGTAGCCTGAAAAGAAAAGAAAGGGAATCGAGCTTTTTGATAAATAAAATTGGAGGGTTGTCGATGGTTAGTCATGGTATAGTACACGGATGACTTGTTTTAGTCACACTTGGCGGAGTCCGATGTGTGAGGGTCGGGTGGGACTCGAGGTGGTGAGCATGAAGTGCATCTCATGCACGTGATATAGGCATTCGTATAATAGTGAATAATTGTATGGAATGTGATTCTTTGTTTATATATATCTTAAATTTGCGTATTCATTTAGGTGAGGAGTAACGCCTTAGGAAAACTTTACTTGAAGCACACTCACCATCGTGGGATTGCTTTCGGTCTGAGGACTATTCGAGAGACGGTATTTCGGTAGAAGTACTTTGAGAAGAAAGCCGAAATGTGACTTTAAGTAAATATTTTGTAAATATGTATAAATCATTTTGTAGAACAAGCATGAAAACTATGAGAATATAGTTGGCATATTTATTTTGAGTATTGGTTTGTGGGCCCCGAGCTATTTTACTACTTTCAGTGTACGTCTCGTGATCTCTGAGATGTATAGATTTTCCATGAGGTTGTGAATTGGTCAATGATTCCCCGGGTTTTAAGGGCGTCACAGTGTTTCCATCGATTGTATTGCTAACGTAGATCAATAAATTTAACTTTTTTCAAAAAAAAAAAAAGTTACGAGAATCATTGACTACTTAAAATAATTAAAATATTATTTTCTTGAATTTTTTTTAAGACAACTATCTTTTACATAAATATGGAAAGAAGGATAAAAGACGGAATATGATTTATGGTTTTTTTTTTCTTATTAGGAGCTATTTAGCCCTAATCACTTATGCGATTAGGAGTTTTACCAAGCACCCTAATAGAGGGGACTGTGAGTGAATCACTATCGGCAAGCTTGATGCTTCAAATCAATTAGGGCCTAGATATGAACATCATTAGTGATGAAATATATTACCTCTTTTTATTGGTTATTTTATTTTTACATATACTCACTTTGTATATTATCTATTTTTATTTATTTCATAATTATAATTTAATATAATATAACATATCCCATTGGATATTATACCTTAAAAGATTTGTATATCAAAGATATCATATCAAAATCATGTATTTCATATTTCTATTTTTATTCATTTTATAAACATAATTTAATATAATATATCAATTGGATATTATACCTTAAATTATCATACTCATACGATATATTTCCAAAGATATCATATCCTATTGAAAATCAATCATGTATTTCCTAGTCCTATTTTTTATTTTATTTCATAAACATAATTTAATATAATATATCCCATTGAATATTATACCTTAAAATAATATATTCATAGGATATATTTCCAAACATATCGTATCCTATTGAAAATTATGTGTTCCATATTTCCATTTTTATTTATTTCATAAATATAATTTAATGTGATATATCCCATTGGATATTATACCTTAAAATGTCATGTTCATACCATATGTATGTACAAAGATCATATCTATTGAAAATGATGCATTTCTGATTTTACAATCCCATTTTATTTATTTCGTAAATATAGTATAGGATAATATATCTCATTGGATATTAAACCTTAAAATATCATGCTCATACGATTGGTATATCCGGATACATCATATCCTATTGAAAATCATGAATTTCATATTCCTATATTTTATTTATTTTATAAATATAATATGATATAGTATATCAATTGGATATTATACCTTAAAATATCCTGTTCCTACTATATATTCGAAAATATCATACCCTATTGAAAATCATGTGTTTCATGTTTCTATTTTATTTATTTCATAAATATAATATAATATGGTATATCCCATTGGATATTATACCTTAAAATATCATATACATACCATATGTATATCCAAAATATTATATCTTATTGAAAATCATGTATTTCATATTCCTTTTTTATTTATTTCATAAATACAATATAATAAAACCTATCCCATTGGATATTATACCTTAACATGTTGATAAAACATCTATATCCAAATATATCGTATTTTATTAAAAATAATTTATTTCCTATTAATAAGATACAATATCTTATCCTAATATGTTAATATGTTCAATCTATGCAAATAAATAAATAAATATTAGGATAGGATATTGTATCTTGTTTCCAAAAAAAAAAAAAAACACTATCTTAGCATGGAAAATATGTTAGAACACTTTCATTAGTTTATAATAGAAAAAATATCATTTATAATAGAAATGAGTTATTATTATTTTTTTGTATGTTGGAATAAATGCAATAAAGATGTTTGACTTTGATTTTTTTGAGCCTATGTATAAATACCAACCTCCAGTATTTTATTAGATGTTATTAGTAATATAGTTTTTAATTCCATTCAAATTAAAATGAATAAATTTGAGATTCGGCATCCATTTGTTAAGTTCTATCTTCTTAAAAACAACACATTTAAATCATACCATCCATTTGTGAAGTCTCACCTACCACCCATTTGTGAAGTGAAGTCTCACCAAATTACTAATTAGGTAAGAAAGTCTAACTTGTCAAGGACCATTTATTATATGATGACGAGTAAAATTTTTTGAATTCATTTGATATGAAATTGTTGATATAGATATGGTTGTCCACCGCAATCTTGGTAGAGGTTTAAATTTTAAAAGACATCCAAAGAGAAGACGGTTCTCAAGTTTGAGTCCTAGTAAGGATAATCTACTATATTGTAATAAAATGTTTAATTATAAAAAAATAAAAAAGATTAAAAGTTTAAATTTTTTTGGATGCATTAGCACATTTGAATGTATCTTCTATTTCATATTCATAATTGTAAATTTTTAATCCATAAAATTGTATTAATAATTTTATCGATCTTCTTGCTCAATATTCTTGTTGTTGATGAATTTTTACTCTAAATTCAAATGAGAAGTGATGGTTAGATTGGCAGTTTATCTTTGTTTAAAATTTTATTTTGGACATTCTTGAATATTAAAAATTAATTATGGTTTGAATTGCTTTTGAAGAAGTGTTCACTTTTTTAAAAGTTAAATCTTGAGTATTATAGTGTATTTTGAACCTCTGGGTAGGAATTTAGTAATTCATAAATGTTTAGGTATAACATGATTTTTTTTTTTTGTTATTTACAGTTTAAGTTTTTCGATTTGAGGTATGGAATGACTAGCATGTTTAAATTTAACTTTGGGGCATGACATTGTCATATTTTTTATTTTAATTATTTTTAAGCAATAACAACCATTTATTTTTAAATATAAATTTTTATCAATCATATATTACTCAAGTGGTAAAGTGCCCATCATTTTAAATAGACATAAGGAAAGGGTTTTCAAGTTTAAATCTTAATAAAAACAATTTACTACCTTTTGAAACTAAAGTGTATCCCAAATATATATATATATATATATATATATATATATATATATATATATATATATATATATATATATATATATATATATATATATATTAGCATTTAGTACTTGGTACTAAATGATCTCATTTTTTAATTATTAAATTTACCAAGTTAAGTGTTAGATTAGTTAACATTTATGTGATGTATCAGTAACCGAGACCGGTTAATTGATCATATTTTATCCATGAAATAGGTTGAATTGATATTATTTTGTTAGGACAAAATCCTTCTAAATCTAAAATATTTATTATTCGAGTCAAAATTTAGGACATCCAAAGTAAAAGAACTAAATAGAAATGAGAGGGATCCATCAAAGAATATCCTTCTATTTTGGAAGAAAATGAGGATCTATAGAAAATTAAAGAAATGAAGGAGATTTATAAAAGTAGACGGCTTAATGAAAGTTATTATTTGGATGAGATCAAGAAAACTCGAAGTTAGAAATACCTATAGAAGAGAAAAAAGACGAAGGAAACAAGATTCAAGATATGAAGGAGATTTATAAAATTAGACGAGGTAATGAAAGTTATTATTTGGATGAGCTAAAGAAAACTGGAAGTTAAATATTGATCCATGAACTGGGTTGAATTGATATTAGTTTAAATCCTTCTGATAGATGTAATATATTTATTTGCTGGTGTCAAAATTTAGAACATCCAAAATGAAAGGACTAATAAAGAAAGTTATAGAATATCCTTCCATTTTTGGACGAAAAGGAGGACCCAAACAAAATTGAAAGAAACAAGAAGATTAATAAAAATAGACGAGTTAATGAAAATTCTTATTTGGATGGGATCTAGAAAATTCCAAGTTAGAACTACTTAAAAGAAAATAAAAATAATAAAAACAAGAACTCTTTTCCTCCCTATTTATTCTTTATTTTATTTTTATTGGGTATCTTCATTCATTGAACCTTGAGGCAGTGATTCATTCTTTCTCCTGGTCTGTATACTACATTTAATCATGAGATTACCAGGGTTGTTGGACCTCATTATTCCATTCATTCAGTCTTTTCAGATTTGTATCTTCTTCTTCTTCTTGATCTCTTTGAATAAAGTAATGGGGCTTGGGGAGAAAGAAAGTACATGCATATGACGACTTTCCATATGGAATAAAATTTAAATAATGATGAAGTGAAAAGCATTAGAGATTGACATTTAGTTACATGACAAGGGAAAGAATCCATCCCTAACCAGGCAGAGGCCAAAAGAAAAAAAGACAAAGCAAAACAAAACTTAATTTTCTTCTTCATACTGCACAAGAAGATGGGATTGAACTGTTTGAAGCTCTATTATAATAAGATATATAGGAATCCATCAAATGCAGGGATGGGTTTAGAGAATCACATTAGTGTCATATAATCAATGAATGTGGCCTTCAAACAAGTTTGGCTAATCAAGTGATGAAAGCCATACAAAAGCTCTTATCTGAGATGAAGATCAAGAGTAACATTTGCTGATATTATCCTGTTGAAAATCAATCTGCTCTAGAGTAATCGACGATTCGGGAATTAATCCTTGTTACAAACATATATATATATATTTGCTGCTTAGTAGCCTTGTTTTCACAATCTTGTAGCTGAAAAGAGATGCTAATTAGGTTGTGCATAATAGATAATACCCCTGTTCTCAATCAAGGAGTGCTTCTGATATTTTCCCCTCAATATCCTCTTTCTGAAGATAACAGAAACATGGACACCCAACATTCTGCATTCAATAGATTATACACATAATTTTCAACAGCAACATAAGACTGATTGTTCAGGGAATCCAGACTCATTTTGTTCTTATAGGAATTGTAATGACTATATCTAGTCAAAACATGGTATATAGTTCCAAGGGACATACTCCATTCAAATCAAACAACTTGGGCGAAAAAAAAAAACAAAAAGAGAAAAGTTTAGAGTAGTACTGAGAAAAAGGAAAGCAAAGGAGAAAACTCACAGTTCTTCCCCAGTTTACTTGTCAGTGATGGTGTCTATCCAATTCAGGCTTCAAACGGACGATGCGACTTGGGATTTAGTGATCCGTTAAGTGTAAGATCCTTGAATTTTCTTCAGCTCGGATGAAAACCAAACTCTCACTTGCCTCCAACAAAGGAATCTCACCATTCACTTCAGCTGGCAGAAGTATACAACTCTCTCCTTTCGAGAGCATTTCCAAGAATATTGTATAATCCTTTCAAATCTTGCTTCAATCCCTTTGGAACATGAGCTCAATGCTGAATTCCTTGATCAGGATCCTTCACATCATACTCCTTCATAACCCAAATCTCCAATTTCCCATTACTGCGATAAACAGCTGCAGACAGGCAGCCTTTTAGAACTAGTAGATGGTAATTAGACCTGCTTAATCCTCCACAATTAGGTTTTGGTACCTCTCTAAGTGCTGTCTGAGATGAAGGCGATGAATCTGGTGACATATCTTTTAGGCCTAGTCACCCAATGAAGCTTCACTCACCAAGGCACTCTGATGGCTATCGATCAAGCTGTTGCTTCTTTCACAGAAAAGCTGCCAGTGGGCTCCTGCCTAGAGTTAGAACTTGAACCTCAGATTGAGAACAAGTAAATCGACGAAGCTGGGATAATCTCCCATATCCATTCCTGTAATAGACTATCTTAACCACCTTATACACCTCAGTCATGGGATGGAAACCAAATCCAAAGACTACCTCTTGATCAGGATACTGCATGGATTTGGGGGGGAGCTGTTTAATGATCCCTTGTAAAAGTTGTATACATATACAGCATCCTTATACAAAGAATCAGCCAAACATAACAAGCCATTACATGATCCTACCACTTCAAACTCAGGCATGGAATCCCAGAAAGGGGTGCTAAATTTTCTCACCGTTTCCTTCTCCCTGTTGTCAGAAGAAGAAATATCAAGAAAGAAAGCTAGTTTCTGATTGGGTAGTGCAGTGGAGGATCAGACAAGGGTTTCTGAGCTGTCCTGGAGGTGCATGCTGGAAGGAGAAGTCCTGTGCTAACATGCGCCATCCCCTGCATACAAATCTAGACTTGAACCCAGAGGGTGCCGGCAGTTTTGGTATGTCTAATATGATATCTCTGGGGGAGTCTCTCCATGAAGGTTGTTGGGGAGTCTCCTCCTCCTCCTCCCCACCTGGTATCTTGCTTTCTTCCTGGTTTCTCAAAGTCCAAATCCATGCAGGCAGAAGGACTTGTAGAGATTATAAGGTTGAAGATGATGAAAAGAGTAGAATGGATCATGAACTTTGTGGACTTTGCTAAAGCAGTAATTAATATAGTAGAGAGAGAGACGGGAACCACAAGGAAATAATGGGGGTGTGTGGGAACCACCTTTGAAAAAACTACTATTTTCTTTTTGGGGCTTTGAAAGACGATTTTCTTTTTCTTTTTCTTTTTCCTTTTCCTTTTATTTTTCATTTTACTTTTCCAATTATAATTGGTTTCTGTTAAGAAAAGAAAAGAACATATAAGAAAATGATTATAGTATAGAAATATTTGCTTAAAAGATATCATATAATACCACCAAATATATATATGAGATAATTGAGATCTTTTTTAACTTAATAAGTGATTTTGAGTTCGAGTTTGAGAATGGCTTTGTCGTATAATAAAAACTTTATCTTTACAGTATAAAACTTTGTATGTAGGTGTAATTAAAGTATTTAAATAAGAACTTTATTCAGACATATTATTTTCATATTCCAGGACACCTCATGGTCCAATTAAAAACAAGAAGACATCATATAATCTTAGAATTTGTGAATTTCATTATTTTCTTAAAGTAACCTATTTTGGGCAAACATGCCTTTCTCCATCTTACTGAATTTGCTTTGCATATTTTAATGGAATGAGTTATTTTAGAAAAATATCCAATGCATTTTTGTCCAAATTGATCAAAAATTGAGGGAGGGTCAAATATCCAAAATTAGGCATTCAAAAGTTCTTTAATCAAATCACCCTTTCTTATAATTGATTGTATAATGAAAAATTTGGAAGAAAATTAAATGTAATTTAAATTATTTAGAAGCTTAGCTATTCTTAAATTATTTAATGGGGCCAACTATAAAAGGGACAAATTCAAAAAATAATTTCAAATTTAACGTCTTTTTTTAAAATTCAAAATGAGGTATAAAAAGACACTCTTTTAGATAAAAATGCCAAATATAGTTATAATATGGAAACGAGATAAAATGCGCATGAGCAATTTAGTTATCATATTATCTTTACACTTTTAGAGACATTTTTGTCTATTCAAGTGACATTTTTAAAATTACATTTGAAAGAGGTCATTCTTGGATTGAGATTAATCCCTTTTCATCCAATTCCTCTTATTTAATTTTATATAGGATTTAACTCTGTTTTCCAAAACCCTAGCCTTTTTTCTAATCTTGTTCATTTTAGCCCATTTAAATTCTTAGTAGAAGTAATTTTTGGTCAAATTAACGCCAAAATGGCATTTTATCTCTTTGTATTTTCTTTTTTGATAAAATAGTTTTTCGTAAAAACAGATTTTCTTTATTTTTCGTATTTTTCGTTGTCGTCTTTGTGCGATTATTGTGGTTTGTGTCTTTCACTAGCACAGCCAGGTTTGGTTTTAGACTCCATTCTGACAACACTGTTTATGGGTGATTATTTGTAAAAACAGATTTTATGGCTTGTCAATCGAATGTGATTATCTCGATATGTTGCAGAATTAGATTCGTATGTATTATAGTGCAGTATTAAAATTATGAATATATGGGTTATAAAGTAGGTCATTTGTGTTATTAAACTTTGGATGTTGTTTCGTTTTACAGAGTTTTTTAACGATTTGATTATTTGTTTATATTAGATGTATTCTTTAGATTTAGATCAATTAAATTGATAACAAAAAAAGCTTTAATTTATTTCTTTATTTTTATTTTCTTCTTACTCTTTATTTTCTTATCAGTGCATTTTTCCCAAATTTTCCCGGAACCAAAGATAGCCTGAATTCAATGGTCCAAACAATGAGACCAATCCTGCTTGGCATATATGGCCAAAATCCCATATAGAAAATGTAAAAATTTATGATCCAAGTTCCACGCCAATGGTGTGATGACCCATACTGATGGTGACACGGGGACACCAAGTCTATGAAAAGGACAATTATCAACCCTGTTTTCCACTATTTCAGCAGTACATATAGTATCATTTTGAAATGCATCCTTTTTTATTTTTTTCATCCTCCCTTTGTAATGGTCATCCAACAAGACCAGCTTCAACCACTTGCCGAAGTATGCCAAACAAATCAGTCCAAAAGGACCCCTGTAGTGCCCACTTCGGCCTCTCCACAAACTATATTCTATCTATAAAATAAAACAAAGAAATTAGATCCAACAGTTTAAGAGTCTATAGGATATCCTGTTGTCATTCTCCTTCAATTCTAGTGATGCTCTTTTGCTCAACAAGATTAACCATAATATATCATTTGTACAATTCGGAAGCTCATGTGTCTGTCTATATCTATTTTATTTTATTTATAATCATAGATGTTTAGGCCAATTTATGCATATTTTAACTAATTTCATAAAATTCTGAGATCGAGTAAACAAATCGTATAGAGGGATTTGGGTGGTGATTATTAAAGTAGTACGAAGATATGACTAAATGAGCTATCCCTCATGATTATATATGTAAAGAATTTTATTGTAGTAAACTAGAATACACAATGTGAAGGTGGAGATCAAAGTAGATGAAAGTTCTTTTTTCTCACCCCAAAAGTTCCATTGAGAATTGGTTTTACAGAAAATGTGTGTGTGAGGTGCGTGATTATCATTCTTTTTGAGCTTTATATCAGATAGATGCTGTGAAAAGGGAGGTAAAGAAAAGAAATGAATAATCCAGGTAATGGAGACACATTAAAGGGTGTGTTGGAAAAAAGAGGAACTTATAAAGGTAATCCAGATGGTGGTCCAAACAAATCAAAGAAGCTTTTATAAAGCAAAAGATTAGCTAGAATCTGGGTTATTCGTTGAAACAATGGAGTTCTTAGACGTTAACCTTCAAGCATAAGCTTTAATTTCTAGCCACTTTAACACAATCTCTCAACGCCCTCCCGGGAGGGGAAATTAATTGGGCCTTTTTCTTCCAAATGTAAGGGGCCAGGCCAGCGCTATGGATATCAGGTTCTCGGGCTCATTATTCGGGTTAGGACTTCAAGCCCGCCATACAAGTCTGAGTACCTTTGATATGGGTAGAATTTTTCTTGAGTGGGTGGTTTTGGTAGAAGGGCTGCAGAAGGCAGAGCAAGCTGGGAAGAGAAGAATAACAAACGTAGGAGGTCACGTGTTCATTTCCAGTGGTAGAGTGTTCAACGTTAAAATAAATAAGGATATAGGGAGAGAGGGTCTACGTGTTCGAATCAGGTGAAAATAGTTTCTTCTGATATATGAGACAATAAGGGAGGAGGGTCTGGATTCGAATAAGGTGAAGTAATTTATCTAAATGTAGCTAGATATATTTAGTTGTAAAAAAAAAAGTTTTATGTAGTATAGTGGTAAGGAGTAAGCTTATTAGGGGGTATTTAGGATAAAAAAGACTTTAGAACAAGTGGGATAAAGGCAAAAGTCGAGGGCGTTTATGCGCGCTATCATATTTCCCCAACAAGCCTTTGTTATGAAGTTTAAATTTGAAGTGCAACTTCCCCCATTATGGTAAAGGCCAAATTAGAAGAGCATGAGTCTTGCTAATAGTATTGAATTTGTCTTCATTGTTGTCACCTCATTTTCCTGAGAAAAATTTAATTTCTGCCGCCAAATAAATTTACAATAAAGTAGTTAAAGAGTTTTGGAATCATTTATTAGTAAAAAAAATGACGTAGGGCTACTTAAAACTGATAAATCGGGCATAGCCAGTTTAGTCATTTGCTTTAAACACATGTTATTAAGAACTTAAAGAGAAATAACTCATATAACATATTTATCCATTCTGAATCTAAAATCTTACGAATATAAGTATTTTGTTTAGTAGGTAGAAAATTTTGTTTTACTGCAGTGAAACCAGCAAGGAAAACGCGTTTGATTCTGAGAATAAGGCAGCAATTTTGAAAACGAAAAAATGAATTATTTATTTTATTTATTTTAACTTAATTTCCTTGTTTAATTAAATTCAATGGTCAATGAATGGGGTTAAAAAGTAAACGTATTTTAATACAAGGTCGAAGTGCAAGCGTATTTTACGAAAATGAAAGCCCAAAGATTAGAATCATTGAAAATTTTAAATGATAAATTTTGGATAGAGTTGAAAATTTTCGTGAAGTAGCAGGCTGAGCATAGAAGCGATAATTCAATATGATCTCAGACCAAGCTATTGCATGTCTATCTTATTAAGCTCATACCATCAAGATGACTGAGATAGCTAGCTTTTTACTTGATTCCCCTTCTTCTCTTACCTCAACATTTATCTCTTCCTCTCTCTCATACTAATTAATGGTGGAAAATGAAGGAAAGACAGAAGGCATCGGTGAAACTAGGGTCTCAATGTATTTAACAAGACAAGCAGGCCCTGAAACTTCAAGATCCCTGATTTTCCCCCCATTTGGATCACATCCAACTATTCCTGCATTCCTGTTTTGCATATCACAAATTCACCATCATCAAGGAAGGCAAGTACTATCAAAATCGACATAAGAGGCAGAGATTACCGTTTGGTCCAAGACCTTGCAACACTATATTCATCCGTCACCCATATCGATCTCACAATTCTTGTTGCAGTGATGAGCATTATAGACGAAGACCGAAATTAATCATCACCGCCAAATTCAGGCAGTGTCATCTCCTTGAGATTATCTTCAGCCATGTCATATTATAGGATCAAGTCATCAGGTTTCCCTTCCCGTGTATTTTCTTGGCTGCCAACCAATGCAAAGCTCCATTAACAAATGTCCAGGACAAAGTATCATGGATATGACAATGGAGATTGACTTTAGTATTTTTCCAGGTATCTTCTTTCAACGAGTAGACATGAACTTCGTATCTTTTGTTCTTTAGCAAATACACAATTCTCACCACATTGTTGTCATCCATTTGAGCATGAAAAGCGAAACCCAGACCAACCGGCAACCACCATGGAAGGACTAGCTCTATTTGATACGCCCTAGCTGCTGCAGCAGTACAAAATTAGGCGAAGCACTCTTTGAGCGAGTGTTGGCTCCTAGTTCCAGAGGTACCAGCAAGGAAGGGAGAAGGGAAAAGCAGAGACGGAGAGGTAGAAGGAAGAGATGAGAGAGAGAGAGAGGGAAAATTGGGTTTATTAATCTACAATGACTTTTACACCATGCAAGTTAGCCTATAGGGCCCTACTCAACAAAGTCACGATACAACGGAAAAAAAAGGGATTTTCTAGAAAGGGATAAAACCAAGGAAAAAGGAAAAAAACCAAGGAAAAAGGAAAATGGGTCAGGTGGTCCCTAGCCTCTCTTTAAGCCACGTAATCCTTCATCCAGCAAGAATTGACCCACGTATGTGAAAGAGTTGGGGAGGTCGTGTAGCTCCGTATTGGGTTTACTTTCAGGTTTTGCTGGTTCATGGCTCCCCTGCTGCAGAGGAATGGGAAAGGATGTATCATTCCCCACTCCTTCAAAAAGCTGCCTAGTCTTCAAGGTTGTAGTAAGGGAACAACTCGAAGAAATCTTCATAATCCTCCCAAATTGAGTGTTCTGGGAAGTAGTCAGACCATTGAATGGTTGCGTCGAAGAATGGTACGGGCTGCACACACTGCCACAAGAATAAATAATGGGCGATTGTTGACACTAGGCAGGGGTAGGGGTGAATCTCCTATGGCATGTGTCCATGAAATTGTTTGAGGTTGGAGATGTGGAAGATTGGGTGATTCTTACACCTAGTTGGAAGATCCAACTTATAAGCAATAGCCCCAACTCGCTCCAACACCTTGAATGGACCATAATTAGAGCTTGGCAAGCTTGTGAGATGGACGTGTAGCTATAGTGGTTTGGCCATAAGTGATAGGTGTATTTTTACTCTCTACCTATCTATCTTTTGCATGTTTTGAAGAGCGATCGAGATGTCACTGACATGCAGCAGCTCTTTTGAGTTTTCAGCCTATGGGATGACCTTAAGTATAAAACCCAAAAATTTAAAATTTTTAAAAAATATAAAATTAAATAATAAATTATCGAAATAGGCAGGGAGCGCAGAAAATTCGCTAGAGGCTCCGGATGGCCAAGCGGTGCGTCGTTGATTTAGTACCGCAGCAGTAGCTGAGAAAAGTTTGGCTGGTGCAGGCGATTGAAGTGCTCATGAATTTTGAATTTGGTATCGATAACTTTTAGAAACGAGATTTTCTTGAAAATCTCCAGAATTAGGGAAAAACATGAGTTAGTTTAATTAAAGTAAAATGAAAAGAAAATAAACTAAACTATTTAGGTGGAAGTGAACCCGGGATAGGAACGGACCCGGGCCAAGAAGTGGGCCCCACACCCCACATCAAAAAGAAAGGAAAAAAAGAATAAAAGAAAGAAAAAAAAACAAGAAAAAAAAAGAAGGGGATTTTTCTTCCCATTCTCGGACAATGGCAGGGGAGGGCGTGAAGGAGAGTGAGTTAGAGAGAGAAATGAGTAAAGCTGCCCCTTGCTGATCTATGAAGATCGGGTGGTCGGAATCGTCGGGTAAGTTCAAAGTTCATCCTATTCCCGGCCCGGGGGGGCTGCTGTGATGAGTAGAAAACAACGAGTTTCGCAAGATTTGGGTTTGGAGGGAGAAAAGTTAGGAGAGAGAACACGCCTCATAAGATTCTACCGGCGATCGCCGAGGGCAATTTCTATCGAGACTGAAGACTTGAGTCAGGTACCCCCATCAAGGGGCGCGCGTGGACATAGAAATCAAGGGTGGTCGAGATTCCGGTGGAGATTCGGGGCGAGTGGGTCTCAGGTCTTCGAGACTCAGTTTAAGTCTTGACTTGAGAGGTAGGGAACCTTCACTTGGGTTTATTTCTTATCCTAAATATTGTTTTGGTCTTGGTTGGGCCACAGAAATTTGTTGGATTGTGTTCAGGAACCGCAATCTATTTCTTCGATTCACGGTGTTTTATTAAGTTGATTTTGGGCTAAATTTAGGAAAGGGTTTGTGCCATGTTTATGGTGGTGTGAACTCAATTGGGCGGGTTTTGTTCTTAGGGTGAAAGGGTTGTTCGGGTGGGTTGGAAAAATAGCATGTACGGGAGCTTTAAAGGGCGGCAATGTAGTACCGCGGGTTCCATGTAGCTGCCCAGAGCCAGCCATCATGCGAGGCCTCGACTTGGTTGATTCATGCTTTACAAATCGAACCGTTTTAAGGTGTTCTTGGACTCTATATGAAGAAGCCCTTTGGTATAGAATCCATCCATATATAGCTTAATACAATTGTCTCATATTATGTCGAAAATAACGAAGAACAGTAGGCCCCTGTCGGTTTTATACATCGATCCAGCGTTCATGCTCGGCCTCAACTTGGACGTAGTAACTCTCGTCGAACTCAGTTTGGGGTGTTCTTTGGAGTACATGGAAAGCCCCTTGGAGTCTAGAATCTGGCTATATGCCTATGAATGACATTTGATACGTATTTTCTGAAAAATTTAATTGTAGCACAAAGTGTGCAAATTGTAGTTGTGATGATGTGTGGTCTAATACATTGAAATTAGTGTATTTTATTTGGTAATCATATGCATGTTGATATAATTATCCATGAGGCTTGAGGAAATGCATGAGCTTGTGTATAATTGAGGTCATTGCATGGCTTGTTATAGGCTACTTGTGGACTCGATATGTCCTGATTAGAGCTGGGGTTAAGAAATTATGTCGTTACTCGGTAGTAGTAATGACTTATGATGTCAATGTGTGCGTGTATTGATATGTTGACATGAATTGTATGAATTAATTGGAATTTATGTGTTCATTGATATAACTTTCCAATTTATGCATGGGTTGAAATGCATGAGTAGGCATGCACATATAGCATTCTTTATATATGTAGCATGGTAATGAAATGGCATATTACGTGCATTCCCATTGTACTAGAGCATCGCATGAAATGGGTGAGAGTGCATGGAAAGATCAACATTGTGTTTGGTGTTGATGTTGGTTTTTAGGTCTAGGGACAAAGTCCTAAAGGTCAAATGAATTTGCTCCCGGAAGGGTTGTCCACATGAATTTGTGGAGGGTTGTCGAAGCGACTTTTATCGGAGGGTTGTCCATGAATTTATCGGAGTTTATCAATGACTTTTATCGGAGGAACATCGATGAATTTATCGGAGGTTGCCCACGTAGTTTATCGAAGGGTTGTCCGATGAATTTATCGAGATTGTCCAATACTTTGGAATAAAGTAGTTATCGGAGATTACTTGATACTTTGAGATAAAGTGACTTATCGGAGATTGTCAGTAGCCGTTAATAAAACTATTTGTCGGAATATGTCCAATAGTTTTGAATTGCAAAACAAAAACCTTTTGTTTTGGGAAACACTTTTCATACATGACATATTGCATGTTGAGAGAAGTCGGTGAGGACTTGGTACAGGGATCATAAGGAGTAGCATCTCATTAATGACATGTAGGATTATGTGCTTGGTTGTTTGACCATTCATGTGCATTTAGGTGGGAATAATACAGTAGGACTTATCTCTCTTGGGCGTTAAGCTCACCAGTCGTGGGACCCCCTTCGGATCCCGAGGAATGTGCGGGAGATGACGCTCACTAAATTCGATATTGAAGAAAGCGGGATTGTGGCCTTGATTTATATTTGTAAAACATGTATTATAATTCTTAATTTTGATATATGTTTTGTATAAAGTGATGTAAATTTAAACTCTTATGGGTATGGTTTATAGTCGTAATGGCATATGTTAGTATGGATAAATAAGAACACGTGAAGCGAATTTCTTAGTATGTGGGCCGTGTGGTCATTGTATAATATTGGGACAAGTTCTTAGCAAAATTGCACATGTTGTATTTTGGTAGAGCTCCTAGGTACAAAGGAGACTACCTTGATTTCAGATTAAATCCTAAGTCCCTGGAAAAGAGGACTCAATGGTGTAGTATTAGGTTACCCGACATCCACGAATCTTCCGCGGGTTGATGGGTTGTCAACGGACCCTCGGGATTTGGGGCGTCACATTAAGTGACTCTAATATTGGTTTGGATGAATTCTAGACTTCCTAAGGTTTCCAAAGAGCCTAAGATTGCTCAATTTGGAGTTCGCACGAGAAAGTTATGGTGTCGGGAATTTCGAAGAAGAAATTAGAAAAGCTGAAGTGGGAGACAACAAGATCGATGCCATTGCGCTTAGACGGAAGTATTTTGACGTTTTTGATCTAATTACCCTTAATGAAGCCTAAAGGATGTGAAATTTGGTATTTAAGTCGCCATTAGGTTTTTGAATGGGGGGAGGAAGGTTTAGAGATGACTTGGGATGATTAAAGCCTCTCCGACGAGAGAGATGCGAGGAGGCGGCAATGACTCTTAAGTCAAAACCCAAATTTTCTTAACCTGCTTACCACATGTTTTATTTATGTTTTTGTTTTCTCTTTTCTTTAGGATGTTCTAAGTTATTTTTCTAAAGTTACGATGTAGCCAAATCATGAATAATTGATGAGGATTCTGGTTGTAATCTTTTGATACTTGATTTCATTATGTTAATGCATTTCATTCTACTCTTAATGCTTGTAGATTATTGGCCATATTTCACTTGTTCTTGACATCCAATATGAGATCGAGAGATGATGATTAGATGAGACCTTGTTTGGAAAGTCGTGTGATTGCTTTAGAATAGAGATATTCTTAAAGATTACTTGTTTTTAATGAATTCTATAGATCTAAGGCTGATGCTTGACAAAGATCACCTGTTCTATTAGGATGGATAGTTGATGCTTGAGAAAGATCAACAATCACTTTTGTGTAATCGGCTGTTGACGCATGAAATTGATGTTGTTTTATTAAATAAAGTCCCATCTTTTATGATTGATTTAGGTGAACTCGTAACCCTAGGTTTTTCTTTATCAATTCTTAAGTTTTCTTGATAATTAGAATATAGTTTTCTTTAAGTGTTTAGTTCTTATTATCCAAAATTAAATCTAGATTTTTGAAATCCAAACAAAGTTAAAGTTAGATTAGATTAGTAATTGATAGACATAATCTCCATGGGATCGACACTCTATTTTCCACTTTATAACTTGTTCATGACCCGTGCACTTGCGCATAGGAAATATCACAACAATAAGGTTAAAGACGAACCAAAACCAAGGACCCCACTTCTAGCTGAAGATCACGATGATGAGCATTAGCTTGTTGTGACATACGGTGTTGAGCATGCAGATCGCTTAGGAGCCCGCAATAAGGGCTTTGCATCCCTTTCAGTGAGGTGGCGTCAATGCTTGGATGGAGGTAGAGCCTTGTATATATGCTGGTATCACTAGGGTTTGTAGCCAAAGAGCCTCGAATGGTGACATCTTGATGCTGCTATGATAACTGGAATTGTGGCAAAACGCAGCCCATCCCAATAGAGAGACCCAAGATTGAGGCTTATCTTGAGTAAAAGCCCAAAGATATTGTTCTAGCCCGTGATTAACGACTTCAGATTGTTCGTCAATTTGTGGATGATAAGTTATGCTATGGCGAAGGGAAGTGCTGCTAAGTTCCAGCAGTTTGGTCCAAAAGGCACTGAGGAAGATAGGATCATGATCTAAAATGATAGAACTTGAAATTCATGTAGCTTTATGACTATGTTCATGAAGAGTTCAATAGTTTTCCAAGCAATAAACTGAGTTGGTAAGGCACCAAAATGAGCAGATTTGGTAAGGCGATTAAATGACTACGAAGTGTTAGGTTGGATTATTTAAACCGTGTGGAGGAGAGGAAAGCGAAATACAATTTCTAAGGCCTCTTAAAGCGCTTAGAGTATAAAGGAAGAGGATTAGGTCTTGCTTTTTGTGCTCTTGAGGATTTTTTAGCCGACCCGGTATCAGTAGTCTTATAACTGTGCTTGATCTTTGTTGTCTGCCAAGAAAAGGAAGAGAAAGAGAGATCCATTTTGAAGTTAGAGAAGAAAAGCCACGAGTTTTTTCTTTTATCTTCACTGCCCAGATTTGATCAAACGGCTGATACCTGTTCATCTGTTGTTTGATCGACCTGAAATCTGGAGGAGAGGTTGGTGACTTGTTGATCTTCATTATGAACGGTGGAGATCTGATTTGGAGTTTCGGAAGGTCATATTTGCAGTCCGAGATCAGTGCCTCTGTGCTGTGGAGTTTTCACCCAGACAGTTTTCATCATCAGTCTGATCTCGATTCATCCGTGGTCTGATCGAGCTGATTTTTGGTGAGCACGTTCTTAACTCATTGATCTTCATTTTGAACGGTGCAGATTGGAATTGGAGTTCTGAACAGTGAGGTGTTTATGTCCAAAGAACAGTGACTCTATTTTGTGAGATTTCTCTATTGTTTTATACAAGTTGATTTGCATTTGCCAAGATTAAAATTCTTGAGATATGATTGGTATATGCCTCTAGTTTTATCTAGAAGTGTGTAACCATTAATTATATTAGTGGAGGTGTTTAAGTGGCTGAAGTGCGTGGTTTCTTACCGCATTTTGGGAAGGTTTTAAGCGCTAAAATTGTTGGTATTATATATTTGTTGCTTTGGGTGAATTGTTATTGCTCTATTAAATTGTTTACATATTAGGTTCTCCACAAGAGGGGATAAAATCTGGTTGTGCATTGTTTATGTTTATCCCATCAAAGTGGTATCGAGGCGAGTTGAATAAGTTGTGCCTTGTGGCCAGAACGATGAAGCAATACAAGTAGAATGATCACTTTGAATGGTTCCAATTATCATGTTTGGAAAGGAAAAATGGAAGACTTATTGTATGTGAAGGATTGTATTTGCACGTGTTTGTTTACGAAGACCGGAAAATAAAACCGTGCAGAATGGAAATTTTACTTCATCGACCAGGGTTTGTGGTTATATCGAGACCGGTGGGTAGATGATGGTGTTCCAATCATGTTAGTGAAACATCACGAAGTTTATGAACAGCTCGAGCGATTATATGCTTGAAGGCGGAAATAATAAATTGTTTATGATTAAGGAAGATGATGGTTTGAAGTATCAAGATGGAACTCCTATGACCGAGATCACTTGAATACATTCCAGTATTATTAATCAATTGGTGGAATGAACATCAAGTTTGAGGAAAGTGCAAGGGTTGTGGATTCTTGGTACATTCACTTGGGACTTCGTGGGAGGCGTTTAGAGCAACATCTAACTCGACCCCGAGGATGGTACTATGAATATGAATTTGGTTAGGTTGTGTTAAGATGAAGAAATGAGAAGAAAGTCACATGGTTCTTCTTCACGGTCGGATGTCTAGTTATTGAGAAGAGGGGAGGAGTAAGAGTAGAGTCGAAACGGAGATAGAAGCAAAAGCAAGAATAAGTTACCAATGTTGAGTGTCACTACTATCATTTGAAAGGCGTATAAGAAGTATTATGTGATTGAAGAGAGATATGAAACAAGGGAAAGTGAAGGAAAAAAAAGAATGACAATGGTGGTGAAGATGACCAAGTTGCCACTACCACTTCAGATTTCCTTATTGTTTATGATAGTGATGTTGTTAATTTTGCTTGCCAGGAAACCAGTTGGGTGATTGATAGTGGTGCCTCCATCCATGCTACACCTCGGAAGGATTTCTTTACATCCTACACATCCAGTGACTTTGGAAGTGTTAGGATGGGTAATGATTAATAAGGCCAGAAATTGATTTACGGAATAAAGAGAGCGAAAATCGTAATTTCGATTCTGAATAATTTCGAGTTAAAAATCCGTAATTAGTGCTCTAGATCTCGGATGGCAAACGGATTTCACCGTTGGAGATAAATCTCTCATGAAATCTGGTTAGCAATGTAAAATTTCGTAATATTCGGGAGGCGATTCGGATCGTGGCGTTTTTCGATGCGTCGCGTTTGAGTCTTGTAAAATGGTTCGATGCGACGAAAGTCACATATAGAAATCTTCGTATCACCGTAGTGGTATAAGTAGAGAAATGGTGAAAATTAATGGCTGAAATAGTCATGAATATCGGTCACAGTAAAGGGATATAAATGTCGTTTAGAGATTGATTTTTAAGTGGGTACAAATGACGAAATATTTAAACGATGTTCATCCTCTTCAATTTGGCAAAAACAAGCGTAGAAGGATTTATTTTTGGTCCAGTAGGTGGTTCGTTGAGGAGAATTTTTAGAGAGAGGCGCTTACTCTCTAGGTTTGCCTGCAATCAGGCTAGTTGGCGGACTTCGGGGTGAAGGAAAGCGTCTACGTGGAACGAGTCTGCGCGTGGATCTGGGTTTTAGTGAGTTTCTTCAAACTCCTCGAGTGGGATTTTCTCCCTACTTGGGTTTATTCCCATTTTTAGTGTTTCGAGATGTTTGAGTCGATTAGCAGGGCCCGTTGGGGTACATTGGATCGGTCCCGAAACATGGGGCCAGAATTAATACAAATTTTTTGAAACAAATGGAGCGACCGTAGCGGCTCACGGCGGGTGTGGGTATGAAAATGGTGTTTAGTGGTTTGAATCATGTATTGGTTGGATTTGGTAGGTGAGTGGTAAAGTCAAATGCGAGGTTCAAAATATGAACCTAGGATTATTTGAGTGTGTCGGGAGCAGTGAAGCCCTAGAGTTTTCTTTGATTTCACAGAATAATACCAAAATGTATTTTTGGGAAAATCTGTGTTTGATTAAGTGATTCGAATCGAATTGCTTTTGTTTGAACATTAGCCCAAGTGAGCTAATTTTGGTGTTTGAGATGATAAATTACATAACATGTTTGTGTGATTTAATTTTATGTAAGATATATTTGTGTTATATAATTGCGTATGATTAGGCGTATTGGAAGTGGCATACATGCATTCCATATGCCTTGGAACGTCCTAAGTTTTAGGGTGGTGCGTGAGATGGTCACAGAAAAAGGTTCGGAGGAGTTTGTCTAATATTATAAAATGATCGAGAGGTGTCCAAAACTAAATAATATATCGTGATCGAATGACCGAGTTGATATTTATTCGTGGAGGGTAGTCGCTTGAAACAAATAATATATATATCCAAATCGTCCGGATGACCCAAATTGATATATATTCATCGGAGGGTGCCATGGTCAAATAATAATTCTCATACAAGGCAGGCGAGTGTGAGAGAGTCGGTGAGGACTCGGGATGCGAGTTGGTCGTGTAGACATTAGTAGGATCATGCATTTCTTTGAATGTGTGTTTGATGGAACATTGCCTTTACTTAGGTGGTGAGTAGCCAGCAGGGCGAGTTATACTGCGGGCTTTTAGCTCGCGTCGTGGGATCCCCCTTTATTTTGCAGTCAGGGATGAGTGCGGGGACGGCTCATCTAGGGTAGGAGGTTTGAAGCGGGTGTGAACTTTGATGGTTTAAGTAATGTATTAAGTGCTATTTTGATATATGTTGTATAAGAGCCATTTACTAGCTCTTAGAACTATGGGACATGGTTGATATGGTTGATGGATATTGTTTATGGCGCAAGTGGTTTTATCCATGTTGTTATCCTTGGGATTATATTGAATTTGTTTGGGGCAGAGTAAATGCGGGTTTATACAAGTATTGTATTTGGTGGAAACTCCCCGTACAAGGAATTTCTGGGTTGCAAAGTGGCGTCGGGTGCTTGGGCCTCAGAACTGTGTTGTGAGGTTGTGGTGTGCGATGGACCTCTAGGGTTTGGGGCGTCGAGGAGAACGATCTCAGAGAACTTGGGTATCACGAATGCACAGGAGCTTGGGTTAAGGTATCCATCACCACTCGGTGTGGTATGATGTAGGTTAGGTATGAGATTACCTAGGAAGGCACGAGAGAGAAATTAGAACACTGCATGTGTGTTGATTGGGATCATGTGATGCTATGATCGATGTTTATAACATGTGTGATCATTTGATAAATTGTGTGTTTGGTGTGTTTGCCATGTTGTAGGTGAGTAGTAAAATGATGTGTGCTTGGTGATTAGCACATGAATGTGTAGAACATATGTCGAGTTGTACGGTGTCTATAGCTGGAAAAAGAAAATAGAAATAATAAATTTTATGATTTATTTAGCCTGATAGGTGATGAAAATAATTTTCTAAGTTGAAGAAAATGCGAAATAAATTTTATGAAATTATTAGGAGGAAATTTAAGAAAAGTGGGTTAAATAAATTTTATAAAATTATTTGAATATTAAGAGTATGAAAAAATGATTTTTGATTTTTCATCTTGCGAAATGTGAAAAAAAATATTTATCATGAATAATGAAAAAAATTTTGATCACGATGGGTTGGAAATCATCTTGCCATCTGAAAAAATGTTGTATTGTGGAGGGTGAGCCTTTGGCGGCTGGGTGCGCGGCGGCGCGAGCGTGCGTCTTCAGGCGTGCGGGCGCCTTGGCCAGCGACGAGACAGCGTGCGTGGGCAGCGGACCAGTACTGTTGTAGGCGCGTAGAGCGCTTGAGTCTTGTGAATGACCGAGCTGACCCAGCGAAGCGTCTGCTTGACGGGGCGAGGCGTGGCTGGCGCTGGCGCGGGAGGCGTACTTTCAGTGCAGAAGGCTTTCAGATTTTCAAAGCCCAGGTTTCGACTACGTATTTTCTGAGTCGATAAATGAACCTTTATTCATTATAAAATAAATGTTTTCGAAATTTTTTTTTTTTAATATTTATTAAATTCAAATAAAATCAAATAAATTTGATAAAATTTTACAGAAAAATAAAATTTTCAAAAAATAAAATTTTTGAAAATAAAATTTTCTTTGAAAACAATATTTATGCAAAATTCATTGCGTATACAGCAGCTATGTGTATGATTTGTGTCTCGAGAACGTGTTCATGCCTCGGAGACATGATGAATTAACTAAGTTTGGAAATCATGATTCTGGCGGTAGTTGTGTAAGGAGGATTATATACACGCTAGTGTGATGCGTATAGGAAAAATGGTGAATGATAAGGTTGGATGGGTGACCTTAGGGATTTGGATCTTGAAGCTTGGGTGGTTGGAATTTAAGCGCCACTTAGGAAATGAGCGAGACCGGTTCATGGTTGTTAAGTCTATTAGTATACATTCTTAGTTAGGCTTGAAATGAAAGTTAAATGATTCTTGTGCCATGTAATGGTGTAAATGGCTAATAGAGGACGAGAGGATCGAGGGCGTCCACGAAGATCTTGGTGAGCACCACAGGTGTTTGATCGATGGGAATTTTTAGAAATTGTAAGGTGCTGCGTGAGGTATGTACAGGCTAGTATGCGGTGAAGCCGGGAAGATCACGTGCGCCCGGAGGTTTAGGCTAGCGTCGTCGCCAGAGCATACGCGGGGGGAGGAGACGGATGGTGACAGACCGTTGGTTTATGCGGATCGAAGGTGTTAGAGGCCATGGAGTTACCTGGCCCTTTGGATTAGACTAGTTGCGTTCTAGGCCCAGAGAATGAGGCCCCAGATGTGATGGAGATGGGGCGAGGGACCTCCACAGAGACCTCGGGAGGGCCGTTGTACGTGAGTTTCCCTAGGGTTAGGGCGAGAATAAGAATGATAGGTCAAGGTTGCGAGTTAGAGATCTCGAGGACTCTACTCACAGTGGACCTGAGAATCATGGACATGTCGAGTTCGATGTCATCCTAGGGATGGGCTGGTGATAACCTACGGGATCGTGCCGATTGTGGCGTAGGAGGATTCTGCTATCTGCGGGGCGGTACTCGTATGGTATTTCAGGGGGATAGGCATGACATTTTGCCTAGACATTATACGAGTCAAGTGTAGGGACGAGTTAAGCGAGTTGGCTCATGAGCGCACTACTGAAGGGCGAGGAGGGAGGTCGGACTTGGATCTACCTCGAGTAGTGTCTGAATATGGATGTTTTCCGGATGAGCCATAATTTACCTCCACATGGGGATGTAGGCTGCGGTATTGAGTTACACCGGGTTATTTAAGCGTCTCTATGACTCCATAGGATGTCATCGAGTTGAGTTGCAAGAACTCGAGTCCGATTACAGAGGCTATTGAATGAGGGTTTATCAAGCCAAGGCACTTCACCATGGGGCGCTCGGGTTCTTTGCCAGAAGATGAGGCAGCCGACGTAGAGGTATAGAGCGTGGAAAGGGTTATGATCGGTCCGGTACCCGTTCTGCAGAGGATTGATGATTTATTTGACGATTGAGAAGGAGTGCGAGTCTGCTCCGAGATAGACCTTCGCCTTGGTTACCATCGGTGAGGTTAGGGAGGCAGATGCCCAAGATGGCGTTTAGGGCAGCGTTATAAGGCACTTTGAGTTACGGTGATGCCCTTTGGATTGATGAATGCTCCAGCGACATTCATAGACCTCATGCATAGGGTGTTCCAACCCTATCTAGATCAGTTTGTCGTGGTCTTCGTGGATGACATTTTGATCTACTCCCAGTCAGAGTGGGAGCATGAGTATCACTTGAGGATCGTTTTACAGTTGTTGAGAGACTAATCGGATGGGCCAGTAAGTTCGATGAAATCTGAGTTTTGGCTTGCGGGAAGTGAGGTTTGGGACACGTGGTGTTAGCATCGGGTGTCAGTTGACAGCTAGAAGGTTAGGCAATGATGAATTGGGAGAGACCGAGATGTCGATCCTCGAGATACGTAGTTTCTTGGGATTGGCTGGATATTACAGGAGATTCGAGAATGGGCTGAAGTTGTCCATTCGAGACGGGATCGTAGGACTTCGCCTACGGGACATGGACTTCATGGTTGGGACAGCCCTGACCATAGAGAGAGAGATTGAGGATACTTGGAACACTTGGGATATGGGTGTTGGCGGCGAAGGATCGACTTTCTTAGTTCGGGAAAGGCGAAGACTTACCTTCTGCCCCAGTTTCGGGACTGAGGCGGGGTTGAGCATGGGTGATGGGATTTCCCGAAGCAGGATCCCGAGACTTTGGGACAATGCCGATCCCGGGTTGGTAGTAGGACGGGAGGTATACGGTTCATTCCTCCCACTTTAGTAGGGTTAGAGGAACCAATTTCGGTTCACGGGTGCTATCTGGCTTGCACTTCCCGGCCACGAGATGGGCGGAGGGACGAGTGTGGAGTCGAAGTCGGGGACATATCGGAGTTCTGGGTAGAAGCGTAGTGGACCTTAGGGTGGTAGACATGTGGTCGTTGATGTCGAACTTGACATGGATGGGTTGACAACCATCGGGTTGTCGTGTGGTGAACTGGCCAGGGTTGTCATGCAGACACGACATTGAATTGGGCTTAGAGGTTAAGGCCTTTAGAGAGCAGTATAGATGTTCTTCCTGCAGGATGTAGGTGAGATTGTTTGATAGGTGAGATTATGAGTGGTGATCTCTGGATTACGCTCATGGTGGACCGGGTTTTGGGGTGCACTTGGTGATCTTTATCAGTTGAGTCGGTGTGGGTGCCTTGTATGGTCATTCACCACTCTTGGTAGTGTGGGTTGAATTTGTCTTTAGGACTACGTCGATGAAACTCATAGTTGAATCGGGAAATGTAAGAGGCTGAGTATGGCCCGAAGAGTTGCGTATTCTTCGAGATAAGCCTTGGTCGGGTTATCAAGTAAACTTAGAGTTGAGTGATAGGAGTCGAGGGGGTGACTCGAGGTTTGGATACCTTTGGAAATTACGTGGGTGTTGTTGAGCTAGCAAGAGCTCGGTAAATGGATGTCATGCATGGCATGGATTGGGTTGATGGTCCATTAGATTGTCAGTGATTATGACCTTGGAGAGGTTAGCGTTTACACACCAAGCAAGGGTTGTGTAGGATTACGTGTGTATGGATTACATACGGGTGTTAGAGGGCATGTTGCGAACATGTGTCCTGGATCATAAGGAGTGAAGAACAGTGCCCTTAATGGAATTACTTTACAACAGTTATCAGAGGCGAGTATACGAATAGCACCATACGAGGAATTGTATGGGAGATCATGCGAGTCAGATTATGATGGGCTAGGAGTGGGAAAGAGTTCCATTATTGGTCTGATACGATTAGAGACACACATGAGAAGGTGGAGCTTGCAATCGATAGCGTCTTCTCACGGTTTAGGCCGATTAGAAGAGCTATGATGAGAATGCGACGTCGACCCTTAGAGTTCGGTTGGGAATCACATCTTCTTAAGGCGATACAGAAAGGGGTGGTCGAGGTTCGTGAGAAGCGCAGGGAATTTATCTCTGAGGGTTTATTGGGCGCTTCCGAGATACTCGAGAGGATTGAGCAGCTGTCTTTGTCTGGGTTAGCGTTACAGCCCAGCATGTTAGGTGTCCACGAGGTGTTTCACGTCTCCACATACTGGAGGCCTCATCGGATCAGGCTCATGTGGTGGATTGAGACGAGATAGAGATTGACACCGGATGGGACGCCGGAGAGGACCGGTGCGTGTTGATAGCCGTGATCGGGTCTTCGCGTATGAACCATGAGTAGTAAGGAAGTCTTTATGGGTAGCCTTATGGAGTGGAGAGTTCACGTGGGAGCGCGAGGACACGATGCGGGACACCTACCCCTTCTTGTTTAGGGATGAAGGTACGTAGTTTGGTTGTTTAGCATTAAATGACTAGTTGCATGCATAGTACAGTGCACGTTGCATATGCATGTGAGTGAGAGAGATTGTCTTGAATTCGGACGGGGAAATTCCTTTTAAGAGGGAGAATGTAAGACCCAGAAATTCGATTGGAATAAGGACAAAATCAATGTTCGGTCTGAATGGCATTCAGTTAAATAAGTAATTAATTCTCTAGATCTCGGATGTGTAGTTCAAGTTGGAATCGTCTCGCTAATCCCGGATTATACGTAAATTTAAGTAATATTCGAGACGGTGTTCGAGGTCGGCTTACGTTTTTGAATCAGTTTAAGTCTTAGTAAAATGAATTCGATCTGACGAAAGTCGCATGCAGTACTCATATATAAATGTGGTATAAGTAGAGAAATGATAAGTGAAAATTGGCGGAAATAGTGCGAATATCAGTCACAGTAAAGAGGGATATAAATGTCATTTTAGAGATTGATTTTTAAGTGGCTAAATGACGAAATATAAACGATCTTCATCCTCTTGATTAGCGAACAGACGTAAGAAGGATTTTATTTTTGGTCCAGTAGGTGGTTTGTTGAGAGAATTTTAGAGAGAGGCGCCTGCAGGTTTCTTGATCAAATAGTTGGCGGACTTGGGGTGAGAAGGGAAAAGCGATCTACGCGAAGACGTTCTGCGTGGACTCCGATTTTAGTGAGTTTCTTCAAACTTCTCGAGGTAGGATTTCTCCTACTTGGGGTTTATTCCCATTTTAATGTTTTTTCGAATGTTTGAGTCGATTGAGGCCATTGAAATTTGTTGGATGAGTCCCAAAAACATGGGATCGAATTGTCTAATTTTTTGAAACCAAATGGAGCAGCCCGTAGTAGCTCCACGACCGATGTGGGTATGAAAATGGTGTTTAGTGGTTTGAATCATGTATTGGTTGGATTTGAGGCCGGTAGTGGCCGTGAAATGCGAGTTGAAATATGAATCAAAGTTATTTGAGTGTAGGGAGCAGTAAGCCTAGGGTTTCTGTTCCTAGAATAGTACCCCAATGTATTTTTGGGAGAAAATCTGTGTTTGATTAAAGTGATTCGAATCGAATTGCTTTTGTTTGGGCTGATAGCCCAAGTGAGCTAATTTTGGTGTTTGAGATGATAAATTACATAACATGTTTGTGTGATTTAATTTTGTAATGAATATATTTGTGTTATATAATTGCATATGATTAAGGCGTATTGGAAGTGGCATACATGCATTCCATATGCCTTTAGACGTCTGAAGTTTTAGGGTGATGCGTGGATAGTCTAGAGAAAAGGTTCGATTTGTCTAATAATATAAATAATGATCGGAGGTAGTCAAACTAAATAATATATCAACCGTCGGGCTTGGCTTGATTGATATTTATTCATCGGAGGGTAGTCTGAAACAAATAATATATCAATCGTCGGGCGGCCCAGGTGATATATATTCATCGGAGGTTGCCCCTTAATTAAATAATAATTCATCTGAGAGCTTGGCGAGTGTGAGAGAGTCGATGAGGACTCGGGATGAGTTAGTCGTGTAGACATTAGTAGGATCATGCGCGTTTGCTTGAATGTGTGTTTAAATTGGAGCATTGCACTTAGGTGGTGAGTAGCCCACTTAGAGGCGATTCTCCTGCGAGCTTTAGCTCACCGTCGATGGGATCCCCCTTTATTTTACAGTGTCGGGGCGTGCGAGGGACGGCTCATCCTAGGAGCGAGTTTTTGAAGAAGCGGTGTGGCTTTGATGGTTTTCCATATGTTAAATTCTCATTTTGATATATGTTGTATAAGAGCCATTTACTAACTCTTAGAACTATGGGACATGGTTGATGGTTGATGGATATTGTTTATGGGCGAGGCCGTTTTATATGTTGTTATCCTTGGGATTATATTGGAATCTTTAGGACGGAGTAAATCACCGGGGTTTATACAAGCATTGTATTTGGGTGAGCTCCCAGTACAAAGGAGACTACACTTGGAATTTTCGTGGCGTCAGGTAACTTGGAGCCTCCACTTATGTCCGTGGGTTGACGGGTAGTCGACGGATCCCCGGGTTTGGGGCGTCATGATGATGGCTCATTAAAGCCATTGGTGGCATGGGAGATAATAGCGTTTGGAACTAAGTAATGGTACTATGTTGAAGCTTTGAAGAATGTTAAACACATTAGGATATGAATTTAATCTCCTGAGAAAGCTTGATGATGAAGGGTTACGCTAACACCTTAGTGATGGTCGATGGAAGCTCACTAGAGAAGGTTCTTATGGTGATAACAAAGGCGAAAGAGTTCCTCATTGTGTTTGATCACGGGCAAAGGTAATTGATTCCAGTATCAATGCAGTGGATGATGATAGTACAGTTGAGCTTTGGCATAATAGGCTTGGTCACATGAGTGAGAAGGGCTTGATGATTTTGGCTTAGAAGAATCTTCTTTTTGGTATGAAGAAGGAATCTTTGAAGAAGTGTGCTCATTGCTTAGCAGGAAAGCAGACCAGAGTTGCATTCAAAACACTTCGCCATACAAGGAAGCCAGGTATGCTTGATTTAGTGTATTCGATGTGTGTGGTCTGTGAAACAAAAACAACTTGGTGGATCTACATATTTTGTGAGCTTTTATAGATGATCTTCAAGAAAGATTTGGGTTTATACTTTGATACAAAAGACGAGTGTTGTGACGTGTTTAAGCAATTTCATGCTCTTGTTGAAAGACAATCACGGTGAAAAGTTGAAATGTATCGGTTGATAATGGGGTGGATATTACGGTCCTTTTGATGAGTATTGTAGGCCAGCGTAATTATTCGGCTTGTCAGACACCTCCTGAAGTCTCCTCGGTTGAATGGGTTAATTTGAGAGGAATGAATAGGACCTTAGTTGAAAGGAGTAAGATGTTTACTTTGCGATCATGATTGCGAGATCTTTTGGGGTGAGGCTTTGAATCTTGTTATTTTGTTCTCAATCTTACACCATGTGTTCCTTTGGAATTTGATGTTCGGATAGAATTTGGTCGATGTGTCAAATATCTCTTATGATCACTTGCGTGTCTTTGGATGCAAGGCTTTTGTGCATATTCCCAAAGATGAGAGGTCTAAGCTTGATGCTAAGACAAGACCTTGTGTATTTATTGGCTATGGTCAGGATGAGCTTGGTTACAGGTTTTATGATCCGGTGCAGAAAAAACTTGTAAGAAGCCGAGATGTTGTGTTTATGGAAGTGCTATCTGAGGGATATTGAAGTCGATCAATGAGTCTCGACATAGTGATGATTTGATTGGCTTGGATCACTCCTTTGACAAATCTTCCCTGCACGGGTTGAAGATGAAGCACATGATGACCCGACATGACATAGGTGATGTTGGCTTCCACGGGTTGAGGTGGATGATGATGTTCATGAGGCGATCCACCCGTGGCCCGAGGAGGGCTCCATCGGATATTCCACTTAGGAGATGCGAGGAGGTCGACGTCATACCACGGTGATACTGTTGATGACTTATATTACTAAGCGGCGGGGAAACACGAAGTTATAGAAATATGAAGATGAAAATAAGATGAAATTGGGTTGATGCTATGCAAGATGAGATGAAGTCACTGCACTTGAGAACCATTCTTTTAGCTTGTCAAGTTGCCAAAGGGAAAAAGAACTTTGAAGAATAGGTGGGTTCTGAGTGAAACAAGAAGAACACACTTCACGACCTCGTTAAAGCTAGGTTGGTTTGTCGAGGTTCGGTCGAGAAGGTATTGATTTTGATGAGATCTTTTCTATCTGTTGTTAAGATGTCATCTATTAAAGTGTAGTTTTGGGTAGCAGTTAGTCTTGATTTGGAGATTCGAATGGATGGATGTTAAGGTACTTCTCCATTGATTTGAACAAAGAAATTTATATGGAACAACGGAGGGTTTCGCGATAAAGGAAAGGATTATATGTAAAGGCGAAGAAAAGTCTTTATGGCTTAGACGAGGCGCCAGAAGCGATGGTATAAGAAGTTTAGTCGATTATGGGGGAGCAAGATGCAGAAAACTACTTCGACCATTGTGTATTTGTGCGAAATTCTCGATGATGATTTTGTTATATTGTTGCTCTATGTTGATGATATCTTGATTGTTAGTGAAATGTTTCAGAATTGATAGCTTGAAGAGGCAGTTCAAGCAAATTCTTCGCCATGAAGGATTTAGGGCTAGTAAGAATTCTTGGCATTAGAATTGAGCGGGATAGAGCATCCAAGAAGCTATATATGTCATAGGAGCAATATATTGAAAAGGTGCTTGCGAGGTTTAACATGAGCAAAGCTAAAGTGGTCAGTTCTCCTCTAGCTAGTCACTTTAAGCTAAGCAGCAGACATAGCCTTCAACAGATAAGGAGAAGGAAGACATGAAGAGTTCCGTATGCCTGTGATGGAAGTTTGATATCTATGCCATGGTATGTACTAGACCCGGACATATCTTATAGGTTAATTGTTTATTGATGGTTTTATCGAATCGAGGAAGAACTGACATTGGGGAAGCGATTCAGTGGATTATGAGATATTTGCGAGGCACTTCGAGTTGAAACTCACTTTTGGAAGTGGGAAACCCGGTACTTGTGGTTACCTTGATTGGACATGGCGGGGATGTGGATGTCAGAGAGAAAGTCTCTTCGAATTTTATTTGATGACGTTCTTAGGAGGTGCTTTGTGTCTTGGCAATCAAGACTCTGAAATGTGTTGCCTCTCACAGGCGGAGTATATTGCGGAAGCATGTAAGGAGTTGTTGTGGATGGAGAGCGTTTCCATGCGGGAGCTCGGGTTTAAGCAGACACTATGTGGTATATTGATGACAAAAAGTGCTATTCACCTCGATGGAATTCTACCTTTCATGCAAGATCAAAACACATTGATGTGAGGTATCATTGGATGAGAGATGCTCTCAATGACAACTTGTTTGAAATTGAGGAAGATACATACCGATAATGGCTCGGATATTATGTTGACAAAAGACACTACCAAGGAAGCTTGGAGTTTGTTGTTCCATTCTTTGGGGATGGTGAGTCCCTCCACATAGTCGGAAAGGGGGAGATTTGTTGGGTTGGGTTATTTCCTTCATGTGGAGGAAAGCCCAAAGCCCAATTTCTAAGGCCTCTTAAGCCTTAGAGTATAAAAGAGAAGAGGATTAGGTCTTCTTTATTCTCTTAAGAATTTTTTGCAGCCACTATCAAAGTAGTCTTATCTTAACTGTTGATCTTTGTTGTGCTCGTAAGAAGAAGAGAAAGAGAGAAGTCCCAGATTTTAGAGTTAGAAGAAGCAGCGAGTTTTTTCTTTTATCTTCCTTGCCCAGATTGATCAAACGGCCGATCTGGTTCATCGTAGTTGATCGACCTGAAATCTGGAGGAGAGGTTGGTGACTTGTTGATCTTCATTCTGAACGGTGGAGATCTGATTTGGAGTTTCGGAATGTCATATTTGCAGTCCAACCTCTGTGTTGTGGAGTTTTCACCTGGACAGTTTTCATCATCAGTCTGATCCCGATTCATCCGTGGTCTGATCGAGCTGATTTTTGGTGAGCACGTTCTTAACTCATTGATCTTCATTTTGAACGGTGCAGATTGGAATTGGAGTTCTGAACAGTGTAGTGTTTATGTCCGAGAACATAGTGACTCTGTTTGTGAGATTTCTACATTGTTTTATGCAGAAGTTGGTTGCATTTGCCAAGATTAAAATTCTTGAGATATGATTGAGTATATGCATCTAGTTTTATCTAGAAGGAGTGTGTAACCATTAATTATATTAGTGGAAGTGTTTAAGTGGCGCAGAGATTAAAGTGGTTTTCTTACCAATATTATTTGGGAAGGTTCATATTAGTGTTAGTGTATATATTTGTTGCTTTAGGTGGTGTTATTGCTCTATTAAATTGTTTCCTATTAGGTTCTCACAAGAGGGGATAAAATCTGTGCATTGTTTATGTTTATCCCATCACCAAGATCACTGTGAAGCCCCTTGAAAGTGGGAGACCAGTAATGAAATCCATGGTCACTTCATCCCAAACCAAAGAGGGAATGGGCAATGGCTCTAATAGGCCTGTAGGTGCTTGAGTGGAGTATTTTGTCTACTGACATACTTGGCATGCTGCCACAAAATGCTCTACATCCGCTCGCATATGAGGCCAATAAAAAACAGATGCTAATCAGACCAAGCTTTTTTTTACTTCCCTATGACCAACCAATGGTGTGGCATGAAACTCATGTAGTAAAATGGGTTTCAATTTTGAGTGTGGACTGATATAATACCGATGACGGAAAAACAGAAAACCCTCATTAACAAAGTAATATGCGGAAAAACTCCAATGCTGAAACTGATGATGAAGAGCAAGCATATCCGGAAGTGTAGTATTTTCCCGATGAAGGTCAGCTAATAAATCACAAGAGGGGCGACTTTGGAGTGGGAAAAAAAAAAGGCACAAAGGTAGTGTTGGGTGAAGAGTCTTCGTGCATCTGAAAAAGAGCATATGTAACTGCGTTACCCGACTTATATTCAATTAAAAAATGATAGCCCAAGAGTTTTTATGTAAACCTGCTGGTTTGGAGTGTGTACCATTTGCTGAAATAGGTATTTGATGTTTTTATGATCTATGTGAATAATGAAAAATTGCCATAATAGATACTGACGCCACTTGTGTAGAGCCTCTGGAATCGCATGCAACTCCTTTATATAGGTAGATGCAGCTCTCATTTTTGGGCCCAATTTCCTACTGAATAAGAAATGGGGGCATCGAGCATGGCTTGTTTTAACAGGTTGAAAGCGCCTCAGGTTACAGCAATAGTCAAGTAAAGGCATCCTTGCACAAGAGGTTTGTAAAAGGAGCGGCAATGGAAGCAAAACCGTGAATAAAATGGCGATAATATCCTGTCAGACCCAAAAAACCACGAAGCTGTCTAAGAGTTTTAGGTAGTGGCCATTATGCCATTGCCTCAAGCTTTTGAGGGTCAGCTTGAACAGTACCTGCCGAAACCCAAATGTCCCAAGCACTCAACCTTTTGTTGATAAACATAGGACTTATAGAGCTTGATAAAGAAGTGATTATCACATAGATGAGTCAAGACTTGTGTAAGGTGGAACACTTGCTCAGCCACAATAGTGCTATATACCAAAATGTTATCAAAGAATACAATAACAAACCGACGCAAATAGAAGGCAAACAATTGGTTCATTGAATCTTGGAATGTGGATGGGGGCATTTGTAAGTCTAAAAGGCATGACAAGGCTCATAATGGCCCTCATGGGTGTGGAAAGCCATTTTATAAATATTTCGTGGATGCATGTGGATGCATTCGGAGCTGATGATATCCAGCTCTTAAATCCAATTTGCTAAAAATAGTTGCACCACTCAGTTTATCCAAGAGTTCATTAATAGTGGGAATAGGGAACTTGTCTTTAATGGTGACTGCATTCAAAGCACGGTAGTCCACACAAAAGCGATAGGTGTCATCCTTCTCTTTGACAAGTAGAACATGGGATGAAAATGGGCTTTGGTTCGATCAAATGACACCTTGGTTTAGAATTTCCCGAATGAGTTTCTTCATCTCTGTTTTCTGAAAATGGGGGTAGCGGTAAGGGCGAACATTGATTGGTTTGGTATTAAGCAACAGGTGTATTTTGTGGTCAATAGCACGATGGGGTGGGAGGGAAGTAGGAGGCTGAAACCCAGGTTATAGAGTGGTGACGCAGTTGAGTAATAGGCAGGGAAAGGGAGTTGGGAAAGGCAATTTCAACTGGTTGTGTATTGGAGATCTCAAAATTGAGTTTTGTGGGAGATATAACCTATAAGTTAAACATGGGGTGAACCTTAGAGCTATGGAGAAGGATTTGAAACTGATGGAGGGTGATTAAACTGGATGTTGCAGCTACATCCCCCTTTAAAATGACCTGCTCTCCATCCCAACAAAATTCCATGGTCAATTCCGAGTAATCGTGGTACTTACATGACCCCTAGTATTTGGAGCCATTGTATGCCCAAAACCACATCAGGACCCTCAATCAACAATACATACAAATCCAGTTTAAACAATATACCTTGCATCAGTAATTCAATATGTGGGTAAGAATGCTGGCAAACCAGAAAATCCCCATTGCCAATATATACCCTGAATTTTGAAGTTGGTTGAATTGGAAGATCCAAATGTTCCACAAGACAAGGATTGATAAAATTGTGGGTGCCACCACTGTCAACGAAAACATGGACAAGGTGATAAACAATTTCACCTAAAAGACGTAACGAACGAGGATTACCTTACTAACACAAGTGCATTCAGACCAAATATCTCCTTCCACCATATCCTCTGTTTGATCGGTGGTTGCTATCTCATTAATTACGGGCTCCTCAACATCATCTGTACCCAAGAGGTGTAATAATTTACTGTGGCAATGATGATTTTCCCCATCCTTTTGATCACAACTATAGCGTCTGACTAGCAGGTTGGGAGTGGTAATGGCAGTAGGGTGAGTAATGTTCGGTTTCAGGGAAGGTGTGGGTGTGAGAGGTGGGGTGGTGGAGGTGGTGAATAGTTCAGATGTAGGTTGAGGGAAATTCCACCTAACAAGAGCCTAATTAGTTTCTTTGTTTAGCGTCGTCGGCACGCCCTAACAAGAGCGAATGTCTCCATTAAAGTAGATGGGCGAGAAAAGAACAATTCCCGCCCCGATATTTCAACCCCATAAATGAAAACTAATTAGCAAGGGTTCAGAAATGTCCGTCACTTTTGTTAGGTCTCGATCAACATCATGTCAGATTGCATAGCCGAAAATTTAAACTTTGATCGAGCTAGCCCAAAGGAGGTCCAGCAGTTCGTAAAAAGCGAGAAGCCCATGCTATAGAAGATAAAAAAAAACCTTTACCTTGGTGTATGAAACCTTCTTTGGAGAAGATTGTAGCAACCCAAGCAATCCAAGCCTAGGTTCGCCTCTAATAGTGATCCACACGAAGAAGGTTGAAGAAGACCTCAAAGGGATAGCTTGAATCAAAGCTTGAGGCCAGTGACAAATGTCGGTCTTTTTCTAGAGTTACGAGAAAAGGCCTTCGAGGGGATGCACAGAGGCTTGTTTCGCGGTCTGAAAAACCTACTTGAGCTATCCCCCCATTCTTGTAAGCCCCTCCGAGGGAGAACTCCTCACTCTCTACCTGGTTGTTTCATATTTCTCAACTAGTGCCGCCCTGGTCAGAGAACGGGATAGGGTGCAGCAGCCGGTCTACTATTGCAACCGAGCTTTGAGAGGAGCAGAGGAAAGGTATCCAAAGATGGAGAAGCTGATCCTAGCGTTGGTAACAATAGCCCATAAAGCTCCGACCTTACTTCCAAGCTCATACCATCGAGGTCCAGATGGAATATTTGATGAAGCAAATACTGCATAAACCAGAAACCTCTGGAAGATTGATAAAGTGGGCCATAGACTTGAGTGAGTTCGATGATCGACACAAACCAAGGACACACAAAAGTGGCGTATTTCGCGTATTTCATCACGAATTCGCCCCAACAGAGCCTGTAGAAGCTACCCAACTGACTCCCGACCTCCCCATCTGGAGGTTGTCCATGGACGAGGCCGCCAATGCCCAAGGAAGCGTGTCCCATTCGACCTCCAGATCGAGATAGACGTGGGAATACGTGCTCGCATTCTAGCCTCAAGCCTCCAATAACGAGGCCGAATATGAGGTCGTCAGTAGCTCGGGCTTAACTCCCGCCTACTCCATGGAAGCTAATCAACTGAGTCGTAAGTGCTGATCCTAACTAGTAGTAAACAGATAGAAGACTCCTACGGCCAGAGGCTTAGAAGATGATCCTCAGACCAAGAAGGTACTAGATTTCTTAAAAGTTCGTGACGAAGTTCAGTCGTGACATGTACCAAGAGCAGACACCCGCGAGCGTGATGCCTTTAAGTAAAATTGGCAACAACCTCACAGAAGACCGGGGCAGATCGACACCGCTGAAAGCACCTCCCAACCCCAAGAAATATCAATAATTAGTCTCCCTATGATGTCCGGAAACGAGATGCACGGACCCTCACTGGGATTACTGCAAGGAACCCATCCACCTAAGGAGGCGTCTAAGCTCAGAGCAAGGTCAGCCAGATTTACTATTCATCGAGGGACCCTTTATAAACGAGGTTTTTCTACACCCATCCTTAAGTGCATAGGAAGGAAGACACCAACTACATACTGAGGGAAGTATATGAAGGTATATGTGGTAATCACATCGGAGCCCGAGCTTTGGCAGGCAAAACCTTGAGGAAAGGGTATTATTGGCCCATAATGCTAAAAGACGCAACGTAATCCGGTCGAAAGGCAAGCTCACGAGTACGCCAACATCTCTTATCTCCCATTTGAGTTATTGATCGCCACCACAGCCCCCGCCTTTTCAAAGAATGGGCTAGACATATTGGGACCCCTACCCATTGAAAGGGGCTAATGCAAGTTTATCATTATGGCAGTGGACTACTTTACCAAGTGGGCCGAGGACGAACCCTTAGCAACAATCACATAACAGAAGGTACGCAATTTCGTCTGGCATTGCATAATATGCATGTTTGGTATCCCAAGAGCCTTTGGTGTCGATGATGGAACAACCGACAATCCAGCTAAGTGTTCGTGGATTTCATACGAGATAGAAATCAAGAACTACTACCATCCTCACCATCCATAGTCCAATGGACAAGTTAAGTCACTATAAGGGACTCTCAAGGCAAAGCACTGAAGACCAAGTTAGAAGATCTAAAGGAAATGGGTAGAATACCCCGAGGTGTTATGGGCATGGCTTAATCCACTAAGTCAACAACTCAAGACCCCATTTGCTTTGGCCTTTGGCACCGAGGCAGGAGCCCCTGTCGAGGTCGGATTAAAGTCTCCAAGGATTGAGTTCACAAACACAGAACACAACGAAGAGGTTCTTTGCCTAAACCTGGACCTCCTAGAAGAAAAGCGTGAGCAAGGTCCTGAAGCGTGTCGTAGGACTCATCACAAAAGACAACAAGATACCATAAATCAAGGGTCGACCCAAGAGTTACAAGCTCCTATGGACCTAGTTTTGAAAAAACTTACAGTATGAAAGACCGTGACATGGAAAGCTAGGACCCAATTGGGAAGTCCCCTATATCGTATCCCGCGTAGTCCGACCTGGCAACTACGAACTTCAAACAGAAGAGGGAAAAACTCTACCCCACTCTTGGAACGCTGAGCACCTCAAACGATTCTACCAATAGATCTCGGATTGTAGTCTTTAATAAAGTATCCAAAGTTTGATTTCGTATACCGGGCCTCTGTTCATTTTTACTTGCTTAATATTCTCGTGGGTCAAAAAATAAATCATAATTATAAAAGAAAGAGCGAGGAGCTCGGCTTGGAAGGGCATGGGAAAGTTACACATCTCAGAATGCAAAAACGCATGTTTCACTAAAGATTGTTCTTTATTTCAAAGGAGTTACAATTAATACAGAGAATTACAATCAGCAAAGTCGTTCCCTACATCTCAGAGACAAGCAGTACAAGCAATTCTCTACTTCTCAAAAAGAAAAGAAAAAGAAAAAGAAAAAGTAAAAGAAAAAGGACAAGGAAAAGAAAAGGAAAAGAAAAAGGAAAAGGAAAATGAGAAGAGAAAAGAGGAGAGGAGAGGTATAGCAGGAGAAGGCGGGACTTAAAACATTCCCTCCAGGCACACCGCCTCCTCCAAAAACACGTTCCCTGGTCCAACTCCATCAAATGGCAGGACTAGGGAACAACACAACTCCCACAATGAGAGGGGCTAGGGAAAAACACAACTCCAACAAATGGCAGAACCACGAAGCCGAACGTCAACCTATGTCCACCAAACAGACTCCAAGAAGTGGCAATCAAATCTGGAAACCTCATCATGTCCGAGCTCCAAAGCTGATGAAGACAGGAAGGAAAACCAAACTGTCGTATAACACACCTCTGCGTATGAAGGCTGAATATTTATAAAGGAGCTTGGATACCTTGGGAAGTCACGTAGTCTGTTCCGATTCTCTATAGGCAAGCATTTAAATCACGTGCACATTCCCAAGGGAGAGAAGACGAAAGGAGCCGCCAGAAGCTCGGCTTCAAAAGGGCCTGCAGCCTAAGGCCTCAGCCCCGGGGTGGAGCCAGCCCGCCCAATGGGAGCCCCAAGAGTCTCGAAGGCCCAGCCCGTGGGCCACAGCTCGCCCCCAGCAGCCCCAGAGCCCAAAGGCCTCAGAGCTCCAAGAGCCATGTAGCTTAGTTCAATGGAGCCTTAAAGCTTAAAACGCCTTGTAGCCCAGGAGCCATGTAGCTCAGTTCAATGGAGCCTAAGAGCTCAGAAGGCCTCGTACCCTAGGAGCCATGTAGCTTAGTTCAAAAGAGCCTTAGAGCTCAGAAGGCCTTGTAGCCCAGGAGCCATGTAGCTCGGGCCTGTTTTGCAGCTCGTGGCTACCAGAACCAAGAGCCATGTGTACTTCAGCCCACGGGAGCCTAAGAGCTCGAAGGTCTGCAGCCTGGGAGCCATGGGGCCCGCCCACTGGAGCCTTAGAGCTCAAAAGGCGTGCAGCCCGTGAGCCAGCCCGGGCCCCACGGAGCCTGCGCCTCAAAAGGCCTCAGAGCCCAGAGCCATGTAGCTAGTTCGGGAGCTTAAGAGCCTAAGACCTTGCAGCCCAGAGCCATGTAACCGCTCACGGAGCCTAATTGATTCGAAGGACTTGTAGCCTGGGAGCCATGTAGCTCGCCAAAGAGCCTTAGAGCTCGTAAGGCCTTGTAGCCCAGAGCCATGTAGCTCGCCCAAAGAGCCTTAGAGCTCGAAGGCTTCAGAGCCCGCAAGCCATGTAGCCTACTAAAAGGAGCCTTAGGAGCTCAGAAGCATCAGAGCCCCGGAACCATGTAGCTCAGTTCAAAGGAGCCTTAGAGCTCAGAAGGACATGTAGCCCAAGAACTACGCAGCTCAAAGCTCAGTAGCACAGCCCATCGGGGGTCACACAGCTCAATAAGAGCCCAACAATTGACTATCTTGGAAACCTCACAGCGCAGGTCAAAAAAAAAAAACAACAACAACATACGACGCATCAAAGAGGCAGAAAAATGGATATTCATTGAGTATCAAGGCTAAGAATAGCATTACAAATGGCCCAGGCTTAGAGCCCGAAATTAGAAAAAATAAACAAAAAGTATAAAAGGGAGCTCAAACATCGGACGTAGGGCTCTGAACAGAAGACGAAGCTCCTATAGGCAAGGAAGGAGAACTGGCCTTAGCTGAAATCTCAGGTTCTCCAGGACAATGAGCAGAGTTGGGGGCATCGGAAAACATCTTAGGATCCGCCTCACCCTCCGAAAAGGACTCTTCCGTCTCCTCCTCGTTGGGAACTTGAAAATTGAGATCCAATCCAGGGAAAGCTTTAGCAAATTACACAGCAAGCCATTCTGAGGCCCAATAAGATGTGCCCGTCTCGCCGTATATCACTCTATCCCTCTAGCTAACCAAAGCCTCTTGCCTCTGAAGGTCCCCTCACACAAGACTCCGCACTCCTCTGTTGTCGCTCTTGGAGCTCTCACGGCCATAGCGGTCCGATCTAACAACACAAATTTTTATCGCACGTACCTCATCCCCAACATTGCAACTCCTCCCCACCCACCAGCTCACGCTGAAGAACTAAAGCCCCGGCCTTTCTTTATCTTCACCGCTACTTTGGCTGGGCTGAGGTGTGCCTCAGTCGGATTTATGTTTCAATCGCATCCTTAGTCAAGCTCATATTCGAGCTCACAGCCGAATCTCTCCTGGTCGCGACTTAGCCAGAGGCTCGCCGGCCTAAGGCAGCCCACATTCAACCGGCCCCTCGCCAAGCTCTTCATATGGGTAGCCATATGCCAAGAGATGAGGTAGAATTAATATATAACATAAAACTACGATAAGACGGATAAATAGTTGGGTGACACCTAACTTACTTCCGGGAGATCACCTGGACATGGCCAAGTCTCTTCATCAGCAGTGGCATCCACCCTCTTAAGGTCGAACCCTACATGGATGAGACTCCGCTTCAAACAAAGAAGCTCCGGTGAGATTGAAAGTAGTGAATACTGCCTCCCTCGCCAAGAAAGCGATCCCTTCCCACGTCTTCCGACATCGAAGGAGGAAGCTCAATGCCCTGCACTGGAGGACTCCAAACGGAAATAGGCATAACCTCCAATGAAGGCTCGGTAGCTCTCCCCGAGGAGTCTTTAGCCACTACAGCAGAGAAGGAGCGAAGTCGCGGACCTGCATCCCCTGCAGACCTCACCAGTGGGACAAAGAACGATTACCCCTTCATCCCGACTCACATGGTAACGTGAGAGGATGCTCCCAACCGGGTCTTACGAGCCTGGCCAGAGAGGACTCCGAGGTTTCGCTAACACCCTCCTCCTCCTCGACAAGGCCTCCACCCGAGCCTGAAGCTCTTCCCGAGTGGGCTTTACAACTGGAGGCCCCCTATGGGTGAACTTCATGACGGATGACAGAGAAGGCCTCAAAGCAGGAGGTTGGGAAGACTTTGAACTAGAAGGCCTAGGAATATCCGACCTAATGAGCTCGGAATATGCACACGGGGCGCACTTAACTAGCTTTCGCTTTACCTCTTTGTCTTCGGGACTGAGACCAGGCCGAATACCTAAAGGCCACACAACCAAGGCAAAGTTAGAGATATCATATAACCTACGAAGACCAGACTCAACTAAGGCGAAGGGGAACTCACTTAGGTTCTCAGGAGTAGTCCAGACGGCCGGAATGCCGAGTGTATCTTCCCGGTTAGAGGGATTATACTCCCAATGATGACCACTGACAAAATAACGGCTCCTTCCAAAGCATTTGTGGGAAATATCGAAAGGATTGAGATAATCAACTCTAGCATCGAGTGTTTCGAGACATAAAGAAAGCCCCCGGGCCTCCCCTTGCTGTTAGTCTAAGAGCAAAGCTATGCCGGGAACACCTGGTGCCCCTAAAGACAACTACAACCCAACCAATACCCTTAAGTTGGGAGAAAGTTTGAGGAAGGATGACAAGTAAATGTTGCAAAACCCTTTTTATAAAGGGATGCAGAGGGAAGCGGAGGCCATTATCGAAAGCCACCTCAAAAAAGCACACCATCTTGGGCACTTGGACGACGTAGGAGGTCAGCACATCAGGGCACCAAACCTGGACGCTAGACGGGGGCTTATACAGGGCTGCGAAGATCTCCCCAAATAAAGGCTCAACCCGGTTAGAGCCCACAGCCTATATTGATTTCGAATGATTAGTATTTGAAATGTTTGATAAATATTGGCATGTATGCGTGTATTTGAGCTACAAGCTAATTTATTGCATAAAAGTAAATTGATTTGTGAACTGCTTTTGTTGAATGATCAACATGACGGAATTCACCAACCTAATCGCCATGAAGGTAACCGCATTGATAAATGCTAAATCACATTGCTACTCGAACGACGCATGTGACGATTCACCAATCGAACTGGTCAGTGAATGCTCTAATTTCTATAGTCATATGTGAGACGATATAATATTGAATCCAAATCATATTACTAATGCGAATACAACAGATGATTCACCAACTCGAACTGTCGTGAATGCCGAATTCTGCAGTCATATGTGAGACGGTATTGTTGAATGTGAAACCACATTACTACCGAATGACAAACAGCAGATTCACCAACTGACCGCCGTGATGTTTAATTTATAGTTATATGTGGAATCACAAACCGAACAACGAAACTATGGTATTGAAAAGTGTATTTGTATAAGTATCGTTACATTACACTAATATTGTATAAAGGCATTATTTTGATAAATGTAATGATTTATATGAACGGTAAAAATGGAATATGAATCAGATAGAACCACTGGGCATGAAAAATGCTTAGCTTATTGTTTTATCAATGCGCAGTACCGAGTGATAGACATCGGCAAGACCCAAGACGAGGAGCTCGTAGTCATAGAGAAGAATTACGGAGTATGCTCCCGCCATATGCATTACCTACTTTCAACATCGATATTTTCAGAAACATTTCAACTCAATCATTATTTTTGTAAATGCATTTTGTTAAATGTAAGTGGTATGAGTCTTTTTTGAATGCGTAAATGTTTTATCGGGCTTACCCAAAATGAAAAATGCTTCCTCGCGAATTCCTCAAAATTTAAATGAATAAAATAAGCCAAATGATTTGATAAGATAATTGGAAATGCCTGAGTAAACCGGGCTCCGATCACTAATCCGCTAATCGTCGAGCTCAGATTCGGTCGCGACACTTTTTGAAAACTAAAATTAAATAAAACGATAACTAAAGGGATTTGATTAATGACTTTAAATGGATTTAAACGAAAGGTCCTCGGGTTTCTCGTTCACTCGCTAACCTGCTCGGGTTGGGCTCGTGGCTGCCACACTTTTTCCAAAATGTGTTTGATCTCCCTATTAGCTAATTCGGCTTAACCATTGGTTTGTGGGTAGTATGCCGTTGAAACTTTGTGGGTGACTCCATACTTTTTCAATAAATTGTCAAAAGAACGATTACAAAAATGGAGTCCACCATCACTAATAATTGCACGAGGTACTCCAAATCGAGAAAAAATATGTTCTTTAATAAATTTCAAAACAACCTTGTGGTCATTAGTTCTCGTTGGAATAGCCTCAACCCATTTCGACACATAGTCAATGTATACGTATCGTAAAGGTACCCACAAGAAGGCGGAAAGCAAGCCCCATTAAGCTCATACCCCAATGTACGAAGATCTCAATGATTAAAAATTCCGGTGAGGCATTCGATGTTCTGTTTTGTGACCCTCCAATTGTCGGGTAAGTACAAAAGCTTTGGCAAAATTTGAAACAATCTTTAAACAATGTAGGCCAGTAAAAACCAGCTTGCAAAATTTTATCTGCTGTTTTCCTTGCAGAGAAATGCCCTCCACAAGCTTCGGAATGACAAAAGGTGAGTATTCCAATTTGATCATCATTGGGTACACACCTTCTCATCAATTGGTCTGGACAATATTTAAACAGATATGGATCATCAAAATAATATATCTTAATGTCCACCAAAAATTTCCTTTGTTGGAGAAGTCCATCAAGTGAATTTGGACCACCACTAGGTAGTTTTACTATGTCCGCATTCACGGGTAAATTCTGAACAAGAGCAAAGTCACATCGTAGAAAACCGCCGCCGCGGGTATGCCATGAGAACCGGATTCCTAATCCAACTGAGATAAATGGTCTCCTACCACATTCTCGACCCTCTTTGTCTCTTTAATAGTCGTTGAATTTTGGCACAATGTAGATCCACCTGAAGTCACCGAGGCTTGGTATCCCGCTTGAGTGTACTTCGCTGCGTGATTTGTGAAAATGGTTACAGGAGACCCTACAATGTATGACCTGAACTTTTCTAAAGCAAAGACGACGGCTAAAAACTCTTTTTCTATGGTTGTGTAGTTTGCTTGAGCGGAATCTAGAGTCTTGTTGGCATAGTAGATCACAAACGCCTTTTTATCTTCCCCTTTCGTCTCTAAAAACAACCCCTATAGTATAATCACTAAAGGCTACACATGATCTCAAATGGAAGGTTCCAATTAGGAGACCGCTGTGGATGGGGAGGCGACACTAACATAGTTTTGAGTTTAGCAAAGGCAGCCTCACAAGCCTGTGACCATGCAAAAGGGACATCCTTGGCAAGCAAAGTACATAAGGGACGAGCTATAGCACTAAAATCCTTTATGAATCTCCTATAGAATCCAGCATGTCCCAAGAATGACCTTATGTCTCTAACACACTTTGTATAGGTAGGTTTCGAGATCAACTCGACTTTTGGCCTTATCCACCTCAATTCCATTTTTCGATACTATGTGGCCTAAGACAACTTCCTTGTGTCACCATGAAATGAAACTTTTCCCCAATTTAACACTAAGTTTTCGACATCTCTAAACTCACGAAATTCTCCAAACATCCTCGTATGAGTCACAAAAACCGAAATCATCCATGAAGATTTCAAAATGATTTCTATCATGTCACTGAAATTTATCATGCAACTGCTGGAAGGTTCCGGCATTACATAATCCAAAGGGCATTTTCCTAAAGGCAAAAGGCCAAAAGGACAAAGAATGTAAAGGTTTTTCTTGATTCTTCCAAAGCTATCTCAATTTGATTGTACCCCGAATACCCACGAGAAACAACAATAAAATTCATGCCCTAAACTCTCTCTAACATTTGATCAACAAACGGAGAGAAAGTGGTCTTTCCTACACCGCATTAAGCTTCCTATAATCTATGCGCACCTCCAACCTGAGGTGACACGAGTGGAATTAGCTCATTATTTTCATTCATGACCATGACTCCGCATTTCTTAGGGACTACCCGGGTTGGCCGACCCATTTGCTATCTCTGTCAGAGTAAATAACTCCTACATCCAAGAGTTTTAAAACTTCCTTCTTACCACTTCTTTCATTATCGGGTTCACTGCCTCGTATTGTTCAGAAGGTTTCTAACATCCTCTTCCGCGAAGCCTCGTGAGTGCAAGTGCATCAGCGCGGGCTAATCCTCTAATATTTGCGATCATCCATCCCAGGGCGCTATGTGGGTTCTCAATATCTCTCAAAAGCTTTCTATTTTCTTGATCCAACTCTACAGAAAGATATGATTACCGAAAAAAGTTTCTTCACCCCTAAAAATGCACTATTTGAGGTGTGACAAAGTGGGTTTCAACTCAAGCTTAGGTGGTCTCTTGAAGGTAATGCCCTGTCCTCAATTGGTGGCAATGGTTAAAATTTAGGTGCCCACCCATTCACTTCAATATCTCATCAGCTCATTATGGTGTGTAGGAACCCCATTCTAATGTGTCACTTCCCTCATCCCAACTAGGGCTTACCAAAACACGATTGTTGAGAGGTCATCATGTGAGACATTATCTAAGTATTTATGTACCATAGGATCAACCATGTTTACCTTCACAAACATCTCCTCATCCCCATTCCCTTGATAACATTAAAGATATTTAGATTAATGGGCCAGCACAATGATAGGCCATTAGGCTCCTTACAAAGGTAAGGATGGTACATTAGCAAGCACAAAATGCCCACTAAGAATCACTGGAACTGTAGTTCCTTGTTCACTACGTTGAGTGCTGTCAAGCACGACAAAAATCTACCGGAAAATAGAACTTATCCACTTGCATCAACACATCCTTCACTATCCCTCTAGGAATTTTTTACACTACGGTCATTAATCGAGGGTGATATTGGTCGGCTCTAATTCCTCCTAACCTCTAGGCTTCCACATACACCAAGTAAGGCAACAAATTAACACTTACCCCTAAATCTACTAAGGCATGTCCCAACTTTGAATTCCCTACCACTATAAAAATAGTAGGGCTTCCTGGGTCTTTGTATTTTGGGGGCAAATTGTTTCGAATCAATGAGGTAGATTGCTTAGTCATAAATGCCTCCTTGTTGACACCTAGTTTCCTTTTTACCGTGCACAAATCCTTTAGAAACTTGGCATATGACGGAATTTGCTTAATGACATCTAGTAAAGGAATGTTCACTTTCACTTATTTGAACAACTCATAGATCTCAGAATGATTGTTCACTTCTTTGAGCTCAACCTACGAGGGTATGGAGCCAGAGGATATGGTGGCCTGTCTTGTTCTCGCTCACCATCAATAATATTCCAGCCCTAGGAACATGAGGCCTGTCCGACACCTCATCATCTCCGACCGGTTCACTTTGAGACTCTTGTATTGGTTCCTGGTTTGAATAGTTTTGTCACCACCTTTTACTAATTTCAAGAGTGGTGACAATTTCTTGCAATGTTCAAAGGTACCCTTCACTGACCTCAAACTCCAACACTATTTTGGACCTTTAGTTTTGGATGGCTTGAGATGGAGTTTCCTTTCTCTCTTGTTGAAAATTGCCCATAGAAGAGGTTAGCTAGTGATTTGGGATCTCTACATCATTCAAGGCAGCCGTAATTCAAGAGCCAGGATTGTCAGTCTCATTTAATCGTCACTATATCCTCCAAACTTCTCTTATGGGAGGTTGATAAGGTCATGGGTTTGATTCCCTTGATTCATGGATGGAAACCTTGATTAGGGTTCACAAAGGAAACTTTGGGACCTTTGATTTTGAAATGGAGGGAGTTGGATTTGAAAAACCTTACTTGGAGCAGGACCTTGATTGTTTCATAAGTTATGCGGGCCTCCCTATTTCTCCAACTAAAATTAGGTGCTTACCCCATCCCGATTATATGTTTCAGAACATGGAGAATTGAAAGGTTTCTTTGGTAGTTAAGGGCACAGCTTGCTCATTTTTGAATTACCCCCTTAACTTGGAAGGGGCTCAAGCGCTAATAGTCAGTGCGTGTCATCGCTTATGATGTATTGCCTCCACTCGGGTCCAATAGGAGGCCGAGGGTACTTCTTGAGGCACACTAGTTACCTGCTTCACCTTTTCAACCTCTATAGCCTCCAACTTCCTTTGTTAAATGGCGATTTTTCGCAAATCATCATTCTCTCTAAGTGATGGATTCCTCCTCGTAGTGTGTACCTATGCACTTTAGCAAAGGTCTACAAAGGTGTGTTAGTCTCCCATGTTTACATTTTCTCGGCTATGGTGTCAAAGAGTTGAATTGCGCCTCCCTAGCACTCTTTTCATAAACTCTCTCAAGACACATCATTTGGATGTATTGTTTATTATTCAAAGATAGCCCTTGGATGAAAATATCATGACAGATTTGTCCCACATCCAAACCATGATTTAGGATAAAGATGGAGGAGATCCTTGTATTTTCCCCATAAATTAATGACAAAAGGTTCACCCGGCTTTTCAGAAAAATTTTGAATTGCTCGCATGAGAGCATTGGTACGTGCGGAGGGAAGAATTTGTTAAGGAATTCATTCCGCATGTCTTCCCATGTAAAGATTGAATTGGGTGCAAGCGAATGAAACCAAATTTTGGCCTTCTCCTTTAGAGCAAAAGGGAATAGAACCATACAGATTATGTGGAGAGGTGATCCAGTCGAGAGAAATGCACTGCAAACATCCTCAAAGTCTCTCATGAATGAATAGGGGTTCTCAGACTTGACCCCTTGATATACAGGTAGAAGACGGATCATTTCCGACTTCATGAGGAATTGATTAGCCTCTTCAAGAAGGCGAATACATGAGTTTGTTGTGGTTCTTTGAGGTTGCAAAATTTCTCGAAGGGTTCTTTCCACATTGGGTAAAGGAGTAGGGGGAGCTCGATATTGATTCCGCTGAAAGTTAACATTTCTCCCATTACCGGTGTGTTGTCGAGTAACACCGTTCCATGCAAAAGCATGTGGAGGTTCATGGAGTCTCTTGTGTGTTAACAGTATCCCTTTGAGTATTTTGATTAAACATAGGTTTGTTGACGGATGGTCCATTTGAGGTGTAAGATTCTCTTGAAACAATGGATCAATATGCTCTTCGTAATTGCTTGAGGTATTCTTACAAGTCGGCGTTGCTCGTTGCGAGTCCAAACCGACATGCACTAATCCTACCCCTTCCAAGCAAACACCCACCTAGATTTTTCACAAAAACAAATTAAAAAGAAAAGTAGAGAACGTACCGGATTTGCAATGCAATTGCAAATTACCTCTAGCTCTCTTTAGATCAACTGGATTGATCGCCACTCCCCAACAACTGCGCCAAAAATGCTTCGTTCTTATTCGTATGCTGAATTTTATCTCCTGCCGTGGAATTAAGGTTGTTCACATTGTAATACCGTGGGAGTTCATGTATCACCTACAGGAGTGGTCTAATTTGCCGATCCTTAGAGCCAGTTCTCCAAAGGTGTGTATTTGGAAAAGGAAACATAGCTGTGGTTGGTTGATTTAAGGATTGGATTAAATTAACTATTTTAAAATAGAAAGACAATCGACTTCTTAGGTTTCCATCACCATTACTCACCGTAATTCCCAATTCTTAGTGTTTATAGTCTCATCTAAGAGCCATTGATGAATGGTCTCTCGATGGAAGATTTTGCTTTAAACGCACTTCTTTAGAATGGAAAACGATCGAGAATGTGTTAAACACTTGTTCAACAATTAATTCGTAATTTTAGCTTGTGACGAAATCAAGCACGCAAAATGAGATCTCTCATTCACACACATTGTCGCAGGATGCCCAACTAAGGTTTTATAAAGTTTCTCTTACAAGCTGACAACATCACACAATCCCATTGAAGCATAAAAGAGGAATCGAGGATATTACCTTGGATCGTGGTGAGTTTCCACCTTTAGGAACCCCAACATGTTTGTAACTCCATGGAAATTATAAAGCAAATCATAATTGAAGAGAATTTATTCATAAAAGGAACTTTGAGAAAATCAGAATTCAATTGCAAAACCCAGGAATGAAAAATACAAAATACTGAGAGAGAAAACAAGATGTGTGGTCTAACTAAAAGGTTACATGCGCTTGAAATCCAAAATCTCCAAAAAAATGAAGTCTTCAACCCACCTATAAACCTTTCCACACAAACTATGGAAAAAGAACACTCCTTATATGAAAACCAACCTCGTAATCAAAAACTCCTTCTCCTCTATCCTTAGCTTTATACTTTTCCATTGTGATCCCGTATCGATAGTCGAATGACGAACGTGCCCTTTACATTAGAATCGACCCTCACACCCTAACTCACACGCCGTACTCAAGACAGTTAGTCAGATCAAGACAAAAGGCTAATGTACTTTCTAGCTTAGGTGTACCTGGCAGACAGTGTTGAGTTATACCGGCAGCTGTGTTGCCATCATCCTCAATGATCCATATTCGCTTCCCCGATTACCTAACCCTCAGAATACTATGTATGAAAACCCGAAAAGCCTATAAGTCCAAAAAATAAAACAATTAAAAGTACCTATTCTTATGCGAAATGTGAGCAAAGTATAACCTGAAGGTGTTAAATTCCGATATAATTATTGCTCTTTTGTGTATTCAACAATAGGAATAAAGTTTACTACATCAATTATTATAAATTTATTGAGGTTGCAACCACCTGCATATGTTAGGTGTATTTAGTTATTTTTTCATTGATGAAACTTTAATTCATTTGAGAAAATATATTTCATTTGGACCTAGAATAAACATAGGGTTTATTCATTACTTTTCGTTACTATATTAAGTACTTGATAAGAAAAAAAAAAGCATTGTGATATATAAGGGTTGCCCTCACGTCCACTTGAGATTATACACTATTGTCATGAGGGCTCATAGACTTGATGAGACTCAGATGCTTATCTTATTCCCTATGTCACCGAGCGGTGCTGCTAGAGTTGGTATGCTTTCTTAGAAGCTTCTCGTTGTCGGAATTGGGAGGATTTGACCTTGGAGTTTTTGAGGCATTTCTCTTTTAGCACAATGGTCGATGTCTCGTGGAGAGAGTTAGAGGCCATGAGATCAGATGTTATCTTCATTAACCTCCACGTGGGCAAGTGCTTGAGTTTCGGACGACATATGGTGCCATCATGCTCCTTCCTCTAAGAGATGCTTCTTTGATAATCAGGGTTGATTCATGGTGGATGTAAATGATTGGTTGATTTGATGATCATTTGATGTTGCTCAACTTTCACTTTGAGGTATACCAGATTTTAGATATGTTCATTCTATGGAGGTTGTAGACTTCTGATAGTCCACATGGTCACTTGGTTGATGATGGGCATTGATTTGGTGGCATGATGTTACTACATCTCATTCAGCATAGTCTCTCCTGGTTTATGGATCTGGTTCATAGTTTTGATTAACAACATATGATTCTCAATGGATTTACCTTAGTGAGGATTGTTTTCTTCCATACTTTTAGTGTTGCAGCTCTATATTATTACTTCTGGATTTTTGGTAGAGCTTATTCAGGTTAACATCAATTACTATACCGTACACTGATTGAGACAAGTCCCCAAGTGGCGTAGTTCCTTCCGAGGTCGGGTTGCTTACTCGACCTGGATTGCCTCTTTGCGGATTGATTTGATATAACATTAGTTTGGGGCAGAGCATCCTTTTGAGTTTGTGACGATTTTACTATCATTCCTTCTTTGGTGGAACGTCAGTCAGGTACCGCCTAATCACATATCACTGCTTTCTCATTTTCTTATTCGCCCATGCAAAAAAAAAAAAAAAAAAAAAAAAAAGAAAAATGTGTGCACGTGTATGTATTCAGTATTAGTATTCCTAGAGTATGTAAATGAATTTATGAGGATCATCATTTTGAGTGTATGTGTTGTGAAAGTTTGTATGTGAACTTGTGAAACCCGAGAAAATTCAAATGTTATGAAAAATGATAAAACGGTAATTTTGGTCAAAATCCGGAATTTTTCTAGATCTCGGATGATGAAACGGACTTCACCGTTGAAATCATCTTGCGAAATCTAGCAATAATGCCGGTTCTCTCATTGAATTCGAGATAGTCGGAATTAATGCCAAGCACGAGGGTGGTACGGGACACTTGGCACGTATTGAGTGGCTCACAAGGCTCCATGTGTCAAGTGTAGAACAAGTCAAACCATGAGCTCAAGTGGGACCCTTAGGAGACATGTGGCAACACATGGTTGGAGGGAAATCCAAAGTAGATGGATGAGGTGATAAGGGGAAATCCAAGGAGCCACTAAGAGTATGACAAGTGGCAAGGGAGAGGACAATCCCACTTGACCCAAGCTTGACCAACCAGTTTGGGAGGGAAAGGGAAAGAAAGAGAAGAGAGAGAGAAAAAGGAAGGAGAGAGTTTAGAGATTGAGGCTCTACCTTCTCTCTAGATTTTCAAGATCAATTCAAGCCAACTCCTACAAGGCAAGAGGCAGTTAACCCCACCGCAAGAGCTACGCCAGAGTCGGATTGTGGAGTTTCAAAAAACTCCTGAGGTGGGCTTTTCTCCCATTGCTTAATCTTCGCCAAGAGCCATTCAAATGGTTAGCAAAGCCAGCCGACCGGCCGCTGCTTCGCCTGGAGCGAGACTCCAGCCAAAGTTCGACTATTTTGGACAACCGATCGGTTGTAGGGACAGTTTTTGGACGTCTTAAGTTATGTACTTGTGATTGTGTGGATGGCCCAAGATGGACTGTCAGATTTTTTATTAACCCATGTGAGTCGATTTTGTGTTATGGCTTATGATAAATAATATGATGATCGTGTGTAAATTGTGTTGATATATGCATTTATGATATATTGACATGAATGGTATGAAAATGGAATATTGCATCTCATATGCACGAGGACACCGTAGAATGCTAGGTGTAAGTGCATGACATGGTTTCGAAGAGAAAAGAATATCGGAGTATGTCCACAAATATCGGAGCATGTCCACAATTGTCGGAGTATGTCCACAAACATTGAAGTATGTCCAATACCATCTGACCATGTCCAACGCATTTCTGATCGAGATCCAAAGTACCATATTGGAGAATGTCCAATGTACTTGATCGAGGATGTCCAAATTACTTAAATCGGAGGGTTGTCCAATGAAAGGATTTATAAAACAAATATCTTTGTTTTTAAAACAATTTTTCATACATGACCAATGCATGTGTCAGGGAGTCGGTGGGGACTCAAGGCATGGGACGGGCATGTAGACATTCAAGTAAGAATCATGATTTCACTTGAATGTGTGTGTTTGCCATTGCATGAGTACTTAGGTGGGGAGTAACCCATGTAGGAAATTTCAACTACTGGGCATTGCTCACCTCGTCGTGGGAAAAACATTTTCAGGTACCGGAGGTACACAGGGCGAGGGAGGACATCCAAGACCCTGATTGTGAAGAGAAGGCCATACTGGCTTTGTTTATTTTGTATTTTGTATATTTTGGGTAGAAACACCCAATTTCACTTGTATATGTAAGAATAATGGAGTTGTAATTGAACTCGTTTTGTGAAAATAAATATATTTTGGCAAGTTGTCCAGGTTCAAATGGCCCTTGTACCAATTAGGCTAATTTATATTGGTTTTATAATGGGTAGAGCAAAAAGAAAATGGTGCAGGTGACAAAATGGGATGGGCTATTGCCCAATTCCATATTTGGGTCGCGACACTAGAATTGGTATCGCGACAGCAGGGCTCCGGGCGCGTACGGCCGAGCCCGAGTGCACACCGAGGGCCTACACGTACGCCAGCCGCCGGAGCACAAGGTCAGGAGTTGAGTAGCGCAAGACGCAGCCCGGGAGAGCCTTTTCCGACAGCAGGTTCTTATGTTACGACAGGGAGCTAGGTGTGAAGCCTTTGGTGTTGTGATTCAATTTTAGTGTCGCGACAAAGGGGGGCTGAGTATTGGGGAAGTTTTATGCTGCGACATAGTTTTTGTGTCGCGGCAGAATTGGGACTAAGACTAGGTGATTTGGGTCGCGAAAAAGGGTTCCCTGCGCGATAGGGACAACCGTTGAGGTGTTGCGACATGGCCTTTGGTGTCGCGACACGAAAGAGACAAGGCTGGGGCTGAAGTGTGTCGCGACACAATTTTTGGTGTCACGACATAGTTTTTGATGTCGTGACATGCTTTGGCCATTTGGTGTCGCGATATACTTTTGGTGTCCTCGACCGGTTTCGCTTAAGGTGAAGATTCATGTCGCAACATGGAACCTATCACGACACGGCCGCTCCCATGGGCGCCGCGACACACTTCGAGACGCGGGACAAGTCAAAAGCACAAAGCAACTTAACCGAATGAGCGCGCGATAGTGCATGCCTGGTAGTGACGTAGTGTGCACTTCGACCCACCAGGACAACGCACAATGTTGTGCACCGGCTAGGGTTATCAAGCAGACACCGCTCTCTCGAGCTAACGTTAAAAAAAAAAATGACTGACTGGGATTTAAAGGCCACGTAACTTCTAAGATCTCAGTCTGTACCTTGGCATGTATATGTCATATGAGGATCATTATTCTGAGTGTATGTATTACTTAAGGGAATTCGTATGTGAGCTTTCCGAGATCCCAGTATGTTATGCTTGAGTATGTATATTTATTTATGAGGATAATAATTTTGAGAGTATGTATTACTTGTGGGAGCTTGTATGTGAGTTTTCCAAGATCCTACTATCATGTTCTTACTTTGAGATCTTATTAGTGGTATGTGAGATGACTGACCCTCTCCTAAGGGCTCCGAGTTAGTGTCATACTCATCATCCTATCTATTGACGACATGTTTTCCCCATGTAGTGATGTGGGTAGATTCATCATATCATCATCAATCCATTTTTTTTCCTATTGTTATATATCTTCTTGATTTCATACCTTTTATTTTCACATTTATCACCCTTATACATTTATTGATTTTGAGTATGATGTTTCACTCTGCATCCTTGTCCTTTTACATATCTCACTACCTGTTACACTTTTTGTGTCACGACATTATCATTGTAGCACTTCCATTGGATGATAATCACATGGCTCATTAGACTTCTTATGCACATTGCATTCCACACACAAGGGCACGAGGTTGATCATTGGATTTTTTAGCCTAGTTTCCCTTTATTTCTTTTATCTTATCATCCTAAGTTTACATTACGATCCATGTCGTAAGACCACCTTGAGGCCATGAGATCCTATGTTTTCTTTGACAGCATCTATTTGGATAGGTATTTGAGACTTGGTTGATATCTGGACATTAATATAAACATTAGTTTGGTTTAAAAAAAAAAAAAAAGTTACCTAACAGAGTTTTGTCGTATAAAGCATCATGAAATAGTTTTAAAAATGTATTTTTAATGCGGATTTAGATAATAATATTTCAAAAGGGGAACTCAATGTTACAAATGAGAATAAACAACTTGTTTTTCACCATGTAAATACTATCCATTTATGAAAAAAATATTAATAGGGAGGTGGTTGAACCCACCTAAACTTAATTTGAAACTTAGACAAATTCCTAACATACAGTGTTATATTTATATTTGATATTGTTCATTTTTCGCTAAGCCTTCATGGGTTTATTTTTGGGATTTTCCTCGAAAAAGCCTCATATCTATTGGATGTAGTCCATGTTTATAAACTCTTAAGCCTTCATATTCCTATTTGATGTGGGACTTTGGGCGTACACTTAATAATCCACCCCTTAAACAAAGTTCCATTGAACCTCCCCTGAAACCATAATTTCCTTGTCTTTCATCACGTTCAGGCACACGCCTTATGTTAAGCACCACTTGATAAGAACTCATCGCTCAACACACCATTTTTTTCGGTATCCACCCACAGCCTAAACCTAACTTTAATACCACTTGTTAGGAAGTCTCATGGACCTTTCCCTATCCACATTGGTAAGATATCATCCATTTTGGGCATATGCCCTCATGGTTTTGTTTTTTGGCTTTTTCCCAAAAGGCCTCTTTGTAATTAGATGTAGTCCATGCTTATAAATTCATAAGCTTGCTCGTTCCTATAAGATGTGGGACTTTGGGCGCACATCCAACAACTTAACAACTCAATCAAGACTCTTCGATCATATCGAGGAGGAGAATACTTGGTTTATGAACTTAAGAATTACTTGATTGAAAATGGAATATTATCATAGCTCGTAGCACATGGTACACCTCAACAAAATGGTGTAGCCGAAAGAAGGAATCGCACTTTGCTTGACATAATGAGATCAATGTTGAGTTAATCTTCTTTACCAATCTCATTTTGGGGATATGCATTATAAACGATAGTGTATATTATGAACATAGTTCCATCTAAGTCAATCCCTAAGACTCCCTTGGAGTTATGGAATGGTCGCAAACCTAGTTTGACATATCCACATATGGGGAAGACATATCCGCATATGGGGATGCCCAGCACATGTGCTAAAAGGAAAGACTAGGAAATTGGATCCTCGTTCAGAGGTATGCATGTTTATGGGTTATCTAAAAGGAACAAGAGGAGGATTGTTTTATAGTATTTAAGATAATAAAGTATTTGTGTCGACAAATGTTGTTTCTCGAGCACAACTATATGAAAATTTTCAAACCCAAAAGTAAAATAGTTATAGAAGAGTTGGTGGTTGATGGGATTAGTACAATTCCAAAAGTAGTTGTTGAACAAGAAAGAAAAGAGACCAGTGATAAAGATCAATCACTACCATTACCACGACGTAGTGAGAGGGAAATAAGATTGCCCATCCGTTATCGTGAAGCACAAGTTGCTATCACTAATGGTAGTACTGATGATCCATTATCATACAAGATGGCAATGGATGATGTTGATCAAGAGAAATGGAAGCCATGAAACTCGAAATGGAGTCTATGTACTCAAATTCAGTCTAGGAACTTACGACCTACCATAAGGTATCAAGCCTATTGGTTGTAAATTGATCTATAAGTGAAAGAGAGGACCTGATGGAGAAGTAGAGACTTTTAAGGCTAGGCAAGTGGCAAAGGGTTTTACCCAAAAGGAAGGAGTAGACTATGAGGATACTTTTTCACCAGTAGCCATGCTAAAATCCATTCTAATTCTCTTGTCCATTGCTGCTCATTATGACTATGAAATATGGCAAATGGACATAAAGACAACATTTTTAAATGGACATTTTGAGGAGACAATTTATATGGTCTAACCAGAGGCTTTTGTGGTCAAAGGCCAAGAGCAGAAAGTTAGCAAATTGCAAAGGTCCATTTATGGACTCAAGCAAGCTTCTAGATCTTGGAACACTAGGTTCAATGAAGCCATAAAGTCTTATGGTTTTGAACAAAGTCTAGCTGAACCTTGTGTCTATAAGCAAATAGATAAAGATAACGTGGTCTTCTTAGTTCTTTATGTGGATGACATTTTACTCATTGGGAATGATGTGGAATCTCTATCCAAAGTAAAGAATTGGCTAGCCAGTCAATTCTAAATGAAAGATTTAGGAGAAGTAAGCTACATTCTTTATATCCAAATAATACGAGATCTCAAGAATAAGCTTATAGCATTGTCTCAAGCATCATATATTGACAAGGTTCTTATCAAGTATGCGATGTAGAACTCAAAGAAAGGGAATTTGCCCTCTCAACATGGAATTTATCTCTCTAAAGAGCAGTGTCCAAAAACACCTCAAGAGGAAGAGAAAATGAGATGAGTTCCTTATGCATCAACAGTTGGTAGTTTAATGTATGCAATGTTGTGTACAAGACTGCATATATGCTATAGCTGGGAATGGTTAGTCATTACTACCAAACCCAAGATCGATCATTTGCAAAGTACTAAACATAACCTTAAATATTTGAGAAGACTAAGAAATTATATGTTGGTTAATTCTAGTAGGGATTTGATCCCTATTGGATACACAGATTTTGATTTCCAATCAGATAGAGACTCTCGAAAGTCTACTTCAGGGGCTGTATTCTCTTTGGGAGGTGGAGCGATTATATGGAGAAGTATTAAGCAAGCATGTGTTGTTGATTCTACTCATAAGCCGAATATGTTAAAAATCTCAGGGAGGCCAAGTTAAAGAGGCAATTTGCTTTGAGAGTTCTCAAAAGAGTTGGAAGTGGTTCCAAGTATGCATGAACCAATCAAACTCTATTGTGATAATAGTGGAGCGATGGCAAATGGAAAAGAACCTAGAAACCATTGCAAAGGAAAACACATAGAACGGAAATTCCACTTGGTAAAAGAGATTGTAAATAGAGGAGATGTATCAGTAGAAAAGATTGCCTCTGTGAACAATATAGTTGATTCGTTCACCAAGACATTACTAGCTCCTAGTTTTCGAGCAACATCTTGAATGGGACTCATTTGTTTTAAGGCAAGTGGGAGATTGTTGGAGTATGTGCCTGTAAACAAATGAGATACATTGTATTTGCTTATTATTAATAAAAATATGAGGAATTTATTCAATATTAATTTTTGCATGCATTAGATTCTTTATAAATATTGAAAACCCTTGATTATTTAAATGTGACTTTAAATATTGTATATAAGTGTTATATACAAGAGAATAATATTTAAAGTAAAATAATCTAAATTTGTCTGTAATTAAAAATTAAAGTTGGGATCTTTCATTTAAGATTACTAGCACGGTTCATTACATTCTGAATGAAACGATCTTATCTGAATAGTTAATAATGAGATTATTGGAATGAAAGTGCTATATATGATTCAATCATATAGGATTGGAACATGATTAATTATGAATCTCTAATAAATTTCGTTGTGATAAAGAGTATTCAATATTAATCAATGATGGTCATATATTGATTAATCTTAATTCTGAGTGTTTAATAGACTCCTATTTATTATATTACATTTTTTGACATTCTGAGTACTAACACAAATACATAGCTACAAATTATCAGGGCATATTGAAAATATAATAATATAAATAGTTAAATGTCTATACACAGATATGAAAACCATTCTCCTTTTTATATGTTTGAGATGAACTATCCCACAAAGAAACATCTATGATTCTAAATAATAATATGATGTCTCAATTTATGGTTAGGACCATAAAATATATTATTCATTATAGAATCAATGGCACTTACATAAAAAAATATAATTGAAGAGGTTAACGAAAAAACCTAGCTTTAATTATGAATTGTTTATGGAGGATTGATCTATATGTAGTGACTGCATCAATGGACAATTCAAATCCTCTGAATATAATTAATTTTATAATTTTAAGAATGCAATTCCATAATTTTAGTGGAGTAATTTTGGAATTAATAATTTTGATTTTTAATGAAAGTGTTAATTATTTATCGAAATTATTGGAGCTTAAAATTATAATATCCATAGTTCCTCTCAGCGACTCCATTAAATTATGTGAACAATGTTTCAGGTCTATATAATTGAGAAATCTAAACTAATTTCAGACAACTATTATGTACACAATAATATGGTATGGTAAGGACCATACTATATTTAGTGAATAATAATAATAATAAATTAAAGAACATGGTCTTTCTTAGATTATTATAATTGTTATAATTATTATTTTTATAATAATAATAATAATAATAATAATAATAATAATAATTATTATTATTATTTATTTTTGTTATTTGAATTTCAAATAATTTTTTTTTGAAATTCAAAGGAAAAGGTATATCCTTTTGAATTTCAAATGAAGCATGACTTCTTCCTCCGTTTAAAAGGTTTTTCAAAATAATAAAAAAAGAATATCAGAGATGTGGGTACCATGGATTTTGGCCCAGCACCCCTATTCAAAAGACCCAAACATATCAAAGCCCACAGGCTAAGCCCAAGCTTCAGGCCACGGATCAGAACCACGACCCGAATCCCGGTTAGTGGACTATCCGGTCACAGCGAAGGCTTACGGGATTTATTGCCCAGACACATCCTCTCCTAGTCGGCTGCCGTCTCGAAGAAGATGGTCAACCAATAATTTCCCGGCTGATCCCTCGCAGCTCAAAAACACATCCTCCTAATAAATCACGACAACTCGCCTAGCATGATTAAACGTATTCGAAAGTGAAGATTCGAATAACTTGGCTATCCGAAAAGAAGAACAGGACATGACGCGATAATCAACCCCCCGCCCCCCTTTCCATTTCGCAAACCAATCACCCAATCCTCCTCCTTCATAAATAAGGAAGGAGTCACAACAGGTAAGGTAAGAGAGACCCTACTGAAAAACTGAGGTATTGACTCTCCCTATTTCTCTGTCTGACTTAAGCATCTAAGAGGCGGCCGGCACACCACCGCCGGTTCCTTGTTTGTTTTGCAAGTCCTTGCCGCTAGATTAATGCCCCGATGATCCGGTGACTCTAAGAATCCAAGAGATGCACAATTGGCGCGAGCCAGGGAATGACCACAAAATCTCATCTACGACGCATAGGGCTGGGCTTCGCTACACATATCGCCGACCGCCATACCTAAGCTTCGAGTTCCCGCCACTCATCCCGCTTCATCGTAACCTATCGCTACGGGCAAGAACTCCAAATGAAATCGCCCCTGACGACTAGTTTCTTCTTCGCCGGCGCTACATATGGAAACGAAGTAAGAAGAGCAGGCTAGACAGATTGCTGAATTGCGAGACCGTGATTATCACCTAAGCAGTGATATTTTACACACTGCTTATTGCAGGTTTTGAGCACTTTTTGCGTAATAATCAGTCTAATTAACCCCAGTAGGCATGTCAAGGTCCTAGCTATACTACTAATTGCATTTTTATGGCAAATTTTTGTAGTTTTCACAGGCCATTGGCGTTAAAGTTCAAGAGTCAGCTCATTCGCGAAGAATTCAAGTTGAATTTAGAGCTACATATCAGAAACTGGAAGGAGAAAAACAGAATTATAGAAGCATAATTGCACCCTGGCAATTTTGCGAAGGTTGCGAAATTTCGTAGGGCTGCGAATTTTCGTAGCCTACGAATTTCAACTCCTGGTTGACTTTTTTATTTCTTCCCATTTTGTCCCTGTAATAGTTAATTACTTTTGTTCATTTTGGTAATTTGTATTGTTTTGGGTGGTATATAAGTCCCAAACAAGGGAGATCATTAATAAGATTTTTGGCGCGAAGCTTTCAGGAGTTCCCGCTTCTTTTCATTTTCTCTCACTTTCTCTCATTTTCTCACCAGCCAAACGCCTTTTGAGGATGACAACTCAGAGGATGAGCGGCTAAATCCCTCTCTTCCTTGGAGTCGAAGGCTACTAGGCAATGGATCTAAGGTAAACTGAGGGCTCTCTTGTTTTCAACGTAGGTATTCATTGACATTTATGTGTCTCCTTTTAACCCTAGGTTTAAATCCCTTCGATGCACCTTGAATGATCTGTATTTGGTAATCTTTTAGGGTTCAGTGGATGCTTATTGCTAGATCCACTGAGATTTGGTAGTTACCATTTATTAGTCATGGGAAGGTGGGTCAAGGAGATACGTTTTTACTGACTGACACCATTAATGCTCAGTGAATGCCATTTTTCAAAGGATAATTATTAAGGGTCAATTTTCATAGCTAAAGGAAGATTCGGTTCGGGAGATGACTATAGGTCATCCTCTCTAACGCGAGGAAAGGGCCACCAAAACCCTCATTTACCTTAGAACCCAAAACCCAGTAGCTCCATTCTTCAAGGAGATTCCCTTCATACTTTACTTCACTTTATTTCCAATTTTCAACCATTGTCAATCACCGCTTTTACCAAACCTCAACCAAATGAATTCACTTTGTTTAAATCCTCAATCGTCAGTCATTTACATGAAGAAACCCATCCATGTGGATGATCCTAGAGCCACTACATCATAAAGAGCAATGCTACAAAGCAGAGGAGGTATTAGGTATAAATTTTTGTTGATTCAGATACCCTCTAGTCGCGAATCAAACAAGGCCACGTCTGGGATGGTGCCTTAGTGCAAATGATATACTCAACACCTAGACCCCATCACAAGCACTAGTGAATTTTTCTCTCTTTCATTCTTTCTAGCAGTTTACTGCTAGGTTAATTCATTTATTTTTACTGTCTATACACATTTTCTTTTAGTGAACATTAACCCCTCGTAGATTTTCTTTGTTCCTGCCGTGTCGTGCTTTTATGTGTAAGCGATGCTCCGTGGTTTAGTTCACAAGGGTGACAGAAAATCGTTGTTCCACAGGAACTAGGTTGTGAAGTAAGGTTGAATAGTGATCAAATGGAACCCCCACCCAAAGAACAACAGTCAACAAGGAGTGGAGAGGAACCTCAATGCTTTCAGGTCCATGAGGGACCATATACACCCTCCACGAATCGCACCCCTTCCTCGCATTAAAAATTCCTCTAATCGAGGACATGGTCGTTAGACCTTATTTATGCCATCGCCGATTAATACCCAAATAGTGCTATTTTGAACCCTGTTTATTGCAGGTTTTGAGCACTTTTTGTGTGCTAATCAACTTTAATTAACCTAATTACACATTAAGGTCCTGTTTTTACTTCGATCGCATTTATGGCAAATTTTGTAGTTTTTGCAAGCTAATCATACAAAATTGCTGGAGTCAACCAAGCATAAAGAATCCGTTGAACTTAAAGTTGTAGGTCAAGATAGAAGGAAAAGAGCATCGTAGAATAAGAAAAGAAAAGAGCACAGAGAAATTTTCACAGTTGCAAAATTTATAGACATAAAATTTTGGTAAATTCGCAGTACCTCTCGTGTTGCTAATTTTAGCAACCCGCTCCAAATTTTGACCGATTCCCTTGACCAAAATTTTTGTAATTTTTCCCGGATTACCCTTCCAGATAAGCAGTTCACTTGTAATTTTTTCTTGTTTGGGCATTATATAGCCCATTTGTACAGACCGAAGAGGAGCTTTTGTTCATTTAATAAAATTGCCGCGTGGAACCTTTCACTAGCTTCCGTCTTTCTCATTTTCTCTCATTTTCCTTCACTTTCTCTCATTTTCTCACTAGCCAAACACCCTATGAGGATGATAACTTAGAGGATAAGCGGCTAAAACCCTTCTTTCCTCGGAGGAGAAGGCTACTGGGCAACGGATCCGTGGTAAACTGAGGGTACTCATGTTATCAACACGGGTATTCACTGTTATTCATGTGTCTCCTTTTAACTATAGGTTTAAATCCCTTCGATGCACCTTGAATGATCCGTATTTGGTAATCTTTTAGGGTTTAGTGGATGCTTATTGCTAGATCCACTGAGATTCATTAGTTACCATATGTAGCGACCCTCGAGCCTGTCCCAACCCGGTTGGCAGATCCAAACCGAAATCTGGGGACGCCCCACCGTAGCCATAACCTAAATCCATTTATCAAATACATTTTGTTAATACAACGTTTTCATTCTCAAATCTTTTTATGAAGTTTATTTCCTCACTTAGGGCAAGCCCATAAACATTTACATTTAACAAAACAATATTTACAATGAAGGCATTCCATGCCTTTTCAAAATGATTTACAAACAGATGTTCAAGGCTCAAATTGTTTTTTTTACAAAATATCAATGTTAAAAAACAATGGAGTAATGCATGTCGGAGCATTATTACCCGTTACCTTTATTTATGACTCGACGCTTCTCGATCTTACCTTTCATCCCTGATTATCTATGGCCCATTGATAATATTATGGGCATTTCACATAGTGGTTCTATACAATTCCATTCTCGCCTACTTTAAAGCAAATCATGCAATTTAACAAATCAATACTTTCAAATCTTTTAGATGATCAATGTCAAAACAATACATATACTTGTTTTATATACAATCATTTAGAGTTCAATGATCATCCCAAATAGACACTTTCATATTAAATAAACCATTGATAATCAAATCATGCATTTCTACACGCTTTTCTTTTTTATTTCACTCGCAAACATGCTTTTCAATTCCAATTTGTTTAATTCAGCCTAAATCAATCTAATTCGGTTCTCAAATCAATTCGGGCCGTTCGCTATTCAATTCCAGCTTCTAATTTAACGAATTTAACCTATGTTTTCTGTGATATTGTGATATTTGAATCATCTACACGCCCCATTGGCCATTGGACTGGTTATTAAAATCAATTAGTGAACACTATCGATACGGTCCCGCTGGCCATTGACGGAGTGACACATCATACAATCGCTCACGTATTGTTATTCACCCTATTGCAGGCGTACCAATTCTATCCTACGCGAAATAACGATTAACATTCTATTAAGGGCGTCATTTTTTTATAGAAAATACAAGATAAGATGTACATTTGTATATCAGCTTCATTTTCAAAACTCGCCATATGTAACAATTCACAATCAATTTCTTCAAATCAATTAAAACAATTCAATATGCTTTTCTTTTGCATTTAGAACAAGCATTTCAAATCTTGAAACAATGAAAGAATAGTATAGAACAAACCAATTTATCATTTTCTCTTTGCCTTGCCTTCAATCTCGGTTCTAGGTTAGGTGATCCTCACCGATCCCTAGCAAATCACACACATCATTTTTAGTGGGTAAACAATTTTCTCACTTAACGAATCTCACCGAGGCAAAGAGGTACGGTGCGTTTTTCATTTAGTTTTATCCTTATTTGAACCCCCATTAATCATTTATTAGGGTCCTTAAACTATAGGTGTATGAATACGAGACTTTCGGAACAAAATTCAAAATTTTTGCTCACTATGAATAGTAGCTTCGGTCATGGCAGAGAACCGCCACGCAACGGCTAAGCGCCACACGGAGTAGCAAGGCTACGCTGCACAACCCTGATGGCCATTTTCACTCTCCGGCTTTGCCTCCTCGCCAGCAGCAGCCCACGCCGCAACGGCGTTTCGTCGCAAAGATGCTGCTCCTCCGCCACTACGAGGAGTCCATTTTGCTGGTTTTTCCCATTTTGCTATTTTTCTCCAAAAATCCTCAAAAACCCGAACTAAAACATGGGAATCATTCCTAAAGACATTCTAAAGTCACTTCTAACCAACCACGCAGCAAAACCCATGGATGGATTAGGGTTTTTCTAACCCAAACATCATTTAAAGAAATCTAGGGTTTGGTTCTTACCTCAAATCACTTTGAATCTTCTTCACCCAAGATGCTTGACCACTTAGAAGCAATAAAAGGGGAAGAAATCACACCACAATCACTTCTTCTTGCAAAACCCTAGTCTCTTTCTCCTCTCTCTCTCTCTCAAAACGTTTTTGGCACAAATGTGCTCTTCCAAGACCATATTTGGTCTTAATCTTTCTTTTATGTAAGGCCATGCTCGCCTTCCCACACTTATTCTCATTTTTTCCATTTTTTCACTTATTTGGGTCTTTTATTTTACTCTCATTTATTCCACATTAGCATTCAAGCTATCATTTGACCCTTAGGTCCTCATTTCAACAATTTCAATATTTTCCTTCCTTCTTTTCACTGGGGTTTATTTCAAGTTCAATCAATTCTCATTTTGAAGATATAATATCTAATCATATGTTCACATATTATTTTCACATTCACAATTCTAACAATTTATCATTTTCCTTAAAACCCAAGTTTCAGTTCTCAATTCTTATACCTGAATATATAATAAAATTATTATGTAATTCTAGGGTATTTTCAGCTACAATTCTCCCCCACTTAAGAAAATTCTCGTCCTAAATTACCTTAGTCGGGGGCCATGATACCGTCGCACATCGCTCTCTTCACTTTCCTAAGTAGCTTCTTCGGTCTCTACAGGGAGCCTAATAGCACTTTGATTAGCGGAATCTTTGTTCGTTAATTCTTTCACCTCGAGCCAAAAATTCACTCCGGCTCTCTTCCTCATAATGATAACCGATCTAAGCTAATTGCCTCAAAGAGACTATGCGATGGGTCTAATCGGCACTCCTCAACATCGAAACATGGAAAACATTATGGATCTTTTCCAATTTCGGAGGTAAGGCTAAACGGTATGCTACTGGACCCACTTTTTCAATCATTTCATAGGGGCCAATAAATCTAAGGATCAGCTTGCCCTTTTCCCCATATCTCATCACCTTCTTCCAAGGCAATATTTTCAAAAACACTTTTTCGCCGATCTCATATTGAATATCTTTTCTTTTCATGTCGGCATATGATTGCCTATCGCTGGCCACTTCAATCTCTCTCAATCATTTTCACTTTTCTTCATCATATCAAGTCTGGCCAATCACTTTCTTTTCACACAATTCCGTCCAACACAACGTGTGTGTTCCTCTACATTTTCTTCCATAAAGCTCGTGCGCCATTCCAATACTTGATCGAAACCGCTGCCAGCACAAATTGATTTCAAAGGAATGTGCCGACCCCAACTACCATAATGATCATTAGTCAACCCCAACATATTCTCCAGAATCTAGATCACTTCTCGATTGTCCATCCGTCACAAGCAGTGGAATGTCAGATCGAATCCAATCGAGTGCCTAAAGCCTCTGCAATTTTCCAAATCGGCAAACCTCGATCTCGGTCCGAAATGATGGATACAGGAATCCCATGTAATAGAACTATTTCTTTCGATATATAACCTCGCTTAACTTATCGTTTAATAGCTCCGCTCACCGGTAGGAAGTGAGCCGACTCTTGGTCAATCGTCCACTACTAATTCACACCGAAGTCATGCTTTCTCCCCAATGGTAACCCAAATCCACAAATCCATGGTAATTCGATCCCATTCCACTCCGGTATTCCCAATAGGGTCGCACAATCCCGGCGAAATTCTGATGCTCTACTACTTCTTTGACACCAAACACTTGGTCACCAATTTCGAACATCCATTTATTCTAATACCACGACATTTTCAAATCTTGATACATCTTGCTATCGACGATATATGAAAAGATCCACTATGTGCCTTCAAGTATGGCTTTCTCAACAATACATCATGGGTACACAAACCCCAATTATAATACAAACCCATTTCCATTCACCGTAAACTCGGTTTCTTTACCATTTCCAATCCGACTACTATTTACGCTAAATTTTCTCATCTTTCCTTTGTGCCCCAAGACCGATCTCAACAAACCTCGGTCTCTATTAATCTCCGCCACTACCGTACCATCGTCCTGCGGAACGACAATAAGCACTTAACGCCTAAGCGCTGCATTGACTTTCACTCAAACATCGGCCACTACATCGCGCTTCTCTTCCTGCGATATCCACCACGAAATACAATCTTTTATCAATTCCATCCATCCGCTCGCTCCTGCCAAGCTCTCACAGGAGGGCAAATACTTAAGACTCTTATGATCGTTGTAGATAAAAACACTTTTCTCCACACAAATAATGTTCCAAATTTTCACGCAGATACAATCATGCTTAATTCAAATCATGCATGGGGTAGTTCTTCATGCTACCAACCGGCCTTGAAACATAGGCTACCACTTTACCCTCTTGCATTAGGACATATCCAAGTCCATTTAGTGACGCATCACCAAAGATCACATATTCTTTACCGCAGGTCGGCTAAGTAAGAACCGGAGCCTCAGTTAAGAATGCTTTCAACTTATCAAAACTTCTTTGACATTTTTCACTCCATTCAAATTTCACATTTTTCTGGAGCAATCTCGTCATTGGGGGGGTTGCAACCCATCGAAACCCCTTTAACGACCTTCTCGTAGTGAACCTGCCGCTCCTAGGAAACTACGCACTTCTGTAACAATTCTTGGTGGCTTCCATTCGACAACCACTTCTATTTTCTTTGGATCCACTCAAATCCCTTCTTTCGATACAATGCACCCAAGAAAGGACACTTCATTCAACCAAAACTCACACTCGCCGCATACAACTCCGCTTCTTTCAAAGTTCCTAACACTACCCGGCGTGTTTCATGATTTTCCGATTCCCTTTAAATACACAAGAATGTCGTCTATGAACACTACGACAAACTGATCCACATGCGGTCGAAAAACACGATTCATTAAGTCCATGAAAGCCACTAAGGCATTTGTCAAACCAAACGGCATTGCTAAGCAACCCATAATGTCCATATCGCCTAAACGCCGCTTTACGCACACCCATTCGCTGGTGCACTTTCAACCGATGATACCTGCATCGCAAATCTATCTTAAAAGATACTTGCACATTTCACTGGTCGAACAAATCATCACCCTGCAACGATACTTATTCTTTGCTCAACTTGTCTCATTGTTTATAATCAATACATGATCAAGTACCATCTTTCTTCTTAACAAAGCATAGCTCCCCATGGTGATACACTTGTAATTCTTGCAATTGCAATTGCAAATACCTTCACCTCTTTAACTCCAATGGAGCCATACCTGCACGGCAGGTCGGATGCCGCTGGCACCCGTACAACGTCGATAGTAAACTAAATCTCCCTCTATGGAGGCAATCCTGGCAACTCTTCCGGAAACACATCCGGAAAGTCACTAACTGTAGGGATATTAGATATACTAGGCCTTGCCTTTACCGTATCAATCACATAAGCCAAGTAGGCTTCACATCATTTCCACACCATTGTTCTAGCAAGCACATGATGTCACATCGAGAGGTGGTTTGACCTCTCGATGAAAGTTACTTCATCCTCATTCGGTGTTCTTAAGGTCATTCTTTTCATTCTACAATCCACCATCACTTGGTGTCGGGACAACCAATCCATCCCCAAAATCACATCAAACTCCTTAAAGGATAATTCGATCAAATCCCTAGGAAACTCATGCTCTCGTATTCGGATGGGGCAATCTCTATACACTCTATTCACAATAACACTATGCCCGAGCGGGTTTGTTACCAAGATGTCATACTTGGTTTCACTTGTCGGTAAGTTACCCAAGCTGGGTACATCAGTACATATGTACGAATGAGTCGACCTTGGATCTATCAATGCATGCATAATAGTATCAAAGATATTAAAATTACCGAATATCACATATGGGGTATCGTATCTTCTAACGCTTTCATCAGATATGCTCATCGAGTAATTTACCATCTTGCCTACCCAAAGCCTGTGTCCCTTATCTCGGAACACTCGGTGATGCAACACTCTTGTTGCCTTTCTGTGCCACTGAAGCTATACCCCCAGTCTAGGGTGCTATAAATGAACGAGCTCTAAAAAAATCTCTCGCTCTAGGCTCGTTGGATCCAAAAATCAAACAAGCACCTGTAAGTCTCCAACATTCTCCTTTATGATTCTTCCCATAATGGGAGCAATGAGGAACAGTCTGTCCTCTAGGAGCACCTCCTGGTGCACTCAGTAAACCGATGGTGCCTTAGAGTAGTCTTTCTAACGGTGGCCCGAAATAGTAGCCGAACACGCAACCCGCGGTCCTCAATTTCTTCCTTTCTCGTTAAGCTGCGAACCTGGACGACCAAGATTTTTTCAGACTGCCTTTTATCTTTTTTCTTTCCTCTTTCTTTACTCTTTTCCACGTTCAATGCACATGTCACAATTTTGAAGAAATCCTCATGGCAAAATCCTGTGACATGGGCTCGAATATGGTCATTAAGGTCGTCTTCAAACCTACGACACTTTTCTTCCTCACTCACTAGTATCTCGGGAGCATACTTGCTCAACCGGATGAATTCTCTCTGATATTCGGTTACACTTGATTGCCTTTGTTTCAAATTATGAAACTCTCGTTGGCATATTGTTTAAATAGATGCACCCACAAAATGCTTCGAACTCATCCAAAGAAGAACTTCCATGTAATATTCTCTAGTGGAAAAGTGGTCCAGGCCACTTAAACCCACCTCACTGGAGCAAGCCCTCATCCTCGTAGTAATGAGGTCGCACATTCTAACTTCTCTCACCGTGCAATGCATTTGCACCAAAGATTCTCGATTCTCTCAAGCCACCTCGCCATAGAAGGCTCAAATTCTTTCCTTCCAAGAAAGTCTGCCGACACTCCTGCCATTCTCTCAATGGCTAATCAGCGAGGAGTGTTAAACTCGCAAATGGTTGTGTCATCCTGTAACACTGAGCTAACTATTGGAGGATACCCATAGTACCTCCTGCCACTTGTTCTGGTTCATTTACTGGTGGAGCATGAGATGCTTGTCCACCTCCCACACTAGCGTAATCCACGTACGATTTCCCTGTCACCTTAGACCTACAGTATTCAACTGCCTATGTTATACTATTAAGACCACATCTCTGGGTCGAGTCATGTCATCCTTTATATGCAAATGCAATGCATGTCATAAACAATTTCAAAATCATTTTGTAGAACTGCCTAAACCTAGGCTCTTATACCAATAAAGTGTAGCGACCACTGAGCCCAGCTCGAATCTCTACTGGCTGATCCAAACCGAACCGTGGACACCTGGCCGTAGCCATCAACTAAATCCATTTATCAAATACATTTCGTTAATACAACGTTTTCATTCTCAAATCTTTGCAGAAGCAATTTCACTTTAGGGCAAGCCCATAAACATTTACATTTAACAAAATACACTTACAATGAAGGCATTTCATGCCTTTTCAAAAATGATTTACAAAATAGATGTTCACGTCAAAATTGTTTTACAAAATATCAATGTTAAAAAACAATGGAATAATTTGATATGTCGGAGCATTACCCACAATTCTTTTCTTATGACTCGACGCTCCTCGATCTCGCTCTATCGCCCACGTTCTTCACTTCTGCACTACAAGATCGGGATAAAACAACAATACGCGCTAATTTTCATGCTTAGTACAATTCCATTCGCTCAGCTTTAAAGCAAATCATGCAATTTAACAAATAAACACTTTCAAATCTTTTGGATGATTAATGTCAAACAATACATATACTGCTTATATACAATCATTTGTAGCTCATCGATCATCCCAAATGTACACACTTTCATATTAAATAAATCATCGATATTAATCAAACACGATTTCCACAATGCTTTTATTCAATTTGCAAACATGCTTTTCAATTCCAATTTGTCAATTCACCTCAAATCAATTCAATTTGGTTCTCAATTAATTAAGTCTTATTTCTCGCCATTCCAACTAATTTAACCTATGTTTTCGGCATACGTGATATCGTCATTCACATTCCGCCGGGCTGCTAAATGGTTATTAAAAATCAATTAGTGAATACTACTGATATAGTCCCGCCGGGTCACCGGATCGAGTGACACACATCAATACAATCGCTCGCAGCATTTCCATTTATTCTCGACCTATCAGTATACCAATCTATCCTTAATGTGAAATAATGATTAACATTCTATTAAGGGCGTTCAATTCTTTTATAGCAAATACATTACAAGATGTCCATTTGTATATCGCTCATTTTCAAAACTCATGCTATATGTAACATTTCACAATCAATTTCTTCAAATCAATTAAAACAATTCAATATGCTTTTCTTATGCATTTAGAACAAGCATTTCAAATCTTGAAACAATGAAAGAAGAGTATAGAACAAACCAATTTATCTCTTTCTCTTTGCCTTACCTTCAATCTCTATTCTAGGTTAGGTGATCCTCAATCGTCCCAGCAAATCACAATATCACTTTTAGTGGGTAAACGATTTTCTCACTTAACGAATCTCACCGAGGCGAAGAGGTACAATGCGTTTTTCATTTATTTTTATCCTTATTTGAACCCCCATTAATCATTTATTAGGGTCCTTAAACTATTGGTGTACGAATACGAGACTTTCGGAACAAAATTCAAAAATTTTGCTCACTATGAATAGTGGCTTCACTGCGGCGTAGCAAGGCTACTCTGCAGCGAACCCGTGGGGTGGCCATTTTGGCCCTCCGGCTCGCTGGCGGAAGGCAAGACCACGCTGGCTAGCCAAGGGGCTTCGTCGGCAAGGTGGGTCTCCTCCGCTCGCTACAAGGAGCCCGTTTTGCTGGTTTTTCCCATTTTGCGATTTTTCTCCAAAAATCCTCAAAAACCCAAACTAAAACATGGGAATCACTCCCAAAGGCATTCTAAAGTCATCCTAAACCAACCATGAGCAAAACCCATGGATGGATTAGGGTTTTTCTAACCCAAACATCATTTAAAGAAATCTAGGGTTTGGTTCTTACCTCAAATCACTTTGAATCTTCTTCACCTAAGATGCTTGACCACTTAGAAGCAAGAAAAGGGGAAGAAATCAAACCACAATCACTTCTTCTTGCAAAACCCTAGCCTCTTTCTCCTCTCCCTCTCTCTCAAAACGTTTTTTGGCACAACAAAGTTTCCTTCCTATACCATATTTGGTCTTAATTCCTCTTCTTTTTATGTAAGGCCATGCTCGCCTTCCACACTTATTCTCATTTTTCCATTTTTCTTCAATTTATCGGGTCTTTATCACTTCATTTATTCCACATTAGCATTCAAGCTATCATTTGACCCTTAGGTCCTCATTTTACCAATTTTCACATTTTGCCCTCTTCACTCTGTCTTATTTTCTGTTCAATTAATTTCTCATTTTAGCATATAATATCTAATCATATGCTCACATATTCTTTTCACATTCACAATTTAACAATTTATCAATTTTCCCGGAAAAACCCAAGTTTTACTCAATTTATACCCGGAATATATAATAAAATTATTATAAAAATTTGTATTTTTTGAGGTGTTACACCATCTATTACCATTGGTGTGAGTCAAGGGGAGACTTGTTTTCCACTGCTCGAGACCATTGATGCACAAAGGAATATCATTTTTCAAAAGATAGTTATTAAGGGTTAGGTTTTATAGTTGTAATGAGAAGAACCTGGGTTCGAGACTATAGGTCATCCTCCCCAACGAGTGAAAAGGGGCCCGAGGACCCCAGCTACCATTAGGAACCCAAACCCAGAGCTCGACAAGCCTACAAATTTCTTTACATTTTTACTATTTACTTTTAGCGCTTCAAACTCCACATAACCCCCTCGTTTTTACAAATTCCCACAATCCAAAATCAATTCACCATTCTGAACTTCACTGCAAGTCATTTACACGAAGAAACTCATTCTCGTGTTCACCCTGTAATAATTATACCGCAAAGAGCTGTGGCTACAACAAGAGAAGAATTTCAGTTTATGCGTTGTTGATCTCAAGATACCTCACCGCATTCAATCAAATGGCGCCGCTGGATGGTGCCTAATGCAAATGATGACCGATGAACACTTGTGATCCTCATCAAGGCATTGCGAATTTTCAGATCATTCATTTTTAGTAGATTTACTGTCATTTTTTCTTTTTAATTTCATTTCATTGTTTAAAAAAAAAAAAAATTTTACCTTTTGGTGGGATTGTTCTTTGTTGTTTATGTCCCGCCTGCTTTTCCAACAACATGGGCATGTTGATCGTGGGGTTAGAAACTCATAAGGCAAATTGGTGAGAATCGGTATTCCACAGGGAGCATATTCTGAACCAACCCTAAATTTAGATCAAATAGAGGAAGAACAAGAGAGCCGCAGGGAGCTGAAAGGAACCCTAACGGCAGTCCACAGGGATTATGCACACCCTCCATGGGTGAGTTCACCCTCTTATATTGTGCCTCTAACTAATGCACCATATGGAAGTACTTACAACCCTAGTTAGGGGAACCACCCAAATTTCTCATGGGAACCAAGACCTCCACAGTATGCACCTCCTGCTTCTCCATATTATGCTTCAACTCCTTAGCCACCACAACCACCACAGTTAACTTCTTCGGTTGAGCAAGCAATACTAACTTTGAGCAAATTGGTGGGTAATTTTATCGAGGAGCAGAGAGCGATGAATGTCCAAGCAAATCAGAGAATTGATACTGCGGAGAGCACCTTAAACAAGAAATTAGATGGGTTCTAGAGCGAAATTGATCAGAAATTTGACAACCTGCAGTACTCCATTTCAAGGCTCACCAATCAGTAGAATGTTCATCAAGAGGAAGAGAATAAGAGGAAGAGTGCCTGATTGACACCATTTTGGGTGAACAGGCTCAACTGCAGTAGCTTCAGGAGGAATTGATAAAGGAACCAGCAGAAGCTTTTGAGGAACTACAGGATGCCCCAGAATTATGTGTTGTCTATGGGCCATGGAGGAGAAAAGAAGAAATCCTTCCCTTGTTGAGCGAGGAAGGCAGTGGAAAGGAAGCCTCAAAAGCCCCAAAAGCAGTGGAAGACCTAGTGCACATCTCGCCTACACTTGCAACACACTTGACACCTGAAACACCTACTGCTAAGGCCATCCCATCTGCACTGCCTGTGCTGCAAAACTTTAGGAAGTTAGTGGCCTATGTTCAAACTTTCGCCACTACATCATAGACATTGACTGCTCATACTGCATGGCACAATGGATGGTTTGGGTGTTGGTTCAGATTTGGAGCACCGACTTCAAAGAATTCCACTGTACTCTCCACTAGTTCCGCCAGCTCAAAGGCTGGTGAACCTGCCTGATGGCTCCTGCCTCCCCCCACTTTTTGTTTTGATTTTTTTATTTTATTTTGATTTATTTAATTTTTTTTGTATTTTCTCTAATTTTGCTAATCTTGTTTCTAGCTTATTTTTCAATTTTATGCATTTTTTTTTAAATTTTCCTATGTTTATTTTTTCAAATAGGTCAAATTTTTTCATAGTAGTGGAGGTCTGTAGTTCGCAGGAGAGCCCAAGAAATTTTTTTGCAACCTGTGAAAATTCTCATAACCAATAATCAGAAAGGGCTTGTATCTTTTCCTTTTATTTTATTATTATTATTTATTTATAAAAATATATATTATTTAAGCTTGTATAGTAAAAAAATTTTCTTTATTTATATATTTATATATTAGTAATATATAAAAAAAAAATTTTCTCTCTCAAAAAAATTTTTTTTAAATATATTTTCTTTATTTATATATTTATATTTAAAAAATTTCAAAAACAAAATTCAGATAGTACGGGTTGCGAAATTTTCGCACTCTCAAGAACCCCTCCATTTTTATGTTCTCAATTTGTTTTGGTCATAATTTTTCATCTGAACTCCGCTCGTAATCTTGGTATCGTTGGAAAGCTTAGAGAGTTTAGGAATCTAAATATAAGCCAGAAATAACACTTTTTTTAATTATTATAAAGGTGTAATTTTCTAAAATTCTTCAATTAATTTTTTTTTTTCTCTTTTCTTCTTCTAACTTGTTCATTTCAAACCCAAATAGAGTGAATAAGGTCTTGTTGGAAAGATTGAGAAGTCTCCTATTCAAAAACAGGTACATTTCATTAAGGAGGTATCACTTCCTCCCTTAAATTTCCATTCCACAGCCACATTGAGGACAATGTTGAATTTGGTTGGGGGGAGAGTTAAGGAAGGAAGTGTTGTTTTATGTTTTGAGCAAGGCTTTCGTTTAGTGAATGGCTTGGTTGTTGCTGTTTTTTTTTTTTTACAATATAGTTTCTGTTTTTATTTTTTAGTTCATGCTTTCAATTTCTCATTTTTAGAAAAGTTATTTTTGTGTATTGCCTAGCTTGCAGTAAGAAAAGTTGAAACATTGCCCAATGCTGTTGATGTTAGATTGGTTCAATACTTCAAGTTTATTGATGATTAGCGAATTCCTATTGTCGCCAACCCTTTTTCTTCCACCCTTTACGTTAACTACACACTGCGGCACACAGGTTTCAACAATGTTTCAGAAAATCGTCACCTCCCAAACCTGCAAAACCTATCCCAAGACTGTCGATCACCTTTAATAGGTTAGGACCCCCTGAAAGAGGACCAATGAATCTTCCAAAAAAAATAAAGAAAAAAAAAAAAAAAAGAAAAATAAAAATAAAAAGAAAAAGTAAAAGAAAAAGAAAAATTAGACGCTTCCGCCTCAAAACCCAAGCACGGCTCAAGGGTATAATGGAGAAAGTCATAAAGCCCTCGTGCCCTAAGCCAATCGGTCAGAGCCACCACTTGTGCTCATATATACGGGTGAATAGGCAGAGCTTAACAAGCTGTAGGTGTTGGAGTCTTGAACTCATTAGAAGTCTAGGGTGAAACTTGAAGAGTTTGTTGTTGAAAAATCCTTATGACTGATGCCCTGCTTCCATCGGCCGGGAGTCATCTATGGATCCCCCTGCTACATGGACTTTGGTGAAGTTAATTTCAAAGATTGCACCCTACAACACAAAAAAGAATTGTGGAATAAGAGTGGGTCCTGATCTGTCTTGCTCTAAGTTAGTGTACTAGGTTGTGCAGAGCTTCTGGTCAGGAGAGTGTAGTTGCGCTTTATTGCTGGAAAACTAATCATATAAACACTTAGGTTTTGGTGGAAGTTCCAAGTTGATTCTCTAGAGAAGGAAACTCTTCTGATGCTTGATTCTGTATGGCATCTACTTCGAGATGGTTATTGGGCAAGTGTTTGGTGATTCTACGAGGGTCGGGCATTACTCATTCACATTATTTTTGAAATGCCATTTTGTGAACATAATTTTGATATCGTTTTTGTTTGCTCTTCTTCTTCATTGCTAAGGGACTAGCAATGTGTTGTTGGGGAGTGATTAGCACCCAAATAGTGTTATTGAACCCCAAGCTATTGCGTGTTTTGAGCACTTTGTGTACTAATCAACTTAATTAACCCAATTGGCACATTAAGGTCCTTGCTTTACTTCTGATCGCATTTTGTGGCAAATTTTGTAGTTTTTGCAAGCTAATCATGCCAAAATTGTTGAGTCAACTCAAGCACAAAGAATCCAAGTTGAACTTAGAGCTGCGTCGGCCGAAGGAGGAGCGTAAAATAAGAAAAGAGCACAAGAAATTCTTTGCGGTTGCAATTTTCAACCTCGCCTCCAACTTAATTCCGATTGACTTTGACCAAATTTTTGTAATTTTTCCTGGATTACCCTTCCTGTATAGTGGGTAGTTCGCGATAATTTTGTATTCTTGCTTGCTCGGGGCATTATATGCCCATTTGTACAGACCGAAGGGGAGCTTTTGTTCATTATCACAAAATTCAAGCCGGGCGGGAACCTTTCAAGAAGCCTCGCTTCTTTCTCATTTTCTCTCATTTTCCTTCTTCACTTTCTCTCCCTTTCTCACTCAACTAAACATCTCCCTCTCGAGGGATGGACAACTAGAGGATGAGCGGCTAAAACCCTTCTTCCCTTAAGGGAGAAGGCTACTAGGCTACAGATCTGTGGTAAACTGAGGGTCCTCATGTTCTCAACGCAGGTATTCACTGTTATTCATGTGTCTCCTTTTAACTATAGGTTTAAATCCCTTCGATGCACCTTGAATGATCCGTATTTGGTAATCTTTTAGGGTTTAGTGGATGCTTATTGCTAGATCCATTGAGATTCATTAGTTACCATCTATTAGTCATTGGAAGGTGAGTCATGAGACTTTCTGTTTCCATCAACAGATCACTCGATGCTCGCTGAATATCATTTTTCAAAAGATAGTTATTAAGGGTTAGGTTTTATAGCTAAATGAAGAACCGGTTCGGGAGATGACTATAGGTCATCCTCCCCAACGCGAGGAAAAGGGCCCGAGGACCCCTCAGTTACCATTAGAACCCAAACCTAGTAGCCCGATGCTTCAAGGAATTCTCTTTTTACATTTTAATTTATTTTATTTTCAGTTTTCAAACTATTGCCAACCCCCTGCTTTTACAAATTCCCATAATCCAAAACCAAGTCACCATTCCGAACTTCTACCGCAAGTCATTACACGAAGAAAACCCATCCTTGTGTTCCCGACCTCAGAGCCAACATACTCGGCAAATAGGCTACAAACAAGATAGGAGGAATTTAGGTTTATAACATTATTGATTTCTGTGATACCCTACCGTGATTCGACCAATCGCCCCCACTTTCCGTGGTATGGAGAGTGAGAACTCATACACATATCAGGGAATTTGAGGAGGTTTGGTAACAACACCTTTCAAGGAGGATACCACTACCTTGGGACCCCACGAGGCTCAAGCTCTTTCCCTTCACACATCAAGACGTAGCCAAGATTTGGCTTAACTCCTTGAGGCCTAGGAGCATCCGAAACTGGACTGAGATGCAGGCGGAGTTTTTAAAGAAATTCTTCTCCACCCATAGAACCAACACTCTGAAGAGGCAAATCTCCACCTTCTCAGCCAATGAAAATGAGAAATTTTATGAATGCTCGGAACGATACAATGAAGCTCTTAATGCTTGTCCTCACCATGGATTCGACACTTGGCTGCTAGTAAGCTATTTTTATGATGGGATTTCTCCTGCCATGAAGCAACTTCTAGAGACCATATGTGGAGGAGATTTCTTGAGTAAAAATCTAGAGGAGGCTTTGGACTTCCTGAATTATGTAACCCAAGCTTCCTAAAGGGTCGGGATGAGCCTAACCAAGAGAAGAAAGACACCCAGGCTCCAATCTCACCATGGTGGCATGTACTCCCTTCCAGAGGAGATAGATGTGAAGGAGAAATTGTCGACCTTAGCTAGAAGGTTAGAAGAGCTGGAAATGAGAAACCAACATGAGGTGCAAACAATGAATGAGACTCCCAGACTCAACAAGCCTTCATGACCGCGCCTACTACATCCAGAGAGCACACCAACTGTTACAACAATGAGGGAAATGTTAGCTGAACAAGCTAATGTCGTGGGTCAATTCAAACCACCAACAAATGCACCATATGGAAATACCTACAACCCTAATTGGAGGAACCATCCAAATCTCTCTTGGAAACCAAAGCCTCAACAGTATGCACCCCCCACGCAGACAACCGCCACAATATGGCTCTTCATCTAGCACAGCCACCACCATCAACATCTCCAGTTAAGCAAGCAATATTGAACTTGAGCAAAGTGGTGGGTAATTTTGTAGAGGAGCAGAAGCGTGCTGAATGTTCGCAAATCGAAAATTCACACAAGAGAGAGCACCTGAACAAGAAAATCGGGCGCCCCAGAAAGCGTAAATTGCCCAAAAATTTGACAACTTGCAATACTCAATTTCTAGGCTAACCAACAAGCAGCAGGTGCAGGAGAAAGGTAAATTCCCTTCACGCATACACTAATCCCCAAGGGAGTCCATGATAACTTCACAAGGAACTCATCTCAGATAGATGAAGTGAAGGCAACCATCACTCCGATAGTAAATAGGTCAGCAACCGATGCCTGCCAATCTACTAAAGAAGCCAAAGAAGAAAAGGAAGTAGAGCTGGAAAGAGTTATGATTAAAGAAGATATGGTGAAGAAGAGCATTCCCCCTCTATTTCATTAAGCACTAAAAAGTAAAAAGAAGGTGATCAACCGTGACTAAATTCCTGAAGTTCTCGAAAGTGTGAAGGTCAACATCCTTCGATATGATCAAACAAGTCCCTAAGCATATGCCGTTCTTAAAGGACTTGTGCACTGTAAAAAGAGGGTTAAATATTGACAAGAAGGCTTTCCTGACAGAATAAGTCAGTGCCATCATTCAATGCAAAACTCCAGTGAAATACAAAAACCCGGTCATTCTACCATCTCTGCGGAATATCGAGGGAACCAAGGCTGAGAAAGCCTTTGTCGGGATTGGGCCAGTGTCAACCCGCTGCCTACTCGCTTACAAACACTTGGGTCGGAGAATTGAAGCTCACCACCATAACCCCTATCTTTAGCAAAGTTGGTCAAAAATTCCTATGGCACCGCTTGAAGATGTCTTAGTGTAGGTGCGGATAAATTCTACTACCTGCTGACTTCGTCAGTTCTCGATGACTGAACCGGTTGCTACGGAGCTAACTATGTACTCATCATCCTTGGGGAGGCCATTCTTTTGCCACCCAATGCAATCATTATCGTCGAAATGGAGTTATGGAGTCGGACATTTGGGGAAATATGATCAGAATTCTCAATATTTCCACCCGGGAAATAAGAAGAATATGCTCCATGAGGAGGATCCGTAAGAAAGTCAGGCGATGACACCTTCTCATTTTTAGGTGAATAGCCTCAACTGCAGTAGTTGCCAGTGGAGAATTGATAGGAAAGTGTCCCAAAGATAAGCTTCTGAAGAACCCAGTGGATGCCCCAAATGTGTCATTCCATGGGCCGGGAGAGAATAAAACAAAGTGGAATCCTTCCTTGTCGACTAAGGATAGCCAGCCGACAATGGAGGAAAGATGTGGCTCTAAATCTCTTCCTGCATAGTTAAAATATGCATGTTTGGAAGAGGGCAACCAATGTCCAGTGGTGATTTCTTCATCACAATGCCCCGCAGAGGACAATCTCTCCTCGACACCTCGTGAAGTGTATGCCATCGCATGGAAAATTTCATCTAAAGGGATTAGTCCCTTAGCTCGCGACTCATCATATTTATATGTGAGGAAGTTAAGCTAGTAAGACAACCACAAAGGCGCACTTAATCCACATATGCAAGAAGTAAAAATTCAAGTCTCCAAATTGCTCATAGTTTCCGCATTTTCTATCCCATTTCTACTAGTCCCCTGGTGAGTCCAACCTGTGAGTGTCTTAAAAATATGGGTGAATCAAATTATGCAAACTTAGCAATGAGAGGATGTGCCCACCACACATGCTGGAGTGGTATGCACAGACTTTCATAGAGCTTCAATAGGCCAGGACAAGAAAGCACCACTTTCGCCCTTCATCGATCAACTTCTTCAGAGAATTTCAGGCACCCATTCTATCGCTGATAGGTATCTGATTACTTTTAGATAGAGATTGCTGCAGAGGACCAGGAGAAGACCACCTTCACTTGCCCATTTTGCACATATGCTTACAGAGAATGCCCTTTTATTCTCAATGCACCCCGCTTAATTTTCCAAAGGTGTATGCTCAACATTTTCGTAGATATGGTAGAGCTTTATTATTGAGGTGTATATGGATGACATCACCATATACGATAGTCATTTCTTGAGAGTGTTAATAACCTTGAAAACTGTGTTGCATAGATGCATTGAAAAGAACTTGGTGCTCAATTGGTAGAAATTTTATTTTATGGTGAATCGTGAATCAGTTCCGACATGTTATCTCCAACAAGGGAATTAAGTGATAGCGCCAAAAGTCAGGCTGGTCATAAGTTGCCAATTTCGATAAATGTGAAGGATGCTTCGGCTACGTGCTTCTATGGGAGGTTTATCAAAGATTTTTCAAAATTGCAAAGCTCCCTTACAGAGTCACTGGAAAAGGATACTAAATTTATATGGAATGAACCTTGCCAAAAGAGCACTGTAATAACTCCTCAAATCTCACTTGACCACTCGCACCTATCGTGGAGGCACCTAACTGGGCACTCCCTTTTTGAGGTCATGTTATGCTTAGTGATCTGCCATTGGGGCAAATCTCAGTAAAAGAGAAGATGGGAAGCCCTATATGGTTTATTATAAGCAAAACTAATGAAGTCAGAAATTATACTACCACAGTAGAAGGAACCTGCTGACAATGGTCTATGCCTTAGACAAGTTTTTGAGCATACTTTGCTCGGGTCGAGTATCGTTATCTTCACCACCACCCACTCCTTGAAACACCTACTTCAACCAGCAGGATGCTACAAGACTTATAAGATGGGTTCTACTCCAGGAATTTAATCTCCGGGATCAAAGACAAAAGGGGGCAGAATGTTATGCGTACTCACCTCCTGTGCTGACCATAGCCTACACAACACACATAGTCCTCCAATCCATGATGAGTTCCCGAGGAATCACCGTCATAGAAAGTACCCGGTATACCACATTGCTAGTTCTTTCCTTTAGCAACAGGGGAAATTCCAACTTAATGGAAGGTACATGACAAGAAATACTTCTTTACAAGATCCATTCTATTATTGGAGGAGCCATTTCTGTTCAAATATTGTGCATACTAGCGCATCATTAGGAGATGTGTGCCCCATGTAATCAATGGGATTCTCACCCACTACCACGAAAATGCCCGTGGTGGTCACGCCTCACGAAGACCACAAAGTGTTTAACTGTCTCACCGCCTTCCTCTTTAATTATGCTCACAATATGTCGAGGTTGCGATAGGATGCCAAAGACTTGGGAAGCTTTCGCCGCCACATGATGCCCTGAACCCATCTAGTGAAAATTTATTTTATGTATGGGGTACGATCATAAATCATTCCCTATGTCTTTGGATATTCATATATCTTCGTGGGGTCAATTACGATCTAAATGGTTGAAGCGATTCCATGTAAGGCAAACGACTATGTGGTGGTAATCGTTTTGAAAGAGAATATCTTCTCCGTATTTGGGGTACTTAAGGTCATAATTAGTGATGAGGGTTCACATTTTAGCAACAAACCCTTTGAAACCCTCCTAGCTAACATGGAGTGAACACAGCAGTCACCCTTTCTGTCATCCTCTGCATCTAGTGGATAGGTTGATTAAAATAGGGAAATCAAAACTATCTTGATGAAGGTGGTGAACTCTAATAGGAAGGACTGGTCCCTCAAGCTGTTGGATTCATTATGGGCCTACAGGACAGCCTTCAAGATACCCTGAACCCTTATCGCTCCGGGGTTTATGCAAAAGCATGCCACCCCTGTGGAAATAGAGTACAAGGCATGGTAGGCAATCACAGTCGAACCCGATTTGGGAAAAACTGTTTTAAAAGGTTCTCAACCTCAATGAGTTAGAGGAACTGGTGAAATGATGCCTATTTAAATTCAAAATTCAGAAAAAGGAGACGGAAAATTGAAGTATGATCAGATGGTGGCTCGGAAAATTTCTGTGAAAGGGGATCAAGTGTTGCCTATGATTCCAAAGCTTCACCTCTTGTCGAAAGAAACTCAAATCAAGGTGGATTGGTCCCCTTCATTATCCATCAAGTTCACCCTAATGGAGAAGTGGAATTGCTCATCTCAAAATACAATAGACTATTCAAAGTGAATGGCCAAAGGCTCAAGCCATATGCGCTTCTTTTCATAGCTGCATAAGTATAACCTCCCTCCTGAAGCTCCTGCAGCTTTAAGAAGTTGCTTGAGGGGCTGGTCTCCAAAGACCTAAAAGCCAATTTCTTTTGTTGAGATTTGCTTATTTCATTTTTGCACTTTATACAAGGCCCCTCGTCTTTTCTTTTTAGTTCAAACTCAGCTCTTTAGATTGAGCTTTCACTTTTCGTGTTTTTATCACAGAATATGTTTTGTTTGCAAGGAATTGTTGATCTCGGAAGCCGAAATTTTTGCAGTCAGAAATCCCACTCGCAAGGGCTGAGAATTTTCGTAGCCCTTGCGACCGCAGTGGTCAGAAATTTTTGATGCTCCCGCCTGCCGATGTCTTTGCCTCCCAACCTTCTCGGTTCCAAATAACCCTATTCACACTCTTCCTCATTAACAAGACCTAGGAAGTTTATGCCCATTTAGGATACTTTTCAACACCCTAATCTTCTCACCCCCATTCCCCTACGTATACCAACCCTTCATGTGCATACCTATTCATCCATTTCTCCTCTCCGTAAACTCCCTCCCCTATGGGAAAACCCTTCCCATCTTCTCCAGCCCTCTCACCCATTTCCCCAATGGCCAAAACTCGTAGTGGACAAAGGTCCCTCCTCGTAATCTCTTAGGGCCTCCCCACCGCGCCACGCGCTCCGCGGCCGTTGTCGTGCCGTTGTCGCCCCGGGCCGCCCATCCCGTGCGGCCCCCGCTCCTCCTTCCCGTCGGCATGGAGGAAGAGGAAAAGGACCATCCCTCCTTCCCCTCCTCGCATCGCGCCAACCCAGGCCCCAACCCAAGAGGCCCGCACCAGCTCCGGTGAACCTCCACCCACGCCCTAGAACCTCAACGAACTCACCCAGGCCCAGCTTCCAGGCCCCGACCATTCCCGGCTCCATCACCTAAGACCTCTTTCCACAAAGGGTTCAATACTGTATTCGTACTACAAGGGCAAGGACTGTACAACGAGAATTTCTACATTATCTAGCCTTGGCAGCTCTTCCTTGAGCTTCTCGAGACTCCATGAGGCTTTGTGCACCAGATTCCTCAAGAGCCCTTCACACCACAGTTCTTCATCCAGTCATCACCTCATCGCACTACGACTTCAAAGCAGATCCCAATCCTACAAACAAGATTTCTCTATCGATCGTCTGAAGGTATACTTCAAATACTAACATAATCCGCCATTCAATCTTCCTAATGCTCTAGCCAACTTAGTCGAGCACAGGCAAGTGGGTCATCCCCACCCAGGAGATGGTCCGCATCCTTCCAGACACATCAATCGGGCCCATTATGTCTCGCATCTCAGCCCCACCACACGCACTGATCGACCATGCATCTGGTCAAACTTGTTCGCTACATTTGCGCAGACGTAGAGCCATACTGGGTACACTCTCTACTCCATTTGCAAGCCATGGTTCAGCCCTTGTAGAACTAATTGACGTCTTTCCACTTCAGGAAAAGATTCACCTCAAGAACCTCAGCCGAGCTGAGACCATCCCCTCATGTTTCCGAGGCCGCTTCTCTCCAAGTTATAATGCCTCGTTTCCGACCGGAGCCTCCCATTAGAGTCGCCGCCTAGTTTTCTTACAACTATTTTCACCTTTCAGAAGTACCATGTCAGGCGCCCGCCTCCCACTGTAGATCCAAATAGATGATCTCGCCAAAGAAAGGTTCAGCAAGAGAATCGCACCTGCAGCCCTTGACCAGCACAGATTCACAGTCTTTACTAAGGAGCCCCAGGCACCAGCAACCTTGACAAATCAGATTACATCGAACTCACTGCTCATCATTCCTCCTCCAATGCCCTCCGGTCTCCCGCAGTATCTGGGGGCTGGCCTAGTACTTCAAAGATCACCCATGGCATCATTCCTATTTCTCCCAAGGATTTTCTGCCGATGACAAACACTTAAAAACCACTTCACATCTTTCTCACCACTTCCATGTCGCCGTCAAGAGTAGATGGTACACCAAGGTCAGACTTTACTAGAACAGCCATCCCTTACAGATCAGAGCTTCACCTGGTTTGCTCACATCTCTCCCAGTCCATCGCGACTAGCCATGCTCTCAAAGATGATTCCACCATACAGTTAAAGACTGGGCCACCCGTAAATCTCCCTCCACAACTTCATTAGATCTTTCAGAGTAGCAGCAATAGCCTTTCCCAAATGCCTTCTCCAGCCTCATCAGCTGAATTGCCAAATTTCACCCAGATGAGGCCGACATTCCACCCATTGCACTTGAGAGGTAGCACCTCCTTCCTTTAACTTTCCAATCCGAGCTCCATCGAGGACAAATTTTTATGTCCGGCTTCCAAAGGGAGAGTTAGTGAAGGAAGTATTTTTATATTATAAGCTTCACGTTATTTCAGTCAGTCCTTGTGTAGTTCAATGACTTGTCGTTAGTTTTTTTATTAGGTAATATATATTTAGATATGTCCTTAATTTCCAATATGATATTATAAAGCTTATAGTTATACTTCTCAATTGCAACCATTTTGTTTGTAATGCCCAGCTTATAATAAGAGAAGTTGAAATACTGCTTCACTCTTTGCTGATGTTGTAGTGGTGGGCAGTCTCACTGAGTTGATGACCAGCTGAAATTCCCACAGCCAAACTTTTTCTTCCACCTTGAACCCAACCACACACCATTCACATTAGGTTTCAATGATAAGCTGAAAAACTACCCTTCCTTCTAAGCCTCGCAAAAGCCCTGCTAGTACTTTCTTTAACCATCTTTGGCCAGTTAGGACCTCTCTCAATAGGAAATACCAATGTTCTTCCAAAAAAAAAAGTGTGAAAAGAAAAGAAAGTTGTGCCTTGCACGCTTTGCCGAAAATCTGTTAATGTCCTGAGGCAGAAGAGTTTCTCTTAAAGCCTCTATGCCCTAAGCCAACCGGGGTCAGAGCTACCGACTTTACGCTGCCATACGGGTTAACAGGCGAGCTAGCAAGTTGTGTGTTGGAGTTCAGAACACATTAGAAAGTCGGTAAACCTGAAGAGTTAGTGTTGAAAATCTTATGGACGCAGTATGCTTCAAACCTTAATTATCAAGTCAGCCTGTGGATCCCCGCCACGGACATTCAGAAACATTCTAAAGACGCACTCTTACAAATGCAAAAAGAGTCGTGGAATAAGAGGTCCTGGGATCTATTGAGGTTGGTTAGTCTACTAGGGGTTTAGGCATTGCCAGTCGGGGGAGAGTAGCTTCTGTAGCCCCATTGAAAACTAATCAAACCAACACTTAGGCTCGTGAAGTTTCTATTTGGTTTTTCGTAGCTGAAACTCTGGGACACTTGATTTTGCATATCACACGCCTTCCCTAAAATAGTGTGCGAGTAGATTTGGTGACTCCTTGCCGATGGTCACAAGCATTATTACAAATACGATATTTGAAACATCATTTTTGTGAACATAAATACTCGATCTTGTTTTGTTTGCTTTTGTCCTTCATTGCTATGGACTATCAATGTGTCGGTTTGGGGAGGATGGTCACCTAAGCAAAGGTTATTTTTACACACCGCTTATTACGTTTTATGACTTTACATAATAATCACTCTAATTAAACCCCCGGTTGGCATGTCAAGGTCTTAGCTATACCACTCCACGTATTTTTATGGCATATTTTTAAGTTTTCATTAGTTTATCAAGGCCAGTTAAAGTGGCGTGCCTACTCATAAGAATTCAAGTTGAACTTAGAGCTGAAGATCAGAAACTAGAAGGAGAAAAGCAAAATTGCAGAAGCAGAGGGCTACGAATTTTCCCAGCCTGCGAATTTCAGCTCCTGTTCTATTGACTTTTTGGACTTTTTTATTTCTTCCTATTTTGTCCCTATAATAGTTAACTGCTTTTGTTCATTTTGTAAGACCGAGGGGGATCATTAATAAGATTTTACGCAAAGCTCAGAATTCTCGTTTTTCTGTTTTCTCACTTTCTCATTTTCTTCTCACCTCAACCAAACACCCTCGGGAGGATGACAACTCAGAGGATGAGCGGCTAAATCCCTTCCTTCCTTGGAGTGGAAGGCTATTGGGCAATGGATCTAAGGTAAACTGAGGGCTCTCTTATTTTCAACGTAGGTATTCACTGCAATATTTCAGGTTCCCTTTAACCCTAGGGTTTAAACTCCTTCGATGCACCTTAAATGATCCGTATTTGCAATCTAGGTTCTATGGATACTATTTCTATCAACTCAGATTCTGGGAGTTACCATTTATTAATCACAGCGTAATAAGGAGATAATAAGTACGATTGACACCATTAATGCTCATGAATGCCATATTTTTAAAGTGATACTATTATGATTAGTTTTTATAAGAATGAAGGTCCGGTTTGGGATATGACTACAAAGCCTATCCTCCTAACGCGAGGAAAAGGGCCCGAGAACCCCTCATTTACCTTTAGAACCCAAACCTAGTAGCCTGATACTTCAAGGAGATTCCCTTCATACTTTACTTCACGTTATTTCAAAATTTCAACCATTACACACCACTCTTTTTACCAAACCCCAAATCCAAAATGAATTCACTAGTTTAAACTTCACTATCAGTCATTTACATGAAGAAAAACTCCATCCTCGTGGATGATCCCAGAAATACTAACAAGTAGCAGTAATGCTACAAGCAGTGAGGGAGGTATTAGGTAGCATAAATTTTGTCGATTCAGATACCCTTAGTCGATTTAGACCGTATCGACTGGTCAGCAAGAGAGAACGATCGCATACCGCTTGGAATAGATCCCAAAAATGCACTAGGAGGGAGCCATCCCACCTCCGGTCAAACAAATGTGAGGCAAGGAGCCCATCCTCGGGCTTACATTGATGCAACAAATGGGATCTATAGTTATCCTCCGTAGCCATCCGCTACTCAATCTTTCAACTTCAAAGAACAACGTGGAGGCTGAATAAAAAAAGAGGCCCCCGCGCCCATTCCAACCGTCTGGCAAGCATGCATGGCCGGCACAAAGAAAATCTCAGCAGAGCTTACTTGATACGCGGTGCCCCCAAAAATGTGCCCACGTGGCAGGAAGGCGTAGCACCACCACTTCCTTTCATGTATCCTACCTTCGAGGCTGCACCCGCCCCGCACATGCTTACATCTACCACTGTCCAAGGGCTTGAAGACATGTCATCCTCCCCGCTAGGCCAGCACATCTTGAGCTACCAACCGTCTCGTGGTTTTGTCATATCATCTTTTTCCATGTATGATGGCTCCTCCGATCCATATAATCACATGTTGCATTTCAACCAGGTAATGATACTTAATGCGGGAAACGACATCTTACTATGTAAAGTGTTCCCAACCAGCTTGAAGGGGCTCGCCCTGGCTTAGTTCCACAAACTCCCACGGAGATCTATCAACCTGCTCTGAGCTGTGGGCCGCATTTGTTTCCAAAGATCCTGCTCACCTGATATGGAAACATCAGTTTTCGCAAACCATCTTCAGTGATGACGAATCCATCCTGGCGATTTCACTAGAAGACTGGGATGTGTTACTCTACAGATTGATTCATACAAGATGATGCGTCCCGTACTTCAAGGAGCTGGGGCCGACCACCCCATTCTTTCACCATGACTGGATCTCATCACCATAGCTGGAGAATTGTAAGACACGCGTATGGAAGATTCAACGGAGGATAATATCCAAAATGGCCAAACCGTGATGATCACAAATAAAGCAAAGAAGTCAGACCACTAAGGGACAACCTGAATCACAGGGAGTCGACAAGAAACAAAAATGACCTGACCGCCGTAGAAAAGCAGGAACCCCGTAGTTTACCCTTTCCGAACATTCTACGACGTATTCTCTCTCATCCGGATCACCCCGACTTCAAATTGCCTTATACTAATTCGGGCCAGATTCAGATACGCAAATCCAGCCTTCCTCGAGATTTGATTACAAGGACTATCGTACGAGACCAACCGATGTTCAAGCCCAATTTTTGGTGGAAAGGTTAATCAGGGTCGGTTACCTCAGGAGATATGTTCGGGAGACGGTCCGCAGGAGCTGAGGTCGCCGTGGTTACTGAAAGAATATAAACAATAAGATAGTTCTACCTTGGCCCAGGCCCACCATGTTGCCACATATCGGGCGGTCTTGGCCGACGACCAATATCGCAGATAAGCGCTGTGCCGAGGTTGTTGCAGTGGCTACACCCGAGCCCGGTGAATACCATCCACATCCCGCATAGCAAAGAGAGCAACTGCACGCAATTGACTGTACTCATATCCTTTCCCCTTGTTAACCCGTCTCAGTGTCATATCACACCACGATGCACTCGTACTACTCTATGTATTAACGATTTCTCGATGTGCATTAGAGTAATTAGTCGACCCTAGCAACATGAACCCACCTATTACAACCGCCTCGCCTTCAAAGTAAATGAAAATATCTTTAACAAAGTTGAGTTTAGATGGCGCATCTGTCCTGTGCTTAACTGGCAACCATATAAATCTATGAGTTTGACATTACTCTCCCCGCCAAGGCATGGTCGGAAGAAGAAAAATCTTATTTTCAACACGAGGACCTCGGGTCAGACAATTCCATTCGATGGCTCCTTACCATCAAATGATCACACCCAACCAAAGGCCGGGCAAATTAATCCTCCCGATACTTAACCGGTAGCTCGGGCAAAGGCTACCAATCGCGCATAAGAGCGTGAGAAAAACGAGCTCCTACAATCCGGCCCTCAAGACCCAGACCTCGGAATAGCAATTACAGCTCACCGCCCAAGCAAAGGTGGGGGAGGATGTGGAGCGACGGGTCGCACCCTCGGGAATCAATATTCTTTTACTGCCTATTAAATCCATATGTTAGTTCCCCTATCTGTTGGGAGAAGGAACAAATACAGCAGGTTCTACTCCGTAATATTGATGTATTCGCATGGACTCACTCGGACATGGTTAGCATTAACCTTGTGCATGCCTCTCACAAACTGAATGTCATCCCTTCAACTAGACCACGTTAGACGAAGTGAGGCGCTTCCACCCTAATCAATAGTTATTCACATGGGTGGATAATCTTTAAAAGGTGATTCATCGGAGATAAAGTACCCGTAATGGCTAGAAATGTGGTGGTAGTCCCGAAAAAAAGGCAGAAAATGAAGAGTGTGCGGATCATTAATGTGATCTCACGAGGCATGCGCGAAAGACAACTTCCCTTTACCTTGATTGACCAAATTGTCGACGTCAGTCGCACGATGCTGTCGCCCGGATACGCTCAGATATCATCAAATACCCATGCTTCCGCTAGACGCGGAAAAAACAACATTCATCACCCTGCATGGGTTGTTCTGCAACAATGTGATGCCGTTGGGCTTAAAGAATGATAAGTAACGTATCGAGGTTAGTGACCAAGATGTTTAAGTCGCCACTAGGAAAACATGGAGGTTTACATTACACGATATGTCAGTAAAGTCCAAGGAACGCCCGCACTATGTCAACACCTACAGCAGGCTTTCAACTCCTGTGGCGTATTTGATATGGCTTTCTTCAACTCTCAAAGTGAGCCTTCGGAGTCAGTGCGGGTTGATTCTTGGTTTTATGGTTACTCAAAGGGGGATAGAAGCCAAGCCCACTCAGCTTAAAGCTATTTTGGAGTCCCCGACTCCCGCTTCTAGAAAATGGGTGTAATACCGATCGTCGATTGGTCACTTTAGGCGGTTCATCTCTCGATTTACGTAATTCCATCTAAAGCTATTCTTGTCACTCCTCAAGGGGCCAACCAGGTCGGATGGAATGAGGAATGTGATAAAGCTCTCACAACGATTAAACAAAGATCTCTTGCGTAACATCTCACTTGCTAGCGCCAAAGCCGAAACACTATTTGTATACTGCGCTTTAGATGTCTCAAGGAGGTCGCCTCTGCTCAAGGAAGATGAGAATAGAAAGCAGAGGCCAGTATTTTTCGTCAGCAAGTCCTTAGCCGACGCAAAGACCCGATACAGCCACCTCGAGTAGGGTCAGACACCTCTTCGTAATACAACCAAGAAGTTCGCCATACTTCCAAGCACACCCCATCACAAAAGCTAACCGACCTCCCTCTTCAGAGCACCATTCACAAGCCTGACTTGTCCGAGAGGATGGCTCGATGGCAATTGAGCGAGCGAATTGGAGATTCAAGATAAGCCAAGATTGGCCACAAAAGGACAGTTATAGATTTTCTAGCGTAGATCCCCCCAATCCTAATGAGCTCCGACAACTTGAATCAGGACCCTTAATGTGGGACTGGCATCTCGTGAAAACCGTGAGTCGGTATTGGTTTGAAACTTAAATCGATCGGGAAAATATTCAATAGCAATCCGCTTTCGGGCTTCGCCGCTTCCAATAAACGAATCGTAGTATGAGGCCATCCTAAATGAATCGAACCGGCAAACACCATGCCTTCACAGTGATAACCTTCTAATTCAAAGTGATTCTCAGTTAGTGGTAAGGCAAGTAAAAGCAGAGTATGAGTCGCAAGGCCCCTGATGGCAAAGTATGTATCCTTGGTTAAGCAACGCTTGGGCAGCTTTTCAGCTTGGAAGCTCGAACACAACCCTAGGGACTGCAATGAGAAAGAGGATTTTAAAATTCACATAGTTATAAGAGCCTTACACTTCTCTTGCATCCATGTGACTTTGGATAAATTTACTTAATTAAATACCCCGTCTGATGCTTAGATTTTAAAAATGGGTTTAGTCTATGACACTGCAAGTGCACAGGTCATACAAGTAGTAAAATCTGAATGTAAGTCCAGATATCATTCCCACAGAGATTGACAAGAATTAGAAATCAATTACCCCAACTACTGAAGTTCTATGCTATTTGGACTAAAAAGATTGATAGTGAAAGTTTATCTAAACAAATAATAGATCCTAGACTATTAACTAAAAATAGAATTTGGAATAACATGAAATCAACTAAAAATATAAAGAACTAAATACTGGATCTAATCTGTTCCCTATGAGAAACGAAAACTATCAGTGAATTACAATGAAACACCAATTCCTCAGATGAGTACATATTGCTCTATTGTATTGATGGATCTCGATTTGTCCGTAATTTGCCTAAATGTCGCAGCTGGATTTCTCCACATTCATTACTCTAAGTTAGAAGTTCTTGTTTCTCTCGAAATCAAGATCGAATCACTACTTTGTATGTTTGCTCGCTTTACAAGATTCGGTATTTTTTCTTTCTCAATACTTCATATCCATCTTCTTGATGACTCCGCAGATCTTTTGCTTTCCTTCTCGTGATTTTTGCAAAGTTCTACCACTTAATCAGGGTTCATCCTTCAAATCTATTGATTCATCCTTTCCCTTGATTATGATCCCCGCCTAACACGTATCGGAACTTCTCTTTAGATTAAGGTTAACTCTCTGATTGTTTATATTGTTAAATGTTCCCCTCTAACTTCAATTATGAGCGAATGGGGTATTGATCAAAATGAACTTTCAGAGCTCAGCAGTTAATCAATGGTAGTCTAACATACCTATAAGAGAATGCTCTCAACTCTCAGGAATCTCCATCTCTGTGTCACGCAGAGGGTATCCTGGAAATCAGAGCAAGATACATTCCCACCGGGTACCTCCTGCACTACCATCGGGAACTTATCGATTCAAAACGACACCAAGTAAGTAAACTAAACCCCAAATAATTTTCTCCATATTTTTGCGTAAAAGACTGTAATCAATTAAATCAAATTCACAGAGTCAGCGTTTCACTCATCGCAGATTACAATTAATGAAATGGAGTATCGATCACATACATCCACTATAATCGCAATGAAACTGAGAAGAAATGAATTCCAGAAATTTGTCTAGATTTCATAAATTTTCAGGTAGTAATTTTAAGAAGAAAATAACATAAATAGAAATCCAACTCCACTCGTTTCTGCACAGTTCATAGATTCAGATCCAGAATAGAATTCAAGAAGAAAGAAAAAAATAATAATAAAATAAAATTCTACTCTAAGCTATACACTGAGTTCCTCTGCTCTTTTTCTCCGGTAGTGAAGACGGAAGCACATTATTTCTAACACTGTCATTTATAACCTAAGCTAAAAGAAAATGGGCCTACGTAAAAGTCAGTGGAATTCCCAAAAGAAAGCCTTAGTTTATCGCCCTAGGTCATGACTCTGTCGGGTGTCACGACCGATTTCCCTTGCTCGGCTTTTGCCCGGGGCCATTTGACCTTGTTACTCAAGGTACTTCAGGTTCCCCATAATAAGCTTGATTGGCTGGTCATGACATCGCTTATGGTCGACTCGTTGTCTCGTTGTTTCACATTGATGTCCTTGACTACGCTCACGTCGCGACCGCTTGTCTCTTCCCTTCTTTCGCACTGAGTCACGACTCCGCTTTGGAGTCGACTCCTCTTCCTTGTTGCACGCACGTCGCGACTTCGCCTTTAGGTTGTAACTATATTTCTATTTCAACTGCCTATGTTCTAGGTTGTGACTTCCTTTTTCTGGTCGCGACCTCTTTTGATGTTCATTCCCTTTTTCTAGTCGCAACCTCAATTCTTTATTGCAACCAGTTTCCTCCTTCCAACCTCTATTCTAGGTCGCGACCTCAAGGTGATGTCACGACCTCATGTTGCTCTTTTTTTGGTCGCATGTAGTCCCAATTGCTCAAAAGTGTTATGACTGGATTTCTTCTCACATTTTTAAGGTCACGACCTAAAATGGGAGTGGTCGCGAAATATCGCTTCAGGGTCTCGTGAATAAAGTGTCGCAACTAGCCAAGGACTTCGTTTGGTCGCTTCCTGTGTTACGAATTTCCTTTTGTTCTTCAACTTTAGTTTGGTTGCAACTTCAATCTCTATTGAGACTCCATTTCCTCGTTTTCATGTCGCGCGACTCAACCGCACGTCGACTTCAATCGAGCCCCTTCATTTAAAAAAACCATTTGCAACTTCATTTTATTGCAGACCTTCCTGTAGGCTTCATTTACGGATCCATGTTGTTCCATATTGACGTCGCCGACCAATTGTCTTCAATCAAGGTCACGACACATCAGCGCGGGTGTCACGACCAAAGATTCTGTATCTACCTTGACTAATTCCTTTAGTCTCAACCACACTTCCTTCGGTCGCGAACCCTTTCACTTGCTGCTTTGTCACGCCCCGTCGCAAGCTCAACTTCAAGTCACGACTTCGCTTGTTAAGGTCTTCTATTTCTTCCTAAAGATTGATCTTGGTGATGTCGCGGACTTGGAATTGATCGAACAAAATGAGCTTCCCCGTCACAATTCGATTTTCTACTATAATTTCCATTTCGCCATAGTCGATTCCTTTCTCGCTTTTGCCGGATTCGCTTCAACGACTTTTCCCTCGCAAAATTAAATTTTAGTAAAATATCCACATTTCACATATGAATCAACATTTATCTTGTAAAATGCTAAGAAAATGATCAAAATCACTGAGTTTTGGGATCATCACCCGTAACTCGAAAAACACATCCTCACATGAATCACGTACGTAACCGCCCTTAGGATGATCAAATGATTCTTAAGGCGGAAGATTCGGAAAAGGAAGAACAGGCCATGACGTGCAAATCAAGCGCCCGCCCCCCTCCCCCCCCTTTCCATTTCGCAAACCAATCACCCACTTTCCATAAAAAGTGGACCATCCTTCTCCTTCATAAATAAGGAAGGAATCGCAATAGGTAAGGTAAGAGAGACCCTACTGAAAAACTGAGGTATTGACTCTCCCTATTTCTCTGTCTGACTTAAGCATCGGAGAGGCGGTCGACACACCGCCGCCGGTTCCTTATTTGTTTTGCAGGTCCTTGCCACTAGGTTAATGCCCCGACGATCCGATGATTCTGAGAATCCAAGAGACAACAAATTTTTGGATGTACGAATAGTCAGGAATTCTCATGAACCCTCAAAGACGCCTACTCATTAATGTTCAATATCGAGAACACCGAAAGACCGGGGAAGAGGATTTGTATTTTTAAAGATTCCTCGTGAATTCAAGTCAATAGAAGCTAAGATAGGGTGCGCGATTCTAAAATTATTGTGTTTATTTTATTTCATTTGGTTGATATTGATATATGAGAAATATATTTTTTTTAAATCATTCAAAATATATTTTCTTTGTATCTGTATGGCTTCTGCGCAAACGCACACACACACACACACACACACACACACACACACACACACACACACATATATAAGTGGTAGGCTTATGACCGCTTATTTTGCTAAAAGAGTTGAATCCATCGCTCGATTTTGTCTAAGTAACTCACTATCCGATTTCGTAGGTTAATTATGTAAAGTGTCTAAAGCATTGAATCGAATCGAAAAGGAGTGGTTTAAAACACTTATCAATACACCAAGCCGATCAAATAACACAAATGTTGCAACACATGTTTGACGTCGTGATGAGAATGAATCTTGCAACGGAGCAGGGTTTATTTTCAGAACTTTGTTCTAAAATATTTTTTTTTTAGAAAAGAATTCCCAAAATAATACTAGTTTGAAAACAATGTCCAAACTAAGTCTCTCATTGCCATGTCACCAAAATAATAGTTGGTGACTACGGTTTTAAATTTTTTAAAACAGTTAAAATCATAGTTGGTGAGTATAATTTTAGATTTAAAGTTAAAATCGTGGTTCGTGATTACGATTTGAAAATTTTTTTAAATGATTAAAACCGTATTTGCTAACTACGATTTTAACTTTTAAGCCTAAAATCGAAGTCACCAGCTATTGGTTTTAAATATTTTAAAAAAGTTAAAACGGTAATCACCAATTACAATTTTGGGATATGGTAAGAAGACACTAGTTCAGTATTATTTTGGAACATATATTAATTTGATAATAAAAAAATTATTTTGGGACATCACTCTTATTTCCATCCAAAACTATAAAGGGAATTGGACTATTCGTTAGGGAAAAGAAACATGTGCACAAAAACAAGAAATTACATTGTAATAAGACAAAGTGGCATGATGAAAACAAGGCACATGGTTTGTCCAAGGAACAAAATATCGGTACTACGGATATATCGGTACTTGATTTTACTCTGATATATCGAAAATATTGGTAATATCGATGGATATTTTGACAAAAATATCAGAAGCAAAAAATTAACAAAATACTTTGAAATTCATGGAAATACTTTTGTTGAACTATAAAAAGAAATAAATAAGCAAATATACATTCTGTCAAGATGATATTCATTATAATTTATCGAGAAATTACATTAGAATAGTCATTTAAAACCAAAATGAAGACCGATGACTCCATTACATTATTTGATGAAGGGATCTCATTCCATGAAGACAATATTCATAGCTCAAGACACAGGTTCCAACAATATCGATCAGAACTCAACACGCCACGCAGATAACTGCTGCTGACTCCCACCCACAACCCTTCGCGTGGGATAGGAAATTGGTTAACCCACATGCTCGCTGAAATCCTTCTCATTTGATATGGAATTTTGGAATGGCATTTGTGGATCATGAGGATAGTTAATCATTCCATATTCTTCACCAATGTAACTCCAGCACTAAGAAAAGTCAACCATAACTCATTGTATAAGGAGGAAATATGTTGCCCTCATTCGATGAATCATCAATTGAGTTCCAATACTCATGGACTCAAACTGACGAAACGACCCTCATTGTATGGTGTCATCCTTCGTTGTCTTCGTATGGCTTCTCCAATGGCTCCACACTGACCGCCTCCAGACCCGTGGTCTTCATCTTGTGTAGCATATGTGAAATCATCTTCACCGGTAAATGGGCTCAATGGATATTGACTTTGTTGTGGATCTGTAATATCCCCACCATCATTTCCAGTATCACTACCACCATTGGTCCCCTCTCCTCTTGAGCCATCATAACCTGTAGTAGAAGTACCAACAAAACTTGGTCTACTACTATGTTCAACACTTGAATCAAAAGAGGGTCGATATGTAACAAAGCCAGTTGAAATGAGTCCTCTGTCTTGACTAATACTTCACTCATGAACTCTTTTTCTGCATAAAACCCGTTCCAACATTAACACACCTCCAATTCTCAAACATGCACACAATTCGTGGATTGGGGGATTTCCATCTTCATCATCTAAAATGGAGAGGTCTAACCCATTGAAATAGTTGATTCTCATCTTCTTCACCAAACTCACCGAAATTTCCGGCAAATTATAAAATTATTTTCAGCAACTTTATCTGGCTCGCTCCATATCACTGGATCTTTAGTTTCATGTTGAACAAACAAAATCCAAATTGTCGGAGCCTCTAAAGATAAGCAAGCTCGATTTCTTTGTTTGGTATGAATTAGAGCAAATGTGCTCCAATTTCTTTCACAAGCTGAAGATGATGCGGTTTGGGAAAGAACCTTTTGCTGTCAAACTCCTAATGTCGATGCGATTTTGCACAAAAACCACCATTCAGTTGCAATAAAAATTACTTATATTCAATATATAATAATAAAATAGTTATAAAATTTACTTATAATGAGAATTAACACTCACCATGAACCAATTTTTATCTTGACGCTATTGCTGCCTGATCACTAAATCCCTTTTTTGCATCACGGAATAGTATAAGCTCAAAATGTCAAAAAATCTAAAATAAAAAATCAATCGAATAAATTGAATCAATTAATTAGAATTAGAAACTCATTAATTTACCTCATTTCCAAAATTACACAAGCCTTCAGCATTAGGATCTAATTTAGAAAAACGTACATGAACAAGCTTGAAGTAACTCTGTTACAACCAACCAAGCAGTTCATATTAAAATTTTGGATTTAGATAGTATGCTGCAATAGTTATTGAGAATTATCATGCGATAATAATATAAACATAACATTATTAAACAAGTAATATCCATGAAGAGAATATTAATTAGTTACTCAAGTTACATGAAGATGATGCTTAAGGGTTTTATCCCAATTATCTGCGATGATATGTTTCACCCACTCTTTAGCTTTGAGTTGATCTAAATTTTCCTTCATCAACCGAATCAACTCGTAAACAAATGGCATGGTTGGGACGACTTCTGAATCAACAATGCGAAGCACTATGTATAGTGCCTCATAGATGGACACTAGCTTCTCCACCTTTTCCCAATATTCATGATCAAACATGAGCCTTTCAACCTCATGTCCAACTTCTGTCCGCTGCTTCGTGAGATGTCCATTCATTACTAATACAAAGACTTTCTTCAAATCAACCCTTTAAGATCGCCCGCGCAATATACTTTGTTGCAAATCTGTTGCTCCAAGACGACTACACCTTATATCACGTGACTGTTTATTTTTGCAAGCAACCAACCATGATTATAAAATGAAGTCAAGCTATCTTTCACCACATCAACTGAGCAACACCATCCTTTCATCAATGTCTTCAAACATTAAATCGAATGCAAGTAGGCCGCATTACGGAGTCCAATACAACTTGTATTTCTTCATTAACAACTTTCCCGCTTTCACAAATGCTGATCCATTATCTATAACAATTTGCACCACATTTTCTTCTCCAACTTCCTTGATAACGTCCTTCAACAAACCATATATGTATTTGTTTCTTTAATCTTATCCGACGATCAATGCATTTGAGGAAAATTTGCGTTTCCTTTGAATATACCATGAAATTAAATATGCTCTTCAATTTAGTTGGCATGGTCCATCCATCGCACATACACTGTACATCCATATGTTCTCATTTCTCCCCTTTCAGATGTTAATATAAGCTTTCATGTCTTACATACTCCATTTCCAAGTACTTGCTTTCTTTGATTTCATATGGAGATGGTGGTTCGATGCCCATCACTACATATAATAATTCAAGGAAAGCTGGTTATTAAAACATATTTCATATGGAGATAATAATGTCATTATTAAAACATATTATACAATTAGACAAACTGTTTGTCGCGGCACCAAAAAACATTTCTAAATGGTGCTAGTTCCGTTGAGGTGAACACTTTTCATATATGAAGAACTACTAATTAATCGTCCCATTGTTTCCTTGATTGAACCACCGTTGAACATATTTTTTAGGCTTTTGTTTTCGCAAATGAACACCTTGTATAATGATGGTGCACCGCGTTGATGGTTCCGAATGTCAACACTTCTAGATCTTTGTATACGCTCTCGATGGATCACTAGATTAGAAGACTACTTATTGAAATTATGCAAAAATAAAATCAAATTGCATTATTTTATACATACAATTATGTGAAAATGAATTAGTATAAAAATTTACCTATTTTTCTTTTTTACCTCATAAATCCCACCGTTTCCTGCTCCATTCACTAGCTTTAATGCATGTACCGCTTCTCGATATTCATCTCAATTCATCTGGGGTGCATGTCAACCGGATACATATACACATCCTCATCACCCCCTCCTCATCATCATCAATGAGAGTGTGATGTTTTCCTCCCATTGTGCCTCGTAATTCAGCTCGAATGTCTTCCATATCAGCTGTTTTTTTCTCTTTTGATTTACTTTTATGTTTTAAAAGTTGCTTCATTTCTTGTTTTACTTCCGGTGACACATTTTGACAATTCTTAGTATTTGAATGGGGATCCGTATGTGACAGATGAAACTTTAAACGAGTAATTCCACCACTTTTTATGCTTAAACCACAATAATTACAAATTGTTCC